>CM070719.1:12091184-12691184 GCA_036346275.1 Otatea glauca | reverse complement strand
ATGAATGAGGTTAGTATGGTAAACTTTATCACTAGTGGTACAGGATGGTACAGGATGGTTCAAACAATTTGGAGGTACAGGATGGTACATTATATTTGAAGAATATTCCTAGAATCTGTATCACTCCGTCCCGTACAAAATGGTTCCATACACTCAACCAAACGCATGTATCAAAATCTATCCTATACCATCCCATACCGTTCATCCTCGTTCACCCAACCAAACGCACCCTTAGTAATGAGAGATCGCCTAAAAAACCTTTCTATGGCTTTCATTAGTGAAGGACCATGTGGAGGTCCATCCATGTTTGTGATGAGTATTTGACTTTATGTGATCTAGGATAGCTTAGATTTGAGTTTGGATTTAAAATGGATTTCAAGTTGGAAGTAATTTTGTGCTGGCATGATAGGTTACGCCAGACCAAGTTTAATCGGTTTCATGTATGCGCTGGACCAAATGTTGCATGAGTTGCATTTGCACCGGACCGGGGTAGAAATGATTTGCTTTTGCATCAGACCGAGTTAGGATAGACTTCACGTTTGCGGCGGACCAAGGGAAATGAGAAAACAGAGAGTTTTCCTTTTGCGCGGGACCAAGGGAAATGAGAAACAGAGAGTTTCCCATTTGCACCGGACCAAGGGAAGAGGGAAACAGAGGGTTTCCCATTTGCACTGGACTGATTTTTTCGCGCCGGACCAAGTCACAGTGAGTTTCATGTTTACGTCGGACTGGTTTTGACAGCCGGCAGTAATTAGTGTTTTTGAAGGTCTTCCCTTGCTCAAACAATTATTTGGTCTATATGAAAGTTGTAGAGAATTGCATGGCGCATATTTTTCATTTTTACAAATTTTTCATTTGAGCAACATAAAAAATCATAGACAATTGGAAAAGTTAACAGAGAATTTCATGTTTGCGCCGGACCAGTTTTGATAGCGTGTAGTAATATGCCTTTTTGAAGGTCTTACCTTGCTCAAAAATTATGTGTTCTACATGAAAGTTGTAGATAATTTTGAAACGCAACTTTTTCATGTTGACAAGTTTTTCATATGAGCAACATAAAAATTCATAAAAAATTAAGACGATTACTGTTGTATTGAAAACAAGATGAAGTGTTTTGGTCCGTTTTGGTCTATTCTAACCCAATTCGTGATCGAATTGATGCGCTAGGTTCATGGTGGAACCAAGAAAGGTTTTCTTATCTTTGTGGATGTAGGACTTCATTTGGTGGTCATGGTGAGGCGAAGGGAGGCCAGAACTAGGCATGGGATGGCCGGAGGTTCAAGATTGACCGGATGTTCGCCGGAAGATGGCCGGAGATGAAGTCGGTGCAATCCCAAGAGACAAAAGATCAGTGGACAAGCTAGCTTATCACTAGTTGGATCAAGGAGAGCTGTTGGGTTGCAGTTCTGGAAGATAGAGTAGTGGATAAGTGTAGCTTGCTTTGAGATCCGAGCAAGAAAACCCATGTTATGGTGGGTTTTGGGTTAGCCCTTGCATGGCTGGTTGAGTGGGTTAATCCTAGCCCTTGATGGATGCTCTAGGGTTTAGAGGCTCATCCAAGGGTGGTAGGTGTCCCAAGAGTTGCATAAATAGGGGTGGAGGGGTAGCCTTCCCCCTTGAAGGTTTTGAGGTTTTTTATTATCCTTTGAGCTTTGCCCACATGAATGTGAGGCTTTGTAACCTCTCCTTCCAGAAATGAAATTTTCTTCATTTATGTTCATGTTTCATTTCGTTTACGCATTTAAATTCCGCAATTTAAATTCCGCATTTACTTTCTTGCAATTTACATTTACACAATTTGGATTTGCCTCCCCTCCTTCTAATTGCTTACGAATCTTTTGTTGAGGTTTATGATTTATTCTTTCTTGAAATCATGTTTCAATCATCTAAGCTAACCATGCGTTCTTGTTGCAAGAAGTTAATCTTTTGCGTTCTTGAATGCTTGATCTTGTAGATTGTGTATCCTTGAGTTTCTTTGTGTTCCCTTGCTTGCTGGGACGTGTGGGAAGTCATACAAGATCACTTTGATCATCAAAACCCCACGTGCAAGCCTTGATCGAAGTTCTTTCGATTTTTATCAAAACTTGGTACGTTCTTGCTTCCCGGGCAAAAAGGTCAGAACTTTGATATCAATCCCTTCGATTGAAGGTTGGAATAAGTTCCTGACATCCCGAGGACCTTATCTACCAAGTTTCATTGAGTTTGGATCAATGGATCAAAAGATTCATCAATTTTCCTTTTGAAACCGTGCTGAAAACGCTGTTCACATGACCGATTTTACTGTAGCTACAGTAATCAGTAGTACCAGCCCCAGATTGCGATAGCACTGGTCTCAAGCTGATTTTTGTGAAAATTGACCCTTTCACTTCCATTTAATATTTAAGGATTTTGGCTTTGTTTCTTTGGGTGAAAATTTGCATTTGTGATCTTCCTTAGGGGATATATATTAATTTGGGATCATTCACCCCCCTCTGATCGCCATCTCGGTTTTTCAATTAGTATCAGAGTCGGTTTTGCTCTTTCATAGATCTTGACCGAACTCAAGAGCCATGGCGATGGAAAAGTATTCCACCAAGCCTCCTATTTTCTCTAGAGTAGATTTTCCTTTTTGGAAGTCTCGAATGGAGTCATACATCACTGCCCAGAGCTTCCTGATATGGCAGAAGGTGAAACTCCCGTATGAGATTCCTGCTGATGAAAACGTCACGGCCGGCAATATGGCTGACGTTGAGGCAAACACTAAGGCAAGGAACATTATCATAAAGGGTCTTAGCCGCAGTGAGTATGATAGGATTTCTCACCTCGTTCCGCTCACGAGATTTGGGTGACCCTCAATGCTTACCATGAGGGCACTACCCAAATCAAGACGGTTTGACAGGACCAATTCAAGCATGAGTTCAACAAGTTTGAACAACACGCTGGTGAGAGTTTTGACAAGTGCTTTGGTCGGTTTACGAAGATTTTGAGTGACCTCCGAGCAGTCGGTTGCATATACTCTGACTCGGATAATGCTCAACATTTCTTAACCGCACTCGATCTTCGAATTTGGGAAATGAAGGTGACTACCATCAAGGACTCTACTGATTTGTTGACCTTGAATCTTGATGGGTTGTATTCCCGTCTCAAGACTCATGAGATCGACGTCGTTTCTCGTAGGACGAGATCTTAGTCGATGGCTCTGGTCACCGATCCCATCGGGTCTTCCTCCAGACCCTCTCTTGATTTTTCTTCTGGTTTCTCTCTCTCTGCTCTTTGCGATGTAAGCGATGAAGTTATGGAACGATTTCCAGAAAATGAGCTTGCACTTGTCGCTCGTAAATTTACTAACATTTACAAGAGGGTGAGAGAGAGAGAAAGAGAGGGGGCAAGATCATTTGCTTCGAGTGTGGTGGCCCCAACCACGTTCGAGCAAACTGCCCCCAGTTGGAGAAGGGCAAAAACGAACATGCCGGATCGAGCAAGAATGACTATATCGACAAGAACCGCAACAAGAAGGCCCTAGCTCGTAAGCCG
This sequence comes from Otatea glauca, assembly GCA_036346275.1. Lineage (NCBI taxonomy): Eukaryota > Viridiplantae > Streptophyta > Magnoliopsida > Poales > Poaceae > Otatea > Otatea glauca. The sequence continues at coordinate 12,687,671 of CM070719.1, read as the reverse complement.
GCGAAGAAGAAGTACCGCAACTTTGCCAAGAACAAGAAGCTCTTTCACCGGGTCCTCGCCGCGCTGGACGACATCGAGCTCTCCGACACGGAGAACTAGAGCAATGCAAGCGAGGACGATCCGCAAGAGAAGGTGAAGGGCAGCGACGAATTCTCCGGCATGTGCTTCATGGCAGGCGCCATTGATGTAAGCGACTTCGAGTGTACAGCGACACGGATGAGGTACCCACGTATGACGAGTTAAATGATGCCTTCTGTAAATTAGGCAAGTTTCATGTTAAGGCTAGGTCGAGGTGTTCTTAGTTAGAGAAGAAGGTAGATAGCTTGTCTTGGAAGTTAGCTTCAATTAAATCATGTTCCTCCCGAGACTCTGAGAGCTGTACACTTTGTGATGCTTTGCTTGTGGAGCTGGAGAACCTAAGGACTTTGCATGATAATGTGCTTGTTGATCTTGAGAATCTAAGGTCGAAGAATGCTAGTTATGTTACTATTGATATTCCTGCTGATGCTAGCTTTTCTCATGCTCACACAAATGCTTCTTGTAATAATTGCCCTAAACTGCTTACTGAAATTGATGCCATGAGCACACACTTTAGAAATCTTTCTGCTAGAAATGATGAATTTGAATTGCATGCTTCTAAGGACCCAATCAGCTCATGTGAGGGTTGTAGGCAACTAAAACTTGACAATGAAACACTAAATGTTAAGTGTGCTAAATTTGCTAAGGACTTACTAGATAAGTCACAAGAAAGTTCCTTGCGATGTAATGTGATTGAGGGGGACTTGGATAAAATCTATGTCGAACTTAGGAAGAAGTTAGAAGACCAAGTCCATAGGATTAGAAATGCGTCGTACGTTTCTTGTGAGGCCCTCAAGATTGAGGCAGCCGTGCTGAGGGAGAAAAATGCACGTGCTGAGAGAGCTTCCCTTTTTTGTTCTTCTTCTTCCTCTCTTCCTTGTTCTTCTTGTGCCTCTTTCTTTCGGGAGTGTGAGTATCTCATGAGCACTCTTGAGAAGTTTGTAGGAGGCAAAATGAAACTCAATCTCATTCTAAACTAATCCAAGATCAGGCGATTTAATCAGGGTCTAGGATTTGATCCCTTGGAGCACGCTCAGGCGCATCCTCCCACCATTTTGAGCGGCTCCAAGAGTGGTGAGATCGTGGTAGCTCCCAGGGTGAGTACCACTGTGTTTAGATCTGCTGGTATGGTCTATGGGACTTCTGATCAGAAGGATGCTTCTCCTATTGCTTCTGCCTCTAGTAAGGCAAAGTACACATGCACCTTCTGTAAGAAAGATGGTCACCTAGTGGATTTTTGTTTCAGACGTGCCAAGATCACTCGGCGTGGCGTGTTCTTTGTTCTCGTGGGTATTCGGGTCATCCCGGACTACGAGTGCTCTAAGGTACCTGCTTGCTTCTAGACAGGTTAGAGAGTCGCGTGTTTTTGGGCAGCGTCCAGGACTCGGTTTTCATGCTGTTTCTTCGAGTTTAGTCCTGGAGCTGTTTGTAGTCAGTCTTTCCGCCGTCCTCTTGATATTCCTCGTTTTTCCCATCGAGGTAGATATCAGCGACGTGAGGTGTTTGCTGGTAGGAGTTTTAGGCAGCCTCACTGGGGTGGTCCGGCTTTTGCACCACCGCGGGCCAATCCAGTTCCAGCTCCTAGATCATGTACTAGATTTGCTACTGATCGTGTTAGGGTTAAATGTCAGAGAGACACTCGAGTCCAGTCTTCTCCTGTGGCTGGTACTCTGAGGCGTCGTGTGGTTTAGTATTGGGTTTACTAACCCGGTAGTACCAGCCCTAGAGTGCGGTAGCATCGGACTCAGGCTGATTTTTGTGAAAATTGACCCTTTCACTTTTATTTGATATTTAAGGGTTTTGGCTTGGTTTCTTTGGGTGAAAATCTGCATTTGTAATCTTTATTAGGGGATATATTTTAATTTGGGATCATTCACCCCCCTCTGATCGCCTTCTCGGTCTTTCAATTAGATTGCATGCTTGGTACATGGAACAAGCTAACAAGGCAGTGCGAGAAAGTATAATGATTATCACGGTCAGCTTCAAGCCTAAGCATCTATTCAACCAGTCATCGAAGGGCTTCTTTGGGGTCAACTTCCAAGACCTGTTCAATCCCTTCAACCTCGACGCTCTCGACGCCGCGCTCTTGAGATGCTGGACATTGTAAGTGTGTGCAATCACAGTCTACATTTGTGTAATACCGATAAATGTCATATATATATACAACTCCTTGCTTTTGTATATAAGATACATGATCTATGAAGCGAAACTGAACAAACAATTGGTGGGTTTCCTCAACCCACACATAGTCTCGAAGCAAATAATGGATGAAAATATAAACATCATCCAAGAATACGTGGAATAGGAATTGGTGGCTCAAAAACATAAAAAGTTCATACTTTTACCCCACAACCTAGGGTAAGTGCTGCACTGCTTGCTATACTTTGATTTGTAATTTGCACGCAACTTAGTTTTGTAAATTGACCATGGTGACATACCTTTGTAGATTTCATTAGGTTCTAATTGTAATTCATCCAGCTACGAAACGGGTTATTTACCTTGATTCCTTACAGAGCGACAGCCTCGACTTGAATCCTGTCGCGAAATTACTTACCAGGTAATCACGTTTCCTCCATAGATAACATGGGTTGTTCAAGGTGTACGTTGCTCCTGGAATGGCTGAGGCTAACCTTTTGCAATCACGTATGTCATTCAAAGTGTACAAAGCTTATGGAGGGCCTTCTGGCAAGGACGGGGCGAAGCTGAAGCATGATTTTAAGTCTCCAGTATCCAGTATCCAGTATCCACTATACACAATAATCCTATATCAAACTCCCTAATAATGACTCTAGAACTAACCAATTCTATATTTGCAATGCCACCAGCAGGGAAAGGGAAATAACCGATGTGGATTTTACGTTTGCCACAGCATGCAAGTCCTCGTCAGTACAAAAAAAACCAATGAGGCTATAACTACTTTGGAAGAGACCGATCAGATCCGAATTCGAGGACAGCTTTGTCATGTCATAAATCTAAAAGGCGAGTTCCAGTATGCCTAACTTCAGGGGTTGTGTTTTTTCTAAATTACCACTTGGGTTAATTTGTGAAACTTGTGCTGTGAATTGTAGTTGTGCATTCAATTAATTGGTTAATAAAATTGAGTTCCATTGGTTAATATATCTGAGTTCATTTCTGAAATGGATGTACCGTGCAGTAATCTGTTTGCGCTGTGATGTAATCTGAGTTGATTGCTGAAACGGATGTAATGTTTGTGTCGGTCTGTAATCTGCTTGTTTAGAGGGTATGGCTAGCATTTCCTGAGGCTAGCCAATAAACAGAAAAAGGCCCATCTGTAGGAAAATTTATCACAGATGGTTCTAATTAGAAACTGTCTGTGATGTTACTATATCACAGACGGTTCTCATTAAAAACCGTCTGTTTTGTCGTATATCACAGACGGTTTGAAAACCGTCTGTGATATACCATAACATCACTGACAAATGGTTACAGATGGTTCAAAAAACCGTCTTGGATGACGGTTCTGAATAGTCTGTGATGAACTTTTCTCTAGTAGTGTAATCATATTATTAAATAAACATAGACGTGATACAATCATCTCTATGATTGTCTCAATGGCATATCACTAACAGAAGCACGGGTTGATGGCGATGGCTAGTATAACAGACCCGTAATTGATATGAAACTTGAGCACCATAATTATCCATATAACAAAATAGGCAAAATATGGCAAAACAATGTATAGCATAGTAGAGAAACACAAAGGTTGCACCTAATTAAAAAGGATTTGCTTCATCAGTTCTGCATCTCAATTGCATCCTAATTCGGTAATTCCTACACACGATATAGAAACAGAAAAACACATGACCTTCATCTGTTCCCAAGATCAAAATGTCATTTATTGCCAATTGCCTAGCCCACATTTCGTTTGAGGATTCAGACTTTCAGAGTCTGATGACTTTCTGCTAGTCATTCAGAGGAAAGGAGTAAGAGTAGGGAGTGCTTACAGTAGCCAGGGAGTAGGGAAGGAGACTACAAAAAATGGAGTCATTATTACTCTTCACCGCTAGTTAATTAGCCCGATAATTAAGGCCCACTAGATTGGTCTAGTTTATCTTCCAGGTAGCCTGTACCTAGAGGATGACACTACCGGCAAACCCATACAGGGTTTATTCCTTATGCCAAGCCCAATACATGCCAAAGCAACAAAGTAGTAACAACGCTGGGCCTATCTAACGAGGCCTCATGCTGGAACCTTGTTCCTGGATAACACTGACACATGCGTAAGTGATAAGTTTACTAGGAGGAAATTCTAAAGTCATCCTCGATCTAAAAGACCCAAAAATTTACAGTGTTCAAGAGAGTCCTCAATCTACTAACGCATCCGGTGGTTTATCTAGTCTAAGAAACGGTTCTTAAATTCTGGCCGATTTTGATTAAAAAAATTCAGACAATGCAACCTGAGCTAGCTAGCTAGCTATATAAGCCGTTTACGTGATTCTTCATAAGCAAGTAAACATATGCCTTGACCCAAGAAGTGCTCTGGAAATTAACCACAGCTCAAACTACCATTGATTTTATTAATTATGCCGTATACATGCATATAGTTCTACTTACTACTCTTCTAGAAAAATAGATAGCTGCAAGCTAGATAGGGCAGATATAGTTCATGAATTCCAACTCAACTTTAGCTTGCCAACTTTATCTATAGCTTGGATAAAGAGATAACCAGTGTGTGTAAATATATATATATAACATGTTGCCAACTCGAGAAGATGCGGATTCTGGTTGGCAACGAGCTAAGAAAGAAATAAAAATCAGTAACTGATAGGATGGCATGACAACACGCGGCCTAGATTTTTAGGGCATATTAAATTAGTATACAAGTTAATTAGGAAATGGTACCTTCCAAATTAATTAAGCACATTCTTGCTTTGCTTCTAAAAAGGAAGTATACATACATACATACCTTGATTAATAGAGAAGCTTGCCTGGATTGACTCTATTGCTGTACTGATTCTTCGACAATATATATCTGAAAAATATTTGCGTGCAGAACAATACTTGTGCCTTGCCAACTGTTGGCTAGTCTAAACGGTGTGATATTTACCTTGGTTTTCTACTAAAAGACAAAAGAGTTTGATATCTAGTAAGAATGTGTTATTAAGTGGGTTATCTGTGAATTTAATAGGACTTGGTCTGTGACCAGTTTGATATCTAGTAAGAATGTGTTATTAAGTGGGTTATCTGTGAATTTAATAGGACTTGGTCTGTGACCTCTGCGTTGCTTAAGTTTTGAGATAGTTTCACAAACAAAATTTTTAGAGAAATTTTATAGCGCATTATATTGCTGGTAGTATATGGTGATAGTAGAAATCAGATCTAGTCATTGATTTATAGAGGATATTTGTACTACTCTATTACCAGATGAAGTATAAAGAAATATTAGGATAATTTGATCTATTGGATAAAAAAGAATGAACGGTCTATATTGAATTTAAAATATCATGAACGAGCTTAATTATTATATTTCACACACCAAAAACCTCCCAAAGAAAGTAGCTTATGTATGCTTTTTGGAAAATTTTATGGTAGGCACTCCTATTTTTTCATGAATTTAAGACATTTTATTTTTCAAGCTGTGTCTTGTAATAGCACTGCACTTTCGCGATCTTGCTTTTCGAGAACTTATCCTGTATTCCCATCCTTCGGATACTCCCGTACTTCTCTTCAAAACACGATGCAAGTAGTTATGAACAATTCTAAAAAACTCGATAGCATTGATACAAAATCAATCTATCATTCGACAATGTTTCAAATGTAAATTCGACCTAGACATTGCCAAACAAAAAATAAGCATAACCATGTCACGGTTGTAGTTGAATTTTTGTAGAATACTTGATATATCATAACCATGTAACAATTTCTTTTTTAAAAAATATATGACTATTTGCATATCATGTTTTTGGAGAGGGAGAGTACGGGAGTACCACAAAGGTGGGGAGTACAAGATGTGTCCTCGTTAGTTTTCTAATTACAAATATTTAGAGTAACTTCAATTGTCACTACTATAGAATAGTACATCACTATTGTTTCATCTCGATCGGTTCGTAAGTTTTTTGAAAAAATCGAATGTGATAGATGACTTAGAAGAGGGTGTTAATTAATAATGTGCCAGTGCTACATCACAATCGTTTCTAACCTGAGAACCGATTGTGATGTGCCTTGCTAGGTTATTTATACCCTCAGGCTGAACTCTCCTATGTTGTTTTAGAGGCTAAGAAAACCGCCGCCACCCGAAAAAACATCACATATTTTGGTTGGAAGCACTATTTGGGTGAGAAGTTTTGAAATTCTCAAGGCTGGGTGTTAAGAGGGTAAATTTAAAGCCCTAGTTTGAGCAGATTTCCCCTGTTTTTTTTTCTCATTTGTGGTTTTCTTCAAAATGTGAGCATTCCTTCAAACCCCTTCAATTTTACACTAGGTAATTTCGATATGTCACAAAGAGAGTTTAGGTTGCACTAGAATTGTGTGTATCCTATCAAATTTCACACCCTTTATTTGACATGCACACATCCATTTAATTATCTTTGTAGTACTCTCATGTTAATCTAGAATTATTATTGCTATTATATGATGAATGTTAGAGTTTAGGTTGCGTAACCTACATCTCCCCACTACTACAAAACACCAGATCACTGCCGGTTTCAAACTGACATCACTGCTGGATATTAGAATCGTCAGTGATAGTCCAACTATCACTGCCTGCCGGTTTGTATGTGAACCGGCAGTGATAGTCTAAATCCAAAAATCACTCAGTAAAATAAAAAAAATTATTTGCAACCTGGACCACCCTGTATTTACTACGCTCGGTCGCAAGTCACAAGTCACGCGATTTTTGCGCGAAATACACACGTGTGCGGTTGTTAGGAGTTGAACTGGCGACCTGCTACCCCGTGCGAGCCCACCTTACCATCTCACCTATCACTCATTGCTCAACTAATATAGGATATATTTTCCTTTTGATCCTTTGTCTCCAAAAATTTTGATGATTATTTGCATATCTAAATAACTTCAAATGGAAAGATTGTCAGCTACAAAGTTGCAAATCTCGTCGAGAGCTACAATTTTCATATAAATTTTATCTCCATCCAACTCCGTATAAAAAAGTTATGATTTTTCGAAAAATAGTGTGATACCATTATTACTGTCGGTTGGTAATACGAACCAGCAGTGATACCATTATTTGGATATCTATATGACTTCAAATGGAAATATTATCAACTAAAAATTTGTAGATCTCGTTGAGAGCTACAATTTTCATATACATTTTATCTCCATCTGACTCCGTTTAAAAAAGTTATGATTTTTCGAGAAATGGTGTGATAGCATTATTACTGCCGGTTGGTAATACGAACCAGCAGTGATACCATTATTTGGATATCTAAATTACTTCAAATGAAAATGTTGTCAACTACAAAGTTGTAGATCGTGTTGAGAGCTACAATTGTCATATAAATTTTATCTACATCCGACTCCGTATGAAAAAGTTATGATTTTTCGAAAATATTATCACTACCAGTACGTGTCATCCATTATCAATGTCGGTTCTTGTTCCGAACCGGCAGTAATAAGGGATTTATCACTATAGGTTCTTCTAAGACACCGACAGTGATAGTATCACTGTCGGTTTTTATCCGAACTAGCAGTAATAAGGGATTTATCATTGCCGTTTCATCAGTAAAAGCCATTACTTCTAGTTTTTCAACTAAACCGACAGTGATAATATTATTATTGCCAATTTTTGATGAACTGGCAGTGATATGGCAGCAAGGATCACTGATTCTGTAGTAGCGCCCATTTGGGTGTGCTTGTTTATAAATATGCTGATATGATATATTTACAAGCAAGCACTCTTGAATTGTCCACGTTTTTTGGAAAGTTCGAGGAAATGTGGTTCGGGCAAGTTGCTTGGCTGTTGTACAACTCTAGAGAAAGTTTTGGTACCATCTCCCTGATATTACTGAATACACACCCCTCTTGACCTATTGTCGAGATGTGTATTTGGAGAACAGTGGGGAGATGCTGCCAATATTTTCTCTAGAGTTGTACAACAGCTTAGGAGCTTGCCCGAACCACATTTCATCAAGTGGAATTAGGACCTAACCAATTTAGAGATTAGAAGTTATCGTTGGTACATATTTAGTTGGTCATAATAGACATTTCGTTAAGATCATTCAATTCGTCAACTTTGTTAATGCTTACACCCTTATTTTGTTTTATGGAAGTCAAAAGATTTGCAAGCTACTGCTTTAATTGGGTAATGCAATATCATTGTTGATGTTTTAAATGTATGTCTCCTAACTAGGGAATTGGAAGCTCTTACCTATAGAAAAAAAGGTATCGGGAGTAAATTTATATATCTTGGAACCCGTCCTCTATTTTGCCTAAGGTAATATTGAAATGTTGTCTCCATATTTGAAATAGCTAGCTAGCTGTCGCTCCAGTTTTTCCTTAATTTATTATGCGCAGTTTAACTAAAGATGGATCATGAAGAATGGATGTATCAGAAAAACTATGTGAGTGCTGAATTTCAGACGGGTGTGAAGGAGTTCAAAATAATTACAGAAGAATACATGGTGAAGAAGGGTGTAAACTTCATATATTGTCCTTGCATTGATTGCACCAATCTCAAGAGATTTAACAACTCAGCTCAAATTGAAGACCACCTGATTTGACGTGGCTTCGTGAAGAATTACACGTGTTGGATCCATCACGGGTAAACTAGTAGTACCCTTCAAGTATGCAACGAAGACATGGTGGAACCCGATGACGAGTTGCAGCATGATATGTTTGAGGAGGACAATTTAGAGAAAATGTTGCGGGATGTGGAGGAAAATTACATGAAAATATCACCACTCTCAAGCAAGCACGGATGTCGTTTATCAAGTGACCCACGACGGATGTCGTACTAGTCAATGTAAAAATCCCCCGCGTCTTCTCGATTATTCCAGTACTGCAACACATTACATATGCATGTGCTTCGTAGATTCCTACTCCTACTCCTAATCTCACTACCATGACGATTCCTATGCAAAGTGCAGAGCTGACCCGCAAAAGTACTAGCACGACAACCAAAAAACCACAGGAAGCCTCGGAGACTCCTTCTATCAAGAAGGCAAAGCTGACTGATGCCACAACGTGTTCCTCAAATACAAGAAAAGCCCTATGTCCCGACCTCGGAGACTCCTTCTACCTAGAAAGGAAAGTCGACAGAGGCCACAGAGCCCCCTCAAGATTTTAAGAGCTACGTACATGAAAAGCCCCTTTTGGCAGCCAACCAATTGAATGCTCTAGGCAAGTGGATTCGCATGCTCCATAGATGGTACATTGACAGGGTAAATAAGGCAGAGTGTCGTGTCAACTTCAATGTGAGGTATAGAAGGGGCCATTTCCACCGCGACGAGCATGGGACATTCCCAGTTAGTTTTGAGGATCTGTTCTGATTGTACCAACTGATAGCTATCGATATTTCTACTGTACGATCCTGGACGCTGTGAGTATCGCACCGTACTGCATGAGCTTATGACTTTTATAGGATTTCGCATTATATTTTTTAACGTTCAACATGATTTGCAAGGCAATGAGACAGCGAGCCGTAACAGGTCAACACCTAGTTAGGTTCATCGACCCCGAGCTTGTGGCTGCGACCATAGCTAGGATTCAATTAGAGTTCGTTGCCGGCTACATCAAGGGGCCATTGCATGCTGAGTTGAAGAAGGACTTCGTTCTATTCCCGTACCACGAGGAGTAAGTAGTATTTTACTCTTCAATTACTTGTACGTACTTAAATCATATGTGAACTTATTTTCTTGCACTGCATACCATTTAATAAGCAACCATTGGGTTCTACTCATGCTCGCTCTGAGTGAAAACAAAATCTTTACTTTTAACTCACTCGAGAAGAGACCGATGGCCTACGTGATCAACCCTGCTTTGGAGAAGTAAGTGCACTACTCTTACCTAACACTTTCTAAATTTAACTACGTTCATTTTCATTTTGACTCAATGGCATCTCTCCAATGTATGTAGAGGTTTCTTGTCCTACGTCACTGAAGGAGGGCAATACGATGACAAATGGGGTGACAAGCTGTAGTATAAGCGCTTCAAGGTATAAGTGCCTAGTATATATAGGATTAATTTTTCTTGGTATCTTAATTTCTTTTTCTTTCTTCACAGTGTCATCAACAGGGCAGCGACGACCTGTGCGGCTTCTACGTCATTCATCACATGCTGCTCCTGGTCGGCGGCGCAGACATTTTTCCTAAGGTATATGTACATGCATTATAATACACTTAGCCTTTTACATACAAATTTTAAAACTTAAATTACTGCACTCATTTCTATCTTGTAGAAGATCGATATCACACTCAAGAGCTTACAAAGCAAAGAACTCAACAAGTTACGAGACCACTTATGCCAGTGGTACTGGATAGAAGTTATATCGGAGGACAGTAGGTTTAGAGATTCTGAAGGCTCCTACTAGTCCATATGTAAATAATATTATATAAGTGAATGCGATATGTGTACTGATTGTTAAGTATGTTTGTATTCTGTATTGTGAACGAATGTGATATGTGTGTTGTAATAAAGTATTTGTGTTCTGTGAATATGATATGTGCATACTGTGTGCAATCTGTGCTGTGCGAATGTGATGTATATGTACATACTGTTAATATGTGTTGTTTTTGGGACAATGCAAAAATGAGATTGCACACCCCCTCATCGCAATCGGTTCCTGTGATGATGCATTTATCACAATCGGGTCAAAACCGACTATGATAGCGTCTCCTTATCACTGTCTAACTACTTTGTATTGCTACTAAAACCGACTGTGATGACGAAAAAGAACCAATTGTGATGTACATTCCTGTAGTAGTGTGTGGTTTTTTTATAGCATCAGCATCTAACATCTCTATAAAATTTAATTGCAAAACAAGTATACAAACTTTATTTACATATAGATGCACAAGTATTAATTAAATTATTTGACCTCTCAAGTAAAGTATTAAAAATATAACAAATTAGGTTTGGATTTTATTTATGAGGTCTATAACACAGAGATATATCTAGTGTATATCAATAACTATGCACAATCATGAAAAATACTTTTGTTTGTGCATTAACTTTGAAAATTTTGAAATTGTTTTGAAAAAAAGTACTTCTAAGTTTATCTATGTACAAAATTTGAAGTTAATAAAAACTTAGAAATTTTCTGACAGATGGTAAATCAATAGGAAAAGATAAAAGTTATTATTCACACATATTTCTTCTTCTTTTTTTTATTTCATCTGATACACATTGAGTTTATGTTGGAATTTTAAAGGGTGCTATAACACTCCATAGACTACGTTACCAATTTTTTTCTTTTCGAAAGTTCTCATGCATATTTGGTGCTCAAACCGAAATGGTTTAATTTGCATGATTACACATGCGGTCGTCTTGGTGTGTGAATAGTCTTTGTCGGAGTTGGACAGTACCTGACCGACCAATATGACTAATTTTTTTTTTCCATCCGGAATAGTTGATGTGTGTCATGGAGGACTGCCTCGAGTCTCAACATTTCCTCCAGTAGATCTTTTGTACCGATCTCGTCTTGATATTTAACACATGGGTGCTCCAACTTGTTTGGAACTTTTTGGAGACCGAACCAATCTCTCGTATTACAAAACCAATGATATTGTAATCAATAAACTTTTGTTAGGACTTGATTCTAGCTTGTAACCAAGCTAAGGATCTTAAAGTTAAGCTCATGCACACAACTGACGTAGAGGTGGGCATCGTGCCGTGCCGGGCCGATTTGGCACGGGTTCATTGTGCTTCATGCCTGAGCCGTGACAGGCTGCGACGGCTCATCGTGCCCACCGTGCCATACTGTGCCAGCCCGGCTTGCCTTCGGCGAGCCTAAGCATGGCCCATTTGCATTATTACAACGAGAGGAAAGGAGTCAGAGACACACGGGGCTAATGCAATAAACACAAATATTAGGAGAAAATATATTAAATTTTATTCATTCTTGAATCTCTTTCGTCCATTTCTCTCAATCTCTCTCAGCTTTCTCCCCTCTCTCGCCCATATATCTCAATCTCTCAGCGATGAGCAAGCGAGGCAGTGAGAGGAGTGGAGAGAGCGAGGGGCACTGTCAGCCGAGGAGAGAACGAGAGAGAGCGACGAGCGAGCGAGGAATAGTAACGTGCCGTGCCAGGCCTCTCATCGTGCCCGGTTCCCGGGCCAGGCATGGCCCAAGAAACAGTAATGTGCTGACCTGGTACGGCGCAATTCGTACTGGACCGTACTTTGGACCAGACCATGCCACCGTGCCTCGGGCTGACGCACTAAATCACAGCTCGATTGCCCACCTCTAAGTCCTAATGCATGTGATGCGTGATTTGATTCTACATTGCTAGCCAGGGGTCGGAGGAAATGCTGTCTATAAGAACGGATGCATGATACTAGAGCATTCCACGTTGCACTCTCCATGTTCTGCGAATACTCCGTATATTAAGCGGGGCAATTTTCCCGCTCGCTGCCGCTGTCCACGCCGGCTTGTGGGAGTCGTGGCCACGCGGGCGAGCGCCGCGTCGCACGTATAAGCAGTGAACCAAGACGCCGTTCGTACGGCGCGCAATTCGTTGAGCCACGTCGCCTACGTGACTAACCGAGCTGTACAAGTTAATTAATTTGCTGCAGCGCATAGACTCAAGTGGCCGAGCGGTGCAGCGGGAGAGGCTTCGCTTGTCTTGCCCGCGGCGCAGATTCGAGTCCTCGCCTGCGTGCGCACGCTTTGTCCAGCGCATTTTTTCTCCGCGAGACGCGTGCGTGGGCGCGTGGCGCTGGCACTCGATCGCCGTGTGTCGTGTTTTTTGCGAAAAACTCCTCCAGATTTCGCGATATTGCATGCAGGTCCTTTTCCGCGATATTGCATACAGGTCCTTTATGCGAGTTATATGCGGAAAAGGTCAAAAAAAATGTAGTTTTGCATACAGGTCCTTTATGCAAGTTATATGCGGAAAAGGCCAAAAAAAATGTAGTTTTTTTAGCGTTCAGGTTCTTTTCTTTGCGGGATGGCCTCGGCAATGCGGTTTTTTATTGTTTTTTTGAAAAGATCCCCGAAAATCCGTTGTGTTACATACAGGTCCTTTTTGCGGAAAAAAATACGCCTTTGTCCATGAAAACATTCTAAAATTATGTCCGTCGATTCGGTTTTTTGGGAAACGTCCCGTAGAAAAATATGTCCTAAAATTCCAGAATCTTTTTAAATTTACAACACATGTTGCGAGAGTTATACGATTTGTCATGTAGATTTTTTTATATTACATTACATTTAGATCCCTCGCTTTGCGGGAAAGGCCGGGTTTTGTGTTGCGGCTGGGTGGCGCGGCGCGGCGTGCGCCGCGCCCTCGCATCTAGTTAATAACATAGAGCTTGCTATTGTAAGGTTGTAACCAAACAAAGATTTGCAAGCTTGTTTAGCACACCCTTTTGGATTATAAATGTTGTGTATTATTATCCATGGGACTATCTAGCATTGGTAGCTACTACTCCTTCCCTTTCACAATATTAGTCGGTATTCCATCGTACGTAGAGCCTAAGGAAAGCACTTTAAATATAAGGAAAAGTTAACGAGAATGATATGTATACCCCTATTAAATTACTTATTACAATTAAACCTTTTGTAAAGCATTTAAGTAAGAGTAGAGAGTGAAAATATTACACTACGCCAAAACCTGCAATAGGTGACGGTCTATTTGTGTCGGTTTTTTTCGAACCGCCACAAATATAATTATCAGTGGCGGTTCTATACTGAAAATGACGGGAAGAATATCAGTGGCGGTTCTATCCTCGAACCGCCACTGATAATTCCACTGATAATGAATTATCAGTGGCGGTTCAAGGATAGAACAGCCACTGATAACAAATACATCATTAGTGACGGTTGGAGGATAGAACCGTCACTGATAAATAGGTTATCAGTGGTGGTTCTATCCTCAAACCGCCACTGATACTATCGTATTATCTGTGGCGGTTCTATCCTCGAATCGCCACTGATAATTCATTATCAGTGGCGGTTCTTGGATAGAACCGCCACTGATAATGTTATCAGCGGCGGTTCTAATGTTATCAGTGGCGGTTCTAGTTAACAACCGCCACTGATAATATTGCCTATAAATAGGTGGTCAGTAGCAGCACTGTCTTCTTCCTCTCGAGAGCAAATCAAAACCTCTAAATTTCAGATTTCGTTTTCTCCTATTCTTGTGCTTGTACTTCCTCTAGTTGTTCCTTGGTGAGTTATTTTTTCTCCTCTCTTGATTTGTGTTAATATTGTTGCAATTTAATTTTTAAACCTAGTTTAATTAAGGTTTATATGTAGATGAGATGAAAAGTTTAGATTTTGTTTATTTTTATTTACCTACCATTTTGTAGTTGATGAATTTATTTCCTATCTAGGTTCATTAGATGCTGTTGTGCTTCTTTTATAGATGATGAATTATGATCAAGCATATATTTAATATAAATTGCATTTTAAGTTAATTTGGTAGATGATGAATTTATGATCTAGCTTCTTTAGATGATAAGTAATTAGAATAGTTTTTTAATTACTATTAATTTGGTTCCATTAGTGTGGACATATATTAAATTTATTTAACTAAGATTATTGGATATTAATATAATGAAATTTTAGTTAATTTGGTAGGTGGGTGCTCATCATTTTTAGATGATGAATTTATAATCTAGCTGCTTTAGAGGATAAGTATTCAGATTAGTTTTTTAATTACTATTAATTTGGTTCCATTAGTGCACAGACATATACATCTTGCATATATTAAATTTATTTATTTAAGATTATTGGATATTAATATACATGAAATTTTAGTTAATTTGGTAGGTGGGTGCTCATCATTTTTAGATGATGAATTTATCATCTAGCTCCTTTAGATGATAAGTAATTAGATTAGTTTTTTAATCAATTTTTATATGTTAATTAATTTTAGATGGACCGGAGATGGATGTACAATGCGAACCGTTACAGCCGAGATTACATCGACGGGGTATCTGCTTTTCTAAAGGCACGAGGAGAACAAGTTGCACAAGAAGGCGGAGTACATACATTGTCCATGCATTGATTGCAAGAATGAGAAAATGTTTTCGGACAAAGAGCACATCCACTTGCACTTGATTGAAGGGTTTTGTACTTGGCTATACACGTTGGACAAGTCACGGTGAAGAGGAAAACATACATGAAGGTGATAACGTATTGGATGATGGAGAAGGCATTATGGCAGCTGACATCAGTTATAGATCTGATGAGGATAGGTTGGACATTGATGGCGATAATAATCTTGCTCAGATGTTGCGCGATGGAGAAGGGAACTACACTAGTCAGAGAGAGTTTAATCAATTCAAGGGTTTGTTGGACGACTCAGACACACCTTTGTTCCCGGGTTGCAAGGAGGAATACACAAAGTTGCACACCGTGCTTTCACTTCTAAAATTGAAGACAAGCAATGGTTGGTCCGATAAGAGTTTCACGGCGCTATTACATCTCTTAGCGGACATCCTTCCAAATGGAAATGTATTGCCGATAACCACTTATTTAGCTAAGAAGGTTGTATGTCTATTGGGATTGGAAGTAGAAAGAATACATGAATGTCGAAACGATTGTATACTCTATTGCAAAGAGTATACAGACATGCATGTATGTCCGGTGTGCAAATCATCGCGATACAAGCGTAAAGGCCATGACAGCGAGGGCACCGTGGTGAAGAAAGGAGCTCCCGCTAAAGTGGTGTGGTATTTACCAGTAATACCTCGGTTGAAGCGTTTATTTGGAAACAAAAAGCATGCCCAATTGATGCGATAGCACTCAGAAGAGCGTAAAAGGGATGGAAAGCTGAGACACCCTGCTGATTTTGCCCAGTGGAGAACCATCGATAGGCTCTTTAGGAAGGACTTCGGGAATGAACCGAGGAATATAAGGTTTGGGTTGAGTACGGATGGAATGAATCCTTTCGGTAACATGAGTAGTATTCATAGCACTTGGCCCGTGACTCTCTGTATCTATAACCTTCCTCCTTGGATGTGTATGAAACGAAAGTACATTATGATGTCGCTGCTTATCCAAGGGTCGAGACAACCTGGCAATGATATTGATGTATACCTGCAACCATTGGTGGAAGATCTTGTGATACTGTGGAACGAAGGTGTACAGGTATGGGATGAGTACAAGCGAGAGTACTTCATCCTACGCTCATTGTTGTTTTGCACCATCAATGATTTCCCTGCTCTTGGTAACCTATCCGGTCGTACTGTAAAAGGGGCCAAAGCATGCCCCCATTGCATGGATGAAACCGCTAGTGTGTGGCTTAATAACTCGAGAAAAACTGTGTACATGCATCACCGTAGGTTCCTTCGCAGGAATCACCCCTACCGCAATATGAAGAAACAATTTGACGGGACAAAAGAGGATGGTATAGCTCCAAGGCCTCGTCGTGGGGAAGAGGTATATGATATGGTTAAGGATATTAATGTTGTACTTGGAAAGGGAGAGAGTAATAATAAATCGAGGCCTCGTACTGAGAAGACCACGTGGAAGAAGAGATCGATATTTTGGAACTTGCCCTATTGGAAGGACTTAGAAGTTCGACACTGCATAGACGTCATGCACGTAGAGAAAAATGTATGTGACAGCTTGATTGGTCTTTTGCTGAATATTCCTAGCAAAACTAAGGATGGACTGAAGGCACGAAGGGACCTGGAAGATATGAAAATCAGAGCTAAGCTACATCCTCAAGACAACGGGAAAGGCCGACTTTACCTTCCCCCAGCTTGCTACACTCTATCCAAGAAAGAGAGAACAGACCTATGCAAATGCTTGCATGGTGTGAAAGTTCCGTCCGGTTTCCGCAAGCATCAAGAAACTGGTCTCGATGAAAGATTTGAAGTTAACTGGCATGAAGTCTCATGATTGTCATGTGATGATGACACAAATGCTTCCTATTGCAATCAGAGGTATTTTGCCTGGAAAGGTCCGAGAGGCAATAATGAGGTTGTGTTTCTTCTTCAACACGATTTCACAGAAGGTCATCGATCCCATCGGACTTTCTGAACTGCATAATGATGTGGTGAAGACACTATGCCAGCTAGAGATGTATTTTCCTCCATCATTTTTTGATATAATGGTTCATCTCATTGTTCACCTTGTGAATGAGATAAATGTATGTGGCCCCGATTCTGCATCGGATGTACCCGTTCGAAAGGTACATGGGTATTCGAAGAAGTATGTACGCAATCAATCTCGGCCGGAGGGCTGCATTGTGGAAGGTTATGCAACTGAGGAGGTTATCGTGTTTTGCGTGGATTACATGGAGGGGGTGGAACCGGTAGGAGTGCCTGTATCTAACCATGAGGGTAGGCTAGCTGGTAAAGGGACGATTGGAAAGAAATCAACAAATTCTTATGATCATGGATTGTTCGAAAAAGCTCATTTCACAGTCTTGCAACAGTTAGTTGAGGTGTCCTCGTATATGGACATGCACAAGGATAAGCTACGAGAGGAAAATCGTGGACGATCAGAGGCTTGGGTAACAAAAGAGCATAACCGTTTGTTCAATCATTGGTTCAAAGAGAATATGACTGGGAAAGAAACGAGTGTTATGTTGAGGTGGTTGGCAAAAGGGCTATCAGGTACAATCTTGACATGGCAAGGATACGACATAAATGGATATACCTTTTACACGTGATCTCAGGATAGCAAAAGTACTTACCAAAATAGTGGTGTACGCATAGATGCTTATGACAACATAGGCAGTAAGAAGAGTAGCTTCTATGGGTTCATAGAAGAGATTTGGGAGCTCGACTATTGTATTTTTAAGATCCCGATGTTTCGTTGTCGTTGGGTACAACTCCCAAGGGGTGTCAAGGTGGACAAGTACGGCTTCACTACTTTGGACATCGAACATGTCGGATCTGAGAGATTTAACCATTCGTACTTGCGAAGCAAGTAGCACAAGTCTTCTATATAATCGACCGGCAGATAAGAAGCGCCATGTAGTTCTTGAGGAAAAGAAGGATCGTCGAGTTGAGAATGTCGTGGATGAGGATGAGTACAACCAGTTTGACGAGTTGCCTCCTTTCGTAGATGGCAACATCAGGCTCGAGGAAGAAACCACTCAGAAAGCTACCTATCATCGCGACGATCATGGAGAAGGGCAAATTGTGAAAGAAAATAATTAGCTATGTACGAGTAATGGCAATGTGATGTAAACAATATGCATTTGTATAGAGTAATGGAAATGTGGTCATTACTATATTAGGATTATATAGGGTATATAATATTTAGTAGGATTATATAGGGTATGTAATATTTATTAGGATTATATGTGGGTTATCTGTGGCGGTTCTGTATACGAACCGCCACTAATAACTTTATCAGTGGAGGTTTATATAAATAACCGCCACAGATACAATATTTATCAGTGACGGTTCGTGTGAAGAACCGCCACAGATAAGTGTATCAGTAGCGGTTCGTATAAAGAACCGCCACAGATAATCCACATATAAAAGCTGATACAGCGGTTACTCTTCTCACCCTTGCCCTAAACCCTAAACTATTCTAACCCTAAACTCTTCTCACCGAGCCCGACGCCGCCACGGTCGCCGCCCCCGATGCCGTCCGAGCGCCCACGCCCGACGCCGTCGCCGCCCTCGCCGCGCCCTCGCCGCGCGCCGCCTGACGCTGCTTTCGACGCCGCCGCCGCCGCGCCGCCCCGACTCCGCCGACGACTCCCACGAGAGCCGCCCCCCGCCGCCGCCTCGCCGCCGCGCGCCCGTTGCCGCCGCCCCCGAAGTGTTTTGAGGTAACTTTTAGGGTTTGTTCGGAAGCTAGGGGAGGGGAACCCAGGATAGAAAATACCTAAGGGGGATTTGAAGGGCACATAGGATCCCCTCAATCACTTGGGGAAATATTCTTGATTGGGAAATGTTCCCTGTCATCGTTTGGATGTCACAGGGATAAATATCCTAGGCATTGAAACTCTTTCAAAAGAATAGAAAAATCAGGAAAATTAGAAAAACTCCATGTGAGAGCGTTGTACCATCTAGATTAGAAGCCATTCGATGTACAAACAAACTCTTCTCATTTTAATCTATGTGCATTTGGTTTTTGTTAGCTTTTGTAGATGATTGCATGTTGAGAATGGGAAAGAAGATAGTTCTTTAACCAAATAGATCAATCAATTATGGTTAATTGAATTGAACCTGCAAATGAGCACTATCTAGATGCAACTATAACATAGTTCTATAAAACAGAAACAAGTATTACTTCAATTGACTTCAACAGGAATCTTGCAACTACTACCTACAGTTAGTCTAAAAGAACTACACCTTATACTAAATTTCAGTCAGAATATGATCTAAAAGAAGTGTTATCAAGTGATAGAGGCCCAATTTCCCTACAGCTACAGAATGAGTGTTATCAAGTTATTTCGATTTAAGATACCTACCAACCTACCTTTTATCATGCTGACCATTAATGCAGCCTTTGGACAAGGTTCTTTTCAATGTCACATGTATTTCTTTGTCAAAATGTTATAAGATTATGAAACACTTCTTCAACACAACTCATTAAGTTTCATCTTGCAACAAGATTTAGAATTCCCAAATTAAGATAGGCATGTGAAAAAAAGCTGCACCTCCTGATTTCAATATATAGACTAAAGAGCCATCCTATCTGTGGAGTTAAACATTGGACATGGAAAAGAAAGCTTCATGTATATGCGGCGGCGGCAATGCAGGAGGTGGGGTTAGTGATGTTAGATTATATATATATATAGATGATCACCATTCATAAGAATAATTCATGACATAGATTTTGGTTGCTAGTTTTACTTCCTCTTGTAAAGGTACTGTTGTACCATTTGCTTGATGTTGATGGGAACATGAAAGGAAATTGGTAGCCATGGCAAGAAAACATTACATATCTTGCTTATTTGCACACTAGGATTTAGTTGGCTGGAGCTAGCTGATCTTCATACATGAATTATATTAATTGAAATGAGCACTAGAATGAATCTATAGTAGTAATGTCCATGACGCCCTGTGGTAGCTTCTCCTCCTCAGATCTTGGTGAATGATTAGTTCTACATTGCTTGCTCTAGATACATTGCTCAGTGCAAAAGAACTTATACTGAAATTTTGGACTCTAGATACATTACTCTAGACACATCGTTCCTTTTAAACAATGCAAAGGTATTATTATTCAGTTATTTTAGAGATTGTTGTTTTGAAGCAAAAGATAATATATGTCATACCATACTAATAATATTCTATGATCTCACAAAAGAAATATTATTATCCCCTAAGAATGTTGTAGAGCATCCAATTAAAATATTTTTAGATCTTTATCTATTTTCTTAGAAGTATCTATGTGCTGTAGTCATGAATTAGTGGTCATAACCATTTATATACTCCCTGAGATCCAAAAAAAGTATATTTTTTTAGACCAAGGAGGTGATATTTTATTGGTCACCAGCAGGAGTACAATCTGATTGTAGACATAAAGAAAGAAATCCGGTGTTTCACGTCCAATTGATCAAACTCATAATCATGTATAGTCACAATGCTCAGTACAGTACTATTAGAACAACGTTTCACAACTAGAGAAATCTATGTGAAATCAACACCTAAAATTTATTTCATGTGTCCTTTAGCAAAAGTCTTGCCTTGTACCTAACCTGTTCAGTTGGTGATATACTTTCTTTCTTCTTAAAGATCCATTTGCAACAGATAACCTTCTTCTCAATTGGTAACTTGACCAGCTCCTAAGTGTCATTCTTTTCAAGAAATTCTAATGGAGCCTGAAACCGAGCCGATAATAGAGGATAGCCCGAGCAGGTACCTTACCCTCCACCCAACCACCGAAGGTGCCGAGGCCTCCACCGCTGTTGCAGATGATGCTCCTGTTGCAAGACGCCGAGGACGAGGGAAAACTAAGAAGCCTGAAGGCCGGTACACCATCTCAGAGGTCTTACATACTGGGGCCCCTGTTGCACCGAGAAAATCAGCAACAAAATATAGGTCAACGTGCGGGTACATCGTAAGGGATAAAGTGCCAATCACCTATTCGGATTGGCATAAAGTGCCCCGAGCCACCAAAGAGGACCTGTGGAGGGAGCTCAAAGAAACCTTCGAATTCCCCGAAGGAGCCGAAGACCTCGTGTGTCACGACGCATTGATGACCATGGATACGGCGTGGAGAAACTTCAAGGCGAGGCTGAACATAAATTATGTGAAGCAAAACCGGTCAGCCATCGGAGAGTACCCAAGATTAGAGCCATATTGGGATGAGTTTGTGGCGATGAAGCAATTCGAAGCAGTAAGGAAGTCCAGTGAGGACCACATTAGCATCGCAAGAAGGAATACTCATCCCCACAGACTTGGCACCAGTGGGTACGCGGTTAAATTTGCTCAATGGGAGAGGCAGGAATTAGAAGCGGTCCAATTGGCTGGCACAAGTCCCTTGATCGGACTACCAAACCGAGTGAAGCACTACGTGCTAGCGAGGGCAGATATCTTGTCTAATAGGGGTTTATCATTCAAGAGCAGCGAAGACGAAGTAATGACGCAAAGAGTTCATGAGTTTTACGCCAAGTCCACCCAAGGATCTTTTCACCCAGACAGGGAGAAAGACGAGCTAACAGCGGCCCTAGGAAACAAAGAGCACCCTGGTCGGACACGAGGTGTCGGGGTCAAGGTTCTATGGAGGAGTGGATTCCCTGAGCACGGAGACTCTTATAGGAGTCGGAAGAGAGCTAAAGAAGAGCGGGCTCAGAAGGAAATGGAAATGATGAAGGAAAGGGTTCTGCGAGAAATACAAGGCACCATTGAAGAACAAGTTGAACGACAAGTACAACAAGCCTTGAGCGATCGCGAGCCCACAACGTTTTCTCGACCCTACAGTTGTCGCGGCGATTGCGCGTCCCACGCCATTGGCGTATGGACAACAACCATTATCTGTGGGCGACATACGGACCCCACACCTGTCGACTCAACGTGCCGTGATGAACATATTTATGCAGTGCGCTAGGGTAGTTTATCCGTGCCAAGAAGGGGTGTCTGCACAATACCCGATAGCGCCAGTTATGCAAAGGTCCGTGGACACGGTACTTGCACGCTTCTTTGAGATCGGGCTAGAAAAACCCGCCAATGATGAGATAACAACTCTAGGAAGTGCCGTCCACTCATTCATCCAGTGGCGCAAGCGTGACATCATCTTGGACCATGCAATGCCAGCCTCTCCTGCAGTACAATCCTCGCATCCGTCACCAGCACCTGAGAGTGAAACGGTGCAGAAGAAAGATGAGGTAGAAAAGAAATCCATTGAGGACCCCATAAAGGTGGCCACTGTTAGTACTCCAAAGCATAAACCTATAACACCTGGTACTTCAAAGGACAAACCTAGAACCCCTGATCCCAAAAATTAGCATATTAGACAAGCTGTATCAGCCAGATCAGGCGAAGCTAGGACTGAGTATGATGTCGTGCGACAAAAAAGTAAGGGCAAGGCGAAGTCTGATGACCAAGATAATCAACAAAGATTGAAATTCGAGGTAGGGAAGCCCTTAGTCACCGCTTCAAAGTTAAAAAGTCTAACACCCATGATGCAACGATTACATGCATGGTACATGGATCGATCCAACCAAGACGTACTCCCGAAGGTGATCACTGCAATTTTCCGTGAGGAACATTTTCACCATGAGGGCCATGGCTACTTCTTAATAGAATTCGATAACTTGCACAACTTGTTCTATCATGACGCCCTCGACATATCTTTTTTGAGATGCTGGTCACTGTAAGTGTCTAATATATCAATCTTGGCCTACATTCACGTAATACCGATAAATGTCATGACTAACTATTTCGTTATATAGATACGAGATGATTGAATTACGAAGAACCAAGGGGCCAGTGGGATTCCTCGACCCGGGAACGGTTTGCCAATCTAAAATCAAAAGAGCACCAAAGGAGGTCGAGGAGTACGTATATAAAGTTTTGATTAAACTACAAGACAAGGAGTTTATACTTTTACCATACCATTTTAAGTAAGTTCCTCACTAGCTAGTTAAATTACTCATTTATTTCATTATTTACTCTGATGTAAGGACTAATGACTATGGCATCATGCATGTCTATGTAGCTTCCATTGGATTCTCGTAATAATTCATGCAGAAAAGAGTAAGATGCTGATCATGGATCCACTGGATAAACCTAAAAAAGACTTTGAAGTGATGACACATTTAATAAATGAGGCGTTCAAAAGATATTATCAGAAGAGCTCGAGATACCGCCCATACCACAAATCCCTTACAATCTGTACTAAGTTTCCGGTACGCACGCAAGGAATATTCTAATATCGTATTTCATAGTAAATAGCTCCTTCGACGGCATCTTAGTTCATTCGATTTTTGCAGTGTCACAAGCAGCCGCAAGGAACAAATTTATGTGGGTACTTCATGTGCCAGTACATGCGCGAAATCTTATCATGCACAATAAAAGACAATGACGTAGAGGTCAGTCACGCTGACATGACACATTGATTCACACCACTCAATTTCTATATACTCTCTTAATTATGTTTTTTATACTTATAGCGCCTCAAGTTGTCTACGTTAGGATTGCTTCCTTCCGAAATCCAAGCCATTCAAGGCCAGCTCGCCTACTTCATCATGAAGGAAGTAATCAACAAAAAAGGCGAGTTTTATGATGAAGACAACAATGATCTAGTCATCCATACTCTTCTCTCACATCACGTGTCTCCAACCTCCGAAGACCTGTAGGCTTCTAGTTTAGGCTTTTGTTACTTCAATTCTGTTTCATTACAAAGTGTAAATAACTCTTTGTTGCTTTCAAATGGGAACCCCTTCTTTTGTCAATACCACTTCTTTTGTCAGTGGTTGTGCTAGTCTGAATAATGCTCTGGCCTTTAACTACAGTTTTATTCAAAATTGGGAGGTAATTTAGTCAAATTGGTAGAGTTCGGTATTGTATCCTGATTTCATATGAAAGCAAATAGTATATTGCTATTGTTGTTAGCAGGTATTTACTACTCTTGTTATACCTTTTGGCTATATGCTTTTTACAAGTCAGCTCCTGTGTTTTAATGCTTATCATCTTTGTTACATTTGAACTAGTTTTCCAAGTAAGTGCAAATGGTGTCGGCCTGCTTGATCCTGGTGCTGAAACAAACAGTGTAAGTGGCTGTCCATTGACTTTAGTGTACTCATGTTTTAGTGCTATGGTATTCCTGCTCAAGGAAACTGCTGGCAGTTCTTCCCTTGCCCTGGTTGTTCTTGAATGAAGTTGTTTTGGAGAGGCATGGCTAGCGCTGCCTGAGGCTAGCCACAAATGCCAGTTTTTTATTTTCGTGTGTGGGATTATCAACGGCGGTTTTTTCCCAAAACCGCTACTAACTTAATATCAGTGACGGTTCTATCCAAAAACCGCCACTGATACTAGTCCTATCAGTGGCGGTTTTATATAAAACCGCCACAGATAGTTGTATCAGTGGCAGTTCTAGCTAAAAACCGCCACTAATAGTCGTATTATCAGTGGCGGTTTTTGGGCTAGAACCGCTACTGATATTTGAGTATCAGTAGCGGTTCTATCAAACAACCGCCACTGATACTTGGATTATTAGTGGCGGGTTTTG
Source organism: Otatea glauca (assembly GCA_036346275.1). NCBI lineage: Eukaryota > Viridiplantae > Streptophyta > Magnoliopsida > Poales > Poaceae > Otatea > Otatea glauca. Next base: position 12,662,869 of record CM070719.1, on the reverse strand, counting down.
GCTAAAACCGCCACTGATACCCGAATATCAGTGGCTGTTCTAGCCAAAAACCGCCACTGATAATCCTCGATTATCAGTGGCACTAAATCTGTGGCGGTTCAAAAACCGCCACTGATGGCAGTTATGAACCGCTACTGATGGCCTTTTTGTTATAATAACTACTGTCTTAATAATTTCTCGTAACTAACAAATATTTCAAAACGGATCTTTTGCATGAGGCCATGGACACATATTGTTGTGGGAGTAACAAGCAGATGATAGTCCTGTTCCACGATGACGGAACACATGTAGCTCTGATCGTGAGCTCGCAAGCATTTTAAGAGGGGTTCCCACCTAACATGGCCCCAATTATCTCATGCATGGATCATGCACACAATAAAAGAATTTAGACCTACCAGTGTGATGTGTTTTATCAGAAAGGCATTGTGAATTTAGAGATGGTTGGTGCCCAAGTTGGGAGTACGAAATTGCTATAGTAATTAGGCACCTTATCATGTAATACCAAAGAAAAAAAAGAGAAAATTAGATTCCTGCCATTACAAATGTACACGTTTCGAAATCTGCCATTATACTTCGCGGACTCGCATAGGGGCTTTTATTATTCTATAGAGTTTGAAATATGCCATTTTATACGTCTTCCTCCGCCTGAGGCCCACCTGCAGGTCATCAATCTTTCATATTCCCCACTCTGCCCCCCATCTACCGTTCATCCCCCGCCCGATTCACCGCCCGACAAACAAAATTTCCCCTCTCATTGAAGAACCCTAGACCTAGCTCTCCCTTCCCCTTCCGATTTCCCCTAACCTCAGCGGTAGGTAAGTGGCAGAGGGGGGCGACAGGGGGAGCCGGTCGAGAGACAAAGGCAAGGTGACTAGCAGGCAACAAGTGCTGCGGGTTCCTCTTCCCCCAAACAGTGAGTTGTCCAAATCTCTCTCCCTTTCATGCTGTGCTAACAAAGGTTCACGGTAGAGTGCGCCTGGCCCCCTGTATGAACATGTTGTGCTTCTGTTTTGCGATTAGGATCTAATTAGTCCCATTTGCGGGTAGGTATTGGTTCACAATAGAGCTTAAGGTTCAAGGATTTGTGAGCAAAGACTCGGGGGTAGGAAAAGCTATACGCAGGGCTTCACTCGAAATTGGGTAGTGAATTCGGAGAGCTTTTCAATGGATTTTCTTATGAAAAGCTTTAGTGCGGACTTGAAATGGAGCGTGAACCAGACTGCTAGGGTTTGGTACTTTGACAAAAGAATGGGTGAGGATGTTAGATTAGTCGATGACAATCAGCTTGTAGGTCTATTTGAAATGTACCAACCCGAGAAACATTTCGATCTAATTATAGCAGTGTTTGACAAAGGGGTTGTAGAGGAAAATGAGTGTTCCATAGAGCCTCTGTGTGTTCTGCCTCCTCCATGCGGTCCAACTGAGAAGGGCTAGGGAGTAACTTCATCTAGACCTGCAATTGAAACTGCAACTACAACTGAGCTTGATGTGTTTGACATTGAAGAGGAGTATGTTGGTGTGAATGATGAGCACTTATATGGTGCTCCTCCATCTGCACATCCACCTGACTTTGACTTTGAACCACAAACACATGAATTTGCTGAATTTGGAGAATCTTCTCAACTTGCTGGCACTGCTGGCGATGGGGTTGCACTAGAAGAGGCAGAGGTCACTGATATAGACCCTCAGGAAGTCAATGTTTTGCTTGATCCTGATGAGCCAGATATTAGGAATGGGGCTTTATTTCCTAATATTGTATCATTCAGAAAAGCTATTAGGCACTATACCATTAAGAGGGGGTTTGAATTTTCTGGTTTAAGGACTGATGAGCTAGTTGATACAATTAGTGAGTTGATTATAGAAAAGATGGCTCTAAGGAGGATAGTAGCAAGGCAAATGGAAGATGGCATACTTCCAAATGTGATGAAGGATTTGAATAAAGCAAGTACAAGCTTAAGAATTGTGAAAATTGCAAGGAGTGATGATGACTTGGCAGAGGTAACATTGGTGGATCCAGACAATGTGACAAGAAGGCACACTATACACTTGGCCAACCAAAAGTGCTCTTGTAGGCAGTGGTAGGTAACAGGCAAGCCCTGCAGCCATGCATTGGGTTGGATTTGTGCTAACAGAGGTGTCAAAATTGAAAACTTTGTCCATTGCTATTACTCTGTGCAAAAGTTCAGAGCTGTCTATGATCAGATCATTTTAGCCATGCCTGATAGGTCTCAGTGGCCTCTGGTGGACCTTGGCTTCAAGGTTCATCCACCAAAACTGAAAAGAGCTACAGGAAGGCCTAGAGCACAAAGAATTAAATGGTTTCTATAACCTAGGGCTAGAACTGTCAAGTGTCGAAGATGTGGAGCATTTGGGTACTTTCGAACGACTTGCAAGCTTGCAAAAGCACAAGATGAGGGAGCAGAAGCTGGTAGCAGTTAAGGAGAACCAAAGAAGAGGTAAATAAACTAATTAAACTACTCTTATTTCATTTATTAATTTGATTCTTCATTAAATGTGTAATATGGTTATAGGAACAGACAAGATGCAATTCAGGAGGGTGGCCAGAAGAAAAAGAAGAAGACTACACCCAAGAAGAAGAAGACACCAAAAAAGAAGAAGGCTCAAGCAACATCTAGTGCACCTCCTGCGAGAGTCATTAGAAGGCTCTCTGATTTCCTTTGAGACCTTATTGTAATGTTATGTTGGTGAGAACTTGATGTAATGTTTGCTGTTGGAGAAAACTAGATCTCTAGATGTTATGTAGCTTATGTGATGTATGTATGAACCTCAAATTCTGCTCCAATGTGCTATTGAAATACTGGTATTTTATCTGTTGAAATTCTGCTGCAATGTGTTGTTCAAATAGTGGTATGTTGTCTATTGAAATTCTGCTGCAATGTGCTGTTCACATTCTGCTGCTGGAGAACATGAGTCCAGAATGTGCTCTGCCTAGCTTCAGATCATACATAAGTCTAGAATTTGCAACTGAGCCAAACATGAGTCTCGAATTTCATACATCAAGAATTGCTGTTAACATGAAGTCAGAATTTCATGGTACGCCATGTTATGAGACATCCAGAAAAAAATGACTCCAGAATTTCATACATGAAAAACATTATTGTTAACACGAGGTCATTGAGACAACATGAGACATTGTTCCCTTGTTCTATTGAGACAACATTAGGTTCAAGCTTTATCTGATTACAAGAAGACCTAACACAACACCTACACATACAACAACTACACCTACACATAACATCTGGTTCTTCAATTGGCTAATTTGAAGCTTCATCTCCCATATTTGTTCCTTAGCCTCAGCAATTTGTTGCTTCGCCTCCACGACCTGCTGCTCAAGATGAAAAATTTCTCTACTTCCTTCTCCATCCACAAAACATCCTATAACCTGGGCTTCATCCACTTTCTTTAACCGACGCAAATAGACCTCATACTCATTCTCCCACATGAAGAATCCACATGTTTTATCATTCTTCATAAATTGAAACCACAATTACTACAACCGAAAATAAACACAAATTGCACAAATACAACTATCTCACCGGGATATTATTGATACACGTGTAGAACACTGCACCAAACAATTTTGGTTGCTTGCTCCGTAGCCTAACCACATGGATCCCACACGCCGGGCAATCAACCATCCGTACCTCCTTCGCATTGCTAGCGACGACGCTCGACTCCGAGCCTGACTTCATTGGACTTCGCCTCATCGACATGGAGCTAGGGCTCACGCCTCTACAGCTGTGGGACTGGACAATCAGAAGGGAAATCTTGGCCGCCGGGGAATGATTGGCAGTCGACGATAGGGGAAATCGGAAGGGAGAGGGAGAGCTAGGGCTAGGGTTCTTCAATGGGGAGGGGAAATTTTGTCTATCGGGCGGTGAATCGAGGGGGGGTGAACGGGAGCGGGGGGCAGAGTGGGGAATACGAAAGATTGATGACCTGCAGGTGAGTCTCAGGTGGAGGAAAACGTATAAAATGGCATATTTCAAATTCTCCAGAATAATAATGGCCCCTATGCGAGTCCGTGAAGTATAATGGCATATTTCGAAACGTGCACATCTGCAATGCCAGGAATCTAATTTTCCCAAGAAAAAAAGTTTAGTACTAAAAAAAGGTCCAGCATTGATTTCCTTTTTTATATAATCTAGTTATGGTTTGTTTCTTTTAGCCTAATTAAAACTCTTACGATTTTTAAACTATACAACAGAATAAGACACATATATTCCTTCAATATTCGTATTGTGAGAACTCTAGCTAGCGGTTCTAGAGAACTCTATCTAGCGGTTCTAGAGAACTCATGGTCTCCAAAAGCATCATATTATTCTCTTGTGAATTCTTTTGAGGTATATATGATTCATTCATACAGAAATTCATTTTTTAATTACTTGTGGAGTTGTCGATTGATTTCCTGGCCGACATGAGTGATTCAGGTCACACGGGATGCAAGTGTGTCTCGCTGTTTGGAGTGGCTGGGTGGGAGGCTCAAAATGAAGCGTGCGAATGAGACAGGCTCTCCTAGCTAGTGGCGTGATTAGGTGATTGATTACATATCAGGTGTTTTAGTGTAAACTATTAATGATTAGTAAGGTAGAACAATTATTCTTTCAATGAATATATATATATATTATAATTACCTAGGGCACCATGATGCCTGAGCGCATGATCTAAAAATCATATTTTCTCTATGTATTTTGATGCGAATTTTTTTTTGAAATTTTAGGATACTGAGTTTAATCAGTTTACTAACTAGTTCAAATAAGTTTGAGCCGAAATTCAAACTAGAGTTTCCTTTTTTGATGATAGTTTGGTTGTAGGTATGTGCTGATTTTATATATAAATCAGCAAAGCATGTGATCCAAACTCATTCAAAATCTTTGAATTCGAGTATATTTTTTCAAAGGTACGTGTTTCATTTGAATTGTTATAGATGAGTATATACCCTAAAACTAAAATCTTTGAAAAATATACTCGAACATGGCTTGAATTCACGTATTTGAAATCATGGTGCCTCATTTTGCCTTTCTATATATATATATATATATATATATATATATATATATATATATATATATATATATATATATATATATATATATACACACACACGCACACACACACTGTAGCGCTATGCTATTCCACACGCTGGCCGAACGCATGCAATAAAAACTATACTAAGAAATGTAACCTGATAGTAAATCAAGAATACATTTTACTATAGAATAACAGATGCAATTAGTACCAAATCTGTTACCCGTTAATGCGTAGTGTAGTTTGTACATGAATCATTTTCTTCTTCATTTTAGTCATATCTTTTTATTAATAGCACGGATTTGTAAGTGGTTTCCACCGGTAGCTTACTGACAACGAGAGAAATAAAATGATATAAGTATCGCTATTAAACAGTAATTTTATTCACTGGTAAAATAAATTACTATTTTTATAACAAAAAATTACTATATCTATAACTAGAAATTACTATCATAAAATGTAATTGGAAAAATCCTACACAAATCAGTTAATTGGCATTAAAAGTAAATAAAAACTATATGTATAAGGTCTGAAAAATTCTTAAAAAATTACCCGAAGTAGGGAATGTAAGCTTCTACAATCATGAAAAATTTGAAAACCAAACTCAGTCGTATTTGAAAGATATAAAAATGACAAATTTACTATTCATCACGGATTAGCGCTTGTCAATTTCATATCTTTCAAATGAGATTGATTTTTGCCTTCTGAGAGCATCTAGGCCCCCTATTTTTATCAGTTATGCTTATTATGTAGGTTTTGGTGTTGATGATCAAGAAGCTGATGAGGACATCCCAACCAAGGATACAACCGCTGCCCCTTCTTCTTCTACGACCGCCACTTCGTCCCCGACCATCGCTGTTTCGGTCGCTACTTCGTCTACGACGTCTGGAGGGCTTAATCCGGAAGCAAGTCCTTTCTATCCACCTTTACTGGACCAGCACGCCAAGAACATCCACCGAGAACAGCCCACGCGCCAAGGAAGGCCCAAAATAAAGCCCAATTCGTCGCCGAGTCCGGTTTGGCCATCCAGGAGCAGCAGTACTTCAAACGGACGCCACGGCCACATCCGAACTCCGTTTTCGATGTTCGACAACTCGTTTGAAAGGTATCGAGATAACCTTTCCAATGGATCTAATCCCGAGGCCAAATTCCTCCTGGAGCGAAGGTAAATCACAGAACAATCTTACGGGATAGAAATTCCAGGTGCTGCGCCACGTTTCTTTTGGGACCAAGGCCCATGTACTTTTAGGGTTCCACCCCTCCTTTGGCCGGCGCCCCTTTCCTGGTTGCCGCACCCCTCTTGGGCGCCCCCCTTGTGTGGGTACCCCTTTATATTGGGTTCTCACCCCTATTCTTCAGTTTTTAGGTTTTGTTGTGTTTTGGTAGACCCCGTGTGCGTCCCTCCTCAATCTTGCGTGTGTCGACTAGACCACCCGAGTTGAGAAACAGAACCTCACCTTGTTTTTCGTTGAGATTATTGGATTGAAATTGCTATCACCTTGTTCTTGCATGTTCTTGGTTGCAGCAGGTTCAAGGATTGATCGGGTCTTTGATTCGGTTGTTCGCCTCGTGTGATGACGTTGCGATTGTTTGGTCGCTGATCTTGTGGTTCATTGTATCGTTCTCATCAGAAGGTCGGGACAACCCTAGTGCACATCAGGTGGTATCACAGCGACGGTTTCCTGGTGAGAACACCCTTATCCTTGTTTAGTTCATCTTGTTTGTCCTAGAGTCCAGAAAAACAGCCCAAAAAATATATATATATATATATGTTCATCGTGTTGTCGATCTAATCCGAGCCCCCTTTTAGCCTTTACTATTACTACCTAGTTTATTTCTTGTTGTATTTGTGTTCCATCGTTTTGTCGTTGCTGGTCTTAGTGTTTGATCTTTAGAGTTTCGAGTTCTATTCACGTTTTTATCACAGCGTCGTGTTGTTCGTGCGGCTATTTGTGCTGCCATCTTCCTTCCGCAAAACCGAGAGCCTTCCACCAGAACGCCCCAAACTCCATCACGCAAGATCAAAACCGAGCAGCCCATGTTTTCCCCAACCAACTCGGTTCCTTCCTTCCAATCCGTGTTCCACCAAAACTCACCGAAGTTTTCCATATATAGCCAAACGTATCTACTGTTTCCCTCCAAATATAGCGCGCATCCAGTGGTCATTGCCATATCCACATCAAACCGTGCAAGCCTTTCCTTCCATAAAAAAACAAAAAAAAAACCTCAGCCTCTCTGGTTTTGAATCAAGCTTTCCTTTTGAAGTGGATTGAACCCCTCCGAACACCCTGCACGAAAACTGCCATAACTTTTGCATATGACCTCCGATTGGGCTGTTCGAGTACTCAAAACGACCGGAACGAAAAGTTGCATCCAAAAATCAATAAGAACAGGTCTAATTGGGTTCCTGAGGCTTTGAAAAATTCGTTCGACCGCAAAAAACATCGTTTAGGGCATCAAAACGCCCCCGGAAGTTCGGCAAAATTTAACCTTTCCTGTTTTGCCTAGAAATTTTTGCTCCTGTGTCCTGGATTTGTGTACATCACTACCTCACAGCCCCACCCCCTTTCTGAGCCTTGCTGCTTTCCAGTCTAGGGCTCCCACAAAAAAATTGGAAAAAAATTCAAAAAAAAATATGCTCTTGTTGCCACTAACACTGCAGAGCCAGCAGAAGAGATTATCACTTCTGCAGCATCCGAGAAATATCCGGCTCTTGTTGTCGCATGTGTACTTAGCGCACAGCCCACACGCGATGAACAAAATCAACGCCATACTATCTTTCAGACACGGTGTGTGGTGAATGAGCGCGTTGTGCATGTCGTTGTTGATGGAGGTAGCTGCAACAATCTTGCTAGTGTAGACATGGTCGAGAAGCTTGGCTTGACCACAAATCCACTTCCTCAACAGTATGAAATTGAATGGCTCAATTCCACTGGTAAGGTTCAGGTAACAAAAATCGTTCAAGTACCTATCTCGATTGGTTCTTATCATGATAATGTTGTTTGCGATGTTGTACCCATGGATGCTTGCTCTCTTTTATTGGGTAGACCGTGGATCTATGATATGGATCCTATACATCATGGTAGGACCAACGAGTATACTTTCATGTATAAGGGAAAGAAAATTATTTTGAAACCCATGAGCCCTACAGAACTAAGAAACATTGATGTTAAAAGAGCTCAAAGAGAAAAAGAAGAGACTGGAATTAAAAGTGTAGCTAGTAAATCAACCCATTCAACTACACCAGTTGCTCAAAAACCTGATCTTAAGTTGAAGGGTAAAGTATTGTTGGCTGCAAAAGTTCTCTCACAAGATAACATGGATAGTATACAACCATTGGCATTCTCTGTTGCTTTGTCTTCTGTTATTACTAATACTTTGAAGGATAATGAGATGGAGTCGAGGACGACTCCAATTCAAGAAGGGGAGGAAGATGAGGACATCCCAACCAAGGATACAACCGCTGCCCCTTCTTCCTCTACAACCGCTACTTCGTCCCCGACCGTCGCTGTTTCGGCCGCTACTTCATCTACGACGTCTGGAGGGCTTAATCCGGAAGCAAGTCCTTTCCATCCACCTTTGCTGGACCACCACGCCAAGAACATCCACCGAGGATATCCCACGCGCCAAGGAAGTCCCAAGATAAAGCCCAATTCGTCGCCGAGTCCGGTTCGGACATCCATGAGCAGCAGTACTTCAAACAGACGCCACGGCCAAATCTGAACTCCGTTTTCAACGTTCGACAACTTGTTTGAAAGGTATCAAGATAACCTTTCCAATGGATCTAATCCCGAGGCCAAATTCCTCCTAGAGCGAAGGGAAATCACAGAACAATCTCACGGGACAGAAATTCCATGTGCTGCGCCACCTTTCTTTTGGGCCCAAGGCCCATGTACTTTTAGAGTTCCACCCCACCTTTGGCCGCCACCCCTTTCCTGGCTGCCGCACCCCTCTTGGGTGCCCCCCTTGTGTGGGTACCCCTTTATATTGGGTTCTCACTCCTGTTCTTCAGTTTTTAGGTTTTGTTGTGTTTTGGTAGACCCCGTGTGTGTCACTCCTCAATCTTGCGTGTGTCGACTAGACCACCCGAGTTGAGAAACAGAACCTCACCTTGTTTTTCGTTGAGATTATTGGATTGAAATTGCTATCACCTTGTTCTTGCATGTTCTTGGTTGCAGCAGGTTCAAGGATCGATCGGGTCTTTGATTCGGTTGTTCGCCTCATGTGGTGACGTTGCGATTGTTTGGTCGCTGACCTTGTGGTTCATTGTATCGTTCTCATCAGAAGGTCGGGACAACCGTAGTGCACATCAGAAGCATTCTTAGTATAAGCTGACAATAGCTATATTTGAAGAACAAGGCTAAGGTGTTTATTTTTAGTTTTGGCTTGGGAGTAGATTCAAGCCATATAGCTAGAATAACTGTACTATTAGAGGGATTATACACAATTAATAATCTTGGTTCATATGCTAAAAACACTAAGATTATTTGGAGCATAGGACAATTCACTTCTCTCACACAAAAATCTAGATATCCCTTCTATTTGCCAAAAAGAGTTCTTTTCCGGACTAACTTTATTCAGTCCAGCGCTGAAAAATCAAGTTTCAAGTTCTAACCGGGCGCACTCCATGTACGCCGGACCGACTTTTTTAGTCCGGCGCTAAGAACTCGCTTCTGATTTATTTCAACCGAGCGTACACCGTTCACGACGAACCGATCTGAATTCATCCTTCTCTTCATGTCCGGCGTATGTTGTTTTTCACTCTGAACAAATTTATAGTCCGGTGTTAAGAATTACTTTACTCAAATTTTAACTGAGAACATGCCGTTTGCTACGGACCAAAATTCTGAGTGTACGTCGGACCAACTATTTCCGTCAGACGAAAACATGATTCTCTCTGGTAAAAACCAGTGGCTTTCTCTTTTAAGCCGGACCAACTTTTTCAGTCCAGCGTAAACATTATATTGCTGGTATCCAAATAGAACAAAGCATGTGTACACCGTACCAATTTTGTCGGTCCGGCACAAACTTTCCTTTACCAGTACATGTATACGACGAACCGTTTTTTTTAGTCCAGCGCAAATGGGTCACACTAGGTACAATAATACTTCTCCAATCTTATTTACCCCGGACTAACATTTTCAGTCCGCGCGTGTGTATATATCTCAACGTATGACTCATACACCTTAAAATACTTATAAAAGATGCAGTAGTTGACCTGTCTCATCCATCCTGCTAACCCCCAACGGGCAAATGGCAGGTACAACGGTTATTTCTTTTCAGGCTCTATATATACATTGCTTGAGTTCACAAACAAGTGTAGAGTTTTGCACATACACATCTTTGACATTCTGAACACCGTTGACATCCTTAAAATCATTTACAACTCTTTGATCTTTAGCATTCCTGAGATTTCATTTCATCAAAGAGTTTGAGCTTCAACTCAGAAACAACAAACATTCATTCTGAACTTTTAGAGTTCTTGCATCTAGCTGCTTGTGGATAGTCTATTACTCTTGGAACTAGCTGTTCCTAGATGGTTGGAGAAGTTGTTGATGCGACCTATCCAAAAGGGATTGTGGAAGGCCACCATTGCTGTGAAAGGTTGAGACTCACCTCACCAGAGTGGTGGAAGAGTCAAGCTAATGAAAGACTAAAAGCCATTGAGATTGGCTATTTGGTGGAGCAATACTTATGAAGAAGTGCTCTAACGGGGATGTAGGAGATTGGTCTCTGAACCTCGGTGAAAAATTCTTGAGTCATTCTGATATTGCTTTATCTCTGTGTATTCATCTTATTGTCTATTTTCATTCAAGTTTTTACTACAACTAAGTTGTGCTGGTTCTCTTCTCTAATTATTTTCTGTTGCTAAGATTTTATTGAGAAATGTTTTTCTTAATGCTTAAAAGTTTTTTTAAAAAAGTTGCTTATTCACCCCCCTCTAGGCCAACTTGATCCTTTGAAGTGGTATCAGAGCAAGTTTACCCATGTTAAAAGCGTAAACAGCTTAGGTAAAATGGCCGAGGGAATAAGATCAGTTACAATAAGTGTAGGAAGGGTTCCTATTTTTGATGGCACAAATTATACTTATTGGAAAATTAGAATGAGGTGCTATCTTGAAGCCGTAAGTTATGATGTGTGGAGGGTCACAGAAAGGACCTTTACATCCACGTGTCATACCTGAAGGGCAACACTCATGCTCAGAACCTACACCTGGGAAATAAGAAATTTGTAATATGATGCTCAGGCTAGAAATGCTATCTTTTCTTGTCTCAACATTGAAGTTTTTTATAGAGTCAACAATCTTTCTACAACTTATGATATATGGACTACTCTTCAATAGATTCATGAGGGTACCTCTGATGTAAAAGAGGAAAGATACTTTGTTGTCAGAGAAAAATTCGATCAGTTCAAAATGCTTCCTCAAGAAAATGCTAATAACATGTTTTCTAGACTAAATCCCATCATAAATGAGCTTAAAGGTCTAGGAACTAGAGTTGATGATGTTGAAGTATGCAGGAAGATGATCAGGTTTCTACCTCGAGCCTATCACAGCCTGATCACTTACCTATCCAATAGTGGTGATCTGAAGAAGCTCACACCTATTGAACTATTGGGCAAAATCTCAGCTCATGAGCTTACCTTGGTTGATGAAATTGAGATCAAGAAGAAGTCTATTGCTCTCAAGGCCAAGGAAAAAGTTCAAGATTCCTCTAATGAAGAAAAAGAAGAAGATTCAAGCTATGAAGAGGATGAAGATGTAAGAAAACTGGCATTGCTCATGAGATCAACAAATAAAATCATGAGAAGGGTAAATTCCAAAGGTAAGTCATCTAACTATTTCTCAAAAAGAAATCCTTTCTCTAACACTATCTGCTTTGAGTGCAATGACAAAGGACACATAGCTGCTCGTTGCCCAAATAAAAGCAGCAAGAAGGGCAAAAGGAAGAACATAGATGACAATGAAGAAGAAGAAGCTCAAGGAAGCTACAAGAAGAATTATTGCAAGACGAGCTACTCCAAGAAACATCGGAGAAAAGGGAAAAAGGAGACACACATTGGTGAATGGATCACTGATGAAGAAAGCTCAATTGAAGAATCCTCCTCTTCCTTAGATGAAGAAAAGCCAAGGTCCAAAGGACTAACTAGGCTCGCTCTGGATGAATCCACACCACCTTCACCTTCACCACCACTATGCCTCATGGCCAGAAATGATGAAGACAAGGTGAGTGATTCTCCTTCTTATGAAGAGCTAGTGGAGATCATTAAAGAACTTAATGATGCTTTATGTGTTAAAACTTCTAAAGATAAAGCTCTTAAGAAAAATGCTACTATCCTGATGAATAAGAATGATCTGCTTATTGCTAAAGTTGAAACTCTTGAATCTGACATTAAGATCAAGCAAGAAAAATATGTGTGCTAGAGATTAGTCAAAATGATATTATAAATAAACATGAAAAACTTTCACATGTTCATTCTGTACTAAATTCTGATCATGCTCTTCTTACTGATTCTCATGATTCTTTGAAAACCACACACCTACAACTTGTTAAAGATCATGAGGAATTGCTCGATAAATTCTATGAGTTAGAAATTGATAATGAGATGCAGATTAGCAAATCTAAAAGTATTTCATCTTGTAATGTTTCAATTAATTGTGATCTGCTTTCTGATGAAATGCTTATTCCTAGCTCATCTAGCATCTGTAGTAAAAACTGCAAAAATGCTTTGCATGCTAAAGAACTCTTGATAGAAAACAGTGAGCTGAAATCCAAGGTAGCCAAATTTGATAAAGGACTGGAAAAATCACTACAAGAATCAGGGAAAAATTCGTGGGCCAAAAACCCACGAATTTAAGCTAAAACCCACGAATTTAATTTAAATTCGTGAGCAAACCGTCGAATTTAGTTCACGAATTTAACTCGACGAAATTAATTAATTAAATTCGTGGGTACCCAAGAATTTAAGTTGAATTCGTGGGTTTCGCTAAGCCCACGAATTTAATTGGTTTCGAGTTAAATTAGTGGGTTTAATAAACCCACGAATTTAAATAGATTAAATTCGTGGGTTTATTAAACCATCAAGTAAAAACTCACAATTTATCAGATTAAATTCGTGGGTTTATTAAACCCACAATTTAATCGATAAATTGCGTGGGTTTTAGCCCACAATTTAATCGATAAATTCGTGGGTTTATTAAACTCAAATTTAAATAGATTAAATTCGTGGGTTTAATAAACCCACAATTTAATCATCATTTTACAAAAAATTGTATATATATTCAAATGTATGTATTTTTATATATATATGTATCGCACTCAAAACATATATACATATATCCAAATGTATGTATTTATATATATATATATGTATCGCACTCAATACATATAACAACTAAAGAAGAAAAGAAAAGGCAAAAAGAAAATTGAAACTAAAATTGCTAAGCGAAGAATAAATAAGAAGGATCATCTATTTTGTTCAAATCGATCGAAACACTAACACAAAGACAAACTCCACAATGAAGTTCAAGCGAACGAAGAATTAACAAACGAGACACCAAACCTATTACCGACTAAAATATCGAAACCAACCTTTTAACTCTTCAAACCGGCTTAAAACTAAGTCTCCGAATGTACAAAATTTCGCATGACCTCTCTTGTAAATAGGACATCCACTCACAGACAAAAAACATTTGCGATTATAATATATATATCAATCACTCAAACCGAAGGAGACATTCTAGCGCATCCTTAGATAATCCAATCACACATCCAACGGCAATTTGTAAACTACGCAATGACGTACAACACATTACAACCGCAATAGATACAATCCATGATCCATTAAAATAAGTCCATCACAATAAGTCGATCACAACGTATCCATCACAACAAGTTATAAAGTACAACAGTTATACACCAATCGAGCTCACAATGGAATTCATGCCTCGGGGTTGTTAGAGTTGTGGGCGCTACCACCACCGTCGGCGCTGTTGAAGATGTCTTCTATGATGTAAATCGTTAGTACGTCTTTGGGGCGTGACCTAGAAACCCGCAAGTTCAAGATTAACTTAGGTTGTGCTACAAGTAACATTATCTTTGATTCACATGAATGTCAATATGAGAATATCAATAGTACTATTCAACCAAGACACAATATGAGAATATCAATATGACAGGTCAAGCTAAACAGAACAGATACTATATATAAGAACTACACGTTACGAGCTAGTCAAGATATGCTGCAATAATCATATGAACATCAATCTCATATTCAATGAAGTATCAAAGTAATACTCTCTAGTATTAACATAAGGCCAAGATTACAACTAAAATTACTTAATTCAACTTCCAAAGACCCCAATTGCATCATTGAGTATTCAAAAGATAACAAACAGTGAAAATAGTTCAAAGAAGCAATTAAGAGTTTTGGTAGTCATTTTAAGAGTTCAATATACAAAGTACAAATATGAAGCATTCTACAAGGATAAACAATCAGATTGTACATGGGCAAACAACATTCTACAAGGATGCCATATAAAGCATTTAAAACATAAGTTCACAATTGAACAAGTTGTCTTAAGATAACTTTTCAATTCCAAGAAGTCAGCACAATATAAGGTTCGAAATCAAAAGTTATTGATGAAAGAAAAATCAAATAGCACGTAATGGGTTAATAATTTGGTAAACCATCACTTATCTACAGGAGCACAGCAATGAACTTTCATAAGCACACAAGTTAACATTTTCAAGTATGAACATTGAGATGATTTGTGCAAGGTTTAAGAAAGAGTTGCCTAAATATCCTAAAACCGACTCAGTTGTGCATTTCAACAAAAATTATCACTTTTGCAACAGATTACTAAGATTGATATATACTAAAAGAATGAACTAGATTTCCTACGGAAGTATATGTCCATCCGCTGCACACGTAATCTCATATTCAATGAAGCATATGTAATCTCATATTCAAAGAATGAACTAAAGTTCCTACGGAAGCATATGTTCCTAAATTTGAGCAAGAGAAAGGAAGGGATGGGGCAGGTAGCTCACCAAGTCATCAAACTCCACAACAAAGTTCAAGCTAACGAAAAACTAACAAACGAGACACCAAACCTACTACCTCTACTAAAAGACCGAAACCAACCTTTCAACTCTTTAAAACCGGCTTAAAACTAAGTCATTGAAATGTACAAATTTTCGGCATGACCTCTCTAGTAAATAGGACATCCACTCAGTAGACAAAGAAACATTTGCAGTTATAATATATATACCAATCTCTCAAACCAGAAGGAGACATTCTAGCAGATCCTTAGATAATCAATCACACATCCAAAACGGCAATTTGTACAAGAATTGACAAACTTAGCTCGTGTCGCAAACTTATAATATTTTCGACATCCATACATGTGGTGTCGTCTGAGGTGGCTGCAGGGCCCACGGGTTGAAGTACATAGGCATTCCTTGGCTTGGCATAGGTGGTGGGTACATGTAGAACGGGTTTGGAGGCCGGGAGCCTGTAAGGCATAGACAGTACATCATGCCACATATAAATCATTCATTCAAATTTTAAATAACGAATTGAACCGATCCGTCTTTACCTGTGGTGCCTCTCCTGTAGAAGGTGGCTGCATCTGTGGATTGAACATGTTTCCGTGACGAATTGAACCGATCCGTCTTTACCTATTGTGCAATCCTTACTGACTTTTGAGGGCGTTTCCGTGACGGGCCGGGTTCATCTGTTATTACGTCTGTGGCATCGGTAGGTAATTGATCGAGTCCTGCCCCGTCGGAGACAAGGAAAGTATCCCCTATAGCTTCTTCTTGATATACATGACCCACATCATCCTCTACGTTACTTGCCACATACGAAACATCCCGTGAGGGTATACTTGTGGTTAACTTTAAATACAACCCACCAAGCCTTCAAGCTACGGTGAGGATAGCTCGTAGTACACCGCTCAACTCGATGTGCAAGCACGATGTTATTGATATGGCCTGAAGCCGCGAATCGTGCTTCACCTCCACCATCCCAAAGTCATCGACACGTGTGCCGTTGTGTGGATCGAACCAATGGCAATCAAAAACACGACCTTGGATCTTTGCCACCCCAAAGGTATACTCAATTATGTTTTGTACAACACCGTAGTAGTCTAATATATCGCCGCTGGAATCGGATGACGTTGTGACTACTCCGCTGTTAGAAGTGGCCGCAAGTGGACGGCTAGCTTCTAATTTCACTGTTCGAAAACGGAACCCGTTCACATCACAACGACTATAGCTCCTTGCCGTCACATCACCATGTGAGAGCTGTCGGAGATCCTCAGGGACGGAGGCATCACGCATACACTATATAGCAACATTCATCACTGTTAGTCTAATATTAAGTTACTACAACAATTCATTTTAGAAAAATGAATAAATAGTCAAATTACATGTTGACGGAACCATTGCATGAAGCTTGGGCCGCCTTTCAACTCATCACGACGTAGGTTATCCAATTGCTTAGTTGTGGGTTGTCGAGTTGACTTTCAATTTTCTTTGTCAAATACTCTGCATCATTTATTCTCGGGTTAAAAAGGACACTACACTGAAATGATGAAAACATAATTCAGAAAGTCACTTACTCAAAATATTTTTCAACTTCTACCATGTTAGTGAACATGTAAAGCATGGCCATGTTCCACTCCGCATACTCAACATGGTGTGCAGTGTACGACCCAACAGGTTGACCCTTGCATTGAAAAAGCTTAAGTTCGCTAAATGGTTCATCTTCCGCGGCACGATACCGATTCTTACGGACATTCACGTTGTGCTTGCGTGCGAAATACTTTGTTGAGAAGTTTGTGATCTCTTTACTTGCATAAGCCTCTGCGATACACCCCTCTACCCTTGCCTTGTTGCGCATTTGTAGCTCTAAGCTTTTTCAACTCCTTTCGACTATACATCCATCCGAATGCGCAGACCTCCAACCTTCGCTTTCCACGGTAGATGCACCAGCGGTGTTGCATCACATTCATAAAACCAGGTGGGAAAGTTTTTCCAACTTGCATACAAGCAATGGAATTCCCTTCTCTAACTTCGCATCAACGTCTTAGAGATTTCCTTACCGCATATCTGCTGTAGAAGTAATCGAGCTCGCCAACATCCTCCACAACTCATTGTCAAAATAGCCACGAAACATTACCGGAACAAGTCTTTCCATGATAATATGGTAATCATGACTCTTTAGCCTGTTTAGCTTACGGTCTTGGCATTCACACCGTTTTATGTTAGATGCATAGCGGTCGGGAAACTTTAGAGTTTTCAACCACCTCAAAATCTGTTTACGGTCTTACGGCTTCACACGATTATGGAGCTCGTGGCGGCTCTCATTCCCATTTAAACCAACTTTAACCTCGAGCCACGGCCTAGCACAATGATCACCCATGTCTTTCCTAGCACTCACGTTATCCTTTGTTTTGTCGGTTACATCAAACACCATGCTGATAATGCTTTCTGCCACATTGCGCTCTTGGTGCATCAAATCTATGTTATGCGGCAGAATCAAAGCTTTCGCGTAAGGCAGCTCCCAAAGAAAAGAAATATGAGTCCAGTTGTGCTCCTTTCCATAGCCAGTGAGACCCACTTCCTTAGATCGTACAAGCCGACTATGCCACTCAGCTATCTCCTCTCCGTGAGTCGCCGCGCGCCCTTTTAACTTTCTCGTCCTTTTCGAAATGCTTTGGCGTCGTTCCTAAAAGGGTGCCTCGCGAAGCCATCGTCGATGGCAATCGAAGAATGTGATCTTTTACCGTGCGTGAGCTGAATGCATCGAGTCGACCATACAAATTGGACAACACAGCGACCATGAACACACCACCGGCCCAAATTCCATATGCCAACAAATCATGGACCGACCACGGTATGCGGCTCGTAAGGTAAATTCTCGCCACCAACGCTGTCGTATGCCTTTTCCCTCGCCACAACTTCTTGACTCATCAATTAAGGGCCGCATGAACACATTGAGATCCTTCCTGGATGCTTAGGACACGGAATGACAAGAGCAAGAAATATGAACCCTCTTTCAAGCAAATCTCGGTGGAAGATTGTATGGCATGATGAAGACCGGCCAACAAGAGTAGGGGCTAGCGCTTGTCTTTGAAGGTGTGAAACCGTCAGTGAACAAACCAAGACGGACACTCCTAGGGTCGCTTGCAAATGCAGGATCGAATCGGTCCAATGCCCGCCATGCCTCGCCATCGATGGATGCACCATCATATCCGGTCTTGGTCCTCACGTTTACCTTCTTTGTGCCACCGCATATGTTTATTGTTTCTTTTGACATGTACAATCGTTTAAGCCTATCCGTGATCGGCATGTACCAAGCATTTAGTTGCAACCTTTGTAGTGACCGATACCCTTCCTCATCTACCACCTCAACGAATCGCACTTACCGCAATGCATACAATGGGTATCGTTGTCATGATCCTTCGAACGACATGCAATTATTCTCGCACACATCAATCTTACGGTAATTCATCCGAGGCCGCCATCAACTTTTTCGATTGGTACAAATCCTTTGGCATCTTGTGGTTAGGCGGAAGGACATCATTCATTAGTTCAAACAAAGCGTTGAAGCATTTGTTCAAAAGTTGAACCGACTTCATCGACATAAGGCGTGTAACCGCTGCGGGGCGGTCACATTGGTCAAGTCATGCGACTCCTCGTCCGAGGCGTCAAGTAGCCTATAGAATTCCTTAACCTCCTCCGCGTGACCCTCCCGGAGTTAAATTGATCCCCCCGCCAAGATCATCCAAATGTCTTCCATCCGGTCGTGATCCTCCACATGGTCCAAATCTCTTCGTCTCAATGGCACGCCTGCGGCCTCTCCATGACGGTGCCACACCAAATAGTTAGGCATGAACCCGTTTTTGCAAATGTGATCTTCGCACTATATCCTTCTTTGTAGTAGCTTTGTTATTCTCGCAGAGGGTACACGGGCAATACACATATTCAGCTCCTCCGAAATGCTTGCTTCAAGAAAGCATCCGTGATCTGCCCCCATTCCCTTGAGTGCCCCCCATCACTCCTCCATCCGTCATACATCGCCCTTCGATCGTCACCCATTATCAAAGCTAAACAAATGAAACAATGTCAACGTACGACCGTGGCTTAGGTGACAATGACAACCCTATTAGGAAAGATTTGTCCTAAACCCACCCAAGAATGGAGGCTATTGCATGCGACCTGTGACGTCGCTCTGAACCGAGCGAAATTTGGCAGCAGATACTTGCCTGTTCTCCAAGCGCACGCGTCGATCTTTGGTGCGTCGGAGAACAACAGGGTTATGTGGCCGAAATCACGTTCGGATCGCTCGCACGTCACAGGTCCTATGCAACAACCAACATTCTCGGGCTGTCCAAAATACGCTGGACAATTCCGGAACCGCGCACCTCACAAGCAAATGTGAGATGCGCCGTTCCCGAACGGGTGACGCCTATGCTCTCTACTGTTCGACACAAACCCTAAACTCTAACGTTATATACAACGGCAAGAAAAATAAAAATATATATATCATATGCGTGAATATAAAATGAGATGAAATAACTTTAAACGAATATAAAAGAGAGAAATATACCTTCTCCAACGCCGGTGGGCGTCACGAGGGTCCGGGAGGCGAGGTGGCGCCACGCGGCGGCAGGCGTCATGGGAGGCGCGGCGATGGCGCGATGGCGCGGCGAGCGAACAAAGTGGCGGGTGGGGCGCCGGCAGCCGGCGGGCGTGGCGCGTCTCGGCGATCGAGCGGGCGGTGGCACGGCGAGGGGGCAGCGTGGCGGCCGCCGGCCGGCGGCGGCGTCATGGCGAAGCGGCGCCCCGGCGGTCGGCCAGCGACGTCATGGGCGCGGGAGGCGGCCGGCCGGCGACAGCAAAGCGCTGGTGGTCGGGTGGCGGGCGGCACAGGCGCGGCCGCCGGCCGGGCGAGGGCGAGCAGCGGGAGCGCGGCCGGCGCGCAACTGCCGGGCAGGCGTCCGGCGAAGCGGCGTGGGCGGCCGGCGGGCGGCGGCGTCCTGGCGAAGCGGCGCGCGGTCAGGCGGTCGGCAATGACATGCACAGCGGCAGGAGGGCGGGCTGGGCGGCGGCGGTGCGAATGGCCGGTGACGGCCGGCTCGTGGCCGACCGGCCGAGGCGCGAGGCGGCGGGGGCGGGCGGGGGGCGCGGCGGCGCGCCGGCCGGGCAGTCTCGGCGGCCGAGTGGCGGCTCGCCAGCCGGGCGGGAGGGCGGCCGGTGGGTGGCTCCGGCGGCCGAGTGGAGCGGCGCAAAGGCGGCAAGGCGCGCGAGCGAGGCGGCGGCGGCGGGCCGACGGCGCAGGGGATGGGCGGCGAGCGAGTAGCGCGGCGGGCGGGCGGGCGCTGGCGCGGCGGCGGCGCAGCGGGCGTGGGGAGGGAGGCAGCGTCTCGCTGGGCCCGTGAGGGTTTTTTTGCCCGGGATAAATTCGTGGGTAAGGTGGGCCCACGAATTTAAAAACTTAAATTCGTGGGTAATTGGTGGCCCACGAATTTAAATTTTTAAATTCGTGGGATACTTCTGGCCCACGAATTTAAATGATTAAATTCGTGGGTTTCATTTTGGCCCACGAATTTAATTAAAAACGTGGGTTTTATACAAACCGACGAATTTAAATAAATAAATTCGTGGGTTTTTTTTGGGCCCACGAATTTAAAAAACCAACGAATTTTTCTCTGTTTCTTGTAGTGAATGCTTCCTTGGTAGTCTCACTCTTGATAAAATTCTTGGGGAACAAAAGATTGTTCTGGGTAAAAAAGGATTAGGTTATAAAATCAAATCTGTGCCCAGAAAGAATGAACAACCAAAACCTAAGATAGATTTTATCAAGAGTAGGACTCATTGTTGTTACTGTCATAATGTCAATCATACTTTTAAAAATTGAATCTTTACTAGTGCTTCATATGCTATGGTAAATAGAAGATGCATGGTTGATGTTTATTACATGTTGTTTAAAGATTTTAGGGGTAAAATGAATGTTAAAAATGTTAGCCCCTCTAATCTGGACAAAAATCTTAAAGCTATTTGGGTGCCTAAGTCTTTACTTACTAATCCATTCGGCCCCAAAGTTGTTCAGACTAACACTAATGGACCCAAAAGCATTTGGGTACCTAAAATCAAGAATGAACACTATTTTAGGTGAACTACAAGAGTGGTGGTCGACACTGGGTTATTGACAGTGGTTGCACACAACACATGACCGGCACCTCAAGGATGTTCACCTCAGTTGAAAAAGAGAGTGATCCAAGTCACAAAATCACATTTGGAGATAACAATAAAAGAAAGGTAAAGGGAAATGGTAAGATAGCTATCTCAAATGATCACTCTATTGAAAATGTATTACTGGTTGATTCCTTAAATTTTAATCTATTATCTGTTGCTCAACTTTGCGATTTGGGATTCCATTGTACATTTTCTATTAATGGGGTAACAGTACTTGACAAAGATGAAAAGATTATTTTTAAAGGGTTCAGATTTCAAAATCTCTATCTTGTTGATTTCAACTCTAACTCCTCATGCATTTCAACTTGTCTGCTTGCTAAAGTTTCACTTGGTTGGCTTTGGCACAGACGACTTGGGCATGTTGGTATGTCTAATCTCAAAAAGCTTTTCAAAAATGAGCTAGTAGTGGGCCTAAAGGATATCTATTTGAAAAGGATAAACTGTGTAGTGCTTGTCAAGCTGGCAAGCAAGTAGCTAACTCTCATCCTGCTAAAAATGTCATGTCCACTACTAGACCTCTAGAACTTCTGCATATGGATGTTTTTGGTCCTACCTCATATGCAAGTATAGGTGGCAACTCATACTGCCTTGTAATTGTGGATGATTTCTCTAGATTCACATGGGTATTCTTTCTGCCAAACAAAAGTGAAGTTGGAAATATTTTTAAAAATTTTGCAAAATGGGCTCAAAATGAATTTAACTGTCATATTAAGAAGATTAGAAGTGACAATGGATCTGAATTTGTCAATACTAACATTGTTGAATGCTGTGATGAGTTAGGTATAAAGCATGAACTTTCAGCCACATACACTCCTCAACAGAATAGTGTGGTTGAAAGGAAAAATAGAACTCTCATACAAATGGTAAGGACAATGTTGGATGAGTATAACACTCCTGATGCTTTCTGGGCTAAAGCTATCAACACTGCATGTCATGCAATCAACAGGCTCTATCTTCACCGACTTCTCAGGAAGACCCCTTATGAGCTTCTAGTAGGAAGAAAACCTAATATCATATATTTTCGTGTGTTTGGATGCACGGTATATATCTATAAAAGGAGAACACACTTAGGTAAATTTCAAAAGAGGTGTGATACAGGCATCATGCTAGGTTACTCTTCTAAATCCAAAGCTTATAGAGTTTTCAATAATACAAACTGGTTTAGTAGAGGAAACCTATGATATTAAGTTTGATGAATCTAATGGCTCACAAGGTGAGCATGAGAATCTAGCTGATGTAGGAGAAGAAGCTCTAAGAGAATCTATGAAAAAAATGGAAATTGGTGAGATTAAGCCCAAATAAGACAAAGATGATCTATCAACAATGTCCATAGTACCTCAAAATGGATCTCAACTCGAAGAAGATGAAACGAAGGATGGAGGACCAATTTTCATAAAGAGCCATCACACCATTGCAAAGGATCACCCTGTAGATCAAATCATTGGTGAATTTAGTAAGGGTGTTCAAACTCGTTCTAAACAAGCTTCTTTTTGTGAACATTACTCCTTTGTTTCATATATTGAGCCCAGAACAGTAGATGAAGCATTGAAGGATGCTGACTGGATTATGGCAATGGAAGAAGAGCTCAACAACTTTGAAAGAAACAAAGTTTGGAACTTGGTGGAAAGACCTACAAGTCATAATGTCATTGGAAAAAAATGGGTCTTCAGAAATAAACAAGATGAAAGTGGTATGGTCACACGCAATAAAGCAAGGCTGGTAGCTCAAAGATACACTCAAGTTGAAGGCTTAGACTATGGAGAAACTTATGCACCTGTAGCCCGACTTGAAGCCATACGGTTCCTTCTAGTCTTTGCATGTCATTTCAATATTACTTTATTTCAAATGGATATTAAAAGAGCTTTTCTTAATGGAAGCAGTGAAGAAACTGTATATGTTGAACAACCTCCTGGTTTTGAAGATATAAAATTTCCCAATCATGTATATAAGTTCTCCAAGGCACTATATGGTTTAAAACAAGCCCTCAGGGCAAGGTCTGAGTGCCTTAGAGACTCTCTACTAGAAAAGGATTTCAAAATTGGGAAGGTTGATCCAACATTTTTCTAAAAGACTTCAATAATATATTAATGATTTGCCAAATTTATGTTGATGATATTATCTTTGGAAGTACTAATCTCTCTCTGTGCAAGGAATTCAGTAATCAAATGGCTAAGGAATTTGACATGTTAATGATGGGAGAGCTTACATTCTCTTTGGGATTTCAAGTCAAGCAATTGAAGGAAGGGACTTTCATTCCACAAGAAAAGTGATGAGGACATCTCCACAATGGATACAACCAGCTCTAACTCCACTCACCAGGATGAACCACCACTTCAAGGACCACTCACTCGAGCCCGTGCACGTCAATTAAATTATCAGGTGAAGGCGTTCCTAAGTATTCCAATTAATGATACAATGAATGGGATGCTATTTAATTTTTGTGATGATGTGATTATTCTTAGGAACCATGGAGAAGACCTACAACGCACAAAGGAGTTTGCATCCAGAGGGAAGAGCAAATTGGAATCAGATTCGGACTTCAAGAGATGGTCAAATTTAAATGGCCATAACTTTTGATCCAGAAGGCTTCTGGAGGTCTACGAGTACAAGAACGAAAGCTCTGGTCGTCCTCTTTCCAACCGATCCGAGATCACCTCCAAATTCCTTCCGAGTCAACGGGAATACGCAAAACAATCCAAAACACTTTTCCAGTCCGAGTCTAATTGGGCTCTAGTCTTTATTTCGAGTTGTAATCAGTAGGCCCATGTTAAGGCCTAGTGCTGCACGCCCTTGGTCTATAATTAGCCAGCCGCCACCATAGTTAGGGTTTTGGGTTTTGTTTGATTCAGTTAGCCATTGCTACTGCTTGTACTCGCGCGTGCCGACTAGGCCGCCCGTCTACTTGTTCATCGGAACCCCAACCCGAGTGTTTTTGTTTGAAACCGATCTGAATTCATATTCGCAATTGAGTTGCTTGTAATCCCTTGTTCTTGCTGGTTCTACGATTGCTCGCAGGAACAAAGACCCTCGTGGTCAGGTTGGTCGCGCTTCCCGCGGGATCAATAACCTTGAAGGGTGGTGTACGGTCGCTAAGGCGCAGCGTCGGGTTCGTTGTAGTCGGGCGCCAACCGCCCTCCACGGATCGACGCTACCTCCTCTCATCGAAAGATCGGGACGCCTAGTTCTATCAAGTGGTATCAGAGCTCAAGGTTGATCGGTGAGAGATTTTTTTCCCCATCCTTTATTTTACCTCTGATCCGAAAACCAAAAAAATATAGGCGATTAGATCTCCATTGTCCAAAACAATTTGTGCCCTTGCTTTTGCTACTTAGTTCTCGACTTGTTGAATTCTGCTTGCTTGACGAGTCAAGTTCTTTGTCTTTAGTTTCAGCCTTTAGAGTTTCGAGTTCGGGTCACGTTTTTGTCACAGTTACGTTTATAATTTGAGTTGTTTTCTGTTAGTAGATCAGATCGGAGTTGAGTTTGTCTTTGTCTAGTGTGGGAGATCATTTTGGGTCGCCAATTTCCTTGCTTCGTTTACATCCGCGTGATTCTCTGTGTTTACCAAAATAGATATCAGTTTTCAAATATAAAAAAAGAGAGGCCGGTGCAGATACAAGAGCCGCACCAAATCAAGGAGATTAAAAAAAAGGCAAGTGCAGATAGAAAAAGCCGCACCAAATCAGAGAAGAAAAGGCAAGTGCAAATTTTCAAAAGCCGCACTAGATCGTTTGCAAATCAAAGTTCAGAGAGAGAGAGAGAGTCTTTTGCCTGAAAGTCTTTTGTGCAGATTTCGATTCTAGGGTCTCCTGAGATCATCTAAGCGGGTTTTGATGTTCCCAACAAACATTCATTCCTGAGCTTTCATTTCATCAAAGAGTTCTTGCTCCAAGCTGAGTCTAGTTTGCATCTAGCTACTGAACTAAGAGACAGGGCTTATGGATAGTCTATTACTCTTAGAACTAGTTGTTCCTAGACGGTTGGAGAAGTTGTTGGTGCGACCTATCCAAAAGGGATTGTGGAAGGCCACCATTGCTGTGAAAGGTTGAGACTCACCTCACCGGAGTGGTGGAAGAGTCAAGCTAGTGAAAGACCAAAAGCCATTGAGATTGGCTATTTGGTGGAGCAATACTTCTGAGGAAGTGCTCTAACGGGGACGTAGGAGATTGGTCTCTAAACCTCGGTGAAAAATTCTTGAGTCATTCTGATATTGCTTTATCTCTGTGTATTCATCTTATTGTCTGTTTTCATTCAAGTTTTCACTGCAACTAAGTTGTGCTGGTTCCCTTCTCTAATTATTTTATGTTTCTAAGATTTTATTGAGAAAAGTTTTTCTTAATACTTAAAAGTTTTTTTAAAAAAGTTGTCTATTCACCCCCCTCTAGGCCAACTTGATCAATTCATCTTCAAATTTTGTACGGATGTAGAATCTCACATCCCCTATGTATGGTAATATTTTTCATAATTTTTCAATAATTTTACTAAAGCGCCGACAGACAGAAATAAATTCTTGTTCGTGAAAACCACATGTACAAGTTTTCAAAAATTCTCAAAACATTACCATAAATATAGGAGGTGAGATTCTACATCTCTGTAAAATTTGAAGATCAAAATCAATCTAATTTGAATGATAAGAAATTAACAAGAGTAAATCAATGATGAATAGTAATGTTTTTCTTTTCATATCTTTCAAATGCAAGTGAGTTTGGTCTTAAAATTTTACAGAACTGTAGAGGCTCATATCCCCTACGTATGGTAATTTTTTGAGAATTTTTTAGAACTTATACATATAGTTTTTATGAACTTTTACTACCTAATAGTTGATTTGTGTAGGATTTTTTAATTATACTGTTTTGTAGTAATTTTTCAATTATACTATCACCCCTGCTGTAAATTTTTACTATAGTGTATTTGTGTTTATCCTATTTCGATTGATGCCCTTTTCTACAATAGAAATAACCTTGGTACTATCGGGTTAGTGTGTGTATAGGAATGAGAATTATTTACTATCGATCTTTCTATATTTTATTATCTTCTATACATTTTACTATTACTACCGAATGAGTTACATGATCAACACAACTACTTAATGTGTTTTGTAGTTTGTACATGAATCTGTTTCTTCTTTATTTTAGTGATACTTTTCATTGGTAGCTCGGATTTGCAAATGGTTTTCACTGGTAGCTTACTAACGACGAGGGAAACAGAATGATATAAGTCTCGCTATTAAAAAAGTAATTTTTCTGACGGGTAACAAAAATTACTATATCTACAACATATCTGCACAGATCAGTCATTTGGCAAAAAAGTCCATGAAAACTATATGTACATGTTTTGAAAACTTAACAAAAATTACCAGTAGTTGGAAATGTAAGCCTGTAAAATTTGAAAAACAAACTCAGTCGTACTTGAAAGATATTAAAATAACAAATTTACTATTCATCACTGATTAGCGCTTGTCAATTTCATATCTTTCAAATGATATTGATTTTTTTGTCTTAAAATTTTACACATATGTAGAATCTCACCTTCCCTATGTATGGTAATTTTTTGAGAATTTTTTAATCATTTTACTAAAGTGCCGACAAAGAGAAATAAATTATGTTTCATGAAAACCACATGTACAAATTTTAAAAAATTCTCAAAAATTTACCATAAGTATAGAAGGTGAGATTCTACATCCCTGTAAAATTTGAAGATCAAAATCCTTCTCATTTCAAAGATATGAAATTAACAAGCGCAAATCAATGATAAATAATAAATTTTTCCTTTTCATATTTTTCAAATGCAAGTGAGTTTATCTTCAAATTTTACAGGACTGTAGAAACTCATATCCCCTATGTATGATAATTGTTTGAGAATTTTTCAGAACTTATACATAGAGTTTTCACGGACTTTTACTGCCAAATGGCTAACCTATGTAGAATTTTCCAATTATACTGTATAGTAGTAATTTCTAGTTGTAGATATAGTGATTTCATGTTATAAAAATAGTAATTTACTTTACCAGTAAGCAAAATTACTTTTTAATCGCAAGACTTATATCATTTTTTCCTCTCGTCGTTAGTAAGCTACTGATGAAAACCATTTGCAAATCCGAGCTACTAATAAAAAAATATGGCTAAAATAGAGAAGAAATAGATTAATGTACAAACTACAATACGCATTAACTAGTTGGGTTGAACAAGGCATCAACTAGTAATTGATTCGATAGTAACTGCATCTGTTGTTCTATAGTAAAATGTATTCGTGATTTACTACCGAATTGCAAAACTGGAGTGCTTTTATTAGTTGGTTTTTGACACGTCAGTCCGATGCGTTGTTTAGTGCGTTGCATGGCTCGATCTGACTGGGTTAAATTGCTTGGGAGTAGAATAGGTTATTCTACACACAGCTATAGAATAGCATATATATATATATTCCCATATCTACAAATGTATACTCCTTCTAATCACAAATAAATATCGTTTTCCACATTGACACGGCACAGAAACACAATTTTGATCAATATTTCAATTGTCATAGATTTATAGAACCAAACAAAATTACACTTTAATAATGCTTTTTTCGAGACAAATTAATCTATACATATTGTATATGTTTATGTGCTCAATCTAACAATTCAAAAAGATATCAACAATCAATGTTTAGAAAGTTTGACCGCACGTCCTTAAAACAGTATTTTTTTGTGACAAACATTCTTTGTTGACAGAACAGAGTATATACATATGACCAAACAACATCTCACCAGGCGTGGGTAACCAAACAATCCCTACATGAATGACTCATTCTGTCCTGACCATGGAAACCCGCCTCATCAAGAGAGGGTGGACTCATGCAGGCAGCCAAAAGTGACACTACTACAGAACTGGGCATCACAACCGACCTATTAGAAGCGGTTTGGTGCGAACCCGTTGTGATCTTCGCACCAGAAGCGGTTCGTTGGCAACGGTCCGGAGAGGGCTTCCAGAAGCGGTTTGAGACACGAACCACTTCTGAAGGTTGCGTTTTAGAAGTGGTTCTTTTCTCAAACCGCTTCTGATTTTCAGAAGCGGTTTGAGAAAAGAACCGCTTCTAGAACGCAACCTTCAGAAGCGAAATCAGAAACGGTTTGAGAAAAGAACCACTTCTAAAACACAACCTTCAGAAGTGGTTCGTGTCTCAAACCGCTTCTGGAAGCCCTCCCGCACAGCGCATTTAAACCCTTCTTCCTCCATGCGCCAAATGAGGTAAATACGATCGAGCAGAGAAGGCCGACCAAGCTACCGTTCTTGGGAGGTGCTGTCCAAATTTTTAATTGGAGGTGATTAGCTCCAAATTAAGTGTTTCAAAGTTAGTAACATCATGTGAACATCCTTCTCACCTAGATATTGCTATTTTTTTCAATGGATGTGGAGAAATCTTGAACTTTTTAAGCATTGTCGAAAATTTGTTTTTCGTGCTTTGTTTTTGTTGTTGTATGAAGATGTAGGGTGGAGATCTAGTTCAAAATATGACATTACAAGGTAAAGGTGATTGGAAGCTTTAGATCTAGGTGGTTGTTAGCTTTAGAATCTTAAATATCATAATATTGGGAGAGATCTAGGTACAACATTGCAAGGAAGTAATTATTGGTGTATGAAATAAAATAGAAAAACGTGTAGAAGGATAAAAAATAATTACAAAGGTAGGAAGGGATACAAAATAATTAGAAAGGTAGGTCTTTAATTGGATGACGGTGTAGGTGGAGCTTTTTTTTTGTTGGGTTTAAATGTTACGAAATTTAAGTTAGGTTATAATTTTTCTAACGAATTTGTTATAATTTTTAATGAAATTATAACTTGGTATAGATGAATCGGCAATGGATGTACAATGCGGACCGTCGCTCGAGAGAGTTCATTGATGGCGCAGTGCTTTTCTCGATGCGGCGTTGCATTCTTGCCTCGAGCGACTTCATATGTTGTCCGTGTGTAGATTGCAAGAACGAGAAGGAGCACTCCCAGCGATGGCAAGTTATGAACCACTTGATCATGAGAGGTTTCATGTCAAACTATACCTGTTGGACCAACCATGGCGAAGTTGAGGTGATTAGCCAGAAGACGATGAAGAAGACGAGGAAGAGGAAGATGGATTCAACGGTATCCCGGACGACACGCAATACTGTTCCGTGGAAGAAACACTTGGTAACTTTGGTGATGATGAGCTAGACCATATGCTGCGTGACGGAGAGGGAGACTACACAGATGAAAGATAGTTCGAGAAGTTCCAACAGATGTTAGAGGACCACGAACTCCTTTATACCCAAACTGTAGGCGGGGCCACAAAAAGCTGCGTACCACACCGAACTCATGCAATGGAAGGCTAGAAATGGTGTGTCGATAAGGGATTCGATGAGGTGTTATCACTCGTAAAGAAGTTGCTTCGTAAGATAACACTCTGCCGAATCTACGTATGAAGCCAAGCAAGTCGTTTGTCCTTTGGGATTGGAAGTACGTAAGATACACGGATGTCCTAATGATTGTATCCTGTATCGTAATGAGTATGCCGATTTGGATGTTTATCCATGTGCGAGAATCACGAGATAAGGTGAAGCGTGGCGATCCGGTGAAATAGATGGGGAGCGTAAGAAGAAGAGACCTCCACTAAAGTGTTGTGGTATTTCCTGTGATCCCCGATTGAAACGTATGTTTGCTAACAAAGCACATACCGGATGATGCGTTGGCACAAAGAAGAGCGTAAGGACGACGGATGCTTAGACACCCTGCAGATGGCTCACAGTGGAGGAAAGTCGACCGAACGTACCGGACTTCGCAGATGAGGTGAGAAACATAAGGTTTGGGTTGAGTACCGATGGGATGAATCCTTTCGGAGAATTGAGCAGCAGCCATAGCACCTGGCCCGTTACACTATGTATCTATAACATTCCTCCATGGTTGTGCATGAAGCGAAAGTACATCATGATGCCGTTGTTGATCCAAGGCCCCAAGCAACCCGGAAATGACATCGATGTCTACTTGAAACCATTGGTTGAAGATCTTGTGACGTTGTGGGACGATGGTGCAAGGGTATGGGATGAGTACAAAAGGGAGTATTTCACCCTACGTGCATTGTTATTTGTAACAATCAATGACTGGCCTGCTCTCGGTAACCTGTCCGGCCTAACTATCAAAGGATATAGAGCCTGCATCCAGTGCTTAGATGAAACAGACGGCATGTACCTGAAAAACTCTCGGAAGGTTGTGTACATGGGTCACCGTAGGTTTCTTCGTCGAGTCACCCGTTATGGAAGGAAGGCGGGAAATTTAACGGCAACTGGACCTTCGTGCAAGGCCTCAGCATCGTAGTGGGCCACGTGTGTTTGCTATGGTAAAGGATTTGAAAGTAGTATTTGGAAAGGGTCCTGGAAGCAAACATGTGCAGAATGAGGATGGTCATGCACCCATGTGGAAGAAGTCAATATTTTGGGACTTGCCTTATTGGGAAGTCATGGAGGTTCGTCACTCACTTGACTTCATGCACATCACGAAGAATGTCTGCTTGAACCTGCTAGGCTACATAGATATGTACGGAAAATCGAAAGATACACTGCAAGCTCGGAAGGACCTTAAACTCTTGGGCCGAGGAACGACCTACATCCCGAAAAGAGAGAGAAAGGACAACATTACCTACATCCTGCGAGCTACACTCTAAGCAAAGAAGAGAAAAAGCGTGATAGAGTTCTGAGCAGTGTGAAGGTCCTTCCTGATACTCCTCGAATGTAAAGAGACTCGTAAACACGAAAGAGAATAAAATCGTATACATGAAATCCATGACTGCCTTGTGTTAATGACATAGTTGCTCCCAGTGGTCGTGAGAGGCATCTTGCCAGAGTGGGTACTAGGGATAATCACAAAGCTGTGTTCTTTTTCAACGTGATTTCACGTAAGGTCATCGACCCGATAAACTAAGTAAGTGCAGGATGACGTGGTACAAAGTTTGGTTAGTCTTGAGATGATCTTTCCTCTTGCATTCTTTGATATTATGGTTCATCTCACTGCTCACCTTGTCAAAGAGATAGGAATCCTTGGACCGTGTATCTACACAACATGTTCCCTTCGAGAGGTACATGAGTGTGCTAAAGAAGTATGTTCATAACCGTTCGTCCGGAAGGATGCATTGCCGAGGGTTATGGGACAGAGGAGGTGATTGAGTTTTGTGTGGATTACATTAATGATCTAAACCCGATCGGCGTCCTATATCACGCCATGAGGGAGGCTACGGGAAAAGGGACACTAGGAAGGAAAGCAATTGCATGCAATGATCTTCTTACATTTAAGCAAGCACATTTCACGGTTTTGAAACAATCAACTATAGTGGCCCGTATGTCCTTGAGCACAAGAGTATTCTCGCCGCGATTTCCGGGAGGTCGAGGATTGGATAACATCAAGCACATGGATTCTTTCTAGCTTTGTTACAAAAGTACATCCTTTTGAAAGGGTCGGACAATGAGCAGCATAACGCTTGGCTCGGGGACCATCTAGTGAAATCGTGACATTCATGGGGTACGAGATAAATGGTTACACATTTTACACGGATCGCAGGATAACAAGAGCACCAACCAAAATAGCGGTGTCCGTATAGACGCCGAAGACAATAAAGGCAAGGTGGATACATATTATGGTTTCATAGAAGAGATATGGGAGCTTGACTATGGACCTTTGAAGGTCCCTCTATTTAAGTGCCAATGGGTCAAACTGACTTCAAGCGGCGTGAAGGTCGACAAATACGGTATGACAATCGTGGACCTCACGCAAGTCGGCTATAGGCGCGAACCGTTCGTCCTCGCGAACGATGTGAGACAGGTCTTCTACGTAATGGACATGTCAAACAAACCTAAGAAGCATAAGGACAAGCAGAAAGATTGTAGTACTAAGCCAAAGCGACACGTGGTTCTACAAGGCAAACGAAGGATTGTTGGAGTTGAGGACGTCACGCACGAGGAAGAGTATAGTCGATTCGACGAGATCCTCCTTTACCGTGGATGTCGACATAAGCCTCCTCAATGACACAGACGTGGATACTCCTTTCATACATCGCGATCATAATGAAGGAACACTTGTAAAGACAAAGTACGTTAGTACTTAAGATGTACCTCTACTGTATGAACTATGTATATGTAAGTCTTTTACAGTATGAAGTGTTTATTTGGAATGAATGTAAAGTGCCAAAATTCTGGAATGAAACTAAATTGCTCAAAGCTTTTTGAAAAAATTATGGAATGAAAGTAAAGTTCTAAAAGCTTTTTAAAAAATTCTCGAATGAAAATTACGAAATGAAACTGAAGTGCAAAAAACTTTTTTAAAAAATTATAGAATGAAACTAAATTGCTAAAAGCATTTTTTAAAAATTATGAAATGAAACTGAAGTGCTAAAAGCATTTTTTAAAAATTATGAAATGAATCCGAATTACTAAAAGCATTTTTTAAAAATTATGAAATGAAACCGAATTGCTAAAAGCATTTTTAAAAATTATGAAATGAAACTGAATTGCTAAAAGCATTTTTTAAAAATTCTGAAATGAAACTGAATTACTAAAAGCATTTTTTAAAAATTATGAAATGAAACCGAATTGCTAAAAGCATTTTTAAAAATTATGAAATGAAACTGAAGTGCTAAAAGCATTTTTTAAAAAATTATGAAATGAAACTGAATTGCTAAAAGCATTTTTTAAAAATTATGAAATGAAACTGAATTGCTAAAAGCATTTTTTAAAAATTATGAAATGAAACTGAAGTGCTAAAAGCATTTTTTAAAAATTATGAAATGAAACTGTAGTGCTAAAAGCACTTTTTAAAAATTATGAAATTAAACTGAAGCGGTTTGAGAAAAGAACCGCTTCTAGAGCGGCATTCGAAACGGTTTGAGACAAGAACCGCTTCTAGAACGCAACATTCAGAAGCGGTTTTAGAAAAGAACCGCTTTTAGAGCACAAGATTCAGAAATGGTTAGTAATACCAACCGCTTGTAGAAGTCATCCCTCTACAAGCGGGTTGATCTAAATCCGCTTGTAGAGACATTCTACAAGCGGTTTGTTCTACGAACCGCTTGTAGCAGTCATCCCTCTACAAGCGGTTGTTCTAAAACCACTTGTAGAGATATTCTACAAGCGGTTGGTTATTAGAACCGCTTGTAGAAGTGCTCCCTGTATATTCTACAAGCGGTTTAGGTAATGAGCACTAAGATCCAAATTTATGTAATAATATGCTTGTGTTGTAATCTGTAATATGGTTGTTTCAAAGTAATATGATATTTATGTCAACATTTTTTCGGAATTAGGATAGATGGCGCAACCAGGACGTGGTGACCCTACTTTCGATGTGGGAGAACAGTTCCTGTTGGACTCCATCGCGCTGGGTACCATCGAAGGTGATGCTATCTGCTGCATTGGGGCTAATGGTGGTTCCGGTGAGGTTTGTTGAGGCTGCAATGATGAAGCCATTGACGCGGAGCCAGCCGAGTCCGATAACACCGTTCCGCCGGGATGAGGTACTGACCGGAAGAATATAATCCCCGTAGACATGTTAATTAATCGCAATTCATTAATATAATACACTCTGACACGTTTGTACATATGTTTATGTATTTCAAGTCCCGTGCATCGAGCAACCAATCCAAGCATCGGGGACCTAACAAGAAGCCGTCCACAAAGCACGTGTTTACCGACGTTAACAACGAAGGGATGCCGATTGCCCCACTTTTAGCAGTTGGGCCGTACAACAACGCTTGCGATTACCACGTGAGGGATCACGTCCCAATTAGCATCAGAAAATGGGCCGAAGTTCCTCAAGCTACCAAGGATCTGCTCTGGCAAGATATTAAGGAAAATTTCACATTTCCTCAAGGGTCCGAAGATTAGGCCAAGAAATTCACTTTGAAGAAGATGGCAACAATGTTTCAGGCCTGGAAGACGTCTCTCAGCCGCAAGTATGTGCAGAAGGGAGAAAGACCCGACTTCAACCAATTTCCTAAGTTGGCGGATCACTGGGAAGCATTCGAGGAGTTCAAGCTGTCAACTGAAGGCCAGGCCGCGAGTCAGAAGAACAAGGCCAATTCAAACATGAAGAAATACCACCACCATCTTGGCACCAGTGGTTACATCAAGGCTGTACCAAAATGGAAGAAGCGGGAAGAAGAATTAATGGCGAAGGACGTCACACCGGCTACCGCTCTGTGGGAACAGCGCCTGCGCAATTGGTTCATGGGTCATGGGGGGAGCCTTTCAGATGACGGCAGTTTGGTGATGGCACCAGGAGTACAAGAGGCTGGCCAAAGGATTGTACAAGCTGTTGAGCGCCTCTCGGTGTACATTGGTGCCAGACAGGGAGAATGACGAGCTAACACATGCCCTTGAAAACCCTGAGCACCCAGGACGGACACGAGGTATGGGCAAGCTAACGCCGTGGAAGTATGGTTTCGCTAAGGATGCACATACGTACAGGAGCCGGCATAGAAGCAAATCAAGAGAATCACGTAAAGTGTACCAATTGGAACAAGAGCTCAGAGCAACCCAGGCTAGCATCGGCGACATAGTTGCGCAACAAGTACAAATTGCTCTCAGCAAGCTTCAAGGACTAGGTCCGAGCAATCAGCCGGATGCCGTGATCAGCCCCTCCGCGCGGTGAAGTAGCTGCGCGTCCACCGGGGCCCCTGAAGCGGACACCTTGCTATCCCGTTATCCCGTGTATGACATAAGGGTTCGCCGCCAGTGTGAGCTACACGTTGATGCGCGTAACCTCTCCATCAAGGTGGCTTACGGCATGGCATATCCGGTGGAGCTGGGCCAGATGTTCCACTGCAACGAGATACCTCCGGGTTACTCAAAGGTCGCGGTGGAGGAGGTGCTGAGCGGATTTGAAGAACTTCATCTCGATATTCTTTGGAGGCGACGACGTGACCAAGCTTGGACAGGCCCTCCACAATATCATCCTTTAGGCGCAAACGGTACATCATATTTCCACCGCTATAGACGCGTCATCTCCACCACGGCAACCCACGCCTCCAACATCACCGCCACGCAATGCCTCGCCAAGAAAGCAGAGCGAAGCCCTACTCCACCACCGCCAGCTCCTGTGTCTCCACCGCTCCACGCAGAAGCCCTACTCCACCACCAAAGATCTCAAACAAAAAGAACCCCCAAGGAAAACCACGCCTCCACCATCTCCTCAGGAAGAAGCTCGATATGAATTAAGGCTCCCCACCGCTCCCAAGAAGGCGGAGTCCACCCGATCGACCAAGGTAAAGGAACCTCCAAAGAGGGCATATGATATGAATAAGGAGGAGAGTGACGCGGTCACTAAAGCGTATGGCTGCACACTTCGCCAAAAAGAAGGTAGAGCCAAAGGTACCAACGATCCAAAAGCGGCGAACACTTGGCGCATGCCGTAAAGCCGCTACTTGTGCCATCCAACTATGAGCGGACAATAATTAAGGCTACATGAAGAATAAGCGTGGTCGGCGGCGGCAAAGAAGAAGAAGAGAGACCAAGATCGGGAGAACCTCGAGAGGTTTTGAAGGAGGCGGGACTCGGTTCCACAGTGCGCACTCTTGGATTAACAGATGATATCCCAATGGCAACAAAGGTCGGATGGCAATTTCGGTTGGGCGGGAGCCGATTGACCCAAATGAGATAAAGGATCGCCAACCAAGATGCGGCAATTTCACGAATGGTACATGACAGAGTCCGCTCAAGGAAGAACGATGTTCCCCTCCGTTTCAAAGAAGATGATTTTTATCGCGGGACAACAACATATGGCTCGAATTTGACGACTTATACAATATTTACCATACCGAATCCATCAACGTGTCTCTCATGAGCTCTTGGTGCTGTAAGTGTCAAGCTCATACCTTTACTGTGCTTCCTCGTGCAATAAAATTGCAACTCTTAAACTTATACCTTTCTATGTAGAATGGAGATACAACGATGTAGAAAGAGAATATCTTCAACGTGGGCTTCATCGACCCGAGATTGTTAACGAGTTCGTCTTTGGATACAACCGAAAGGATGTTGAAGATTACATTCTCGATGCATTCTTGGGACAAAGACTACAAACCGTACATATACGCCCTTCAACTTCGAGCACGTATATATACAACCTCTCGTTCTTATATTTTCCAAGGCATTTATAATACTACTAGCTAGTTACATATATGTTGCAATACATGAATAGGTTTCACTGGATCTTTCTTGTCATCAAGCTTGATAGCAGCCAGATCATTGTTCAGGACTCAAAAAGGACTCTGGTGAAAAAATATCAATTTATCATTGACACCCTAAACAGGTATATAGCACATATATATACGATAGTTTTCCTTATTATATATATTGAAACACCTTGCTAATTCCAACTCTGATAATTACCATTCATACTAACGCGTCACACAGGGCATTCGCACGGTTTCGAAAGAACCAACAAGGAGATTTCGAGAACAAATTTGATGTACAATTAAGCACTCGAGTACGTATTAAAGAATATTAATATGCCGTAACAATTTTTCATCCCAATAATCGTGTTCTTTTCAAATTTCATCGCAGGTTCTATAACAGACGGGTGGAAACAACTTATGTGGCTATTATGTGTGCCACTATATGCAAAGTATTACCCACGGTGATGTGCCGACAACCAACGCCGAGGTAGTGTGCACATGTCAATTTCTTAGTACTTACACTTTAATAATTACATGTCCAGAGATTTATTTACCTCCCGCTTTGTCAGCCCAACGTCGATGTGCAAGGAGTGATCCCGCGCGACCGGGTTGCGGCAATCCAAGAACAACTCATCGGCTTTATTGTCGATTTAGATTGTATCCACCAAAGGCGAGTTCCACGCAAATGGTTGGAGAGATTGTCCTGAAATAAGGACAGGTGAACTGACATCAACGTCGACCAAGAGCACAAAGAGCGACGCACGCAAGAAATGAGCTCAAGATTCGCCCTTTTATTCTTTGAAACTTGTAAAAGTGGCTTATTATTTCATGTGTTCATCAACTTGTTCATTTTTTAGTCTGTAATTATCTAAATGAATACTCATGACTAATATATATATATTTAAGTGTGTCAAAAAAACTCATGAAGTTCTATTTATTTTAATTGTCAAAATCTATATCAAAAACCCTTCTAAAAACATATTCTATATTGAATATAATCAAAACGCTATGCTGTCAGACTCTTCACAAGCGGTTGGTAACTCCAACAGCTTGTGGAGAGAGCTTCTCCACAAGCGATTCGTAACACCAACCGCTTTTGGAGAGAGCCTCTCCACAAGCGGTTGGTAACACTAACCGCTTGTGGAAATGTCGAACCACAAGCGGTTCGGGGAACCGCTTGTGATACCCGACGGGGTATCACTCGCGATTGCTTACAAGCGGTTCTAAAACCGCTTTTGAAAGCGGTTTCGAACCGCTTGTGCATGCCCGATCCGCAGTAGTGTGAAACCACCCGCAAGGTCAATCAGACACACCCATAACCCGATAACGTGCATGTTACACCGATAACCCCGGATCAGAATTTTGTGAGATACAACACGAGCGTACACGATGTCGAGAACGAAGAAGATGAATCCCCTAGAGAGAAAAAATATAATGGCATTGAAGCAACCATGACAAGAGAAAGATTTTGCAAAGCCGATCACAAATTCTTTAAGCATAACATCAAAAGAGTATAAGAGAATATTGCACTCTCACAACATCTCGAACCTTTTAGAACTCTTAGATCCTTACTCTATACAAGAATCTAGTGCTAAAGAATAACATAGCCTCTAATCCTCTTGTGCACATCTTGCTTGTGATGAGTTGGTTTGTGGCTTATTGGTTGCTTGGGTTCTTCATGACTATCCCATGGGTTTATATGGCCCCCTTAGTCCTCCTCTAAAACAAGTAGAAATCCTATGCTGAATGAAAGTAAGAATCATAATCCTATTATGATTCATTAAGCACATATTTCTAAATACTAAAAGACTCATATGAGTGACCATAATTAACAATCTCCACTTTGACTCTTATCTATTAAAGTCATCATTCTCCTCCAAAAACTCCCTCTAAGCTGGCTCCGCATTTTTTTATTTTCCCTCCCACCTTTGGGAGTGCCCCCACTATAGGGGCTTATAAACATCACCACAATATGCGTATTGGTATCCGGGCTTAGCCGCTTGAACCATCCATCTGAAAGCCCTTTCATTTATATACTTTGGTTAATCACACCTCATGTTCCTATAGCCCTACATACCATAGTTTGTATCGGTTTCGATCTCCACCTGCTTGTTGTACCATGTGGTTGCTTCGACCATATCTTCTTTCTTCCAACAGCTCGCACCTTCCTCTTTGCATCTGCTAGATTTTGCAGTTCTCTTTGCAGTTTTGCACATAATTGCAGTTGAGATCTGATTACCTACCATTGATGACTTGAATCTTAATATCAAATATCTTCCATGCCGAATATACATGGAAGGAACAACTTGAATCTTAATATCTATCCATGAGAAGTATCTGATTGATTGACGACAAGTATATCCAAATCATCTTTTACTACAGCTATAGAGCATGCACCCTTCATTTACTTTATACTTGGACAGTCCTTTGTCATATCACCAACCTCGTCACATAGATAGCATACTCGTGTAACTTTGCTTTTGCCCATGCCATCTTGTTCCTATAACTCTTGTTTATGGCTACAACACCTACTCTAACTAATGCTTGATCACACAAGGATGAAGATTTCGATGCCTTTTTTACGGACTCCGCCTATATAATAGATATGCAACTACCTCGTTAAAGTTGAGAATTCATTTCCCGACAAGAATATTCATCACCAATTATTTCCACAATGGTGATAGAGATGATGCTAGTACGACAACTTGAAAGATCGAGATGGCGACCAGAGGGGGGGTGAATGGTCCCAAAATAAATTTTCCCACCTCTTGGACAAATGCTAGTCAAAAGACTCAATACTGCTTGTAAAGAACAGAGACTAGAAAAACACAAGCAGTGTTCTGAAAAAGGACGACTCCAAAAGCCAATATGTGATCTTGGCTTGCTTGTGAGATTCTAATGATCAAGATAGACTTTGAATGCCTTCTCATACGTCACAGCAAGCAAGATAGCACAAGAGTAAACACCAAAACTCGATCAATTAAGAATTCATCATGAAGGAACAAAAGATCAGTTTCTTTGCAGAACTTGAACCAGGGTTGCTTAAAGAATTTGGATATGCTCTGAGTGAACATTCATCCAATCAATCCCTCATTCTTTGCAACAAGAACCAGAAGCAAATCAAAACTAAAGAACTGCAAGTCACACGTTTTACACACTTCAAGAACACACAGATTTACAACTTGCAACAAGAACAGAAGGATTGCCTAAATGATTGAAAGTATTGAATCAAAAGAAGAGTTCATCAACCATGAATTTCAACAAAGATTCAATAGCATGTAGAAGGAGATGAGGCAAATCCAAAATACGTAAAGTAAATTGCAAGTAAGTAAATGCGGAATTTAGATAGCAGAATTTAAGTGCGTAATGTAAATGCGTAAAGGAAATGAAACTAGAACATAAATGAAGAACATTTCATTTCTGGAAGGGAGGTTTACAAAGCCTCACAACAAAGTGGGCAAAACTCAAATGAGCAGCAAAAACCTTAGAACCTTCAAAGAGGGAAGGCTACCCCTACCCCTCTATTTATAGTGACCTGGGATCAATCCCCACCCTTGGATGTCTTGCTTCAATCCTAAGCCAACTTCCAAGAGCCAGGATTTGATCCTTATACTGTCACTCTCAACAACTCTCAACTACACTCAGGTACTTTCTAGTACACCTGACAGTAAGCTACACTTTATCCACTACTTTATCTTCCAGAACTGCAACCCTACAGCTCTCCTTGATCCAAGTAGTGATAAGCTAGCTTCTCCACTGATCTCTTGTCTCTTGAAACTATACCGACTTCATCTCCGACCATCTTCCAGCGAACTTCCGGCCAACTTGAACCTCCGGCCATCCCATGCCTAGTTCCAGCCTCCCTTCGCCTCACCATGACCACCAAATGAAGTCCTACATTCACAAAGACAAGAAATCCCTTCTTGGTTCCACCATGAACCCATCACAACAATTCGATCACGAGTTGGGGTTAGAAAAGAAAAACCAAAAACGGATCAAAACATTTCAACCAAATGCAGACAAGCTGTTTTCAATACAGCAGGATCTTCTCAATTTGTTATGATTTTATATGTTGTTCTACTGAAAATCTTGTCAACATGAAAAAGTTATGTTTCGAATTTATCTACAACTTTCATGTAGAACACGTAATTTTTCGAGCACGAGAAGACCCTCAAAAATGCATATTACTGCATGCTGGAAAGTTGGTCCGTAGTACACGTGAGAAACTCTGTTAACTTTCCCGATTTTATATGATTTTCTATGTTGCTCAAATGAAAAACTTGTCAACATGAAAAAGTTGTGTTTCGAAATTATCTACAACTTTCATGTAGAACACATAATTGTTTTAGCAAGGGAAAACCTTCAAAAGTGCATATTACTGCACACGGGTAAATTTGGTCCGTAGTACACATGAGTACCATCGCGATTTGGTCCGACATACATATGAGAATCACAAAAAATTTGGTCCGTAGTACACATGAGTACCATCGCGATTTGGTCCGACATACATATAAGAATCACAAAAATTTGGTCCGTAGTACACATGAGTACCATCGCGATTTGGTCCGACATACATATGAGAATCACAAAAATTTGGTCCGGCCAACACATGAAGATCATAAAAATTTGGTCCGGCCTACACATGAAGATCATAAAAATTTGGTCCGGCCAACACATGAAGATCATAAAAATTTGGTCCGGCCAACACATGAAGATCATAAAAATTTGGTCCGGCCAACACATGAAACTCTCAGAAATTTGGTCCGACGCATATGCAACTTCCAACTTGAAATCAAATTAAAATCCAAACTCAAATCTAAGCTATCTTAGATCACATAAAGTCAAATACTCATCACAAACATGGATGGACCTCCATATGGTCCTTCACAACTTTATTGTTCTCCTTAAGTTTCTCATCCACACTAAGAAGCTGTGTGATAAGTTTGTTGAAAACATTTAGATGGTCAATGAACCATGTACCTTTCTCCATGTGCAACATGTATAGTTGCTGCTTTAGCACCAACCGGTTTGTCATTAACTTTGCCATATATTTTCT
Organism: Otatea glauca; assembly: GCA_036346275.1. Classification (NCBI taxonomy): domain Eukaryota; kingdom Viridiplantae; phylum Streptophyta; class Magnoliopsida; order Poales; family Poaceae; genus Otatea; species Otatea glauca. The sequence goes on along the minus strand of CM070719.1, from coordinate 12,621,334 downwards.
TCTAAGCCCTTTCATAATTTCTTTAGTGAATTTTTCTTTATCACCGAGTATTATACATCATCGGAGAGACATAGACGGATTGTATTGACAGCATTCTGCTCCATCACCTTTCAATCTTCAGTAGACGTTTTTTTCGGTTTGTCCCCCTTTACAGCAAAGATTAATCTTGCTGAACAAAGACATCATTCACCACATATTTCCACACGCTAAAAATTCCTCGTTATCAAATTTCTTCACTTGATTCCAGATCGTCGACATTGATTTTGATTTTTTGTGAACTGACGCTTCATCGAACTTCTCAAAAATTTGATTAATCCGGCCTTGACTCTAATACCACTTATTACACTTTGCTACCCCTTTTTATGCGCAGCAGTCCCTTGATCGGATTAGAGTTTTCTGAGATACAACTCGGGCATGCATGATCTCAAAAAAGAAGAAAATGAATCTCCTAGAGAGAACCAATATAATTGCGTTGAAGGAACTACAACAAGAAAGAAAGATTTTGCGAAGCCATCCGTAAATTTTTCAAGCAGAACCTCAAAAGAGTACAAGGCATTAATGTTGCACGACCTCTCGAACCTTTTAGAACCCTTGGATCCTTGTGTTGTGCAAGAATCTAGTGATACAGAATAACCTAGCATCTAATCCTTATGTACACCTCTTGCTTTGGATGAGTTGGTTTATACCTTCTTGGTTGTTTAGGTTCTGTATGATCACCCTATGAGTTTATATAGTCCTGTTAGTCCTCCTCTAATGCAAATAGAAATCATAGTCTGAAAAAATGTAGGACTGCTAATCCTATTCTAATTAATCTAGCACATCTTTCTAAATCCTAAAAATACTATCCGAGTCACCAAAATACACGTAAAAAAAAGATTCTGTAAAGAAAACAAAGACACGTCTGCAAGAGGCTCCCTTCTCTCTGAAAACAAAAGGAAAATAAAATACACAGATATACAGCCAATCATTGATACACCCCGGAAGTCCAGAAAAAAAATGCACCCTCCATATTTTTTATCATTTGAAAACGGAATTCTTCAACTCATGAATTCCACACCCCTCTTGACGTTTTCACACACAGCACATCTATACGCATTTGTATATATATATACAACAATGCCAGAGCTTGCCTGGCAGCCTGCCCTTGTGTCTATATTGTCCAATTGGGCATTGCAACCTGCAAATTCCTTGGACAGCTTCAGCTCTCAATCCTCCCTCTGATCACAAAACCCCATGGGTGGCAAGCTGGTCGCTTCCCCTGAGCCCCCTCTGTCGAAGATCGCGACATCGACGGCGCACGGCGAGGACTCCCCCTACTTTGCAGGGTGGAGAGCTTACAATGAGGACCCCTACGACCCCATCACCAACCCTTCAGGTGTCATCCAGATGGGCCTCGCAGAGAACCAGGTAGACTTGTTAACCTTGTTCTGAATTCTAGTTCACAAAGATAGTATTAATCAGGAAGCTCACTAACCAGTGCTTGTTGATTCTTGGTGTAGGTGTCGTTCGATCTCTTGGAGGAGTACCTCAGGGAGCATCCGGAGGCGTTCGACTGCGGCGACGGGTTCAAAGAGAACGCCTTGTTCCAGGACTACCATGGCCTGAAATCCTTCAGGAAGGTAAACATCAAAGCCATGATTTCAAATCGACCGTGTGGCCTGCTCCCTCGCTGGTCGATACATGGTTACTGGCATGATGTGGTTCTTGGTTGTGTTGTAATAGGCAATGGCGAGTTTCATGGAGCAGATAAGGGGAGGCAAGGCGAGGTTCGACCCGGACCGCATCGTCCTCACCGCCGGCGCGACAGCCGGCAACGAGCTCCTGACGTTCATCTTGGCCAACCCCGGCGACGCCCTCCTCGTCCCTACCCCCTACTACCCAGGGTAATTAAAGTTGTAAACACTGTTCCATTGTCATGGTTTCAGCTTCCTGGAGCTATCGTTGTGACATATATGTTGCCTGTGCTGCTTTCTTGCAGGTTTGACAGGGACCTGAGGTGGAGAACCGGCGTGAACATTGTCCCGGTACGCTGCAACAGGGGTACCGGGTTCCAGGTCACAGCCGGCGCGCTCCAGGCCGCGTACGACGAGGCCGTTGCAGCCGGGACGCGCGTTCGCGGCGTCCTTATTACGAACCCGTCGAACCCGCTCGGCGTGACGATCGAGAGGACCGTCCTAGAGGACATCGTCGACTTCGTGTCGCGCAACGACATCCACCTCATCTCCGACGAGATATACTCCGGCTCGGTCTTCGCCGCGACGGACTTTGTGAGCGTGGCGCAGGTCGTCGAGGAGCGCGGCCGCCGCGGCGACGGTGGCATCGCCCGGCGCATCCACATCTTGTACAGCCTCTCCAAGGACGTCGGGCTCCCGGGATTCCGCGTCGGCGTGGTGTACTCGTACAACGACGCCGTGGTGGCCGCCGCCCGGCGCATGTCCAGCTTCACGCTGGTGTCGTCGCAGACGCAGCGGACGCTCACCGCGATGCTCTCGGACTCAGCGTTCGCCTCGCAGTACGTCCACGCCAACCGGGATCGCCTCCGGGAGCGTCACGAGCACGTCGTGGCCGGGTTCCGTCGCGCCGGCATTGCGTGCCTGCACGGCAACGCTGGGCTGTTCGTGTGGGTGGACATGAGCCGGCTGCTCGACGAGGTGACGGTCGGCGGGGAGCTGAGGCTGTGGCGTCGGGTGCTCGCCAAGGCCAAGCTCAACATCTCGCCGGGGTCGTCGTGCCATTCCTCGGATCCCGGGTGGTTCAGGGTGTGCTTTGCCAACATGAGCTTGGAGACATTGGATGTTGCACTCCAAAGGGTGAGCTGCTTTCTTGGAGAGATGGAACAAGGCATGTGAAGAACAAGAGAATTAGAAATTATGGGGAAATTGTTTTTTTTCTTGCCATCTTTTTGGGTGGTGAGATATGCATCTGGAGAAGTGAAGATTTGTGAATGGCTATTCTTTTGATGATGGTAATTAACATCTGTTTTGTAATTTGTGTCCTCATATACACGAGTTCTTCCTTTTTGTGTTTCTTTTCGTATGTAATTTTCCTTTGTTTTTATGGTGGTGTATGGAGCTAGTATGTGTACGTACACACATACATACGTAGGAAGTCTTTCCTGTACTCATAGGAGTATATACTCTCGCTTCAAATATACTACTTAAACGAACGTGTTAATCATTTTCAATATACTTAAATACTAATTCTCGGATACTCCAATGTGACATGGTTGAAATTTTTTTATCAGAAGCCTTTATTTTTGCTATATACCTTTTTCATACGTGAAAGAAGTATACACAGAAATTATACTATAAAATGTGGTCTTTGATGAAATTTTTCATAGAACTCACTTTATAATATCTTATAATTATTATTAAAGTATTCTCAAAAGGATAAAAATATATAATTTTTTTATTTAAATAGCATATGAGTCATGGTAGTACGTACTTTACAAGTATAGAAGCCTTATTGACGCACACTCTTCTTTTCTGCTTTCTTACGATAAAGGTCTATAATAAATTCTTAAAATTATGACGGTTCTGTTGAGGAGAATTGGGAGTAGCTTTCTATGTAGGATGGATACAATAAGTGAAAAAACCCCTCAGCCGGTTAGCGGAATTCTCAACAACACCAAACGAACCAACAAAAAAAAAACAGCCAATTTGAATTCAAGCTGGTTGCTGCAACTTTTCGGCTGGTTATCAAATTCAAATTCAAATTCAAAATTTCCTTTGAAATGTTTGAAATCTTTTCCGAGATTTTTGGTTACCAGCGTGTTACCATAAATCTCGTTAAGCCCCGGGCACTTTAACAGCTGGATTTTTTCCTGGATACAATAATGCATGAATCTTTCGATCAAGGTTACAAAAACCGCCGAAATTCGGCGAAATCTCGCCGAAATCTCGGATTTCGGACCCAGCGAGTTTGCATAGACCGGCCGGATGTAAAAATCCGAAAAAAAATTTGAAATTGCTACAGTATATTTCGGATTTTTATTTTTCAAGCGAGATTTCGCAAAACCGCGAGATTTCGAATTTTAAACCGAATTTGAATTTTTTGGCGGATCTGACCGAATTATATCAATAAGTTCTCGGAAGTGATCTTCAATGATAATGTTTCGAAAAAGTTTATTTTTTAGACTTTTTGGCATTTCGGCAGAAACACTCTCTGAATTTTAAAAAATTGAGAATACATTTTCATGCTATAAAAAAATTATGGGAGTATCATAAGATATGTAGGATAATACATAAAATTTATGAAAATATTTTAAAATCATTTGTTATGTTTTAAAAATAAAAATCGAAATAGGATAAACATCGAGTTCACGCCGACCACTCGGAGTGGTCCCGCATGCATACTTCGTTCACGGGACCACTTGTAAGTAGTCCGTGTGAACTGACTAGTATCGCTAACTAGTCCGCGTGAATCGACTAGTATCGCTAACTAGTCCGTAGAAGTAAAAACTTACGGACAAAGAATTCAAGTGGTCCGCGAGAATTATGAGAAATTTAATTCTAACTGGTTATAAGACATTTTCGATGAACCTTTTCAAGAAAACATATAGAAGAAACAGGGACGAAATTTGCACATGTAGCAAACTTGACTCCCCATAAATGTGATATTTTGATAAAACCTTTTCAAAACACAAGTAGGATCAATGTAGGTCATATGAATAAGATTTCAATATACAATAAGATTTCCATATACAATAAGATTAGTAGGTCACGGAGTCATAAACTTCTTCATTTAAAGATTCCTATTACAACATATATAACATATAAGTTAGTACATAATTAAAACAACACAATTACACCTCCATAACTTTGCCATAAGGGAATTTCAGATATGTGGATGTAGGGATCCATTTAGGGAACGCTTCTGGAGATGGCCTAACGAGCTGCCAAATCTTACAACATTGTCACATTTCCTTAAATGTAAGATTATCTTGGTTTTACTGCAGGGCTTACAGATCTGGACGCAGATGAGGGAGCTGTGGGATGCGTTGAAGGACCGGCTGTCGGATGCTTTAATACATCGTCAATCATTGAAGTTCCTTCACACTTCACTGGTTTTAATACATCGTCAATCATTGAAGTTCCTTCACGCTTCATCCCACCGAGAGAGTCTGCTATTTTACTTTCCCCTGCGCAGCTCCCTTCTCCAGCCTCCTCCCTCTCTGGTCCGGCCAAGCTCCGGCCAAATCCGGCCAGCTCCAAGGCTCAGGAGGCAAATCTCGGCCTCCTGTATGCGAGATTTGATTCTTGAAGGAGAAATCTCGGTAGTTGAAGGCGAAATTTCGGGCTTCCAAAAAAATTGGTATGAACAAATTGATTTGTTGGATTTTAAATGCAGCTGTAATTTTTTTGCTTATTTAGACATGTATTCATGTGGGATATAGTCTAGTAAGAACTAACAATGCATGTACTCATGTGGGAATTGGGATTCATATGTCAGTATGTATTCAAAACTCAAAATTCCATGTCACTTACTCACTTGGTCACTTATGGTAGTATGGTACAGCTAGTAAGCCTCACAACGAAAGGCATATATCATGCATTTTAGCAAACATCAGTGAGTTAAGATTGTTGACTACATGCAAACAAGCACATGGCCATACAAGCTTATATATCATGCATTTGTTCGTAATGATGCAGGCTGTAGGTCGTTGTGATGGCGGAGCCTCAGGGTACCGTATGGGACCACGGGGAGCGCATCTGAAATTTTTATGACAACATTAATAATACGTCAGAACTCTCCAAAAAAAATTCGAAATTTTTCTCCATCTTTTGGACCAATTTTCGGGCTTGTCAATCTGGCCGAAATTTCGCCATTCTCGCGAGATCTCGCCAATTCTCGCCAAATTCGCATTTCCATAGAAAAACCGGATTCAAAATTTGGATTTGAATTTCCGGACGAGATTTGTCCGAAATTACCGAATTTCGCCGAAATTTCGTTTTCCGGGCATGAACGGTATTTTATCCGAAACCGAAATCCAAAACACTGCTTTCGATGGTCTTCTTGCAGTAATAAAGCTAAAAGAATAGTACTGCGTTGCTTAAACTGCATTTGTTGTTTGTGGTTGCAAACATTTTTCTAGCTTGTTACTTACTACACACTTGACGATTAAACGCTTTGCACTGATGCACTGGGTTGTGTTTGTAATTCTAATTTTTTTGTTGTAAGTAAACTAAACTTTGCAGTGGAAAATACAGAACATTGTTGTAAAACGATATCGTCCGGGCTTGATCAACCATGATGCACTAAAGAATAGCAAACACAAAACAGGGAGCATACACAATGTAGAGAAGCATATCAGATGTTTCTCTTTATTAGATTGGTTCTCTTGAACAAGGGGATGTCAAATATATAGTAGAAAGCAGCAAGAGATAGATTTGAATTCACTCACATAGAGATAGAGTCCAACCATATTAGGACTTTAAGTCCATCCATATCTCAACACATGTCTCATTAAAAATTCCTCTCAAAAACCCATTGGGAAAAAAGATAGAGAAAAGAGTATATTGCACTCGCACACTGTGTTGCACTAATTGCCTCATTAAAAACCTTCATGCGAGAAAATTTCAGGAAAACTCACTAAGGGAAAAAGATTACAATTTATAATCTTCCGGATTTAAAGTAGGATATTCAGGATCATGCTAAAGGTCATGGTTTAGGGATTTACTCCCCTTGAACTCTACATATCTCCAAGTCGTCTCATTCCAATATCGTTGACACATCTTTGGAATATATATTTTGGCAAAGACTTAGTGAATAAATCTGTAAGATTTTCACATGACTTAGTTTCTAGAATCTTTACCTCACCATTCTTCTAGAGTTCGTAAGCATAGAAAATTTTAGGAGCAATATGCTTCGTGATATTGCTTTTCACATAACCTATTTGTATTTGCGCAACACAAGTAGCATTATCTACTTAAATAATCGTGGGGGTATCGACGGTATTAAGACCACATGACTTCTGGATATGGTTAATCACACGTCTCAAGCAGACACATTTGCGTGAGGCTTCATATAAAGCTATATTCTCTGAGTGGTTGGTAGAATTAGCTACCAAGGTATGCTTAAATGATCGCCAAGAAACGGTTGTACCACTGCAAAGAACACAAAACCAGTCTAAGATTTGGCACTGTGGGGATCAGACAGATAGCCAGCATCCGTATATCCCACCATGGTTAAATCTTAGTTCTTCTGGTAAAACAATCCAATACCTTGATTTGAGTATTGCCATTGGTGGTGTGGGTTCCAAGATGGACGAGTAGATTCACACGGCACAAGAGGGACCCTGAATGTGGTGGATGGAACCCTTTAGTGGTGAAACCTTAGCAAACGGTACTGGATTTAGACAAAACATTGTAAAGGCTTCGTTATGATCTTCATGTCACATGCCTAAGGAAGCATGTAATTGCATAACATATAAGATTGATCATATCTTGTGGGTAAAGCAGTACAACCTCTGCAGAGTGTAAAACTATTTGAATAGTCGTGTCCATGATCATGGATATGCTTGAGAATTTCAAATGAGATATAGAGTTTTTCATAAAAATATTGAAAGGTGGAATTGTTGGAAAGTGAACAAGGAGTTCATTGTTGATTTTGTTATCTAAAGTTAGCACTAATGAATTTAGTGGTTTGATAATTATTTTAGATGCTAAAGAGTGAAGCTTCGCTATTCTATTTATGTTGTCTACTATTTGTTTACAAGTTATTTATTATAATTTCTCAAGTAAGCTTTGAAATTATTTATTGTATTTAAATTCATTTTATTACTTTCTGCAAAAGAACTATATAACTATTCCTTTGCCAAGTCTTGCACGAATATATGTGCATTATTCCCTATAGCTTGCCGAGTACTTTTTGTACACACGACTATACACCTTATTGATTAGTTGCTGAGGAAGGATCCATGAAAACATAGTTCTAGGAGGAGGAATACTATAAAGACCATTCTCAACATTAATACTTTGGAATTAATATCCAAGATATTAAGCAACCACGAGGGCTATCGGGTTAATTAGATTTAATGAGTTTTGTTTGGAACAATTAGATTATATTACTAATGTGCTAGGATGCAGCAAACCGAAACTAACTATCAGTCTTTTCCTTAATTTTTAATCATTAAAGATGTTGTCGATGAAGCTGATCGATTAAATGCTGCGAAGTCTTTGATATACTTCATAAGTTATATCTTGCCTTCTGTAATATGAAAGACCATTCGTTAGTCTAATATAATAAAATAAAAAGTTCCCTACCTAGAATAAGCCGGTTCCAATTGTCTCGCTGAAAATTCTTTTTAAGAATAGTAATGTGAATAGGGGCTAGAAGTCTACCAAAGTTGATCTTGCCTGACGAGTACACACTCCCACCTCTAATATCACTTAAACGAATATATTATAATCCTTTATCACTTTTGGTATATTGTTATAATAATTCTAAGATACTCCAATGCGATATTTTTGAAAAAAATTTATCGAAACCCTTTATTTTTTGCTATATACACTTTTCCATATGTAAAAAGAGTATATACACAAATTATGCTAAAAAGAGTGGACCATAACAAAAAAATTTATGGAACTCATTTTGGAGTATCTTATAATCAGTATTAGAGTATGTTTAAAAGGATAAAGAGGCATAACAAGACCATTTAAGCGGTATACTATATATACTATATATATATGTATATATATGTATATGTATCTATATATATATATATATATATATATATATATATATATATATAAATTTATGGAACTCATTTTGGAGTATCTTATAATCAGTATTAGAGTATGTTTAAAAGGATAAAGAGGCATAACAAGACCATTTAAGCGGTATACTATATATACTATATATATATGTATATATATGTATATGTATCTATATATATATATATATATATATGTATATATATATATGTATATATATGTATATGTATGTATATATATGTATATGTATCTATATGTATATATATATATATATATGTATCTATATGTATATATATATATATATATATACGGTAGCGCTAATCTGCGCTTATGCGTAGTTTTGCTATTCTACGAGCAAGCCGTAATCCCGTGTCGCTGAACTAGCTAAATATGAACGCAAACGTTTACTATGAACGCATGCATGCGTCGACTAATAAATGCCATTCGTAGTTTATACATGTATATGCTTTTTCTTTGATTTAGCCATAATATTTTATTGACAGCTCCAATTCACAAACCGTTTTCACTGGTAGCTTACTGACAACGAGATCAACACATTGATATAAGTCTCGGTGCATAAAACAGATTTTACTATCCGTGTACATAGATGTTACTATCAATAAACATAGATTTTACTACTACACCAGAGGTTCAGTGGCTTGTGCGCTAGTAAAATGTTATGATGCATTCGGTAAAATAGCAGTAAAAACTCGTTCGTGCAGTGTTTATTAACGAGATTTATATCATTATGTTGCTCTCGCCGTCAGTAAGCTATTAGTGAAAATCGTTCGTGCATCAGAGCTGTCAATAAAATATTATAGCCAAATCAAAAAATACACAGACTCATGTACAAACTAGAAAACATGTTACAGTACTAGTCGGTCATGCGTCACTAGTAATGTGTTTCGTAGTTTGTATATGAATCTATTTTTTCTTTGATTTAGCCGTAACTTTTTATTGACAGCTCCAATTCACAAACCATTTTGACCGGTAGCTTACTGACGACGAGAGTAACACACTGATATAAGTCTTGGCGCATAAAAAAGACCTTACTATTCGTATATATAGATGTTACTATCGGTATACATAGATTTTACTATCATACAGTAGTAAATTGATGTACATTTAGCAGTAAAATTTGATCTATGCGACGTATTTTAGCGAGACTTATATCATATTGTTCCTCTCGTCATTAGTAATCTAATGGTGAAATTTGTTCATGAATCGAAGCTGCGAATAAAAAGTTATGGCTAAAACAAAAAAAACATATTCATGTAGAACTAGAAAACACATCTTTGCATCTCTCGTCCACAGACATGCGTGCAAAAATTTCTTTGATTTAGCCATAACCTTTTATTGATAGCTCCGATTCACAAACTGTTTTCACCGGTAGTTTACTGATGACAAAAGCAACACACTGATATAAGTCTCGGTGCATAAAACAGATTTTACTATCCGTATATATAGATGTTACTACTGGTATACATAAATTTTACTATCATATAGTAGTAATTGATGTACACTTGGCAGTAAAATTTGATTTATGCGACATTTATTAGCGAGTCTTATATCATGTTGTTCCTCTCGTCATCAATAATCTAATAGTGAAATTTGTTCATGAATCGGACATGCGAATAAAAAGTTACGGCTAAACAAATAGAAATCAGATTCATGTATATGTCTTTGCATCTCTCAATCACACACATGCATCCATTGATTTGGATGATAAATATTCCAAGGCTCGATTGTGAATTTCATAGCGCTAAAATAGTGGAACGCTCGGCTCGATCGGACTGTAAAACCGACCTGCGAGTAGAATTGCTTAAACTACACGCTATATATATATATATATATATATATATATATATATATATATATATATATATATAAACACACGGATGTATGTATGTATGTATGTATGTATGTATGTATGTATGTATGTATGTATGTATGTATGTATGTATGTATATATATATATATGTGTGTGTATATATGGTCTATATATTTTTAGAAGAAATGCTCATATGGTATATGGTCTGGTGAAATTAGACAAAAGTTGTGCTATTAATATTCTTGGAGCCCAAGAAAGGCTGAAAATCAAGAGCTGACTGGCCATCTGAAGCATACGAATATCCATGGCCCATAGCACCAACCAATTTCTATGTCAGCATTGGAAGATAGCTTGGCAGAAGCAGCCCTTCTGTCTGCCCAACAACCACATTGTAACAGCCCGCAAAATTTTAAAATAAATAAAGTATAAATTTTTTGGAATTATGATTTTGATCTGAAATTCCATTTTTCTAAAGTTTTCTTTGATTTTGTGGATTTTGATTAATGTTTTTATTGCCAAAGCTATTATTTTCAAACTCTGAAATTAAACATCATATACGGTTAAAATCTAAAAGAAATTATAAATTTCAATAATTATTATGATTTTTCGTATTTTCCATAATTTTCTTGGAATTTTTGTCTTTGATAAAATATATTTGAATTGTTGTTTTCCTATCTTCTAAAATGTAAAGACCAAAAACCCTTAAGGATAAAATCTAGAAAAAATTTATTTAAATCTCAGGATAACACCAGATAATTCTCAAAAAATTTCAAAGAAATATGAATGAATAGTACTGATGAGAAATCAAAAACAATGAAGGATGAATATGAACTGTGACCTTTAGAGAATTAATTAAAAATGTACTAACAATATTATCTTCTAAAAATTTTATTACATCATCTACAGGATGAAAAGAACCTACAGAAAATTTTTGAAAACAATTGAACCAAGTTTGTAACCTCATAAAAATAAAAATCAGAAAATAAATAATAGACACTGTGGCATTGTCAGAATTATGTAAGATTGTACAGATAACAATATGATCTGAAATTTTTATGAGAGGATCAGACATGTCTCGGAATCATACACAAAATTTTTCAAAAACTTTTGACAAATACTGGCAGCCCAATTAAATGCAAAACCTTATCCTGACTAGAGAAGAAAAGTTCTAGTCTCATCTCTTTCTTTCACTGCCATGTGGGTCCCGTCTTTGATCTGGCCCACTTGGCAGAAGCTCTGGCTCTAGATGTCTTGCCCACTTCCCAGCTGAACGCTGACCAAATCCTTGCCGTGGCAACCGAACGCCTGAGATTTTCTTGCCACGGCACAAGTGCGATCGACGCCGTAACCTTCCCAAGCGTAAAAACTTGGCGCCAAGCCCGCCCATGCCGTGTGAATCCAGCCTTGCTTTTGCACCGTCGTTGCGGTCTCTGGAACCCGGCCATGCCCTGATCTTCTCCTTCAAAAACCGAGCACCGCCTTTGCCCAATCCACGCCACGGCAAGTAGGACGCCACTGCGTCTCACCATGCGCAAAGCTTCAATGTCGAGTCCACCCATGATCTGGCCCACCTGCCAGCACCCCATAAGCCTTGTGTCTCTGCCTGGACTGATTGGCTTTCTTCTCCCATGGTCGCACCACCATCTCCCTCCCTGTTACCAGTCAACCAGGCAGCAAGCGCCGTATACATCAAGTCCTGCCCATACCCTGCCACGGCCTGCTTCTCGCGATGCCCTGCGCTGCCTAGGCACCAAAAATTTCGCGCCACTCACAACCGAGTTACCTGTTCACACCTCTGCCCTGGCTACCATGAAACCTATGCACCCCTGTTGCCACTGCCTCTCCTACGCCTATAAGTACCGACCGCGCTTGTCCATGACACCCCACATCTTCCCTGGATCCCCACAAACCGAGCTTCACCCCAAATCGCGACACTGCCCCGCCATTACCGAAGCTTCACCAAAAGGGGAAAGGTGAAGCTTCTATGCCCTATTCCTCAATTCAATCGTGTCTTAGCTTCTTGGTCACCTAGTGATTGTTTTCCCTTGGTTGATTGCAGTTCTCATCAACCGTAGCACCACTACCATGTTAAAACTATCAGAAAATTTTGTTGGCCTACGCAACTCTGATTTCTTGAGCTGCCCCCTTCGGAGAAGTCGCCGCTTCGTGTGCACGTTCGTCGAGCCTGCGTTGCAGCTCACTCGGCCACCTTCACGACGATAGCCTGCTTCCTCGGGTGCCGCCCCGGGAGTCTCCTCCTCCCGAAGGCAGCGGATTAATCCGAAACCTTAGGCTCTAATACCAATTGATAGAATTAATCTTGTAATTATGAAAGTTTGTTTTAGGAAAGTTTGGTTTGGAAAGTGTTGTGTCTCTTAAGATTAAGAGTTCGGATTGCTATCTAAGTTAGCATGTAATTTCTAGTATAACTAGCAATGAAAACTAGAAAAGGTTGAGCAGTTGTATAGACAAAAAAAAGTTTCCTAAATGTTCCTATAATTGGTATCAGAGTCTAAGGTTTTAGATCAAACCACCTCCCCGGAAGGAGGAGACACCCGGGGGCGACTATCTCAATGCGGCACCTGAGGAAGCAGGCTATTGTTCCGGAGCGACACGGTATTGAAGAAAGATTAGACGGTCAAGCTAGGCAGCGGCAGATACAGCGGTGAGGAAGGCGCGTGCGTAGAGGCATCAGAAGATCCGATCGAGGAAAAGAAGGCAGCGTTCCAGCGCAAGCGCGGCAGAGAAAGAAGTCCCAGGAGGTGTCGGTGGCTGCGGTGCTCTACCAAGAATAAAAAAGGGCCTGCGGCTGGGAGTCCCAAGTCCCAACACGCGGCGACAGCTCGGCTACAGAGGTGATGTGACGAGGGATTCCTCTCGTGCGCAGCATAGGGATGCTCAGGATGTTCCCAGATGCACAGTATTGCTGCAGCGGCATGTACAGGAGCCTTTCGTGTTCGGCTGACCTTCGAGTGACGTTGGGGTCGAGCCACAAGCAACAATAGTTGGTACACTTCTCTAGAGCTGCTAGCGAAGCAAGACAGGGGAGATGTACGTGATGTGCAGCCATAGAGATGTCCCAAGGAGCACTAGCTAAGCAACGTGCACAGCAGCAAAAGAAGAGAAACAGAAAGAGAAGAATCCGTCTAGGCGCGTACGCACAAAGGAAGCAGCAGCGGGCATATGCACTTGCAGTAGTTGGAGCTTGGAACCACGTGTGAAGTTCTTAGCTCCTGTGCATGCACAAACAAAAAGAAGAGACGGTCAAAACTACACGTTCTCGTGTCAGTTGTGTTCATGAGATAAGTTCTATCAGAGATGACGTGCGCATCAGAAGAGATCATGCTGCAAGAGAAGATCAAAAGGAAGTCGTTGCGTGTGCCAAAGTTAAGTTCGTCAAAGTTGACTCCGGGGCGTTGAAGAGATGTGTTCGCCATCCAAAGTTAAATTCTTCGTAGAAAGAGTTCAGGATGTTGAGGAGTTGTGGTTGTCGTTCAAGATGTGTGCACGTATGAGCGTTCTTGCAGGTGTGTCCAAATTCTCTCGTAGATAAACTCTAATGTGAGTCTGTGTCGTTGTCAAGTTGCGTTACCAGTGAAAAGACAATTGGAGCTGAAGCAAAAGGTCGTAATCGCCGGCGAGGTGCGTCATCGGTGGTATGATCAGCATGAAGAAAGCGGAACTCCTTGGAGATGCGTTCACCATTTTGCATAGAGTATGTGTTTAGCAGATCGTAGTTGAGACCGATTGCCTTAATAAGTCAGAGTTGTGTTATAAGATTAAAGGGTGATTGATAGAATTATTCTTGTAATTAGGAAAGTTTGTTTTGGAAAAGTTTGGTTTGGAAAGTGTTGAGTCAGTTAAGATTAGGAGTTCTGATTATTATCCAACTTAGTATGTAATTTTTAGTATAAATAGCAATGAAAACTAGAAAAGATTGGGAGTTACATAGGAAAAAAAAAGCTTACTGACTTTCCAACACACCACACTATTCTTCTTCCCCAAAGTTGGCGCCCGGTGGCAGGCCACTTCACCTAATGCCCACCTCCATTATCAGGTAAAATGGATTCCCCTCATCGCACTGATGCTTTTCCCCAGCTTATTCCGAGCTCAGCCGTCAACATTTTTCTCTCCTGGCCACCCACCGCCGATGTGCGCCTCTGTCATCATCGCGAGCTCTCTCCGGCGAACTCGGAGCCCAGCCGAACCCTGCCCTGGTCTCCTGGGAATCCCTCTAGCTCTCTGTGCCATCGGATGAGCCTGCCATCGCCGGCAGCAAGCCCCTGGAACTCATCTCTGTCAGCCTCACCTCTTCACAGTCCACACGCAACAAGCCATTGACTTGTGGGGCCCTTCAGTCAGCCGGCACAGCTAATACAAAAACCTGTGAAAATAAAGAAACGCGCTTTCTTGAATAGAAGACGTATTCTGTCATTTACTTGAATTACTAGAAATGACCCCATTGAAATGCCCATAACATTTACATTTTAAGTCCAAATCCAGTCAAATAAATTTCTAAATTTATCTAAAATAATAAGCTTTCATAATAAACCTAATATGGTCACTATTTGATTTTATTTTTTATCTCAGTTTAAAATTTTTTGAATTTAAAATTCAAATAACCAAATATGGTCACTATTTGAAATATGAAAACCCGAACTCCTAAAAATATGAAATAAATTTATAAAAAATTATGGGACCATAAGTAGCTTATTTCTGCAAAAACATTTGAATTTCAATCTGGTTTGAATTGGATTCACAAAAAGATTATTTCCAATGTATGGAAAATATAAATGATTATAACTATTGTAAACAAGCTCCAAAAATTATGGGATAAATTCATAAAAACTTCAGGAGCCTTAAGTAACCCAATTATGCAAAAAAAATAGTTGATACTTGATTAAGATTTAATCAATTTTATATACATAACCTTGTTTTCAATGCACATAATAATAGAATATGAGTAAAAAGTCACAAATAAATGCTAATACAGATGAAACCAGTTTTAAAACACACTTAAGGTCAAAGTATTTTGATACTACAAAAAGTGGCTGCATTTACACATGAATTGCACTTCAAACTTTAAAAAGAAACTTAGCCCTCATAACGTAAATCATAATATGAGAAAACAACATTAAATAAAAAAATCATCATTTAAAATATTTTTATCATCAGAACCTTCTATTTTGATTTATTTCTAAATTTTATACTATTTTAATTCTTTTTTCTACTTATTGTTATTGCTTGTATCGAATAACGTGTAGATAACGACGTTTCTTAGGCTGCTACTGTCGACTCGACCCCGATACAGTACAAGAGTACTCTGAGCAAGCATGCACCCCCTTTGACCATGTTGATCCTATTATTTAAATTAGTTTATATTGTTTTTCAAAACTATTATGCATGCGCCTATTTTCAGTAAATTCGCTATATTGTGGTACTGGTAGATATACTTGTCATCTCATGGAACTTCCTTAATAAATATTGACTTATGAACCTTGATAACCCTAGAATAAGGTTATACAATATATAATGTCAACATGGGTATATGCGATTATATAATGATCATGCTTAGCCATGCTTTAGTAATGAAAACTGAAATGATCAGGAATATCATTTCTTGATAATTTAAAAAGGTTGGATATGACATTAAAGGTTGCTGATATTTTTGTAAAAATGAAAACAAAACTATAATTTGGCGTGGGCGATTATTGGCAATAGCCAGATGTGCATGGGACTTGCCCGTAGATAGGGGGAGATTATCGTCTGGGTTGGATTAAGGACTGAACGTAGTGTTGTATGATCCAAGAATATATGTACAACCATAAGTGCTAGTATATAATGGTATTAACCTATTAAGTTACTTAGATTTAACTTTTCACTTAGAAGGCTGGAGTAGTACGGATCTTCTGGGAAGGATTGCTCGAAGGGGTGCCCTTACCGAGGTGTTGGGAACAACGCCTACCGATACAAAAGTGTACGCAATACTATGGAGAGAAGTGCGGACTCAACAGGGGTGGACTGTTGAGAGTACAATGATTGTACAAATATCTTCTGCCGCCATAGTATGATTTTGTCGTCACCGGGCTGGTGCAAAGTTAAGTCTAGATGATGTAACGGTTATGTCATGACTCTCTGTGACACACCAAAGAAAGTGTGCTAATGACGTTGCAAAAAGAGTCAGTCATATCTTGTGAGTAAAGATGTAAACATCTGTAAAGTTTAAATCTTTTCAAAAAAGCCATGCCTGCAGTTATAGGAGACTTGTTGAACTGTGTAAGGACCCGAATCCACTGATTCGAACCCACTGTGTTTACCGCACTAGTCCCAGGATCAACGCTAGTGCACACAGCTTAACATTGGTACATATCACATCATAAACAACGATAATAGAATAATAGTTCATTTGTTGATATAGCTAAATGTATGATCTTATGACCAACTTACATTATTAAGCCACGCAGGGCAAGATTGAAAATATAAACTAGTAAATAAGCAGCGGAAAGTAGAAAACGTAGATAGCTCATCAGTTCACCACAGGCAACCAACAAGGCTCGGACCCTAATGACTCGTGTCTTCTTGGACCTCATCTTCCAACACAGGTGTAGATTCTTCAACTGTTGATTATTGTTGTTTGGCAAGGGTGAGTACTTAAAGCACTCAACAAGTTGTGCATGAATGCGATTCTATTTATCTATATGTAAGGCTTATTCCAAAGATAGGCTATCATGGCTATTTTGCAATAAGCGGCATTCATGAACAAATACAATAATAGATTGTAAAGAATGTAAAGCGAATAGCAATAATAAATAAATTCAAGATTTCTCAAGTAAACCAAGTTTCCAATCCTAAATCAAGTTCCAATCTTCCATATGGCAATCCTGCCATCCCAACCAAGTTGTCCAATTTATTAAACTAACCCTTAACCGTAATTCCCGAGCATTGCTCAATACCGCGAGCACGGCTATCCGAATAGTTTCACACTCTGCAGAGGTTATGCACTTTACCCACGTGATACAACCAAACACCACAAAGGCGAGAGATTATAACAAAGCCTTTACAATGCTCTATCTTAACCCGGTACTACCCGCTAAGGTTTCAACACTGGCGGTCTCGAAAACCACATCCGGGCCCCCTCTTGTGCCATGTGAATTACACCGACCCGAACTCACACCGACCACGATAGTATCAACATTAAGACTTTGCAAATTACTCATTAAGTGGCCCATACGGACATGTGGTTGCATGATTGACTCAGTCAAAGGCTTGCAAGGTTAAGTCCTTAGTGTGATCAAGGCAAGACTTCCACATACCATCGCCCATCGGGCCCACCTTAACCTCCTCGCCCTTGCCACTTGCCCCAATCTAAGTTATTATCACCCGTTGATTACCAAGCACCACATGCCATCAACAATTCAACATCGTTGCGTGACATGACTCGCCACAACAACTCAATCTCATCGTGTGATCCCACATGACACACAAGTTCATAATATTGTTCCATATTCCATTAATCAAGATTAATTATCAATGGTGATGATACATGTGATGACGTGGCATGGCTAAGCAACTAATCTGAACTAAACCTCCAATGTTGATTATAATTATTAACCAACTATATTAAACCAATCTAGGGTGACAATGGATCATGGCATACAATGACAAGGTAGGGTATAGATCAATCTGTATTTTAGCTAAGCCCAAACTAATTTGAAACAGTTGTATAATTGAAATATATGCAATAGTGTAAATCAAACATAGCAATTTTACAAACATGGGTTCAACATGATCAAAGCACAACTTGTCTTGGAATAGGTCCTGATCTTGATCTGAAGTTTGCTCTTGAGTTGCTTGATCTTCCTCGAGCGTCGCACAATTCAACGTCTCACGCGTCATCAAAGAGAAAAGCAAATAAATACCAAAACAGAGAGCAATTGAACTCCAAAAATCAGTTAAAATTCACCATTAAATAGATCTCAATTTTACAAATTTTTAGAAACTGGAATCACTCAAATCCGAGTTACGATGCAAAAGATATAGCCTTTTGAAGTTTGAAATAAATCTGAAATCGAAAATCAAAAAATACGAAATTATCGATTTATTTTTATCTTGAAAAGCGATTTATGACGTCGGCGTGGCGTCACTGCCACGCGCGCTAGGCGAACCAACGAAGCCGACGCGTGTCGGTCCATGGACACGGTCCACGAGACCCTCTCGGTCCACCGTGAACCGGCGTATGGCGCCTCGGTGCGCGCCTCCACGGCGGCGGCACCCGATTGGCGCGCGACGGCGCCATCGATGCATTCGAGATCTCATCGGCGGCTGCGATCGAAGCACACGCGGCAAGATCGAACCGCGAGATTAAAATCTAACGGACCGCGATGCGAGGACTTACGAATCCACGAGACCACGCGGCCGGATCGGAGACGTTGGCGATGATCCGACGGTCCAACTCCTCTCCGCGCAAATGGCGCCGCCGAGACGAGATCCACCGGCGATGAAGACGACGATCCTCCACACGGCGCTCGGCGAGCTCGGGCAGCGAGACCTTGCGCTCGCTGCGGTGCGGGACAAGGACCTCAATGCACTGTCGGTTCCTTAAATAGGCGGACGGAGGCGTGCGGGCGAAGACACACGGACTCGAGTCCATCGGCGACACGCGGCGCGGCGGAGGAGTTCAAACGGAGGCGACAACCAAGAACCCTCCGATTGCCAGCGAACGGCCCGGATCGTCCGGCGCGCACGATCGATCCGTCCAACTCAAAGCGACGGATGAGATCTCCTCTTACTCTAAACGATCGGCTTAATCGGCGCCGCTTGATCTTGATCCTACGGTCCTCTGCGCTAGGGTTTAGGTTTTACGCGCGATTGCTTGATCGCTGATTCAAGATCAACGGTTGACGCTAAGCTTCTAGAAGCTGAGCTTCACGGGCTGCGCGAGCGGGCCGGCCTGCCACCGAGATGGGCGACGGCCCGATACTGTTTAATTTGATTTTAAAAGATTTCTTATTTAAAATAATTATAAAAATTCATTTTATTTGTTTTAGGCAATAAAATAATCAGGAAAAATCCAAGAAAAATCTCAAAAATACTTTGAGACATTCTGGACTCAAATAAAATATTTTTGGCAAAACTTTATTTTAACTTTGCACATATTTAAATAGATTTGAATAAAAGGCAATAAACTTGATTTGAATTTAATTCAAATAAATCGAGAAAAATCCAAATAAATTCAGAAAATCACAAATGCACTTTTAAACAATAAAAACTCTATTTAGCAGATTTTGGGATGTTACAAACCTCCCCTTAATGAATCTCGACCCGAGATTCAGGGCTAACTATAGAATAGGTTCGGGAATTCTGACTTTAAATCTTCTTCTCGCTCCCAAGTGGCTTCACTTTCCGAATGATTGCTCCACTGAACTCTGCAAAAACGAATAGACTTGTTTCTGGTCTTGCGCTCCATAACATCCAAAATTCTGATCGGTTGCTCTTTATAAGTCAAATCTTCTTGCAGCTCTATTGCATCCAACGGGGTTTGCTCTGCTGGCACTCTGAGACACTTCTTAAGCTGCGATACATGGAATACATCACGCACTCCTGCCAATGACTGAGGCAACTCTAACTGATAAGCTACCTCTCCTCGACGGCTCAGAATCTTGAACGGACCAACATATCTTGGTGCAAGCTTCCCTTTAACGTGAAATCTTTTAATGCCCTTAAGAGGGGTAACCCTGAGATACACATGATCTTACGGTTCAAAACTCAAATCTCGACGACGGTTGTCTGCGTAGCTTTTCTGTCTTGGTGTGCTATCTTCAACCTCTCTCGATCATTGCGACTTGACTTTCGGCTTCCTCGAGAATGTCTGGCCCGAAAACCAATCGCTCTCCTGTTTCATTCCATTTCAATGGAGTACGACAAGCACGTCCATACAACGCCTCAAACGGTGACATCTGCAGGCTAGCTTGATAACTATTATTGTAACTAAATTCCGCATATGGCAAACATTTATCCCAAGATGTAGCATACGCTAGAGCACAAGCTCTCAACATATCTTCCAAAATCTGATTTACTCTTTCGATCGACCATCCGCATGCTGGGTGATATCTTTAGATTGAAATTCAAGCGGGTCCCCATTGCTTCGTGCAACTTATTCCAAAACCTTGAGGTAAATTGGGTACCTCATGCGACACAATCTTCTTGGGCACTCCATGCAAACATACAATCCTTGACATGTACAATTACGCCAAGCGATCTCCGGCGTAGGTGGTCTTTCTTTGGGATGAAATGGCGACCTTGGTTAGGCGATCCACTATAACCCAAATGGAATCGTAACCTTTACGAGTCTTAGGTAAACCGGTGATAAAATCCGTTCGATTTCTTCCACTTCCATTCCGAATTTTAACTACCGCAATGCACCGGTGGTCTTTGATGCATGGCTTTTACTCTCGACATCGTCGCATAATGCAACATGCTCACCACTTCACGCTTCATATTTGGCCACGAATCTCTCTTTCAAATCTTGGTACATCTTAGCGCTTTCTGGATGAATCGAGTACTTTGAATCATGAGCTTCCTCAAGAATCAATTGTTTCAACTCCTTTTTATCCGGTACACAAATTCGGCCTTTGAAGAACATGGTCCCTTGCTCATCGAGTAAAATCTAAGGCTAGGCCTTCTTCCTTTTTAGCCTTGATTTTAGAAATTTTATCGTCATCTTGTTGACCTTCTCTAATCTGATCTTCCAGCGTTGGCTTTACTTCAAGTGCAGCTACCATTCCTTGCGGAACTACTTTCAATCTTAACTTCTGAAACTCCTTGCATAATTCCGGTTGATCCTCAATTGACAAGGTATTCGCGCTATGGCTCTTTCGACTCAGAGCATCTGCCACCACATTGGCTTTTCGGGTGATAATGGATTCCCACATTATAATCCTTAATTAGCTCCACCATCTTGACTGTCTCATATTCAGGTCAGCTTGAGTGAATATGTATTTCAGACTTTTATGATCCGTATATACCTCACATCTATTTCCTATGAGATAATGATGCCATATCTTTAAAGCATGCACCACGGCAGCTAATTCCAAATCATGCGTTGGATAATTCACTTCATGTGGTCTTAATTGTCTTGACGCATAAGCAACGACTTTGCCTTCTTGCATTAACACGCATCCTGGCCTTGCTTGAAGCATCGCGATAAATGTCAAATCCATTACGCACATCCGCAACACTAATACGGGGGCTGTTGTTAAGCGTTTCTTCAATTCCATAAAACTTTGCTCGCACTCTGGCGTCCATGCAAACTTCTTTTCTTTCTTCAACAACTGTGTCAAGGGTTTAGCAATTGTTGAGAATCCCTCTATGAACCGACGGTAATATCCGCCATTCCCGAAAACTACGAATCGAGTAATGGACTTGGTGGCTCCCAATGCAACATCGCATCCACTTTCTTTGGGATCAATCTGCGACTCCTTTGGTAGTCATTACATGACCCAAGAATTCGACTTTCTCCTTCGAATTCACACTTGCTAAACTTTGCATATAGTCGATGCTCTCACGACTGTCTAAAACCATCCTTAGATGTTACGCATGCTCTTCTTGGTCTTTGAGTAAACCAAAATATCGTCTATGAAGACCACAACGAACTTATCCAAATATTCCATGAAAACCTTATTCATCATGTTCATGAAATCTGTTGGGGCATTAGTCAATCCAAATGACATGACTGTGAACTCATAATGTCCATATCGCGTAGAAAACGCGGTCTTAGGTATATCCTCCTCGGATCTTCAATCGATGGTATCACGAGCGAAGATCTATCTTGGAAAACTCCAGCTCCTCTTAATCGATCAAATAAGTCATCGATCACGGGCAGCGGATACTTATTCTTGATCGTTACTTCATTAAGTGCACGATAATCGATGCACATTCTAAGACTTCCATCCTTCTTGCGGACAAACAAAACCGGGGCTCCCACGGTGATGAACTTAGTCTAATGAAACCCTTCTCTTGCGGTTCCTCAATCGCTTCTTCATTTCCACTAACTCGTCGGTAGGCATCCGATATGGTCTCTTTGATATCGGTCTGTGCACAGCGCTAACTTCGATAACGAACTCGATATCACGGTCGGTGGCAATCCGGCAAATCTTCCGAAACACATCCGGTATTCCACGCCACCGGCACATCTTCCATCTTGATGGCTTTCACGCGTTGACCACTAATCGCCCATCTCGAACTGCGGTCGCTTGAAACTCCACTTTCTTGCCACTAGGGCCTTCCAAAGTCACGATCCTTCGGCCACAATCCAAAACAGCCTTATGCTTTGACAGCCAATCCATTCCAAGGATGACGTCTAGGGATTGCGCATCTATCAAGATAAGATTCGCTAGGAATTCTATCCCATCCATAAGCAACTTAGCTCCCAAACACCCAAGGCTAGATCTAAGCTCAGATCCTGGGGCTTGGACTAAGAGCACACACTTAAGATTCACCACTTTAAATCCATTCTTAGTTGCAAAACTTTGAGACACAAACGAATGCGAAGCTCCAGAATCAAACAAAACTGTAGCAGGTACTGAGTTGACCAGGAACTTACCCAGTACGACGTCTGTTGCCTCTTGAGCTCCATCAGCGGTGATGTGGTTGATCCTTCCACGCCTTTGTTGATCGCGGCGTTGCTCCAGCTTGGCTTGGTGCACGATTTCCTCCTGATGCTGGTGCTTTAGCGGGTGTTGTTCCCAGGTTGAAACGAACTGGCGTGATGCCTCCCTTTTGTGGACACCTATTGGAAAAGTGTCCTGGCTCGTTGCAGGTATAGCATCTCTTCACTGCGGATTGCGGATTTCCTCCTGGTGCATTGTTGCCCTGTGCTGGTGTCTGAAAGCTCTGATTGGCAGGGCGAGGTGCAGGGGTTGATGTCTTGTTTCCAGCTAGTGGTTGGAATCTAGCAAATTCTTTGTGGTGACATCCTCAAGCGTAGATGGTTTGGGCGTCCACCACGATTATTCATCAAGCGCTTACGGTTTCACCTAGCTCTTTGCGCTTATCTTCTAGGATCAAAGCCTTATTTACCAGCTCACGAAAATCGGGAAATTGTGGGTAATCATCCCACCGTAGTCCCGAGTTCAATCCCTTCATGAAACGAGGTATGCGGCTTTATCTGTCGCTACGTCTTCAGGGGCATAGCGAGCTAACTGAGTAAATTTGTTCAAGTATTCGGCCACTGGTTGGCCTCCTTGCTTCAAAGCTCTGAACTCCTCCTTCTTAAGATCCATCATTCCCTCTGGGACATGATACTGGCGGAAAGCATTAGTAAACTCCTCCCAGGTTATCTCCTGTGGGGCTCCATGAGCGGCACAGTAGTTCTCCCACCACTCTGCGGCGGTCCCTTCCAGTTGATGAGAGGCGTAAAGCACCTTCTCATTTCCTTCACACTGTGTGATGTGCAGCTTCTTCTCAATTGTCCTAAGCCAGTCATCGGCTTCCAAAGGATTCACATTTCCCGAAAAAGTTGGTGGCCTAGTCCTCATAAAATCTGATAGCTTTGACATAGGTCGAGGTCCACCATGATTGTTCTGAGTTGCAGGGTTGTTGTGATTCTTCTTTGCATTGGTCATCTCTTGCATCTCTTTGCATCATTGTTTGCATCGCTTAGTCTGTTACGCGAAATGCTCCTAGATTCTCGCATGTCTCGTCGGTGGTTGAGGGTGCCTCCATCATCGGGATTGTCATTCTGACGATCCACTTCTGAAGCACCGTTGTTTCTCAGTATTCACCATCGATGATTGCCTCTTAGGTTAGGAGAGGTAGATGTAGCATAGATAAGAAGTAAGAATTTCTAAAGCGGGAAATAGGTTATACCCAAACTGAACAATTCTTTATTTAACTTGGTATGGTGCTTATTTAAGCCTACAAGCTTTGCAACACATCTTGCACACTCGGCAATACAAAGAAGCAAACTAAACACGCAACCTTAACGTCAACTAGAAAGGTAAAGACTAACTTAAAGACGCGACTCACACTCGAGTCTCAACACAGCTCAAGGTGACACTCACTCATCCACCACCACGATGAGGTGACCGGCGCATACACGGTGGATGGCGGGCATCGGAGCGAACCTATCACGTGACCTACTACTAGATCCTCTGCAACAGCGGGTCCGCACTCCCCTCGGCTCCCACTCGCTCCTCTGGATCCTCCTCGGACTCCTCGGTGGCTCTGAACTCCCGAGTCACGCGCTCCAGCTCGTCCTCAAGCGCCTCGTGGCCTCTCCCGGCTCGGTGATCATCCCGATGGTTTGAAGCACGGTCACCTCAAGCTCTGCTCGGCCACTCTAAGTGCCTCGTATACGATCTCCAGCTCTGGGTAGTATCTCTCATGTGATCCTCCGGGCAAGGTGAACTCGCAAGGTGCGTCGCGAGCACACTCGCTCCCCTCGATCCGTCGTCTTCGGCACGCTTGAACGTCTGGGTGAAGTCGGAACACCGAGTCGTGAAGCTCGTCGGCGTAGTCGCGGCGGACACGGCGAAGAGCAAGTCGAGCAACCTCTGAATTGCAACTTCATCGAGAACCTTCGGCGGAGGCGTTGATTGGCTCTTTGGTTTCCTCGTTCTCCCGCGTAGATGATCAATTTGCAAATGAATCCTCGGTGTACACCGTTCATCGCCCATTGCCTCCTCGGTAAAGCGGACGGTAGAAGCCTCCGCGTCTGAAGAACTCTCCACAGCTCCATGGCGTGGCCGCGGTGACTCCTCAAAGGTCGAAGCGATCGGCATCGCTCCACAAGAACTTTGAAATAAGTTCTCCACCCAAACGGCAAGTAAGGCGGTAAATTTAGCAAAGGCAAGGCGTAGAGAATGAGATGAGTCAAGAGTGTTTTATTAATCAAATTTAGATTTTCTTTTAGAAAATAGTTTTGGACTCTCACAAGACACCTTCATACTATCTAGGGCCAAAACCGACAGTCAGTATGCTCTGATACCACCTCTGTAAGGACCCGAATCCACTGATTCGAACCCACTGTGTTTACCGCACTAGTCCCAGGATCAACGCTAGTGCACACGACAACATTGGTACATATCACATCATACACAACGATAATAGAATAATAGTTCATTTGTTGATATAGCTAAATGTATGATCTTATGACCAACTTACATTATTAAGCCACGCAGGGCAAGATTGAAAATATAAACTAGTAAATAAGCAGCGGAAAGTAGAAAACGTAGATAGCTCATCAGTTCACCACAGGCAACCAACAAGGCTCGGACCCTAATGACTCGTGTCTTCTTGGACCTCATCTTCCAACACAGGTGTAGATTCTTCAACTGTTGATTATTGTTGTTTGGCAAGGGTGAGTACTTAAAGCACTCAACAAGTTGTGCACGAATGCGATTCTATTTATCTATATGTAAGGCTTATTCCAAAGGATAGGCTATCATGGCTATTTTGCAATAAGCGACATTCATGAACAAATACAATAATAGATTGTAAAGAATGTAAAGCGAATAGCAATAATAAATAAATTCAGATTTCTCAAGTAAACCAAGTTTCCAATCCTAAATCAAGTTCCAATCTTCCATATGGCAATCCCGCCATCCCAACCAAGTTGTCCGATTTATTAAACTAACCCTTAATCAGTAATTCCGAGCATTGCTCAATACATGAAACACGGCTATCCGAATAGTTTCACACTCTGCGGAGGTTATGCACTTTACCCACGTGATACAACCAAACACCACAAAGGCGAGAGATTATAACAAAGCCTTTACAATGCTCTATCTTAACCGGTACTACCGCTAAGGTTTCAACAACTGGGTCTCAAAACTACATCCGGGGCCCGCTCTTGCGCCATGTGAATTACACCGACCCGAACTCACACCGACCACGATAGTATCAACATTAAGACTTTGCAAATTACTCACTAAGGTGGCCCATACGGACATGTGGTTGCATGATTGACTCAGTCAAAGGCTTGCAAGGTTAAGTCCTTAGTGTGATCAAGGCAAGACTTCCACATACCATCGCCCATCGGGCCCACCTTGCCTCCTCGCCCCTTGCCACTTGCCCCAATCTAAGTTATTATCACCCCGTTGATTACCAAGCACCACATGCCATCAACAATTCAACATCGTTGCGTGACATGACTCGCCACAACAACTCAATCTCATCGTGTGATCCCACATGACACACAAGTTCATAATATTGTTCCATATTCCATTAATCAAGATTAATTATCAATGGTGATGATACATGTGATGACGTGGCATGGCTAAGCAACTAATACGAACTAAACCTCCAATGTTGATTATAATTATTAACCAACTATATTAAACCAATCTAGGGTGACAATGGATCATGGCATACAATGACAAGGTAGGGTATAGATCAATCTGGTATTTTAGCTAAGCCCAAACTAATTTGAAACAGTTGTATAATTGAAATATATGCAATAGTGTAAATCAAACATAGCAATTTTACAAACATGGGTTCAACATGATCAAAGCACAACTTGCCTTGGAATAGGTCCTGATCTTGATCTGAAGTTTGCTCTTGAGTTGCTTGATCTTCCTCGGCGTCGCACAATTCAACGTCTCGCAGCGTGCGAAAGAGAAAAGCAAATAAATACCAAAACAGAGAGCAATTGAACTCCAAAAATCAGTTAAAATTCACCATTAAATAGATCTCAATTTTACAAATTTTTAGAAACTGGAATCACTCAAATCCGAGTTACGATGCAAAGATATAGCCTTTTGAAGTTTGAAATAAATCTCAAATCGAAAAATCAAAAAATACGAAATTATCAGATTTATTTTTATCTTGAAAAAGCGATTTATGACGTCGGCGTGGCGTCACCGCCACGCCTGGCGCTAGGCGAACCAACGGAAGCCGACGCGTGTCGGTCCATGGACACGGTCCACGAGACCCCTACGGTCCACCGTGAACCCGGCGTATGGCGCCTCGGTGCTGCGCCTCCGCGCGGCACCGATTGGCGCGCGGCGGCGCCATCGATGCATTCGAGATCTCATCGGTATTTCTGATGATCGAAGCACACGCGGCAAGATCGAACCGCGGGATTAAAATCTAACGGACCGCGATTAACGCGAGGACTTACGAATCCACGAGACCACGCGGCCGATCGGAGGCGTTGGCGATGATCCGACGGTCCAACTCCTCTCCCGCGCAAATGGCGCCGCGAGCGAGATCCACCGGCGATGAAGCGACGATCCTCCACACGGCGCTCGGCGAGCTGCGACAGCGAGACCTTGCGCCTGCTGCGGTGCGGGACAAGGACCTCAATGCACTGTCGGTTCCTTAAATAGGCGGGAGGAGGCGTGCGGGCGAAGGACACGGACTCGAGTCCATCGGCGACTGCGGCCGCGGCGGAGGAGTTGAAACGGAGGCGACAACCAAGAACCCTCCGATTGCCAGCGAGCGGCCCGGATCGTCCCGACGCGCACGATCGAATCTGTCCAACTCAAAGCAGCGGATGAGATCTCCTCTTACTCTAAACGCGCCGGCTTAATCGGCGCCGCTTGATCTTGATCCTACGGTCCTCTGCGCTAGGGTTTAGGTTTTACGCGCGATTGCTTCTAACCACTTTGATTCAAGATCAGCGGTTGGCGCTAAGCTTCTAGAAGCTGGGCTTCGCGGGCTGCGCGAGCGTGCCGGCCTGCCACCGAGATGGGCGACGGCCCGATACTGTTTAATTTGATTTTAAAAGATTTCTTATTTAAAATAATTACAAAAATTCATTTTATTTGTTTTAGGCAATAAAATAATCAGGAAAAATCCAAGAAAAATCTCAAAAATACTTTGAGACATTCTGGACTCAAATAAAATATTTTTGGCAAAACTTTATTTTAACTTTGCACATATTTAAATAGATTTGTATAAAAGGCAATAAACTTGATTTGAATTTAATTCAAATAAATCCAGAAAAATCCAAATAAATTCCAGAAAATCACAAATGCACTTTTAAACAATAAAAACTCTATTTAGCAGATTTTTGGGATGTTACAAACTGACACTAGTTAGAAATTTAGTATTTTCAAAAAGGATAAATTGAGAATATTTGTTGGAAAGTTTTTATTTCAGATTTTATGCTAGGGATTAGCAAAGGAAAGTTGATATTGTATGCCAGTGATTGGTAGTGAAATGATGTGTTACTCACAATCATGGAGGATTGTGAGTTTTTATTTTATGCTTTTATACTTGTTATTTACATATCTGTCAAACTTGCTTTTACAAATTCTGTTTGCAAATTACTACTTGATATTTTTGTTCAAATTCGTTTTGAGCAAAATAACCATAAAAGCCTCCTTTGATGTAGCATGCATTCTATTATACCTTTGCGATGCACTACATGTTTTGCTGAGTACATAAAGTACTGAACCTTGTTTTATTTGTTGTTTAGTAGGTGAAGAGAGTGAAGCCCTAGATAATATATACACACTTTGACGCAAGTTGCGGGAAATATATTGAAGAATTTTTTAGGGTTTATACCTTTTCAGTTGCCTAAGGGTTTGTATGGGCATACCACAAGGCTTTAGAATTTCCCATGCAATATTTTTCGTCTTATAAGACTTTACTTTATAAACTTCCGCGGTTATATGTATAATATTATTGTGTATGGATGTGTTGTCAATGTAGTGAATGTGCGTAGTAGTCATTGATCATGGGACTAGTACCATATGCACATAGATCCTATCTTTCTTGAAATTCTATACCAAAAAGGAGGACCGTCACACACATGCACCATATATACCATATCATATGTTTGTATTACCAATTGTTGCTTGAGACGTTGCTAACTGTGTGTGAAAGAACTTTGCTACGGAATGAAGAAAGCAACAGAGACCAAGTTCGTTGATTGTTTGAACAATGTACGCATCAATCATCTGAAGTGATATGCATCGTTTTGGTTGGGCGAGAAGTCTGAACAAATCTAGAAAGGATGTTTGGAGTGTACTACAGCCCAGGTCTGTTAAGTCTGACATGGAGTTATGAATCAAATGTATCCATATGGATATGTTTGCGTTGTTGGGTAATGTGTGAACAAAGGAAGATTAGCTATTCATGCATAGGTTGTGTTTGCATAAGGCTCCAACTGGAGCCAAAACTGCGTGAAATATCCTACTTGGATATACATAATAGAGATATAGTATTGTTTTAATAGAAATGCTAAAATGGGGAACTGAATGTTTTGCGAAATATTGGATGCTTGTTGAAATAGTTCAATTAAAATGTTACTTAAAAGTACCTTAGTAAGTTTATGAAAGATCGAAAAGGCGACTAGAGGGGGGTGAATAGGAGCCAAATAAAATTTTCGAATAAATTCTCCCCCTAGAATTCAATCCACCAAAAGACCAGAAAGAAAGAAGCGAACCATCGATCGAGGCAAATTCATGAGCAGGCTCACCGCGTTAAGGTCGGATGAGCGATAAAACGTGCCTTTGGTCGGGTAGCTCGTCGGATGAACGATCTGCGAATCTGGTCGTCGATCTTGGTCGGATGAACAGTACTCCCGACCGAAAGTGGTCGGATGAACAGTACTCCCGACCCGAAGTGGTCGGATGAACAGTACTCGGGTGAGCAGTATCCCGACCGGACGAACAGTACGCCCGACCTGCGGAGGTCGGATGAACAGTACTTGGGTGAATAGTGCTCGGATGAACATTACCTCCCGACCGATGAACAGTACGTCCGACCTACAGAGGTCGGATGAACAGTACCCGGGGTCGGATGAACAGTAAAATCAGCACGATCTTAAAACCAGAAATCGATGTAACTTTTGATCGGCTGATCCAAAAACAGTGAAACTTGGTGTGCACCTCCCTAAGGATGTCAGGAACCTATTTCAGTCATCAATCGAAGGAATTGATACCAAGGTTCCGTCCCTTTTCAGTTTAACAAATGCAACACCCAAAACAGAGTCACGAACACAGACTTCACCCCTAACTTGCTGGTGGGAGTTGATGGTCAGAATATCCTTGGATAACTCTCCACAAATCACAGCAAGTAAGTACACGAAGAAACAACCCTTCAAACAGATAGAAACACTATCTGAAAACTAGGCACAGAAATTGGTTTCTTCCAAAACTGAATAGAAGAGGTTGTAGATTGCCTAGATGATTGGGATATGATCTATAGAAGATTCATCCAGCAATCTTTCATCCTTGGCAATAAGAACCAGAAGCCAATCAAGACTAACGAACTGAAGGTCACACGTTTACGCACTTTAAGAACACAGATTTACAACTTGCAACAAGAACGCAATGATTGCCTAAATGATTGAAAGCACCGAATCCAGAGAAGAGTTCATCAATCATGAATTTCAAAAAGGACTCAAAAGCATGTGGAAGGAGATGAGGCAAATCCAAATTACGTAAAGAAAATTGCAAGTAAGTAAATGCGGAATTTAGATAACAGAATTTAAGTGCGTAATGTAAATACGTAAGAGAAATGAAACAAGAATATAAGTGAAGAACATTTCATTTCTGGAAGGGAGGTTTACAAAGCCTCACAACAAAGTGGGCAAAACTCAAACGAGCAGCAAAAACCTCAGAACCTTCAAAGAGGGAGGCTGCCCTACCCTCTATTTATAGTGACACAGGATCAATTCCCACCTTTGGATGTCTGCTTCAATCCTAAGCTAACATCCAAGAGCCGGATTTGATCCTTACACATCCTCTCAACAACTCTCAACTACTCACGTAGACTTTCCTCACCTGCTCACCCCCAAGGAGACACCCCTCTCCCTGTCTATTCATAGCAGGCTTGGAACACCTACCACCCTTGGATGAGCCTCTAAACCCTAGAGCACTCCATCAAGGGCTGAGATTTTACCCACTCACAAAGCTATGCATGGTGACCGAAACCCAACAACACAACGGGTTTTGCACGCTGTTCAAAGCATACCAACTTGACCCTTCTCTCTCTTCTGACCGCGATCCAACGGTCCTCCTCGATCGAGAGCAGCTCCAAGTTAGCATCTCATCCATTCCTTTGTCTTCTTGGCTTGCGGCTACTCCACGGCCTCACCATCTTTGGCGACACCACGATCATCGGACCTCGGCTCTCGGCCTAGTCCTGATCCCCTTCGCCTCACCATGACCTAGCTCCAAAGTCCTGCAACCATCATAGACAAGGAAACCACATCACATAGCAATGTCCAACAACACATATCCATCTCAACAGAAAGATATACACTTCACTGGCCAGCAAAACCCTGACCACACATGGTCTGACCACTGGTCTCCATCCCGACCACGGACGACCACGGTCTCCATCCCGACCACTCGAGGTCTGACCACTGGTCTTCGTCCTGACCACTCGGGGTCTGACCACTGGTCTTCATCCCGACCACTCGGGGTCTGACCACTGGTCTCCATCCCGACCACTCGAGGTCTGACCACTAGTCTTCGTCCCGACCACTTGGGTCGACCACTGGTCTTCATCCCGACCACTCGGGTCCGACCATCGGTCTTCGTCCCGACCACTCGAGTCGACCACTGGTCTCCGACCGGCGAAAACCCGACCACTCGGGTCGGACGGCGGTCTCCGACCAGCCACACCAGACCTCTCGGGTCGGACAAGCGGTCTCCGACCAACCAAAGACCGACCACTCGGTCGACGGTAGTCTCCGACCACCAAAGCCCGACCTCTCGGGTCGGACAAGCGGTCTCCGACCAACCAAAGCCCAGACCTCTCGGTCGGACGACCCGACCACTCGGGTCGGACGGTGATCTCAACACACCAAAGCCCGACCACTCGGTCGGACGACCCGACCACTGGGGTGGACGGTGATCTCCAACCAAGAACTCAAATTGCTCTAGCTCGAAAAACAATCCAAATCAAACTCAAACTTGAGCACACCTTGCTCAGATAAAGTCAAATACTCATCACAAACATGGATGGACCTCCACATGGTCCTTCAATCTCCCCTTGATGAGTATATTGACAAACCACACAAAAGGCATAAATTTGAGTTTGAATGAGACAAGAAGAAAGCAATTTGATTGCAAAGCCAAACTTGGTCCAGAGAGAAAGATATAAAATTATGACCAAGTTGGCGAGAAAGAATTTAGAGCAAGACCATGAAAAGAGCAAGTTTTCAACAAAAGCTCTAAAACCAATCATAAGTGTCAAATGTGATTATGATCCATAAGAGATAGCAAAGATTTACAAAAATCATAAGAACCAACAAGCTTTCACATTTCTATCTCCTCCTTTTCTACATTTTAAATGATGCCTTTTTCTACATTTTCTCCCCTTTTGGCAATATAGGCATCAAAATAGAATTTTCTCCCTCTTTTATGTATGCATGAAATGCAACCTAAGGGAACTTTGAAGATTATCAAATGATCATAATGACAAGATATGACACCAAGCTTATTAATCTCAGATTATGACCAAACTAAGACATGTCCAAGTGCAAATAACAAATTTTGCTCATAAGCGAAGTTTTGAAAATGTATCATTTTTAGCAAGATTTGACAAGTGCAAAACTTAGCAAAGTTTCAAAACTAGAAGCAAAACCACTCGGGGATCAAATGGAAAACCTAGAGTTCAACCTACTCAACACTTTGGGAAATTTGAAGTGCATATAAGGTCCTTGAGCCCATTTTTCAATTTATGCAAATTTTCTTTAAGACTTCAAAAACATAGCGGGTGCAAATGTTTGACATAATTTGCATTCTTTACCCACTTATGTGTTTGATATTTGCAAAAAATTTATTGACTCAAGCCATTTTCGATCATCTCAAGAGTAACTCTTAAGAGAATGATCTTGGTCATACACAATATATTCCAAGTTCATCCCAAATGCAATGGGAGGCGCCTCGAGAATATAAAGTCTTGAGATCAATTTTGCACAAAAGAGTCAATTTTTTTAATTTTCAGTTTAGCACATATAAGCAATTCAAGGACTCAAATATGGATCAAGCAAATTTCACCCAAGTTGCTATAGGGACTCTAGAGAATTCCAAAATTTCACAATTCATGGTAAAAGCTCTTAGAGAAGAAACTTAGTAAGTAAAAGCAACATGTTTCATCAAGTTTTCATTTAAAGCTTTTAAGTTTTTCATTTCAATGAACATTAGCTTGATAAATGAACTTGGACATATCTAAGCTAGTGATTTTCTTCAAAGATATAGCATGATGTATTTCACGAAGATTGAGTCAAATGCATAATAGACAAAGCTCATAAAGCGAAAATGCAGTCTAAATGCAATGCATGAACAGATTCCCAAACTCCCCTCAACAATTGAATCAATTTTAAGCTCAAATCTGGTAAAAGTTGGGTTATTATCAAGATTAGGCATAAAGAAAACCCGAATGAACTCAATAATAACCAGAAAAACAGAATGAGGAGAAGAAGTCGAGAAACTGCAACACTGGATGGCTATTGAGCATAGATAAGATAGAAGAGATTCACTATGGCTCGGACTCGCTCTTATCTTCCCAGTGACATAGGAAGTCGACTCTAGATCTCAACTAAGGAGTGCACATAGACCCTGTCTACCTAGGAGGCCACAAAACCTACTAGACTTATAAGACTATGAGGGAACTCAACCTAGAGAGAAGAGAGAACACTAATCACGCATGATAGCAACCTAAAGCACAAGATAAGAGGTCCATGCGAGGCATGCCAAGTCTAAGTGAGTGAACTCAACTCAAGAAAACAAGCCCAAAGTCACCCGAGAAGAAGAAAGGAAAATCTGAAGAGAATATATAGTACATAATATACAAACCAGCTCCCCTCAAGATAAGCTATATGAGCTCATAAACCCAAGCTCAAATTCCCAACACACTCTAAAACTCTCTCCTCACAAGAGATAGGTAGAAAGCTAGAGGAAAAGAGATAAGATCGAAAACCACATGGTCTCTAAGGAGCAAGACGGCTCAAGGTAAAAGCAACCTAATTATGCTAGAAGTCCAACCAAAAGATTCTAGACAAAAGAACACAAGCTCTACCTACAAAAGAACCACAACCTCCTAAGAGATCCATCATTATCATCAACATTTTCAGAGGTACTTACCTCTGCAGTTGTAGAACAAGTAGTGGCAAAGGACCCAAGTGGATCCTAAAAGCAGAGGAAGAGATATTCCTAGGATGATGGTCTCCTCACGGAAAGCCTACACACATGCATCCAACAAATCTATGCTTTGAAATCAAGTTAGGCGGATCCGGTTTCCTAGGCACGAATGGACAAGATACATGAAAAGTGTGGCAAATGATCATCTAGAGCATGAACATGATGCAGAAGGTAATGTAAGATCATGTTCACAACCAAGCTAAAGATAGCATCAAGATCCATATATCCATAGACAACAGTGAAAACATATCCACATGATAAACAACGAAAGGTGCATCATAGCACCATCATGCCGGCATAAGAAGCTAAGCAAGGTGTATCACAGCAACAAAATGCTAACAGGGATCATGTGCAAGCCTAGAAATACATGGATCAAGATACTACCCTAAACATGGCAATGACCATGTAAATGAAGAAATACCATAATGAAGCACAACAACATGCTACTAGATATAACACGAGCAAGATAAATAAAGACAACCAAAGAGGATCATGCATAAAACAAACCAATTAGCAACATCAAGATCCATTTATCCATAGTCTCAATAACAATATTTACATCTTTGCGAAAAGGCCGTCAAAAGAAGACCAAACAAAAGGTCATGAGGATACAGCAAGAAGAAAGTAAATGGTGACCATGGACACAAAGATGAGAAGCTACTTATGGCAACACTCTATGCATGATGATGAATACATGCCATGAATGAAGAACACAAGCTCATGCAAAATAGGTATGAAGCATATAAGCATGAAGGACAATAAAGGTGATCATGAACAATATAAGTCATACAATGGCAGCTAGATCATATAACCCTAATCTCATGAAAGGCACTCACATGTAGCACAAAGTCGACAAACAAAGTCTAAACAAGGCTAATCATGGATGTAATAGAAAATCGTGGTCATATAACCTAGATACTACTCATGACAAAATAAAGTAAATGATATATAGCACGTGCCCATAGTTAATACAAATGCTCATACCAAATGAACAATATCATGGACAAGATAAAAACAAGAAAATCACATCTTTGGGAAAGAGCTCATGAATTTAGGATATAATACATGAAGCACAAAGATGGTTTGGGAAAACATGCTATGGCACAAAACAAGATAGACAAAAACTAACAAGACCTAGCAAAGTACATATAATACACATGGGAGCAAGAGCAATCACAACATGTCATGGAAATGATGATCACAAATATAACCGACATGAGGGTATGAGATAGCTCACCATGGAAGTGAAAGACCCCAATGTCAAGTATCATGAAGCTCAACACTTGTGGAGCGAAACACGAGGCAAACAAAGTTGAAAGTACATGCGAGGTTAGCATGATGCTCATGATGGTCATGCAGAAGATCCAATCCTCTAGAAACAAGCCGCAAAGGCCAACTCGAATTCACATCGAGTGCCAACATTGAAAAGCGACAAAGCGATCCTAGATGAGATTAGTAAGGATCAACATGACCAACATACTTACTCGCAACTCTTGCCGTGAGTGGGTACCTCGAGGAAAAGCGAGGTCCACTACTTATGCATGGCGAAGATGATGCCTCGTGACAACTCATGGACTAAGAATCGAACTAAGAAAGGACAAGTCCACAAGATGACCCAAATCCACTCCACTAGGCAGTGATCATATCCTCAAGCTAGCCTCAAGCGACTCATGCCATGAAAAAGGCAAAAGGCACTTAAAAGCATTATTGCATAGACATGACACAAGGAATTGACACAAGAGGGAAAGATGACTCAGTACTGGGATAGAGAGAAGATCTGGGAACCCAATACTGAGCCACACGACGCCTCAGTATCGATCCTGAAGAAGATCGACTCGAGTGTCTCTCTGACGCTCAACTCTCACACGATCAGGAGCAACTCTGGTAGATAATCTAGGAGTCAAAACTGGGTTGGCACGCCGTGGTGCAAAAGCCGGACCATCCCAGTAAGGCTGCCTGGATATCCTACCGGAAAACACCTCACGCCGATATATCTACCTCGATGGGAAAAGCGAGGAATATCAAGAGGACGGCGAAAGATCGACTCTGAACAGCTCCAGACTAAAACTCGAAGAACTAGCATGAAAACCAAGTCCTCGACGCCCAAAAACAAAGCGACTCTCTAACTTTGTCTAGAAGCGGTGTGTGCCTTAGGAGCACTCAAAGTCTTGGGATGACCACAATACCCCTAAGAGCGACAACACGCCACGCCGAGTGATCTTGGCGTGCTCAAGCGTAAATCTACTAGGTGACCATCCTTCTTACGGAAGGTGCATGTGTGCCGCCTTGCTAGAGACGGAAGCAGAGTAACACCCTTACAGTCAAGTCCTATGGACAACCCAAGAGACCTAAACACGGTGGTGCTCACTCTGGGAGCTACCACAATCTCACCACTCTTGGAGCCGCGCACAATGGTGGGAGGATGCGCCCCAGCGTGCTCCAAGGGATCAAATCCTAGACCTTGATTGAATCTACTAATATTGGATTGGTCTAGAATAAGATTGAGCTTCTTCTTGCCTCCAACAAACTTCTCGAGAGTGCTCATAAGATACTGGCAATCTCGGAGGAGAGAAGCACAAGAAGAACAGGGGGAAGGAGAGAAAGAAGAAGAACCAGAAAGAGAAGATCTCTCAGCACGTGCTTTTTGTTCCCTTAGCACGGCTGCCTCAATCTTGAGGGACTCGCAAGAAACGCAAGAGGCATCTCTAATCCTATTGGCTTGGTCTTCTAATTTCTTTCTAAGCTCGACATGGATTTTATCCAAGTCATCCTTAACCCCAACACACAAAGAGCAACCGCTTTTGACTTATCTAGTAAGTCCTTAGCAAGTTGATCACACTTGACATTCAAAGCATCATTGTCAAGTTTTAGTTGCCTCACCCTCACATGAGTGATTGGGTCCTTAGAAGCATGCAATTCAAGTTCATCATTTCTAGCGAAAGCTTCTTAAGGTGTGAACTCATGGCATCAATTTCAGCAAGCAATTTAGGGCAATTAGCACAAGAAGGAGTAGAGTGAGCATGAAGAAAACTAGCTTCTACAGAAATATCATCAATAGAACTAGTGCTAGCATTCTTCATCCTAAGACCATCAAGTTCAGCAAGCACACTATCATGTATGGTCCTTAGGTTCTCCAACTCCACAAGAACAAAGATCACAGAGAACACACCATCGGTGACTCGGGAGGAGAAGATCTAAGTGAAGCTAACTCCCGAGTCAAGGTACCTACTTCCTTCTCTAACTCGTAACACCTCGACCTAGCCTTAGCATGAAACTTGCCTAATTTACGTATGCGAGATTTAACTCGTCGTAGGTGGGTACCTCATCCGTGTCATTTGACAAATCGAGTCGCTTACTTCAATGGCGCTGCCATGAAGCACATGCCGAGAAGTCATCGTTGCCCTTCACCTTCTCTTGCGGATCGTCCTCGCTTGCATCGCTCCAGCCTCCGTGTCGAGAGCTCGATGTCGCCCAAGTCTGGCGAGGACCGGTGAAAGAGCTTCTTGTTCTTAGCAAAGTTGCGGTACTTCTTCTTCGCGGCTCACGAGTGGGGCCTTCTTGTTGCGGTTCTTGTCGGTGTAGTCGTTCTTGCCCGAACCGCTTTGTTCGCTTTTGCCCTTCTCGGCTTGGGATGTTTGCTCGAATGTGGTTGGGGCCACCACACTCAAACAGTGATCATCCCACCTCTCTTCCTCTCTCTCACTCTCTTGTATGCATATGAAAATTTGCGAGCAAGAAGAGCAAGCTCATTTTCCGAAATTTTTCCATTGGTCATCGCTAGCTCACAAAGGGCGAGAGAGAGAAACCAATGTAAGAATCGAAAGAGAGGATCCAATGGGATCGGTGACCAAAGCCATCGATCGAGACTTCGTCTTCCGCGAGACGACGTCGATCTCATGAGTCTTGAGGCGGAATAAAGCCCGCCAAGAGTCAAAGTCGATAAGTCGGTGGTGTCCTTGATGGTGGTCACCTTCATCTCCCAAACACGAAGGTCGAGTGCGGTCAAGAAATGCCGAGCATTGTCCGAGTCGTATATGCAACCGATCGCTCGAGGTCGCTCGTAATCTTTGTAAATCGACCAAAGCACTCGTCAAGACTCTCACCAACGTGTTGTTCAAACTTGTTGAACTCACGCTTGAATTGGTCCTGTCGAACCGTCTTGATTTGGGTAGTGCCCTCATGGTAAGCATCAAGGGTCACCCAAATCTCATGAGCAGAACGAAGGTGAGAAATCCTATCGTACTCACTGCGACTAAGGCCCTGTATGAGGATGTTCCTTGCCTTAGCATTTGCCTCAACGTCAGCCATATTGCCAGCCGTGACGTTCTCATCGGCGGGAACCTCATACGGGAGCTTCACCTTCTGCCATATCGGGAAGCCCTGGGCAGTGATGTACGACTCCATCCGAGATTTCCAAAAAGGAAAATCAACTCCAGAGAAAATAGGAGGCTTGGTGGAATACTTGTCCATCGCCATGGCTCTTGAGACCGGTCAAGATCTAGAAAGAGCAGAACCGGCTCTGATACCAATTGAAAGATCGAAAAGGCGACTAGAGGGGGGTGAATAGGAGCCAAATAAAATTTTCGAATAAATTCTCCCCCTAGAATTCAATCCACCAAAAGACCAGAAAGAAAGAACTGAACCATCGATCGCAAATTCATGAATGCAGGCTCACCGCTTAAGGTCGGATGAACGATAAAAGCGCGACCGGTCGGGTAGCTCGTCGGATGAATAAGATCGCGAATCGGTCGTCGATCGGGTCGGATGAATAAGACTCCCGACCGAAAGTGGTCGGATGAACGAGACTCCCGACCGAAGTGGTCGGATGAATAAGATCGGGTGAGCGATATCCCGACCGGACGAATAAGATCGCCCGACCTGCGGAGGTCGGATGAACAGTACTTGGGTGAATAGTGCTCGGATGAACATTACCTCCCGACCGATGAACAGTACGTCCGACCTACAGAGGTCGGATGAACAGTACCCGGGGTCGGATGAACAGTAAAATCAGCACGATCTTAAAACCGAAATCGATGTAACTTTTGATCGGTGATCCAAAACAGTGAAACTTGGTGTGCACCTCCTAAGGATGTCAGAACCTATTTCAATCATCAATCGAAGGAATTGATACCAAGGTTCCGTCCTTTTCGCTTTAACAAATGCAACACCCAAAACAGAGTCACGAACACAGACTTCACCCTAACTTGCGGGTGGGAGTTGATGGTCGAATATCCTTGGATAACTCTCCACAAATCACAGCAAGTAAGTACACGAAGAAACAACCCTTC
Organism: Otatea glauca; assembly: GCA_036346275.1. Classification (NCBI taxonomy): domain Eukaryota; kingdom Viridiplantae; phylum Streptophyta; class Magnoliopsida; order Poales; family Poaceae; genus Otatea; species Otatea glauca. Next base: position 12,581,397 of record CM070719.1, on the reverse strand, counting down.
AAACAGATAGAAACACTATCTCAAAACTAGGCACGTAAATTGGTTTCTTCCAAAATGAATAGAAGAGGTTGTAGATTGCCTAGATGATTGGGATATGATCTATAGAAGATTCATCCAAAGAATCTTTCATCCTTGGCAACAAGAACCGAAGCCAATCAAGACTAACGAATCAAGGTCACACGTTTACGCACTTTAAGAACACAGATTTACAACTTGCAACAAGAACGCAATGATTGCCTAAATGATTGAAAGCACCAATCCAGAGAAGAGTTCATCAATCATGAATTTCAAAAAGGACTCAAAAGCATGTGGAAGGAGATGAGGCAAATCCAAATTACGAAAGAAAATTGCAAGTAAGTAAATGCGAATTTAGATAATGTAATTTAAGTGCGTAATGTAAATACGTAAGAGAAATGAAACAAGAATATAAGTGAAGAACATTTCATTTCGGAAGGAGGTTTACAAAGCCTCACAACAAAGTGGGCAAAACTCAAACGAGCAAAGAAAACCTCGAACCTTCAAAGAGGGAGGCTGCCCCTACCCTCTATTTATAGTGACTGGATCAATTCCCACCTTTGGATGTCCCGCTTCAATCCTAAGCTAACATCCAAGAGCCAGGATTTGATCCTTACACCGCTACTCTCAACAACTCTCAACTACTCACGTAGACTTTCCTCACCGCTCACCCCAAGGAGACACCCTCTCCTGTCTATTCATAGCAGCTTGAACACCTACCACCCTTGGATGAGCCTCTAAACCCTAGAGCACTCCATCAAGGGCTGAGATTTTACCCACTCACAAAGCTATGCATGGGCTGACCAGAAACCCAACAACACAACGGGTTTTGCACGCTGTTCAAAGCATACCAACTTGACCCGCTACTCTCTCTTCCTGACCGCGATCCAACGGTCCTCCTCGATCGAGCAGCTCCAAGTTAGCATCTCATCCATTCCTTTGTCTTCTTGGCTTGCGGCTACTCCTGGCCTCGGTCATCTTTGGCGACACCACGATCATCCGACCTCGGCTCTCCCACCTAGTCCCGATCCCCTTCGCCTCACCATGACCTAGCTCCAAAGTCCCGCAACCATCATAGACAAGGAAACCACATCACATAGCAATGTCCAACAACACATATCCATCTCAACAGAAGATATACACTTCAGCGGCAAAGAAAACCACGACCACACATGGTCCGACCACTCGGTCTCCATCCCGACCACTCGAGGTCCGACCACGGTCTTCGTCCCGACCACTCGAGTCCGACCATCGGTCTTCATCCCGACCACTCGGGGTCTGACCACTGGTCTCCATCCCGACCACTCGAGGTCTGACCACTAGTCTTCGTCCCAACCACTTGGGGTCTGACCACTGGTCTTCATCCCGACCACTCGGGGTCTGACCACTGGTCTTCGTCCCGACCACTCGAGGTCTGACCACTGGTCTCCGACCAGCGAGAAACCTGACCACTCGGGGTCAGACGACTGGTCTCCGACCAGCCACAGCCCAGACCTCTCTGGGTCGGACAACTGGTCTCCGACCAACCAAAGACCTGACCACTCAGGGTCAGACGACTGGTCTCCGACCAGCCAAAGCCCAGACCTCTCAGGTCGGACAACTGGTCTCCGACCAACCAAAGCCCAGACCTCTCAGGTCGGACGACCCGACCACTCGGGGTCGGACGACTGGTCTGCAACACAGCCAAAGCCCCGACCACTCAGGTCGGACGACCCGACCACTCGGGGTCGGACGACTGGTCTCCAACCAGTAACTCAAATTGCTCTAGCTCGAAAAACAATCCAAATCAAACTCAAACTTGAGCACACCTTGCTCAGATAAAGTCAAATACTCATCACAAACATGGATGGACCTCCACATGGTCCTTCAGTTTACAATAAAAAACATATTGTACCGTGTGTGTATATATCTACATTATACGTTTGCGATATATTTACTCACTCTTTTTCTTTTCTAAATGATTTTTAGAATACTTACAGCTAAATTAAATTTCTAAAATTTGACTATCATTATATTTAAAACTATCTAGACTAATTATATGGAAAAAAGCTATAAAACTCTATTTGTCTTTAGAAGTAATTAAAAAAATACAAAGTTACATTTTAGAGACCGTAAAAATGTCGGGACCCTCGCTCCCTTTTCGTGTGGAATACCAGAGGGTCTTATGTGTATACCGTACTAGTCCCATAATCAGTGGCTAGTACGCACATTTACAACTTGGTAATCGCACCTATGCACAATACATTTCATAAATACAAATGTCGGTGATACATCGTTCTTACAATAAGGCCTTAAGGCCAACAAAAACAACAGAAAAGTAGCGGAAGCAAGATCCCGTGGTATGCCTTAACCTAAAAGATCGAAAGGCAACCGACAAGAAGTAAGCTCTAGAAAAGTTGTCACCGTAGTCCCCGTAACTTTCGGTAAAGTAGGAATCGTCAGGGTTCACAGGTTCCTCAACCTCTGAATATCAACAAGGGTGAGTACATTTGTACTTAGCAAGACTTGTAATGTATCACAATTATAATTAAATGCTTGGCTATGTCAAAGGAGATGGTTATTCAAGGTTCTTTTGCATAAAACGAGATTTATTCAACAATAACAAATAGTAGATTGCAAATAGAATTCGTAAAGAGCAGTTGACAAGTATGTAAATAATAAATATATATAACAGTAATAAGAGTAACTCACAATCCACTTCGATTGTGATTAATGACCCATTCCTTGACATACTTTCGCATAAAATTTGAAAAAAACTTTTCCCCAATTTTTCCAATTCAACCCTTTTTGTAAAAACACAAAATCTAACTATTGTCAATACAACAAGTCTCTTTTAACTGTGAGAACGGCTTTTCAAAAAGATTTACACTCTACAGAGGCGCACATCTGTACTCATAAGACATGATCAACCCTTTTTACAACTATTATTACACTCCCTTTGGTGTATGTCCAAGAGATCATGACAAGAGCCATTACATCTCCTAGATCCAACTGTGCACTAGCCCAGTGATGTTTGATCCTTTTTATGATGGTAGAAATAAATTCACACACACAGTAACCATGACAGTCCATCCCTATCATACACATAATAGCCATGATAGTCCATCCCTGTCATACCATTTGTAACATCCTAAATTTTGAGTTTTGGAATGTTTAAAGCTTAAAGTGAACCATTTGCATTTTTCCTGAATCAATTAAAGCTTAATTTGAATTTTTCCTTTATGTGAAAGATTTAATTTGACTAAACTATTCATCAAACAAAAGAGATTTTTATGTAATTTTTGAGATTTTTAGAATTTATTCGCTATTTTATTTTAATTTATTTGCTTTTATTTGAAATTAAGGAATTTTCTTAATTAAGAAAAAAATGTTTTTATCTTCTAAAACCCTCTTCGGGCCGAATCTGCCTGGCTCGCTCCTTTTTCCCTCTCCCTGCCAGCTTTGGCTTGCCTCCGTAGCCCAGCTCGGCCCAGCCCAGCTCCGCGCCCACCGACGCGTAACCCTAGCCGTCGTCGCCTTGGTGTCTGGGTCGGACACGCCTCCATAGGGCTATTTAAAGCCCGAAGGACCCCCGTGCGAGCTTCCTCGGTCCGCGCTGCACCCGCCACCTCATCTCTCGCCACCCAAAACGCCGTCGTCGCCAAGATCTTCCTTGTCGGAGTTCGCCGCCGCCTGAAGGTCTTCTTCGTCGCCGATCTCTTCCTCTGGTGCATCTCCGTCGTCCCCGATTGCATCATTGAGTCGCCCGCTTTGTTCTATTCCGGATCTACGCAGTTTCGAGCCCGATCTGGTACCGCATCACCAAAGCCGTGCCTTCTTCCTCGTGTCCAGCGAGTTCGCGCCACCACTCTTGCCGTTGATCTTTGTTGACAACTATGATCATCTGATCGGATCATGCCACTGGATGTGTGACACGCGGTCACCCCACGTCAGCGCCTCGTCAGTTGCTTGCATCAGCGCTGATGTCATCCCGTGCCATGTTAGCCCTAGATCTTGTGAGCTCACTCCACCGTGGACCAGGTGAGACCGGGGACTCGGTCAATGGATTGGGGGTCCTGCACGTCAGCAGTGACGCAATAAACTGAGCTTTCTTTAGGAAAAATAATTCCAGAAAATTGTCTTTTTCTATTTTCTCTGATTTAATCTTTCGGAGGTTCGTTCTCTCTCATACGAACTCTGATTGGAGCGATTAAAATTTCTAAATTTTTCTAAAATCAAGCTATACCTTATAGAGCTATTTATTTTCAATTTTGAGCTTGTTTGAGTCTCTGGTTGGTATTTATTTAGTTTCATTGCTTTCTTTTCCGGTAGACACTAACCCCAAGGGAGCAAACGGAGATTTTGAAGATCAAGATTCAGCATTACATCAGCAAGGCAAGTCGTAATCTTTGATCATATTGAACCTATGTTTGCAAAAGTACTTTGTTTTATACAATTGCATGCTATTTGTTTATCAATGATTAATTGCTGGGAATAGCTATGTACCTAACTGACATTATGACACCTTGACTATTGGAATACCATGTATCCATTGTTAACACTAGGTTGGGTGATCATATTATTAGTTGGACATGATCATATTACCAACGTTGGGTCATCGTAGCTATGCTTAGACATGCTTAGTTATACGATGGGATTCATATCACATGTCGAATAATGTTAGTCTTGACTTAATGAGATATTGAATTATAGTCGATAGCCACTATTGTAAAATTTGTTGTACCATGGCAGGGTTGCCATTGGCTTGGTTGAACGAAATTGTTTTCCCTCGGGCAAGTGATCGTGCAGTAAAGGGGGTGCCATTGGCACATTTGGGATATGTATGTCTTGCCTGAGACAATTTAAGGACTTAATCTTGTACGCCATTGAACTGGGTCTAACTGTACAACCACATGTCTAGTATGTGACAGACCTAGCTGATTAATTTGTAATGTCTAACCTTGAGTACTGCCAATTGGTGGTGTGTGTTCTGGGATTGACGGGTAGATTCACATGGCTCAAGAGGGAGCCCTAAGGGGCGAAACCTTAGTGGGCAGTACCGAGTTTAGATAGAGCATTGTAAAGGCTATGTCATGATCTCTCTGCGTCACACCAAAGGAAGTGTGCTAATTACATTATACAAAGAGATGATCATATCTTGTGTGTAAAGTAGTACAACCTCTGCAGAGTGTAAAACTATTCGAATAGCTGTGTCCACGGTTATGGACATGCCCGGGGGTTTCACATGAGGTATAGAGTGTTTTATGAATTGTTGGAAGGTAGAATTGTTGGGATGTGAACAGAGAGTTTGCTATTGTTTTGTTGTCTAAAGTTAATACTGTTAAATTTAGTGGTTTGATAATTGTTTTAGATGGTGTATGGTGATGCCTCATCATTTTGTTCATGTTATCTATCATTGATTTACCAGTTATTTATTATCTTTTCATAAATATGCTTTTAATCTATTTACTGTACTTCAATTCAAGTTATTGCTTTCTGCAAAAGAATCATATGACTATCCTTTGTTAAGCCTACATGAATATATTGTATCATTTCCCTGCGGCTTGCTGAGTACGTTTTGTACTCATGGCTATACGCATTTGTGATCAGTTGCTGAAGAAGGACCAGGAAATACTGAGTTCTATGAGGAGGAATATTATGAAGACTGCGTGGATTAGGAAGGCGTTCCCCAGACGATTGCCTGTGTCATGTCGAATAACCCAAGTTATTTTATTTCCGCCACAATAGTTTATTTTTTTCTTAAGCCCCTAAGGTATAGTGGCATAAACTTGATCATAAGGTCTTTTGCTTTATTTAATAATAATTTGCTTTTTTCTTAGTTAATTTGTTGTATAATATGGTATTTCATCTATGTTGCCACTGTGTGCACTAGCGTGATTTTGGACTAGTGCAGTATACACATAGGGTTTCAGATTCGTAAATCCAGGTCCCAAAACCATTTCCCCCCATAGTAAGGCATGCACTATTGTATTGGTACGTGTTTTCCCCATACCTCCCATGTGGACACCGCTGTGAGCAAACCTACTTTGAATGTTCGTTCTACTCTAGCCTTCCAATGTGCAAAGCTAGATTCAAGCAACTTAATAAGCTAAGGCTACCCCATAATAGCACTTGTGGTTGCACGGTATATCTTGGATTATACAACACTATATATGTTTGGTCCTTAATCCGAACAAGGCAAGATCTCCCCCTATGCTATATGCAAATCCATCCCTCACACTTCACATATTATATAATAACTTGCCTATGTCAAAACCTTAGTTTTTTAATTTTGATTTTTATAGCAAAATTACTAAGACAAATTTCAAAATTTCTATCCCATGAATAAATAGTATAGCTGACCATTTGTCATTCAAGCAAGGCTAAGCAATTGTACATATAGTCGAATATACCTAAGTTTGCATTAGATATTGCCAACACTTATCTTACGGTTTTCAAGGTTGACATTTGCATATTTATCAAGGAGGTTCTATGCATCAAGTAGGAATATCTACCATTACCCATAATTTAGCAACTTTAACAAAATACACGCATTCATATATATACATTTGCAAACAACATAAATTAAGTGAAATACAGGGCTCAACATAGTCAAAGGGTGTGCTTGCCTTACTCGTTGAATTCTTGCGTGGTGTCGGGGTCAACGAAGGAGGTTTCCGAAGCGTTGGTGTCTACACACAATATATCGTAAAGCAAAATATAAGAGCCAAATGTATTCAAACTAAGACCAAATTCAAATCTTCTTGCAGAAATTGAAATTTCATGATTTTATAAAAATTTAGAAACTGGTTTCACTCAATTTGGAGCATTTGAATTTCAATCGATCGAAAGGCGTATTTTGTTGACTTTACGCTTTCCAATAGAGAAAGCGCAGTTTCCATCGAACTAAAAGTGTCTCTCATTTTTAGGATTTTATTTCCTATTTACGAAGGCTGATAGGTGGGGTCCATATGTCAGGGCTTTATTATTTTTTTAGAAATAACTGCCATGTGGGGTCCACATGTCACTGACTTAGCATGTTAAATATTAGTTCGGGTTTAAAACTTAACTCTTTAATCTCAGCCGGACCACATGTCAGCGACTCATTAGCTTAAAACTGGGTTAATTAGATCTTGAAGATGATTCTGACATTGGGGCCCACATGTCAGTGATTCATATCATAGTGTAAGAGAGGCACAGGCACCTAACAGGCAGGGCCCACCTATCAGTGACTCAATCAGGGCACATGCTCGGGCATGCTTATCGGCGGTGAAGGACGGATGCTCAAGTGGAGTGGGTGGTAGGGCTAGCTAGAGGTGACCTAGGGGAACCCTTGGATGTGGGCGGGGATCACCGGAGTTGGCCGACAGTTGAGCCAAGTGGTAGCGCTAATGGCAGATGGAAGAAAGGGGAATGTAAGGGTGATCGTGCTCGGCTAAGTGAGGGGAAAGCACCAATGAGGTCTAAGGGCTCCATTTTGGGGGTTGGCAACAAAGAAGACTGATCAAGGGAGCTTGGCGATGGTTGCTGAGACTGACGAAGACGATGACCATGGTAGCACTGTTCTTGGTGATTGGAGCTACAAATGAGGTTAGCAATGTGTTCAGGGTATACTCAGGATGCTCTAAAGCAAATTAATAGGAAAATGGCTCACCAGGTTGGCTGATAGGGCGTGGCTTGCTCGTAGAGCTCTTGGTGGCAGTGGCATTCCACTGGTGAGCAAAAGGCGTCAACTCGGGCCAGGGAAGAGCAGGAGTAGTGTAACATCCCAAAATTTGCATAAATAATATTTTATTGACATTTGTGCATTTTATGATTTTTCAGGAATTTATTTGGATTTTTCTGGATTTATTTAAATTAATTGCAAATTAAGTGTGTTGGCCTTTTATTGAAAACTATTTAAATTTATGCAAAGTTAAAGTAAAGTTTTGCCAAAAATATTTTATTAAAGTCCAGAATGTCTCAAAGTATTTTTGAGATTTTTTCAGGATTTTTCCTGACAATTTATTTGCTTAAAACCAATTAAGTGAATTTCTAAAATTATTTAAATTAATAAGGTTTTAAAATCCTTTTGAATGTGTTGGGCAAGCCCAATATCAGGCGCGTGAGGCCCGCTTGGCGCCCAAATCACTTTTCTCCGTAAACCCTAGCCGCTTTGATCCGAGCCGCTGATCTTGATCGCGCGCTCGAGAGTTGTCCACGCCGCCGCGAGTGTGATCCGCTGGATCGTGTCGCGTGGAGGGCTCGGATTTCGCCACGTCATGCGCGCGAGTGTCCGTCCGATTCACGACGCGTGGACGGTCGAGACTCCGTCTTCTCCGGGACTAGTCGTCGTGTCGGACTCGGATCGCACCGCCACAGACGGAAGGACTCCGCCGGACACGGACGCCGAGGGCTATTTGCCGCGACCCGCCCGAGGATGTCTCAGCTGCGCCGCTTCTTTTTCCCCGCTCACCGTCGCTGGAATCGCCATCGCTTCGTCGCAAGGGCTCATCGGAGGTTGTCGCGAGCGCTACCGAGGGTTTTTGCGGGATTCCGTTGGCTCTAGGACGTGTTCCGCCGCGATAGAACCAGATCCGGATTCGTCTCCCCGTTCTGAGGCAGAGCCGCAACTTCACCTCGTCGGGGAAGCGCCAGGGAGCCGTCGTCCAGGTCGTCTTCTTCGCTGCCGGTGGAGTTCCGCCGTCGCGCCTCCATCGCCGGATCCAAAAGCTCTGGGCCGTCGGATCTAAACCCTTCGGTTGACGCGCTGCCACGTCACGAGTGAACGGTGCCCGTTCGATCTATCTTCATCGGGCCAGATTGAGCCGCGCGTGTGGACCAATCGGGCGCCGTCGTGCATCAGGCGCAAAGGACGAGGCGCCGTGGACTGCGTCTGCGGTGAACTGACCTGACGTCGTGGACTCAGTCCATACACTGAGACACGTGTCGCGTTCTGATTGGTTCCAGATCAAGGCTGACGTCATGCTTGCGTCATAATTGCGTTTTCAATTGAAAATTCTGCGATGCTGACGTCGTCATGAGGTCACGCTGACATCATAAATCGCTTTTTCAGTTTAAAAATAATTCTGTTAAATTCGGTTTTCTAATTTCTGTATTTTCATTATTTATTCCAAACTTCAAAAGGCTATATCTTTTGCATCTTAACTCGGATTTGAGTGATTCAAATTTCTAAAAATTTGAAAAATTGAGATATATTTAATGGTGAATTTTAATTTATTTTTGGAGTTCATTTGCTCTCTGTTTTGGTATTTATTTGTTTTTCTCCTTCGATACACGTAGACGTTGAATTGTGCGATGCTCCGGAGGAAGATTCAACAACTCAAGAGTAAGCCCCAGATCAAGATCAGGATCTATTCCAAGGCAAGTTGTGCTTTGATCATGTTGAACCCATGTTTATAAAATTGCTATATTCGTTTTACCTTATTGCATATTATTTCAAGTATACAATTGTTTCAAATTAAATTGGGACTTAGCTATTATACCAATTTGATCTACACCTTACCTTGTCATTGTATGCCATGATCTATTGTCACCCTAGATTGGTTCATTATAGTTGGTTAGTAATAATAATCAACATGGGATGGTTAGACCGTATTAGTTGCTTAGCCATGCCACGTCATCACATGTGATTGAGACATTGATAATTAATCTTGACTAATGGAATATGGAACGATGTTATGAACTTGTGTGTCATGTGGGATCACACGATTAGATTGAGTTGTTGTGGCAAGTCATATCACGCAACGATGTTGAATTGTTGATGGCACGTGGTGCTTGGTAATCAATTGGGTGATATTCACTTAGATTGGGGCAAGTGACAAGGGGCGAGTATGCCAAGGTGAGCCTGATGGGCAGAGGGTATATGGATGTCTTGCCTTGGTCACTCTAAGGACTTAACCTTGCAAGCCTTTGACCTGATTCAATCATGCAACCACATGTCTGGTATGGGCCAGCCTAACTGATTAATTTGCAATGTCTTAATTTCTGTTCTATCTTGGTCGGTGTGTGTTCCCGAGTTATGGAGAAATTCACATGGCGCAAGAGGGGGGCCCGGGATGTGGTAACCAGTCCCACCAGTGTTGAAACCTTAGCGGGTGGTACCGGGTTAAACCAGTGCATTGTAAAGGCTTTGTTATAATCAATCACCTTGGTGGTGTTTGGTTGTATCGCGTGGGTAAAGTGCATAACCTTTGCAGAGTGTGAAACTATTCGGATAGCCGTGCTCGCGGTATTGAGCAATGCTCAGGAATTGCAGTTAAGGGTTAGCTTAATTAAATGGACAACTTGGTTGGGATGGCAGAATGCCATGTGGAAGATGGAATTTGACTTAGAATTGGAAACTTGGTTTACTTCAGAAATGCTGAATCTATTTATTGTTATTTGTTTTATTGTCTTTACAATCTATTTATTGTATTTATTCATAAATGCTGCTTATTGCAAAATAGCCATGATAGCCTATCCATTGGAATAAGCCTTGCATATAGTTACATAGAATTGCATTCTGTGCACAACTTGTTGAGTGCTTTAAGTACTCACCCTTGCCAACAACAATAATCAACAGTTGAAGAATCTACACCTGTGTTGGAGGAGGAGTTCCAAGAGGACGCGAGTCATTAGGGTCCGAGCCTTGTCGGTTGCCTGTGGTGAACTGATGAGCTATCTACGTTTTCTACTTTCCGCTGCTTAATTCTTAGCTTATATTTCCAGTTTTGCCCTGCGTGGCTTAATAATGTAAGTCGGTCATAAGATCACACACTTAGCTATATCAATAAATGGAGTAATATTCTATTATCGTTGAGTATGATGTGATATGTACCGATGTTGAGCTTTGTGCACTAGCGTTGATCCTGGGACTAGTGCGGTAAACACAGTGGGTTCGAATCAGTCGATTCGGGTCCTCACAGAGGTGGTATCAGAGCATACTGACTGTAGGTCTTGGCCCTAGATAGCATGGAGGTGTCCTGGGTGTGTCCAAAACTATTTTCTAAAGAAAAATTAAAAGTTGACTAATAAAACACTCTCGACTCATCTCATTCTCTACTTCTCGTCTTTGCTGAATTTACCGTTTTCATTTCCGTTCCGGGTGGAGAACTTATTCAAAGTTCCTGTGGAGCAGATGCTGATCGTTCCAACCTTCGAGGAGTCAGCAGGTGGCTATGCCATGGAGCTGTCGAGAGTTCTTCAAACGCTTGGAGGCTTTTATCGTCCGCTTTACCGGGGAGGCAGCAGGTCGGTTAATGGTGTTCACCGAGGATTTATTTGCAAGCTGATTATCTACGCTCGGGAGAACGAGGAAGCTAGCAGGCCAATCAACATCTCCGCCAGAAGATTCTCCTACGAGGTTGCGATCCAGGAGGTTGCCCAACTTGCTCTTCGCCGTGTCTGCCGCGACTACGCCGACGAGTTTCACGACTCAGTGTTTCGACTTCACCCTGATGTGCAAGCATGCCGACGCCGACGGATCGTGGAGGACGAGTGTGCTACTACGGTACACCTTGCGGAGTTCGCCCTTGCCCACGAGGAGCATATGAGAGAGACCACTCAGGAGCTGGAGACAGTGTACGAGGCACTCAGAGTGACGGAGCAGGAGCTGGAGGAGACCCATGCTGCAGCTATCGGAATGATCACCGAGCTAGGAGATGCCCTGAAGGGGGTTGAGGACGAGTTGGAGCGCGTGACCCGAGGAGCTCAGGAGCCAGCCGAGGAGGAGTCAGAGGAGGATCCCGAGGAGAGAGAGTGGGAGCCTGAGGAGGATCAGTCTTAGAGTTGTGTTGAGACTCGAGTGTTGAGTCGCGTCTTTAAGTTAGTCTTTACCTCTTTAGTGGACGTTAAGGTTTCGTGTTTAGTTTGCTTCTTTGTAATGCTTGAGTGTGCAAAGATGTGTTGCAAAGCTTGTAGGCTTAAATAAGCAGCCATACCAAGAATAAATAAAGGATTATTTCAGTTGGGTATAACCTATCTTCCCCGCTTTAGAAATTCTTGCTTCTTATCTATGCTACATCTACCTTTCCTAACCCAAGAGGCAATCATGAGATGGTGAATTCTCGCGGAACCAACGGTGCTTCAGGAAGTGGACTGCGCCAGAATGACAACAACAATGATGGAGGCCATCCTCAACCACCACCGCCAGTGGACATGCAGAATCTGGGAGCGTTTCTTGCCGCGCAGACTCAACTAATGCAGACTATGATGCAGCAGATGCAACAGATGACCAATGTAGCAGCAACCAACAACAACCATGCAGCTCAGAACAACAATGGTGGACCTCAACCTTACTCCAAGCTGTCAGATTTCATGAGGACTCGGCCGCCAACCTTTGCTGGGAATGTTAATCCTTTGGAAGCCGATGACTGGCTAAGGACTATTGAGAAGAAGCTGCATATTACTCAGTGTGAGGGCAATGAGAAGGTGCTCTATGCCTCTCATCAACTGGAAGGAACCGCCGCAGAATGGTGGGAGAATTACTGTGCCGCACATGGAGCCCCGCAGGAGATTACTTGGGAGGAGTTTACTACCGCTTCCGCCAATACCATGTTCCGAGGGAATGATGGATCTCAAGAAGGAAGAATTCGTGGCTCAAACAAGGAGGCCACCAAAGGCCGAGTATCCAATAAGTTTACTCGCTTAGCTCGCTATGCCCTCAAGATGTAGCGACGCATAAAGCTAGGCGCCTCGCTTTCATGAAGGGACCGAATTCAGATTGCAGTGGACTGATTACCCACAATTTTCCAGATTTTCAGGAGCTAGTTAATAAGGCTTTGATTTTGGAGGATAAGCGCAAGGAGTTGGGTGAAAACCGTAAGCGCTTGATGACTAATCGGGTGGACGCCCAAACCACCTACGCCCGAGAATGTCACCACAACAGTTTGCCAGATTCCAACCGCCAGCTATAAACAAGGCATCAACCCCTGCGCTTCGCCCTGCTAATTAGAATTTTCAAACACCAAAGACAGGCAAGAATGCGCAAGGAGGAGTCGGCGATCAAAGTGAAAAGATGCTATACATGCAATGAGCCGGGCACTTTTCTAATAGGTGTCCACGTAAGGGAGGCATCACGCCGCCATTTAATTTGGGAACAACACCGCCAAGGCACCGCTTCGGAGGAAATCGTGCACCGGTCAAGCCGAGCAACCCTCAATCAACAAAGCGTGGTAGGATCAACCACATCACCGCGGATGGAGCTCAAGAGGCTACTGACGTCGATCGGGTAAGTTTCGTTAACTCAGCACTCCATGCTTTGTTTGATTCTGGAGCTTTGCATTCGTTTGTTTCTCAAAGTTTTGCAACCAAGAATGGATTTAAAGTGGTGAATCTTAAATGTGTGCTATTAGTCCAAGCCCCAGGATCTGAGCTTAGATCTAGCCTCGGGTGTTTGGGAGTTAAGTTGCTCATGGATGGGATAGAATTTCTAGCGAATCTTATCTTGTTAGATGCTCAATCTCTAGATGTTATCCTTGGAATGGATTGGCTGTCTAAGCATAAGGTCGTTTGGATTGTGGCCAAGGATTGTATCTCTGAAGGCCCTAGTGGCAAGAAGGTAGAATTTCAAGCGACCGCAGGTTCGTGATGGGCAGTTGGTGGTCAACAGCGGCAATCCATCAAGGATAGAGGATGTGCCAGTAGTCAAAGAATACCCGGATGTGTTTCCTAAGATTTACCGTGGTTGCCACTGCATCGCGATATCGAGTTTGTTATCGAGTTGGCACCGTGGGACAGCACAGATATCAAAGAGACCTTATCGGATGCCTACTGATGAGTTAGTGGAAATGAAAAAGCGATTGAGGAACCGCAAGAGAAAGGTTTCATTAGACCAAGTTCATCACCGTGGGGAGCACCGCTTTGTTTGTTCGTAAGAAGGATGGAAGTCTTAGGATGTGCATTGATTATCGTGCACTTAATGAGGTAACGATCAAGAATAAGTATCCATTGCCCAGATCGACGATTTATTTGATCGCTAAGAGGAGCAGGAGTTTTCTCAAAATAGATCTTCGCTCGTGATACTATCGCTTGAAGATCCGAGCGAAGGATGTGCCTAAGACTGCGTTTTCTACGCGATATGGACACTATGAGTTCACAAGAATGTCATTTGATTGACGAATGCCCCGCATATTTCATGAACATGATGAATAAGGTTTTATGGAGTATTTGGATAAGTTTGTTGTGGTCTTTATAGACGATATCTTAGTTTTCTCAAGACAGAGGAAGAGCATGCGAACATTTGAGGATGGTTTTAGAGAGGCTACGAGAACATCAGCTGTATGCTAAGTTCAGCAAGTGTGATTTTTGGAAGGAGAAAGTTGAATTTCTTGGTCATGTGATGACTACTAAAGGAGTTGCAGTTGACCCAAGCAAAGTGGACGCAGTGTTACATTGGGAGCAACTGAAGTCTGTTACTCAGATCCGTAGTTTTCTGGGAATGGCAGGATACTACCGTCGGTTCATAGAGGGATTCTCGACGATTGCTAAACCCCTGACGCAGTTGTTGAAGAAAGAGAAGAAGTTTGCATGGACGCTAGAGTGCGAGAAAAGTTTTATGGAATTGAAGAAGCGTTTGACGACTGCCCCCATATTAGTGTTGCCAGATGTGCAGAATGGATTTGACATTTATTGCGATGCTTCAAAGCAAGGCTTGGGGTGCGTGTTAATGCAGAATGGTAAAGTTGTTGCTTATGCATCAAGGCAGTTGAGACCGCATGAGGCGAATTATCTGACGCATGATTTGGAGTTAGCTGCCGTAGTGCATGCTTTGAAGATATGGCGTCATTATCTCATAGGAAATAGATGTGAGATATATACTGACCATAAGAGCCTGAAATACATTTTCACTCAAGCAGATCTTAATATGAGACAACAAAGGTGGCTGGAGTTAATCAAGGATTATAATGTGGGAATTCATTATCACCCCGGAAAAGCCAATGTAGTAGCAGATGCTCTGAGTCGGAAGAGCCATAGCGCAAATACATTGTCAATGGAGGATCAACCAGAGCTATGTAAGGAATTTCGTGAAGCTAAGGTTGGAAGTTGTTCCAAGGAATCATAGCTGACCGAGGTAAAACCAACACCGGAGGATCGACAGAGGAAGCCGTAAGGATGACGATAAAATTTCTAAGATCAAGGCTAAAAAGGAGGAAGGCCTAGCTGTGGATTTCATTCTAGATGAGCAAGGCACCATGTTCTTCAAAGGCCGGATTTGTGTACTGGATGCAAAGGAGCTGAAGCAACTGATTCTTGAGGAAGCTCACGATTCCAAGTACTCGATTCATCCGGGGAGTGCTAAGATGTACCAAGATTTGAAGGAGAGGTTTTGGTGGCCTAATATGAAGTGTGAGGTGGCTGAGCACGTTGCTCTATGTGATGTGTGTCAGAGAGTAAAAGCTATGCATCAAAGACCCGCTGGTTTGCTACAACGGTTGAAAGTTCCTGAATGGAGGTGGGAGGAAATTGGTATGGATTTTATCATTGGTTTACCTAAGACTCAGAGAGGTTATGATTCGATTTGGGTTATTGTGGATCGTTTGACTAAGGTCGCTCATTTCATTCCGGTGAAGACCACTTACTCAGGAGATCGTTTAGCAGAGTTGTATATGTCAAGGATTGTATGTTTGCATGGGGTGCCCAAAAAGATTGTGTCAGACAGAGGTACCCAATGCACCTGAAGATTTTGGAACAAGTTGCATGAAGCAATGGGAACTCGCCTGAATTTCAGTACAGCGTATCACCCGCAGATGGATGGTCAGACCGAGAGGGTAAATCAGATTTTAGAAGATATGTTGAGAGCTTGTGCTTTAGCTTATGCTACGTCTTGGGATAAATGTTTGCCGTATGCAGAATTTAGTTACAATAATAGCTATCAAGCTAGCTTGCAGATGTCACCGTTTGAGGCATTGTACGGACGTGTTTGTCGTACTGCTTAAATTGGAATGAGACGGAGAGCGTTTGGTGTTTGGACCGATATTCTCAAGGAAGCGAAAATCAAGTTGCGATGATCGAGAGAGGTTGAAGATAGCACACCAAGGCAAAAGAGCTACGCCGATAACCGACGCCGAGATTTGAGTTTCGAGCCAGAGGATTATGTGTATCTCAGGGTTACCCCTCTTAAGGGTGTTAAAAGGTTTCACGTGAAAGGGAAGCTTGCACCAAGATATGTTGGTCCTTTCAAAATTTTAAGCCGTTAAGGAGAGGTGGCCTATCAGTTGGAATTGCCTCAGTCTTTGGCAGGAGTGCACGACGTGTTTCATGTGTCTCAGCTTAAGAAGTGTCTCAGAGTGCCAGCAGAACAAACCCCGTTGGATGCAATAGAGCTGCAGGAAGATTTGACCTACAAGGAGCAGCCAGTCAGAATTTTGGATGTTATGGAGCGCAGAACTAGAAGCAAGTCTATTCGCTTTTGCAGAGTTCAGTGGAGCAATCATTCTGAAAGTGAAGCAACTTGAGAGCGCGAAGAAGATTTGAAGTCAGAATTCCCAACCCTATTCTCTATTTAGCCCTGAATCTCGGGGTCGAGATTCTGTTAAGGGGGGGAGGTTTGTAACATCCCAAAATTTGCCTAAATAGTATTTTATTGACATTTATGCATTTTATGATTTTTCTGGAATTTATTTGGATTTTTCTGGATTTATTTAAATTAATTGCAAATTAAGTGTTTTGGCCTTTTATTGAAAACTATTTAAATTTATGCAAAGTTAAAGTAAAGTTTTGCCAAAAATATTTTATTAAAGTCCAGAATGTCTTAAAGTATTTTTGAGATTTTTCCGGGATTTTTCCTGACAATTTATTTGCTTAAAACCAATTAAGTGAATTTCTAGAATTATTTAAATTAATAAGGTTTTAAAATCCTTTTGAACAGTGTTGGGCCGAAGCCCAATACTGTGCACGTGAGGCCCGCTTCGGGCGGCCCAAATCAGCCCTTCTCCGTAAACCCTAGCCGCCTTTGATCTGAGCCGTTGATCTTGATCGTGCGCTCGAGAGTTGTCCGCGTCGCCGGCGAGTGTGATCCGTTGGATCGTGTCGCGTGGAGGGCTCGGATTTCGCCACGTCATGCGCGCGAGTGTCCGTCCGATTCACGACGCTGTGGACGATCGAGACTCGCTTCTCGGGACTCATCGCGTGTCGGACTCGAATCGCGCCCACAGACGGAAGGACTCCGCCTCGACACGGACGCCGAGGGGCTATTTAAGCCGCGACCGCCCGAGGATGTCTCACCGCGCCGCTTTTTTCCCGCCACCGTCGCTGAATCGCCGTCGCTTCGTCGCAAGGGCTCATCGGAGGTTGTCGCGAGCGCCGCCGAGGGTTTTTGCGGGATTCTGTTGGCTCTAGGACGTGTTCCGCCGCGGTAGAACCAGATCCGGATTCGTCTCCCCGTTCCGAGCTAGAGCCACAACTTCACCTCGTCGGGGAAGTGCCAGGGAGCCGTCGGCCAGGTCGTCTTCTTCGCTGTCGGTGGAGTTCCGCCGTCGCGCCTCCATCGCCGGATCCAAAAGCTCGGGTCGCATTGGATCTAAACCTTCGCTGACGCTACGCCACGTCGCGAGTGAACGGTGGCCGTTCGATCTATCTTCATCGGGCTAGATCGAGCCGCGCGTGTGGACCAATCGGGCGCCGCCGTGTGTCAGGCGCAGAGGCCGAGGCGCCGTGGACCGCGTCTGCGGTGAACCGACCTGACGCCGTGGACTCAGTCCATACACCGAGACACGTGTCGCGTTCTGATTGGTTCCAGATCAAGGCTGACGTCATGCTTGCGTCATAATTGCGTTTTCAATTGGAAAATAATTCAATTGAAAATTCTGCGATGCTGACGTCATCATGAGGTCACGCTGATGTCATAAATCGGTTTTTCAGTTTAAAAATAATTCTGTTAAATTCGGTTTTCTAATTTCTGTATTTTCAGTATTTATTCCAAACTTCAAAAGGCTATATCTTTTGCATCTTAACTCGGATTTGAGTGATTTAAATTTCTAAAAATTTTTAAAATTGAGATCTATTTAATGATGAATTGTAATTGATTTTTGGAGTTCATTTGCTCTCTGTTTTGGTATTTATTTGTTTTTCTCCTTCGGTACACGTAGACGTTGAATTGTGCGACGCTTCGGAGGAAGATTCAACAACTCAAGAGCAAGCTCCAGATCAAGATCAGGATCTATTCCAAGGCAAGTTGTGCTTTAATCATGTTGAACCCATGTTTATAAAATTGCTATATTCGTTTTACCTTATTGCATTTTATTTCAAGTATACAATTGTTTCAAATTAAATTGGGACTTAGCTATTATACCAATTTGATCTACACCTTACCTTGTCATTGTACGCCATGATCTATTGTCACCCTAAATTGGTTCATTATAGTTGGTTAGTAATAATAATCAATATGAGATGGTTAGACCGTATTAGTTGCTTAGTCATGCCACGTCATCACATGTGATTGAGACATTGATAATTAATCTTGACTAATGGAATATGGAACGATGTTATGAACTTGTGTGTCATGTGGGATCACACGATGAAATTGAGTTGTTGTGGCGAGTCATGTCATGCAACGATGTTGAATTGTTGATGGCACGTGGTGCTTGGTAATCAATTGAGTGATATTCACTTAGATTGGGGCAAGTGACAAGGGGCGAGCATGCCAAGGTGGGCCTGATGGGCAGAGGGTATGTGGATGTCTTGTCTTGATCACTCTAAGGACTTAACCTTGCAAGCTTTTGACCTGAGTCAATCATGCAACCACATGTTTGGTATGGGCCAGCCTAGCTGATTAATTTGCAATGTCTTAATTTTGGTACTATCTTGGTCGGTGTGAGTTCCCGAGTTATGGAGAAATTCACATGGCGCAAGAGGGGGGCCCTGGATGTGGTAACCAGTCCCACCAGTGTTGAAACCTTAGCGGGTGGTATCGGGTTAAGCCAGCGCATTGTAAAGGCTTTGTTATAATCAATCGCCTTGGTGGTGTTTGGTTGTATCGCGTGGGTAAAGTGCATAACCTCTGCAGAGTGTGAAACTATTCGGATAGCCGTGTTCTCGGATTGAGCAATGCTCGGAATTACAGCTTAAGGGTTAGCTTAATTAAATGGACAACTTGGTTGGGATGGCGTAATGCCATGTGGAAGATGGAATTTGACTTAGAATTGAAACTTGGTTTACTTGTAAATGTCAATCTATTTATTGTTATTTGTTTTACAGTCTTTACAATCTATTTATTGTATTTATTCATAAATGCTGCTTATTGCAAAATAGCCATGATAGCCTATCCATTGGAATAAGCCTTGCATATAGTTACATAGAATTGCATTCTGTGCACAACTTGTTGAGTGCTTTAAGTACTCACCCCTGCCAACAATAATAATCAACAGTCCAAGAATCTACACCTGTGTTGGAGGAGGAGTTCCAAGAGGACGCGAGTCATTAGGGTCCGAGCCTTGTCGGTTGCCTGTGGTGAACTGATGAGCTATCTACGTTTTCTACTTTCCGCTGCTTAATTCTTAGCTTATATTTCCAACTTTGCCCTGCGTGGCTTAATAATGCAAGTCGGTCATAAGATCACACACTTAGCTATATCAATAAATGGAGTAATATTCTATTATCGTTGAGTATGATGTGATATGTACCGATGTTGAGCTGTGTGTACTAGCGTTGATCCTGGGACTAGTGCGGTAAATATAGTGGGTTCGAATCGGTGGATTCAGGTCTTTACAAGTAGTATGGGGAATCTAGCTGTGGCCATGGTATGGCTTTTATAGTCATGAGGCAAATGCTTGCAGCTTAGGCCCGTGAGGGAAAGGGGACGATGGTGTGGCGTGAATCCATGATTTTTCAGCAGGCTTCAGAGCTTGCAGGAGGACCATCGATGGTGATGTGATGGCTCAGTGAGGCCTTATATAGGTGGTGCGATAGGGCAGCAGCGAGCAGTAGAGCAGCCAAAGTAGTGGTGAACAGGACCCTACCTGATAATTTAGGGGCCGTGTACTAAATTTAAAATTAAACTATACACAATAAAAGTTAATTACCAAAATAATTATTTGTTACAACTGTAGTACAATTTTTCTTACAGTACAAAGATTATGTGATACATCGCGCTAAAAAAACAAATTTGATATATGAAACAGCTATTGTTAAGTCTTTTTCAAATTATTTGAAACAGAATCTTCAATTATCCTTATAATTAGTCTTTTTCAAATTAAATCAATTTCAACGGCTATTGTTAAGTCTTTCATAGTTCATTATAGAACTCAAGTAGAACTTCAACTTTAATCTATATAAGCTCTTTTTTTTGCATGTGCAATAGTCATCGGAGTTGTCAACAAAATTCTATATGCAAAAAATTGTATTACGGCAATAATTTAGCTGTTTCAAAAACTTTAAAATATCAAGAGGGCACATGGTTTTGCTTAGGAATGAATTTTTAGTAAAAAATTTAAAAAATAAAATAAAGAGAATAAAAAAAGCGACGCATCTCTTAGTTCTTACTCTTACTAATACAAAAATTAACAAGTAGTAATACAAAAATAAATAAAAAATGAGGCCCTTTAATTTTAGAGACCCTGTGCAGCAGCCCATGCTGCACAGGACTCCCATCCGGGCCTGGTGGCGAAATTACAGGAGCTTGGTGCGGCCTGGTTGGCGGGGAGAGGAGTCGATGGGGCTGGCGGCGAGGCGCCAATATGCAAGGTGACGATGTGATGTTGGAATCCTACACGCATAGAAAGGCTGGCGCACATGCTGGCGTGAAAGAGCATGAACGATTGGCGTGGCACAGTGCCTAGGCATGAGGTGGGCAAAAAATGGGGAGGATGGCAGGTGGGCCCTGTAGAAAAGACACTGACGAGCAGGGCCCGGCTCGTCAGTGGGAGAATGATGGGAGAGAAGGCTAAAGGGAAAGCATACTTGGCTCTGGTGCATTTCCCTAGTGGAGAGATGGCTTCTGGGAAAAGGTGCTTTCCACTTTTGGATTTTGGATTTAACTGGATTTTAGTTTAAGTTTTTATTTATAGCTTGGGATTCCTAGGATTTTTGAAGCTGACAAAATTACTCCGAATTTTATGCAAATTTTTAGGTGCTTCTGAGGTGATTCTAAAGGTTCTATAAAATTTTCAGAGCATAAGGAGCCCCATGATTTTCTTAAAAATTCTTTTAGTGTTTCAGCTTCAAATAAAGTATGCAGTTTTTGCTTTTCTATAAATAAGAAGCCACTTTTACATTTCATGAAATTTTTTCAGAGATGATATACTCAGAACAACTGAGATTTAAATAAAATATTTGTAGACTTTGATCTGATTTAAATTTGATGTTTGAACATCAGAGGCAATAACTAGCTAGGTTATTGAAAAGCATTTTCTTTAAATACAAAAAATTCAGAAAAGTCCAGGAAAATACCAAGAATTCATATTAACTTGTGAAAATCAACTTGGCAACTTCATTATTTCAATTTGGTAAAATTTGGGCTGTTACAAAAAATCAATAGGGTAATTTTAAAAAGAATTGCATGGAAGAATGAATTAACACAGAATGAGTCCAGCATCGGTCCATGTCTCAAAAGGAAACAATCTATCAACAAGAAAAGATACAGATAAAGTTCAACTACATTTTGCTGTGTGAAGGCATGGGGATATTTTAAGCCTCAGTTTCTGTGAACGGAAGCAAATTTGCGTGGCTTCAGTACACTCGGTAAAGCAGGATAATATATATATATATATATATGTATTAAATAGAATACTAGCAAATAGGCAACTTGTTCATACATAAACATATCCTATATATGCATGATTTCATTTGGGTGTTGGTAATATATCATAAATACATGGAGGTTGTATACCGTATATGAAGAGTAGTCCCCGTGGGCGAACAACAGATAACACATCGATCGGAAACTACCATTTCACAACTTGGCTTAAATGATATTATATATACACAACAATGCAGGAGATGCTTCACAAGGAAATAAGCTCAATAGTCAATACCCATACAAGAGCTGAGGAAGAGTTGATACACAATCACAAATCCAACATATATAGGGATTCACGCGCCATAGGATGAAGTGGAGAGAGAAAAAAATCATTAGAAATTGAGATTGATAGAGAGAACAATTAGAAAACAACCCAAAATACAAATGAACAGGCCTATATACAGTTCAATTCATATTCAATATTCCTTGTATATGCTAGTAGTACGTAGTCAACACAAAATTTGTTGGCATCCAAGTCGTTCAAATGTTCCCGTGAAGATGGTGGACAGCACAATATAGACATTTTAACACTTGTACAAGCTAGGAGCTGACCTTCATGAGATGACACCTAATTGAGAAGCTATAGTATAACAAGACAAACAAAAAACATGACGGTCTTTTTCATTGTTCTATGGAAATAGTCAAACCACGATACCCCAAAAGTGTTGCTTGCTATGTAACCATACGTTCTAGATCCAATATATATATATATATATATATATATATATATATATATATATATATATATATATATATATATATATATATATATATATATATACACATACAACTATTTTGCTCATTTGTTGAGACTAATGTACGTAAGATGCGATTTTCGATTCACACAGTCGATTTGTAGATGGACGAACAAAATATGCAGATATTTGCAAGAGTCAAAGATTGAGCTGAGAGATCAATATCGATGCGAGTGCCCATCTTTAGCGGTTAATTACGCGATGTAATCACTTGGAGTTGTCCATCAATCTCTGGAAGGAGAGATTGACTTTTGTGCGTAGCTCACCCACAAATATTTATAGGGGTCACTTATTTCACAGATGATTGAAATTTTCTTAACTTCCGTCAATTTCTGATAGGCATTGAATCTAGACCCACAATTCTACTAGCCATTGGATCTAGATCCAACCATCCCTATATCCTCCCTCATATCATATATATACCCACCACACCCTCCTAACCCTAATCTCCACCCACACCCTCACTACCACCACCCCTCCCCACCCTATGCGCCACCTCCCCCAACCTCACCGGTGTTGGTGGCAGCATCGGCGAGGCCTGCTGGCCACCTCCACTCTCCCTCATTCGCAACAACCAATGTGACTGCTGGCACTAGCGGTAGCACCGGTGCCGCTCGCCCTCACCTCCTACCTTCCTCTATTTTTGAGGCTCTAGTGAACCCAAACCTTAACCGGTGAACCCGAGCCTTTGTTGATTGTTGATCCAAATTCAGAGAGAAGGCCAACCTTCTGCCGGAGCGTAGCGGAGGCCTGTCGCCGGTAGGCTTGGATCATTTTTCTGACCTAGGTCACCGCCGCCTATATATATCTCCTCTTGTAAGCCGCACGGGCGATTCGTCCCTTGTGTTTGTAACTCTCCAGAAAAATAGTGAATTTCTGCCGCCGGCGCCCATGGTTTTTTCCCGAAAGGGTTTTCCACGTTAAATCTCGTGTCTCTTGTTCTCTTTATGGTTTGATCTTCTTCATATTTTGTTCATCCTTGTTATAACAAGTGGTATCAGAGCCATGTTTTATCCCTGTTCTGATCTAGGGTTTCAATCATCATGACAATGACAATGAAGTATGATCTTCCGTTGTTGAACTTGGACACGTGATTCTATTTGTGTCAAGTTAAGATGCGGGCAGTGTTGGCACACAATGATCTAGATGATGCACTAGAAAGTTTCGGGAAAATAGATCCCATGAATTGGACAGACGACGAGAAAAGAAAATATCGTAAGGCTCTATCTCAGATCCATCTTCATTTATCCAACAATATTCTGCAGGAAGTGTTGAACAAGAAATCCACTGCTACCTTATGGCTTAAGCTGGAATCGATTTGTATGTCTAAAGATCTAACGAGTAAGATGCATGTCAAGATGAAGTTGTTCACCCACAAGTTGCAGGAAGGTGGATCGGTTTTAACTCATATCTCGGTCTTTAAGGAGATCGTCGCTGATTTGCATTCCATGGAGGTAAAGTATGATGAAGAATACCTAACTTTACTTTTTTTGTGCTCTCTGCCTAGTTCCTTTGCGAACTTCCGAGATACCATACTGCATAGTCATGATACCCTAACCGTAAGTGAAGTTTATGATGCCTTGCAAACCAAGGAGGAGATGAAACAGATGGTACATGTCGACTTTTGTGGTCGACAATGAATTTATGGGGCAGGCGTTATATCTCAAACTCGAAGGTCACACAAGACAAAGGATTAGACAGGTTCAGGCCCTCGACAGAGGAGGCAATACCCTAGTCCTGTGTGCTGGGATTATTTGGATCTCTTGGATCTCAGATTGCTCGTCTCTCTGTTGTTGCCCGCCCTCTCCCTTATATAATAGGGGTGGGGCGGTTTACAGAGTCCCGATCGGTTAAGGGATTCCGATCGGTTATTGGATTCTAGTCGATTATAAGATGGAGTTTACATCTTTGTCTCATCCTGCTAACAACTCGAATTACAATCATATCTCTTATATCTAAATATATGTTCAACTGTCTCTAGGATGTATCTCCTTGCGCACGGCAGCAAGGCCTGGTGCGGAGCCTATCCTTTGGGCCTTCTGTTCTTTCCTGTCTCAGGCACTTCTAGGCTGGTTATGAAGACACCTGGGTTCTCATATTCCACAGTAGCCCCCGAGTGATTCATGATCCGATTGCTATATCTTTATCTGGGCCTCAACTTTGGATCAACGTCCTCAGCTTCCAGCGTAAACCTCTGACAGGTTTCTTCTTTGATTTGAATGCTTCTGTTTGCAGCAAGGGGATTACAAAGGACTTGAATATAACCCCGGACAGTCTTCGAAGTTGCTTTGACTTCTTGTGTCAATTCATTTTCCAAAAACCTCTTTGGCTTCTGAACTATCTTAACTCCAAGTCTCCTCGGCTTTTGATGTCATTATATCTTCGCATTAACTTCAACCTTACCATATCAGCTATAAAAGGCGAACCAGTGTTTTTAGAATTTATTCTCTCATGCTTAGTCCTCCATTTTCCTACACCATGCTCCACCTTCTTCCGGAGGGACTTCATGGATGGCCAGGATCCAGAACTTGTCGAGGAGTGGGCGCTGTTCGACCTCGCCATGGCCGAGTGGGCTGAAGAAGATGCTGCTGCCCTCGACCGCGCCACTGTCGACGCCTTCCCCGAAAATTTCCCTGTCCTTTATTGGGCTAGGGAAGCTCTCGTGGAGGCGCTTGGACGTGTGCGTCGCGGAGAAGTATAATAATCCTGTAAATGTAAGAGTCCTTTCTAGGCATAATGCCTGTGGAATTTATATAATAAAGAAATGTTTTCCGAATGATATCTTTGACTGTCGTTAGACATAGCTTAGACCCAACTTGGGGTATATCAAAGCTTGCATGGCTCTTTGGTCAGGTGATATCTATATCCGACTGATGCAGGATATATATCAGGTCCATCTTGGGACGTATTAAGATTTGCGCGGCTCTTGGCCGAGTGATACCTATATCCGACTGCTGTAGGATATAGCTCTGATCCGACTTGGGACATACCATATTCACGTGGATTTTCTTGGCTCATGGCCGAGTGATACCCATATCCGACTGTTGTAGGAAATAGCTTAGGCTCGACTTGGAGCGTATCAGGATTTATCCGAACGGTATCTGTACTCATTTATTATGATGCACAGCTTATCGACCCATCTTGGGGCATACCATTGGAACCGTGCCTTATCAGACTCAACCCGTGATATATGATTCCGTCATACGGTAACCAGCTAGCGACCCAACGTGGGGTATATCACAAGAATATATTTTTAATCTAAACTGGAGGATACCCACGCCCCGCTTAGTACGATAAGTGGTTAAACATCCCATCGTGGGGAGCAACGTGTCTCAAATATGACTTGGTCAAACTGAAAGATCGAAATGGCGATCAGAGGGGGGTGAATGATCCCAAATAAATTTCCCCCACTCAAGGTACTCCAAACACTCTTGCAATAAAAATCTAAAGCACCCAAAGATTTTCGTTCAAGTTGGCCCATCAAGTCGCGCTGCCCCTCTTGTTCTCTTTGTGGTTTGATCTTCTTCATATTTTGTTCGTCCTTGTTATAACAGCCTTAACCTGTGGCTACCGGCGTTGGAGAATAGGAAGATGAGTTTGTCAAAGCACGAATATTCATGTCGATCCAAAGGAGAGGAAAATCGACTAAAACTTAGGAATTTTCCAGTTGTGTGTGCATTAGCAAAAAATTTCCTATACTAGTTCTAAAAAAATATTGTTTTCAGCCCTACAAGACCATATGCCTAAGATTTGTCTTGGAGTTAAGCTAGCGTTATTATTTGACGTCTATCTATGCATGGCAGAGCTACAAAAAAATATTCTTTTTATGGATAACTGATTACATGTAACAATATCTATTTTGTCGGTGACGCACACCCGAAGTTACATCGCAACACTACTACACATTATAACGTCAGAGACGGTTTGGAACTGTCATCACAGACGGTTTTCTGAACCGTCTGTAAGCATGTGTTAGTGATGTAACACCACATCACAGATGATTTTCAAACCATCTGTGATTTATGATATCATAGACGGTTCCTAATTGGAACCGTCTGTGATATTCTAACATCACAGACGATTCCAATTATAAACCATCTATGATATTCTAACATCACATATGGTTCCTCATTTGAAACCATCTGTGATATGCTAAAACCAGAGATGGTTCCTCATTGGAAACCGTCTGTGATGTTATATCATAGAAGGTTCCAATTAGGAACCGTCTCTGATGTGTATTTTGTATTAATAAAATATTTTTGGTTTATTGGCTAGCCTTAGGAAATGCTAGCTGTAACAACCCAAAAATTGAGTTTTGGAATTTTTAAATTTGAAAATGAACCATTTGCATTTTTTCCAAATTAACCAAAGCTTAATTCAAAATTTTCTTTATGTGAAAGATTTAATTTGACTAAACTATACGTCAAACAAAAGATTTCCTTATGCTCCAAGCAATTTTTTTTGTAATTTTTGAGATTTTTCTAAATTTATTTGAATTTATTTTGATTTATATGAATTTCTGATGTGTTTATTTATTTGGAAAATTAATTTATATTTCGAAAACCTTCTCTGGCCGAATCACCGTCGGCCTGTTCCTATTCTCCACATCGCCCGACCTGCTCCGCGGCCCATCGCTCAGCTCTGTAGCCGACCCAGCCCGCGCCACGTGGTCCGTTGGATGGATGACACGTGGGTGGTTGGGAGGCAGCCGCATCGCGCTGCCGCCCTAACCGAACCCTAACCCTAACCGTCGCTGGAATCCGGATCCCTTACGCCGCCGCCCATGGTTTCTGCATCGTACACACCTCTCGAGGGATTTAAAAGTTGTGTTGACTCCCGTCCGAGGATTCCCTCATCGTGACGCATCTTTTGGCCCATCTACTCTCGCTCGAGTTGCCACCGTTTGTCCTCGCGAACTCGCTGGAGTCCGCTGCCTTAGCCAAAGCCTTCCACCTCGTCAATCTCCACCGTTGGTCCTTCTCTACCGCTGCCAAGCACCTCTCTGTGTTGCCCGTGTTGGAAATATACCCCAAAGGCAATCATAAAGATGACTATATTTCCTTATGTTCATGATTAATTATTTTGTTCCTTGAATATTGTCATTATTATTTATCAGCAAGTATGTGACTTGTTTGTGAAACTCTATATATGAATTTGTGATGATTATTCTAAAGTGATCCCTAGCCGATAAACATATAAGGACTCATATGAATAGACTAGCAAATGTATTGGTTGATGACCATGTTTCACGGGTCATAGATATGGAGATATTGAAAAACCATATGGAGGTCTACCCAAGTGTGTGATGAGTAATTGACTGTATTCGAGCTTTTGGTGCTCAAGGTTGAGTTTGATTTGAGTTTGTCCTGGTCGAAGACTAGTGGTCGGACCTCGAGTGGTCTGGACTTTGGCTGGTCGAAGACCAGTGGTCAGACTTCGAGTGGTCTGGACTTTGGCTGGTCGAGGACCAGTGGTCAAACCTCCAGTGGTCTATACTTTGGCTGGTCGAAGACCAGTGATCAAATGTGTAACATCCCAAAATTTGAAGTTTTGGAATGTTTGAATTCAAAAATAAACCATTTGCATTTTCTTGAATTAACTCTAGCTTAATTTGAATTTTCCATAAATGAAAGGATTTAATTTGATCAAACTATTCATCAAAATCAAGAATTTCAGTTTTTGTGGGGTTCCTTGTGCTCCAATGATTTTTTCTGTATTTTTGGGGATTTTTCTGAATTTATTTGATATTTATTTGAATTTATATGCATTTATTGGAATTTCTGGTAATTTCTAAAATCAGAAAATGTTTTAAATTTCTGAAAACCCTAATCGGGCCAAATCTTTTCAGCCCGCTCCGTTTTCTCCGCTCGGCCCAGCCGCCTTCCTCCGGCTTTGCCCTACCCGCTTCGCCACCTCGCGCCCAAAGATGGTTTTATTGTAGCCACCACAGGCCAAGGCCAAAACCCTAGCGCCGCGCCGCGAGTCCGCGCAAGAAGACGCTGTCCTCGGACTCGGGTCGGCACGCCCCGAACCCCTATTTAAGGCGCCAGACACCTCGAGGTCCGCCGTCTCGCGCGCCTTTTTTCCCCGCCTCGCGCTTCTAGCTACATTGCCGCTCGCTCGCGAGCTCGCTGCCGTCTTCGCTGCGTTCGAGCTCTTCCGCCGCACGGATCTCCGCCGCTGTCCACCTCGCGCGCAGCCGCGCGTCTCGTGGAGTTCGCCGCGTCGTCCTCTTCGATCCACACCGCGCGCTCGATCCGGCCATCCTCCGCCGCTTGCGGGTCATCTTCCCGTTCGGTGAGCCGCGCCGCCGCCGCCGCCGTTCCCTCCACTTCTTGGCGGCCGTCCGACGCTGGTGCGCTCCGATGCGCCACGCCTCCACCGCCCTTGGCCGCTCGATCCGATCCGCCTCGCCGAGATGCACCAGCGTGGTCGCCGACGTCACCCACCGTCGGCCGCCCGCCGACGCCCCTAAAGTCACGTGTCATCGACGCAAGCGCCGACGCCAACCGTCGCCGGGCGCACGGTGGACCGAGCCAGCGCCGTGGACCGAGTCCACCGTGAGCCGGTGACGCCGCGTTGCGCAATAAATCCTTTTTCAAGACAAAATAAATCCGAAATTCCGATTTTCTGATTTTTTGTATTTTCTCTGAATTTAATCTTTCGGAGGCCCGTTCTCACTCATACGAACTCCGATTGAGGCGATTCAAGTTTCTAAATTTTTCTAAAATCAAGATCTATCTTCTAGAGCCATTTATTTTCAATTTTGAGCTTGTTTGAGTCTCTGTTTTGTATTTATTTGGTTTCGTTGCTTTCTTTTCCGGTAGACACTAATTCCGAGGGAGCGAACGAAGACTTCGAAGACCAAGATTCAGCACTAGATCAGCAAGGCAAGTCGTAATCCTTTGACCATATTGATCCTATGTTTGCAAAAGTAATTTACTTTATTACAATTGCATGCTATTTTGTGTATCAATGCTTATTTAATGGGAGTAGATGTATACCTAGTTGACATTATGCCACCTTGATTAGTTGTATGCCATGTATCCATTGTTAAACCTAGATTGGGACATTACTAGTTGGACATAATTATTATACCAACATTGGGTTATCGTAGCTATGCTTAGACATGCTTACATATACGTTGGGATTCATGTCACATGTTGAATAATGTTAATCTTGACCTAATGAGATATCGAATCGTGGCCGTTAGCCACTGTTGTAAAATTTGTTGTACCATGGCGGGGTTTGCCATTGGTCTTGTTTGAACGAATTGTTTTCCCTCAGGCAAGTGATCGTGCAGTAAAGGGGGTGCTTTCTAGCACATTGGGATGTGGATGTCTTGCCTGAGACAACTTAAGGACTTAATCTTGTGCGCCATTGAACTGGGCCTAACCGTACTACCACATGTCTGGAATGGGACAGACCTAGCTGATTAATTTACAATGTCTAGCCTTGAGTACTGCCAGTTGGTGGTGTGGGTTCCGGGATGGACGGGTAGATTCGCAAGGCGCAAGAGGGGGCCCTAAAGGGTGAAACCTTAGCGGGCAGTACCGAGTTTAGACAGTGCATTGTAAAGGCTTTGTCATGATATCTCTGCGACACACCGAAGGAAGTGTGTTAAGATCGATTGCACAAAGAGATTTTCATGTTTTGTGGTTAAAGTTGTACAACCTCTGCAGAGTGTAAAACTATTCGAATAGCCGCGTCCGCGGTCATGGACAAAGCCCGGGAATTTCACAAGGGGTATAGAGTGTTTCATAAAATGTGGAATGTGGAATTGTTGGGATGTGAACGGGGAGTTCACTGTTGTTTTGTTGTCTATCATTGATCTATCAGTTATTTATTTATCTTTTCATAAATATGCTTTCAATCTATTTATTGTATTTCAATTCCAGCTTATTGCTTTACGCAAAAGAACTATATAGCCATCCTTGTCAAGCCGTGCATAAATATATTGCATCAATTCCCTACGGCTTGTCGAGTACCTTTGTACTCACGGCTTTACGCCTTGTTGATCGATTCTTCAAGGAGATAATGAATATCATGAGGAGGAATTCTATGAAGACTACGTGGATTAGGAAGGCGTTCCCCAGACGATTGCCTGTGGCATGTCGAATGGTTCAAGTTATCTTTTCCGCTGCAATAGTATTTGTTTCTTAAGCCCTTAAGGCATAATGGTGTAAACATTGACCATAAGGTCGTTTGCTTTATTTAATAATAAATTGCTTCTTCCTAGTTAATTCGTTGTATGGAATGGTATTTCATCTATGTTTCCACTGTGTGCACTAGCGTGATCCTGGACTAGTGCAGTATACACAGAGGGTTTCGGATTTGCAAATTCGGGTCCCGACAGAGATGGTATCAGAGCCATATCGACTGTAGGTCGCTATTCTAGTTAGCATGGTCTTCAAAATTATTTTCTAAATCAAACCAACAAAATTGGTACTTAATAGTTTTCGTCTCCTCTCGTCTTATTCTTAGGTTCTTATTCCTTTCCTTTGCTGAAATATGGTTTCGAAATTTAAATTGATCTTATCTTATGAAACTTCTCAAAGCCTCGAGTCTTCTGCAAAGAATCAAGTCAAGGAAGATGATGATCAAGCCATCAAAGACATATCCGAGAAGCCTACCATATAAGATAGGTTTTTGGTGCTCAGCGGTGTTTGAGCATGTCTTTCCCTTCCAGTTTAGTTACGTTTAGTCCGCGTATACTAAGATTTTCTTTGCTGGAGTGTCTAGTATGTTGTACACTGGCCCCAAGTACGGTGTTACAACCATACCTTTAATTGAAAAAACTTTATTTGCCTCTTTAATTTGAAGCCTTTCGGCTATATCCTTTTGTCCCTGGGTATTACCTTCTTCCCTAGATGATCTTACCACTCGTCTACTGCTTTTCCCTCTTACCTATCAAACCCTTGTGCTGCAGCAAGATGGTTGACACTCGTTCTGGAGCCGGTCGCAGTTCTCCAGCGGATGCCAGTGCCAGTGCCAACACCAACTCCAACCCCAATGCACCACCGCCACCGCCAAGATTCTATGATCGTAACATGGGACATTTTCGGCAGCTCGACTCACTAATGAATACAATGATGCGTAACATGAACAACATGATGAATCACAGAACTGCATCGCAGCTGCCTAGCTAACTCGTTGAACCAAAGAAACCAAGCTGCTGCCGCACCTCCTCAAGCTCGCCTCGGTCAAGTTAGCGTAATTTATGAGGACTCGTCCGCCAACTTTCTCCAACTCTTCGTAACCATTGACGCCGATGATTGATCCGCCCATTGAGAAGAAGCTTGAAATTGCCAGTGCACCAATCGTGAGAAGGTTCTCTATGCCGCCATCACCGGAGGGCACCGCCACCAATGGTGGGAGAACTATAGTGCCGCCCATGATGATCCCCAGACTATCACTTGGGCAGAGTTTTCCACTGCTTTCCGCCACTCTCATATTCCTGATGGAAAGGTGGAAATGAAAAAGAATGAATTCCGAGAGCTTAAGCAAGAAGGGATGTGAGTGAGTGAATACCTTAATAAATTCACTCAACTCGCTCGCTACGCTCCAGAGGATGTGGCTACAGATGATGCTCGCCAGAAGAAGTTCAAGCGTGGACTCAATCCAGGACTAAAGGTGCAAGTCATTGGCAATGACTATGTAGATTTCAAAGATCCGGTTGATAAAGCTATGCTTATTGAGGAATCTCGTCGGGAATTGGAAGAATCCGTAAGAGAAAGATGATGCGACATGGAGCCCATCCGAGTCACCAAAGAGAGTCGTAACCAATGCTCAACACCGCTCGTTTCACTCCTCCGAATGCATTTAGAACACTGCACCAAAGACTCGCCCCGACTCCTCCAGCAATCGCAACCTCAAGACCAACAAGAATCCACCTCGGAGGAACAAGAATCCACCGCAGGAGTCACTGTTTCAACCGTCATGAACTCGGTCACTATGCCAATAATTGCCCGGAAGCAAGCCGTGACGCCATCCGCTTCAATTTGGGATCTACGCCACCAAGACCCCACCCGGGAGCGGGGCGTGGAGTGCCCCAAACTCCCAACCAAGCCACCAGACTCCGCCGCTCTTTGAAGAGGCCGCGTGAATCACGCCACCACCGAGGATGCCCACCGCACGGACGCCATACTCGGGTAAGCTCCTAGTCAACTCAAAGATCCGCCATGGTTTTGTTTGATTCTCGAGCTACGATTCGCTTGTTTCTGAGTTTTGCCGCAAAGCATCAATTAAAGACAATGCCTCTTAAGACTGCTTTTATTAGTGCAATCTCCGGTTCTCGATTTGAGTACGAACCAAGGCTGCCCGGGTTAAGATATTAATTGAGGGTAGAATTTCTAGCCAACCTTATTGTCGAGACACAAAGTCCCTAGATGTGATCCTAGGAATGGATTGGCTCTCCAAGAACCAAGCGCTTTTGGATTGTGGAAATAGAGATCACCTTAACCACCCGATGGATCCAAGTTAAAAGTTCAAACCGCTTGAGATCACCAAGGGATTAGAGTTTGCAGTGCCAAAGGAATAAGTTTGAAGATGTGCCGCCGCCAAATGAATTTCTGATGTGTTTCCTGATGAGTTGCCCGGGATGCCACCGATCGAGATATAGAGTTCTTGATAGAACTAGTTCTGGAACGCCACCCATTTCCAAGAGACCTTATAGGATGCCCGCTAATGAGTTAGCCAAGTAAAGAGACAGATTAAAGAGCCGCAAGATCAAGGTTTTGTTCGACCAAGTTCTTCGCCATGGGGAGCGCCAATTCTTCTAGTTGAAAAGAAAGATGGAACTCGGAGAATGTGTGTAGATTACCGCCACTCAATGAGGTCACCATCAAGAATAAGTACCCTCGCCAAGAATCGATGATTTGTTTGACCAACTTCAAGGAGCCGGAGTGTTCTCAAGATTGACTGAGATCGAGATATCACCAGTTGAAGATTCGTCAAGAGGATATACCCAAAACAGCTTTTGTTACTCGGTATGGACAATATGAGTATACCGTGATGTATTTTGGATTGACCAATGCCCCTGCCTATTTCATGACCTTGATGAATAAGGTATTCATGGAGTATTTGGATAAGTTTGTGGTTGTTTTCATTGACGACATTCTGATCTACTCCAAAAGTGAGGAAGAACATGAGGATCACTTGCGCCAAATTTTAACGAAGCTAAGAGAGAATCAGCTTTATGCGAAGTTCAAGAAATGCGAGTTCGATGAAAGAAGTTGCTTTCCTAGGACATGTCATATCGGGAGAAGGAGTCATTGTTGACCACGGAAAGGTACGAGATGTGCTAAGTTGGGAGTCACCCAAGACGGTACCCCAAATTCGAAGTTTTCTTGGAATGGCGGGATATTATCGCCGTTTCATAGAAGGGTTTTCGAGAAAAGCCAGACCGCTCACTCAACTCTTAAAGAAGGAGAAGAAATTTGTCCGACACCAGAGTGTGAGCAAAGTTTTCAAGAACTAAAGAAATATTTGACCATCGCCCAAAGGCTCATCCCGCCAGATAATAGGAAGGGTTTTGAGATATTCGTGATGCATCCCGACAAGGACTCGCTGTGTGCTAATGCAAGATAAGAAGGTTGTAGCGTATGCCTCGCGACAACTAAGGCCACATGAAGTTAACTATCCTACCCATGATTTGGAATTAGCAGCCGTAGTGCATGCTTTGAAAATTTGGCGTCACTATCTCATTGGTAATCGTTGTGAGGTTTATACTGATCATAAGAGTTTAAAGTATATCTTTACCCAAGCTGACCTCAATATGAGACAAAGAAGATGGTTGGAATTGATTAAGGACTATGACATTGGGATTCATTATCATCCAGGCAAGGCCAATGTCGTAGCCGATGCTTTGAGTAGAAAGAGCTACTGCAATACTCTGATGATTAGGGAAAGTCAGCCAGCCCTCTATACGGAATTTGAGAAGCTTAGTTTGGAATTGGTTCAAGAAGGGTATTTAGCTACTTTGGAAGTACGCCCTACGTTGGAAGATCAGATTCGAGAAGCACAGGTAGATGATGCCGACATCAAGGAGATTAAGAGCAATATGAAGAAAGGAAAAGCCCAAGGATTCACCGAAGATGAACAAGGTACTATCCGGTATGAGAAGCGATTTGCGCATCGATCGTAAAGAGCTTAAGGAGTTGATTCTCAAGGAAGCGCATGAGACTTTATACTCCATTCATCCTGGAAGTACCAAGATGTATCAAGACCTCAAGGAAAGGTATTGGTGGCCTAGTATGAAGCGTGAGATTGCAGAATATGTTGCACTTTGTGATGTCTGCCAGAAGGTCAAGGCAGAGCATCAGAGGCCAGCAGGATTGCTGCAGCCATTGAGGATTCCAGAGTGGAACTAGGAAGAAATTGGTATGGATTTCATTACCGGATTTCCTAAGACCCAAGCAGGTTATGACTCGATTTGGGTGATAGTTGATCGATTGACTAAGGTAGCTCACTTCATTCCAGTTAAGACTACCTATGCAGGAGATAAATTAGCAGAATTATATATGTCAAGGATCGTCAGTCTTCACGGAGTGCCTAAGAAGATAGTGTCTGATAGAGGAACCCAGTTTACCTCTCATTTTTGGCAGAGTCTGCACGAAGCCATGGGAACTCATCTCAGATTCAGTACTGCCTATCACCCTCAAACGGATGGACAGACTGAACGTGTGAATCAGATTCTTGAGGATATGTTAAGAGCTTGTGCCTTAACTTATGGTGCCAAGTGGGACAAGTGTTTGCCCTATGCAGAGTTTTCGTACAACAATAGTTATCAAGCCAGTCTACAAATGTCGCCTTTTGAAGCCTTGTACGGAAGAAAGTGCAGAACCCCTCTCAACTGGAAAGAGACTGGGGAGAGACAATTGTTTGGCCCTGCCATACTGCAAGAAGCCGAAGAGCAAGTTCAGTTAATTCGAGACAGGTTGAAGATAGCTCAAAGCAGACAAAAGAGTTATGCAGATAATCGTCGAAGAGATTTGAGTTTCGAGCCCAATGATTATGTTTATCTGAGAGTCACTCCTCTCAAAGGAGTTAAAAGATTTCACGTAAAAGGAAAGCTTGCCCCTAGATATGTGGGACAGTTCAAAATCTTGGAACGAAGAGGCGAGGTTGCCTACAAGTTAGAATTGCCTCAGTCTTTGGCCGGAATCCATGATGTGTTCCATGTATCACAGTTGAAGAAATGCCTGCGTGTGCGAGAATGTATGCCATTGGAAGCCATTGATTTGCAAGAGGACCTTACCTACAAGGAGCAACCAGTGAAAATTTTGGATATAGCAGAGCGTATCACGAGGA
Source organism: Otatea glauca (assembly GCA_036346275.1). Classification (NCBI taxonomy): domain Eukaryota; kingdom Viridiplantae; phylum Streptophyta; class Magnoliopsida; order Poales; family Poaceae; genus Otatea; species Otatea glauca. The sequence continues at coordinate 12,545,622 of CM070719.1, read as the reverse complement.
GCAAGATCATTCGTTTTTGCAAGGTCCAGTGGAGCCACCATTCAGAAGAGGAAGCAACTTGGGAGCGAGAAGAGGATCTCGAACTCGAGTTTCCCACCTTTTCCTAGCCGACGTAATCTCGGGTCGAGATTCCATTTAAGGGGGGAGGTTTGTAACATCCCAAAATTTGAAGTTTTGGAATGTTTTAATTCAAAAATAAACCATTTGCATTTTCTTGAATTAACTCTAGCTTAATTTGAATTTTCCATAAATGAAAGGATTTAATTTGATCAAACTATTCACCAAAATCAAGAATTTCAGTTTTTGTGGGGTTCCTTGTGCTCCAATAATTTTTTCTGTATTTTTGGGGATTTTTCTGAATTTATTTGATATTTATTTGAATTTATATGCATTTATTGGAATTTCTGGTAATTTCTAAAATCAGAAAATGTTTTAAATTTCTGAAAACCCTAATCAGGCCAAATCTTTTCGGCCCGCTCCGTTTTCTCCGCTCGGCCCAGCCGCCTTCCTCCGGCCTGCCCAGCCCTTGACCGTTCGATCCGATCTGGCCTCTCGCCAGATGCAGCCGCGTGGTCGCCGACGTCACTCTTTGCGTCGTACCGCCAACGCCACCCTAAAGTCGCAGAACATCGACGCAGCGCCGACGTTAACCGTGCGCCGGGCGCACGGTGGACCGAGCCCACGCCGTGGACCGAGTCCACCGTGAGCCGGTGACGACGGCGCCATGCGCAATAAATCCTTTTTCAAGATACAAAATAAATCCAGAAATTCCGATTTTCTGATTTTGTGTATTTTCTCTGAATTTAATCTTTCGGAGGCCCGTTCTCACTCATACGAACTCCGATTGAGGCGATTCAAGTTTCTAAATTTTTCTAAAATCAAGATCTATCTTCCAGAGCCATTTATTTTCAATTTTGAGCTTGTTTGAGTCTCTGTTTTGTATTTATTTGGTTTCGTTGCTTTCTTTTCCGGTAGACACTAATTCCGAGGGAGCGAACGAAGACTTCGAAGACCAAGATTCAGCACTAGATCAGCAAGGCAAGTCGTAATTCTTTGATCATATTGATCCTATGTTTGCAAAAGTAATTTACTTTATTACAATTGCATGCTATTTTGTGTATCAATGCTTATTTAATGGGAGTAGATGTATACCTAGTTGACATTATGCCACCTTGATTAGTTGTATGCCATGTATCCATTGTTAAACCTAGATTGGGACATTACTAGTTGGACATAATTATTATACCAACATTGGGTTATCGTAGCTATGCTTAGACATGCTTACATATACGTTGGGATTCATGTCACATGTTGAATAATGTTAATCTTGACCTAATGAGATATCGAATCGTGGCCGTTAGCCACTGTTGTAAAATTTGTTGTACCATGGCGGGGTTTGCCATTGGTCTTGTTTGAACGAATTGTTTTCCTCGTGCAAGTGATCGTGCAATAAAGGGGTGCTTTCTAGCACATTGGGATGTGGATGTCTTGCTCGAGACAACTTAAGGACTTAATCTTGTGCGCCATTGAACTGGGCCTAACCGCACTACCACATGTCCGAATGGGACAGACCTAGTGATTAATTTGCAATATCTAGCCTTGAGTACTGCCAGTTGGTGGTGTGGGTTCCGGGATGGACGGGTAGATTCGCAAGGCGCAAGAGGGGGCCCTAAAGGGCGAAACCTTAGCGGGCAGTACCGAGTTTAGACAGTGCATTGTAAAGGCTTTGTCATGATATCTCTGCGACACACCGAAGGAAGTGTGTTAAGATCGATTACACAAAGAGATTTTCATGTTTTGTGGGTAAAGTTGTACAACCTCTGCAGAATGTAAAACTATTCGAATAGCCGCGTCCGCGGTCATGGACAAAGCCCGGGAATTTCACAAGGGGTATAGAGTGTTTCATAAAATGTGCAATGTGGAATTGTTGGGATGTGAACGGGGAGTTCACTGTTGTTTTGTTGTCTATCATTGATCTATCAGTTATTTATTTATCTTTTCATAAATATGCTTTCAATCTATTTATTGTATTTCAATTCCAGTTATTGCTTTCTGCAAAAGAACTATATAGCCATCCTTGTCAAGCCGTGCATAAATATATTGCATCAATTCCCTATGGCTTGCTGAGTACCTTTGTACTCACGGCTTTATGCCCTTGTTGATCAGTTGCTGAAGGAGATAATGAATATCATGAGGAGGAATTCTATGAAGACTACGTGGATTAGGAAGGCGTTCCCCAAACGATTGCCTGTGGCATGTCGAATGGTTCAAGTTATTTTTTCCGCTGCAATAGTATTTGTTTCTTAAGCCCTTAAGGCATAATGGTGTAAACATTGACCATAAGGTCGTTTGCTTTATTTAATAATAAATTGCTTCTTCCTAGTTAATTCGTTGTATGGAATGGTATTTCATCTATGTTTCCACTGTGTGCACTAGCGTGATCCTGGACTAGTGCAGTATACACAGAGGGTTTCGGATTTGCAAATTCGGGTCCCGACAAAATGACCCGAGTAGAGTGTGAATCGAAAAGTATCGAGTAGGGATGCTGCCAGGTCGAGCGGCGGGTTAGTTCAATTACTGCCAAGTTCTGGTTTGGTCGAGTTATGCCCCCGATGACTTGTGGTCCAGTGACTCGAGTAGAGTGAGAATCGATAAGTATCGAGTAGGGTTACTCGATGCTCGATATTGACTCAACGACTCGATTTTGAGCAAAGTGGGCAATGCTATGTGACGTGTTTCCTTGTTTTTAATGGTTGTAGGACAATGGTGCTAGGTCATGGTGAGGCAAAGGATGACCGGGACTTGGCAAGGTGCATCAGAGGTCCAGACGGTCAAGGATCGCCGGAAGATGATCGGAGACGGAGTCGCTGCGAACCCAGAAAACAAGGAATGGATCAGATGCTAGCTAGGATCTACTCGGATCAAGGAGTGTAGTTGGATCGCTGTCTAGGTGATAGACTAGCAGGTCTAGTTAGGATGCCTTGAAAACCCGGTGTGCTTGTTGGGTTTTGGGTTAGCCCATGTAAGGCTGTGTGTGGGAGTCTTCCTAACCCTTGATGATGGTCCTTAGGGCAGAAGGATCTCATCTAAGGGTGGAGGGTGACTCGAAGGTAGTATAAATAGAGGGGGAGGGGTGGCCTTTCTTCTCTTGAAGGTTTTAGAGGTTTTGGTTCCTTTGAGCTTTTTGCTCATTTTGTTGTGAGGCTTTGTAAACCTCCCTTCAAGGAATAAAAAATCATTTTATCTTATGCTTGAATTTTCTTTACGCATTTGAAATCAGCAATCAAATTTTGCAATTTACATTCTTGCAATTTGCGTCTTGCACATTTGGATTTCCCTCCCCTCCTTCTAAATGCTTGTGGATCTTGTTCTGAGGATGTATGATTGATGGATGAGTCTTCTTCAGACCATATCCCAATCATCTAGGCAAATCTTGTGTTCTTTCTTGCAAGAAACCGATTTTGTATGCTTAAGTGATTCATTCTTCCAGATCGTGTTTGAGGGGTTTTTGGACTTGAGTTCTTGCTTGCTGTGATGTCTGGGAGGTTATCCAAGATCAGTTTGATCATCAAAACCCTACGAGCAAGTCCAAGATCAAGTTCTCAAGTTTTGCTCAAACTTGGTGTGTTCTTCCTTCAAAGTGAAAAATGTCAGAACTTTGACATCAATCCTTGCGATTGAAGGTTGGAATAAGTTCCTGACATCCTTAAGATCACATCTACCAAGTTTCATAAGTGTTTGTCCAGCTGATCAAAAGATTTCTTAAGATTTGCTTTTGAGTCGTGTTGTTTTCAGACTCTGTTCTTGCGTTGTTCTTGAGTCGGGTGCTACCACAAGGAAGTGTTTGTCTAGCTGATCAAAAGATTTCTTAAGATTTTCTTTTGAGTCATGCTATTTTCAGACTCTGTTCTTACTGATGTTCTTAAGTCGGGTGCTGCCGGTCTCCCTCCGATTGCACCGCCCATACAGAGTAGTTACTCTTTCCCATTTTCTCCTTTTGATTGATTTGTTTGTGGGCTTGGTTGAATAATTTTTAAGTGGGGAAATTTTAGATTTGGGATCATTCACCCCCTTCAATCGCCATTTCGGTCTTCCAATTGGTATCAGAGCCGGTTTTGCTCTTGCATAGATCTTGACCGGTCTCAAGAGCCATGGTGATGGACAAGTATTCCGCCAAGCCTCCTATTTTCTCTGGAGTTGATTTTCCTTTTTAGAAGTAGCGGATGGAGTCATACATCACTCCTCAGGGCTTCCTGATTTGGCAGAAGGTGAAACTCCCGTTTGAGGTTCCTGCTGATGAAAATGTCACGACCGGCAATATGGCTGACGTTGAGGCAAACGCTAATGCAAGGAACATCCTCGTATAGGGTCTTAGTCGCAGTATGATACGATCTCTCACCTTCGTTCTGCTCATCAGATTTGGGTGACCCTCGATGCATACCATGAGGGCACCACCCAAATCAAGACGGTGAGACAGGACCAATTCAAGCGTGATTACAACAAGTTTGATCAAAACGCTGGTGAGAGTCTTGACGAATGCTTTGGTCGATTTACAAAGATTTTGAATGACCTTCGAGCAGTCGGTTGCATATACCCTGACTTGGATAATGCTCGACACTTCTTAAGCGCACTCGATCTTCGAGTCTTGGAGATGAAGGTGACCACCTTTAAGGACCCTACCAACTTATCGACTCCAACTCTTGACGGGCTTTATTCCTGACTCAAGACTCATGAGATCGATGTCGTCTCTCGCAAGATGAAATCTCAGTCGATGGCTTTGGTCACCTATCCCATTGGATCCACTTTGGATTCTTTTGCTGGTTTCTCGCTCTCCACCCTTTGCGAGCTAAGCGATGACCAACTGGAAATTTTTTTAGAAAATAAGCTTGCTCTTTTGGCTTGCAAATTCTCTCATGCATACAAGAGGGTGAGGGAGAGGAAGAGAGTTGGCATGATCACCTGCTTCGAGTGTGGTGGCCCCAACCACATTCGAGCGAACTGTCCCAAGCTGGAGAAGGGCAAGATCGACTCTGGCGGTTCAGCAAAGAACGACTACATTAACAAGAACTACAATAAGAAGCCTCTAAATCATGACCCGGCGCTTGAGAAGAAGTTCCGCAACTTCTCGAAGAACAAGAAGCTCTTCCACCACGTCCTCGCCGCACTCGATGATATCAGCCTCTCCGAAACAAAGACCTGGAGTGACGAGGGCGAGGATTATCCGCAAGATAAGAACAAAGGCGACAAATTCACCGGGATGTGCTTCATGGCGGACACCAACGACATCAGCGACTTCGAGCTCTACAGCAACTCGGACAAGGTACCATCCTATGACCAGCTGAATGAAGCTTTATGCAAAGTAGGAAAATTTCATGCTAGAGCTAGAGCTAGGTGTATGGAGCTAGAGAAGGAAGTATGTACCTTGACTAGGGGGTTGGCCTCTCTTATATCTTCTCCCTCCTAAGTCTCTGATGACTGTACTCTTTGCGATGCTTTACATGTGGAGCTTGAGAACCTAAAAACTATGCATGATAGTGTGGTTTCTGAGCTTGAGAGTCTTAGGTCGAAGAATGCTAGCACTTGTTCTTTTGATGTGAAGGACCATGTGGAGGTCCATCCATATTTGTGATGAGTATTTGACTTTATTTGAGCAAGGTGTGCTCAAGTTTGAGTTTGATTTGGATTGATTTTCAAAATGAAGCAATTTGAGTTGTCTTTGCCAGGAGTGGCAGTACCGATCGTATGGACGTGGTAGTGATGAGTTGCATGGTTTATTGCACATCTTTGTGGGCATTGCTATGTGAGGAGTTTCCTTGTTCTTGATGGTTGCAGGACGACGGTGCTAGGTCATGGTGAGGCGAAGGATGACTGGGACTAGGTGAGGAGCGTCAGAGGTCCAGACGGTTGGGAGATCGCCGGAAGATGATCGGAGACGGAGTCCGGGCAAGTCAAGAAGACAAGGAAAGGAGTTGATGCTAGCTAGATGCCGCGTGGATCAATGAGGGCCGTCGGATTGCGGTCTAGTTGATAGGTTAGCGGGTCTAGGTAGTATACTTTGAAAACTGCAAGAAAACCCGGTATGTGTGTGGGTTTTGGGTTAGCCCTTGCATGGCTGTGTGTGTGGGTTAATCCTAGCCCTTAGATGAGTGCTCTAGGTTGAGGGACTCATCCAAGGGTGGTAGGTGGCCCAAGAGTAGTATAAATAGGGGTGGAGGGTAGCCTCCTCTTCTTGAAGGTGTTGAGGTTTTGATGCTCATTTGAGCTTTGCCCACATGAATGTGAGGCTTTGTAACCTCCCTTCCAGAAATGAAAGTTTTATTCATCCACCTCTGAATTTATTTTATGCATTTACATTATGTCTTTACTTTACGCAATTTAAATTCAGCATTTACTTTCCAATTACATTCCCGCAATTTACTTTCAAGTAATTTGGATTTGCCTCCTCCTTCTAAATGCTGCTGTTCTTGGATGTTTTGAGTGTGTTCACATGGTTTTACATCTCTTTTGCACTCTTGGATTGAGTAGAGAACATCTTTTCTTTCAAGTTCCAACTTTGTTCTGAACTTGTTCTTCGCGCAGCAGTCAGTGTTTGATTTTTATAAAAATCTAGAAAAATCTTTTTTGAGTGATTCTTGTTGGAGGAGGTGCGGGACTCTGATATCCGCTTGCAGAAAAATTTTGGAGTTCACTTGTTGCACCGTTTGGGCGCCATGAGGTGAAAACAGAGCCCCAAACTTTCTGCTCGAAGTTCTTGACCAGACTGTGTTCTTCGATTTTTCCTGTTTTTTCTGTAAGGCTTTTTGAGGAGAAATTTGGTGGAGTTCTTCACGACTCTAATGCTCACAGGGAGAAAAAGTCCCAAAATTTTGTGAGCTACAGAAACCCACCAACCTCCTGTGCAAATTGAGGACAAGTTCTGGAAATCCTGCTTTTGCTTTTCTGAAAGTGACTTTTGTGATTTGAATTGTTGTCCTTTCTAAAAGCAAGAGTTTGAATTGATTCCTCTTTATCTTGGACACTAGACAACCAGGATTGTGACTCAAAAATCCCCACATATTTTATGGCACTTATCCATGCAAGCTTAGGGTACACATAGTTGTCTAGTTTTTCGGGTTTTTCACAATTCTTTTTAAACGATCTTGTCGAGGTTTTTGTTGGAGTATTTTGGGGGAATTTTTGTTTTGCGACCATTCACCCCCCCCCCTCTGTTCGCCATCTCGGTCCTTCAATTGGTATCAGAGCCGGTTCTGCTCTTTCTAGATCTTGACTGGTCTCAAGAGCCATGGCGACGGACAAATATTCCACCAAGCCTCCCATCTTTAATGGAGTTGATTTTCCTTTTGGAAGTCCCTGATGGAGTCATACATCACGCCTGTATACCGATATGGCGTAAGGTGAAACTTCCGTATGAGGTTCCTACGATGAAAATGTCACGCCATCAATATGGTTGACGTTGAGGCGAATGCTAAGGCAAGGAACATTCTCATACAGGTCTTAGCTGCGTGAGTATGATAGATTTCTCACCTTCGCTCGCTCACGAGATTTGGGTAACCTCGATGCTTACCATGAGGGCTCTACTCAAATCAAGACGTGAGGCAGGACCGGTTCAAGCGCGAGTACAACAAATTTGATCAACGCGCTGGTGAGAGTCTCGACGAGTGTTTTGGTCGGTTTACAAAGATTTTGAGCGACCTCCGAGCAGTTGGTTGCATATACCCTGACTCGGACAATGCTCGGCATTTCTTGACCGCACTCGACCTTCGGGTTTGGGAGATGAAGGTGACCACCATCAAGGACACCACCGACTTATCGACTCTGATTCTTGACGGGCTTTATTCCCGCCTCAAGACTCATGAGATCGATGTCGTCTCTCGGAAGACGAAATCTCAGTCGATGGCTTTGGTCACCGATCCCATTGGATCTTCTTCTTCTGATCCTTCTATTGATTTCTCTCTTTCCGCCCTTTGCGAGCTAAGCGATGACCAACTGGAAAAATTTCCAGAAAATGAGCTTGCTCTTCTTGCTCGCAAGTTTTCTCATGCATACAAGAGGGTGAGAGAGAGGAAGAGAGGTGGCATGATCACCTGCTTCGAGTGTGGTGGCCCCAACCACATTCGGGCGAACTGTCCCAAGCTGGAGAAGGGCAAGAATGACGTTGGCGGTTCGGGCAAGAACGACTACACCGACAAGAACCGCAACAAGAAGCCTCCGGTTCGTGAACCGCGCACGAGAAGAAGTACCGCAACTTCTCCAAGAACAAGAAGCTCTTCCACGCGTCCTTGCCGCGCAGACGACATCAACCTCTCCGACACGGAGACATGGAGCGACGAGGCGAGGATGATCCGCAAGAGAAGAAAGGCGGCGACGACTTCTCCGCATGTGCTTCATGGCGACACCAACGACATCAGCGACTCGAGCTCTACAATGACTCGGACGAGGTACCCTCCTATGACCACTCAACGAAGCTTTACGCAAATTAGGAAAATTTCATGCTAGAGCTAGAGCTAGGTGTATGGAGCTTGAGAAGGAAGTAGGTACCTTGACTCGGAGTTAGCATCACTTAGATCTTCTCCTCCCGAGTCACCGATGATTGCTCTTTGTGTGATGCTATTCTTGTGGAGTTGGAGAACCTAAGGACCATACATGATAGTGTGCTTGTTGAACTTGATGGTCTTAGGTTGAAGAATGCTAGCACTAGTTCTGTTGATGCTATTCTGTTGAGGCTAGTTTTCTTCATGCTCACTCCACTCCATCATGCTCTAATTGCCCTAAATTGCTTGCCAAATTGATGCCATGAGCGAACACCTTAGGAAGCTCACTAGAAACAATGAACTTGAATCACATGCTTCTAAGGACCCAATCGGCTCATGTGAGGGTCAGTAAGCAATTAAAACTTGACAATGAAACCCTGAATGTCAAGTGTGCTAAACTTGCTAAGGACTTACTAGATAAGTCACAAAAATATTGCTTATGATGTATCGAGATTGTGGGGACTTGGATAAAATCCATGTCGAGCTTAGGAAGAAATTAGAAGACCAAGCCCATAGAATTAGAGATGCTCCTTGCGCTTCTTGTGAGGCCCTCAAGATTGAGGCAGCCGTCTTTGAGGAGAAAAATGCACGTCTTTGAGAGAGCTCATCTTTCCGGTTCTTCTTCCTCTCCTTCCCCTGTTCTTCTTGTGCTTCTTTCTTCCGAGATTGCCAGATCTTATGAGCACTCTCGAGAAGTTTGTTGGAGGCAAGAAGAAGCTCAATCTTATTCTAGACCAATCCAAGATTAGTAGATTCAATCAAGGTCTAGGATTTGATCCCTTGAGCACGCTCGGCGCATCCTCCCACCATTGTGCACGGCTCCAAGAGTGGTGAGATTGTGGTAGCTCCCGAGTGAGTACCACCGTGTTTAGGTCTCTTGGGTTGTCCATAGGACTTCGACCGAAGGGTGTTACTCCTATTGCTTCTACCTCTAGCAAGGCGGTACACATGCACCTTCCAGAAGAAGGATGGTCACCTAGTAGATTTACGCTCAGTGCGCCAAGATCACTCGGCGTGAGCGTGTTGCTGCTCTTAGGGGTATTGGGTCATCCCGGACTTTGAGTGCTCCTAAGACACACACTGCTTCTAGACAGGTTAGAGAGTCGCTTGGTTTTGGGCAGCGTCCGGGACTTGGTTTTCATGCTAGTTCTTCGAGTTTTAGTCCCGAGCTGTTCAGTGAGTCGATCTTTCCGCCGTCCTCTTGATATTCCTTGTTTTTCCCATCGAGGTAGATATCACGGCGTGAGGTGTTTTTTAGGAGATCCAGCAGCCTTCGGGATGGTCCGGCTTTTACACCACGGCGTGCAACCCGCTTTGACTCCTAGATTATCTACCAGAGTTGCTCCTGATCGTGTGAGAGTTGAGCGTCAGAGAGACACTCGAGTCCAGTCTTCTTCTGTGGCTGGTACTCTGAGGTGTCGTATGGTTCAGTATTGGGTTCCTAAGTCTTCACTCTATCCCAGTACTGAGTCATCTTTCTCTCTTGTGTCTTGATCAGGTTCGTCGGATGGGGAAGGGCGATGTTTGGATTGTTGACTCCGGTTGTTCTCGTCATATGACCGAAGATTCTCGTTGGTTCTCTTCCCTAGTCCGAGCCCCCGGTGATGAGTTAATCACTTTTGGGGATGCATCTTCAGGTAGAGTCATTGCTAAAGGTACCATCTGCATTAACCAAAATTTCATTCTTAAAGATGTTGCCTTAGTAAGCAAGTCGCAATACAATCGCTCTCTGTTTCTCAGCTTATCGATGACTCTTTCGAGGTAAGCTTCAAGAGTAATGCCTGCAGAATCCTTGATTCATCAGGAGGGTTAGTTTGCGGGATTTCTAGATTTGGGAGAGTCTTTCGTGCTGATTTTTCTGCTTCTTCCGAGATTCTCTTCGATGTTTGATTGCTTCGAGTCCGTGATCTCTCCTTCCGCATAGGAGACTTGGTCACATTGGTTTTGATCATTTGACCCGAGTTAGCGTACCACGATCTCATTCGGGTTTGCCCAAACTCAAGATGGTCAAAGACTTAGTTTGCTCTCCTTGGCGACATGGCAAGATGGTTATCGCTTCTCATCCTCCGATCCACCGTAGTAATGACCGATGCACCAGACAGCTTTTACATATGGACACCGTTGGTCCAAATAGAGTGCGATCAAGCAGGAGGGAAGTGGTATGTTCTTGTCATCGTTGATGATTTTTCTAGATACTCTTGGGTATTCTTCATGGCCTCAAGGATGAGACTTTTTCTCACTTCAGGGTTTGGTCAAGAGGTTGTCTATTGAGCTCCCGGTGCATTACGAGCTATACGCAGATGATAATGGCACGGAGTTCAAGAATTCCTACTTTGAGAGTTTTTGTGTGGAGTCCGGTTTAGAGCATCGCTTCTCTTCTCCCTACGCCCCTCGGCAGAATGGCGTAGTGGAAAGGAAGAACAGACCACAGTTGAGATGGCCAGGACGATGCTAGGCAGTCACATACTCTAGGAAGTTTTGGGTGAGGCTATAGCTATTGCTTGCCATGTTTCTAATCGCGTGTTTTTGAGAGCACATTTGCATCGCACTTCTTATGAGTTGAGGTATGGGCGAAAGCCCAAAGTGTCTCATTTTCGCGTTTTGGGTTGCAAGTGTTTTATCTTGAAGTCCGTAACCTAGATAAGTTTGAGTCTCACTCTTCCGATGGTATCTTTTAGGTTACTCGACTTCTTCTCGTAGCTATAGGGTCCAGAGTATTGATGCGCATAGGATCATAGAGACTCGTGATGTGACCTTTGATGAGGCTAGCCGGGAGCTAGACACGATGTTTGTGCTCTTCTTATCCCTCCGAGACCATCTTTGTAGAAGATGAGGATGATGGAGATGATGGTGTTCCACCGATCCAGTTCCTTCTATACCCGAGGTGCCTCCTGCTTCCATTTCTCGCACCTCGGGAGACCACCCTTGCCTTCCGACTCTCCTTCAACGAGTGGCTCGCTCCTACCTCTTACGTGCATGAGGTAGAGGCCATACGCTTCAGTCCTCCCGTCATATTCAGCGCTCATCCACCGATCAAATCATCGGCGATCTGTTTGTGGGGTCACTCGCTCAAAATCAGGTTTGTCCAGTTTCTGCCTCCACTCTGCCTTTGTTGCCTCCTTTGAGCCGAAGGATGTTTCTCATGCATTATCCGATGAATTGTGGATTAATGCTATGCATGAGGAACTTGAGAACTTTGAGAGGAACAAGGTATGGCAGCTTGTCGAGTCCCCATCTGGTCATAATGTCATTGGGACCAAGTGGGTGTTCAAAAACAAGCAGAGTGAGGATGGGGTTGTCATTCGCAATAAGGCTAGGCTAGTTGCACAGGGCTTTTCTCAGGTTGAGGGTCTTGACTTTGAGGAGACCTTTGCCCCTGTAGCTAGACTAGAGGCTATTAGGATCCTGCTTGCATTCTCTGCATCCCGGGGCTTCAAGCTCTATCAAATGGATGTCAAGAGTGCATTCCTCAATGGCTATATTGAGGAAGAGGTTTATGTCAAACAACCTCCAGGATTCGAGAACCCCAAGTTTCCGAGTCATGTATACAAGCTCTCCAAAGCTTTGTATGGACTCAAGCAGGCCCCTAGGGCATCGTATGAGAGGCTCAAGTCTTATCTTCTCAGCCATGACTTCAAAATGGGCATAGTAGACAAAACTCCGTTCATCAGACATCATGAGTCTCATTTTCTTCTTGTCCAGATTTATGTGGACGATATCATTTTTGGTGGCTCGTCTCATTCGCTTGTGTCTCAGTTTTCTGAGGTGATGAGCACGGAGTTTGAGATGAGTATGATGGGCGAGTTGATCTACTTTCTTGGCTTCCAAATCAAGCAGACTCGGGAGGGTACTTTCTTGCATCAAGGCAAATATACCCGTGACCTCCTGAGGCGCTTCGACATGTCTGATGGGAAGCCGGTGATGACTCCTATGGCCACCACTGCTGTCCTCGAGCCCGATGAGGATGGTGAGCCTGCTGATCAAAAGGAGTTTCGGAGCATGATCGGCTCCCTCTTGTACCTCACTGCTTCGAGGCCGGACATACATTTTGTTGTGTGTCTCATGCGCCGATTTCAAGCTTCTCCTCGCGCCTCTCACCGCCAGACGGTCAAGCGCATCTTCAGGTACCTTCGTGCTACCACTGATTATGGTATTTGGTACTCTTCGTCTTCTTGTCTATCTCTTAGAGCCTTTTCCGATGCCGACTTTGCTGGCTGTAGGATAGATAGGAAGAGCACTTCTGGCACTTGCCAATTCATTGGCACTTCTCTTGTTTCTTGGTCATCTAGGAAGCGATCGAGTTGTTACCAATCCACGAGGCCGAGTATGTTGTCGCGCCCGATTCTTTGTAGCCAAGTGCTCTGATGAGATCGACCTTCTTGGACTATGGGTTAGAGATAGAGAGTGTGCCACTTTTACGTGACAACACTTCAGCTATTTGCATTGCTAAAAACCCAAAGCAACATTCCCGACCAAGCACATTGATATTAGATATCACTTCCTTAGAGACCATGTGGAGAAGGGAGATATCGCGCTTGATTCGTGAGAGTGACCTTCAATTAGCCGATATCTTCACCAAGCCTTTGGATAGCTCAGTTTGTTGCCTTGAGGAGTGAGCTTGAGTCGTGAGCCCTTACGGCCTTTCGTGAGGGGGAGATGGTTTGTATATTATATATTATATGTTTTCTTCCACTTTTCTTTTCTTTTCTTTGTGTTTCTTTTGGGTGACTTTGGGCTTGTCTTCTTGAGTTGAGTTCACTCACTTAGACTTCGGCATGCCTACCATGAACCTCTTATCTTGTGCTTTAGGTTGCTATCATGCGTGATTAGTGTTTCTCTCTTCTCTCTAGGTTGAGTTCCCTCACGCCTTATAAGTCTAGCGGTATTGGGCCTCCTGGGTAGACAGTGCATGTGCACTCCTTAGTTGGGATCTAGAGTCGACTTCCTATGTCACCATTTGGGAAGATAAGAGCGAGTCCGAGCCGTAGTGAGTCTCTTCTATCTTATCTATGCTCAATAGCCATCCAGTTTTGCGCTCGACTTCTTCTCCTCATTCTGCTTTTTCCGTTATTATTGAGTTCATTCGGTTTTCTTTATGCCTAATCTTGATAATAACTCAACTTTAACCAGATTTGAGCTTAAAATTGATTCATTTGTTGAGGGGGAGTTTGGGAATCTGTTCGTGCATTGCATATAGACTGCATTTCCTGTTTAATGAGCTTTGTCTATTATGCAATTGATTTCTTCTTCATGCTATACACCATGCTGCATCATATGGAGGAAATCACTAGCTTAGATTTGTCCAAGTTCATTTAACTTGCTAAGCTTTAAAATGAAAAAAGGCCTTAAATGAAAAACTTGATGAAACTTGTTGCTTTTACTTGCTAGGTTTCTTCTCTAGAGGTTTGTGCCATAATTTGAGGAATTTAGGAGTTCTCTAGAGTCCCTATAGCAACTTGGGTGAAACTAGTTTGATCCATGCTAGAGTCCTTCAATTGCTCATGAATCGTTGTGCTAAAAATGAAAATTAAACAAAATTGACTCTTCTTGTGCACATACGACTCAACACCTTGTATTCACAAGACCGCTTCCCATTGCACTTGGGATGAACTTGGAATACATCGTGTTTGACCTAGACCATCCTCTTAAGAGCTCATCTTGAGATGGTCGATACGGCTTGAGTCAATTGGTTGTCAAAAGAAAATGCAAATAAATTAAAAACAAAGACATATGTGGGTAAAGAATGCAAATAATGTCAAACATTTGCACCCGCTATGTCTTGTATGATGATAAATCAAAATTTGCATTAAGTGATAAATGAGCCCAAGGACCTTGTATGCTCTTCTAGATTCCCAAAGTGTTGAGTAGGTTGAACTCTAGGTTTTCCTTTTGATCCTTAGAGTGGCTATTCTTCTATTTTTGAAACTAAAGCTAAGTGTTGCACTTGTCAAATCTTGCTAAAATGAAATATTCAAAACTAATCTCGTATTTGCACTTGGACATGTCTTAGTTTAGTTATCTTCTGAAATTGACAAGCTTGGTGTAATATCCTTCCATTTTGATCAATTGGATAATCTTCAAAGCTCTTTCGATTGCATTTCATGCATACATAAAAAAAATTTGATGCCTATATTGCCAAAAGGGGAGAAAACGTAGAAAAGGCATCACTAAAAGATAAAAATGTGAATGCTTATTTGGTTATTATGATCTTTGTAAAATTATGCTACTACTTCATTGGATCATAATCTCATAATCACATTTGACATGTTTAGTTGGATTTTAGAGTTCTTGTTGAAAACTTGCTCTTTCTTAACTTTAACTCTAAAATCTGAATTCCTCTTCGTCAACTTGGTCATGGTTCTAATTTCTATCTTTGGACCAAGTTTGACTTTGCAACTGAAAATTGCTTTCTTCTTCATTTTCTTCAAACTCAAATTTATGCCTTTTGTGTGGTTTGTCAATATACTCATCAAGGGGGAGATTGAAGGACCATGTGGAGGTCCATCCATATTTGTGATGAGTATTTGACTTTATTTGAGCAAGGTGTGCTCAAGTTTGAGTTTGATTTGGATTGATTTTCAAAATGAAGCCATTTGAGTTGTCTTTGCCAGGAGTGGCAGTATCGGTCGTATGGACGTGGTAGTGATGAGTTGCATGGTTTATTGCACATCTTTGTGGGCATTGCTATGTGAGGAGTTTCCTTGTTCTTGATGGTTGCAGGACGACGGTGCTAGGTCATGGTGAGGCGAAGGATGACTGGGACTAGGTGAGGAGCGTCGGAGGTCCAGACGGTTGGGAGATCGCCGGAAGATGATCGGAGACGGAGTCCGGGCAAGTCAAGAAGACAAGGAAAGGAGTTGATGCTAGCTAGATGCCGCGTGGATCAATGAGGGCCGTCGGATTGCGGTCTAGTTGATAGGTTAGCGGTCAGGTAGTATGCTTTGAAAACCGTGCAAGAAAACCCGGTATGTGTGTGGGTTTTGGGTTAGCCCTTGCATGGCTGTGTGTGTGGGTTAATCCTAGCCCTTAGATGAGTGCTCTAGGGTTGAGGGACTCATCCAAGGGTGGTAGGTAGCCCAAGAGTAGTATAAATAGGGGTGGAGGGGTAGCCTCCTCTTCTTGAAGGTGTTGAGGTTTTTGATGCTCATTTGAGCTTTGCCCACATGAATGTGAGGCTTTGTAACCTCCCTTCCAGAAATGAAAGTTTTATTCATCCACCTCTGAATTTATTTTATGATTTACATTATGTCTTTACTTTACGCAATTTAAATTCAGCATTTACTTTCCCGCAATTACATTCCCGCAATTTACTTTGAAGTAATTTGGATTTGCCTCCTCCTTCTAAATGCTGCTGTTCTTGGATGTTTTGAGTGTGTTCATATGGTTTTACATCTCTTTGCACTCTTGGATTGAGTAGAGAACATCTTTTCTTTCAAGTTCCAACTTTGTTCTGAACTTGTTCTTCGCGCAGCAGTCAGTGTTTGATTTTTATAAAAATCTAGAAAAATCTTTTTTGAGTGATTCTTCTTGGACGAGGTGCGGGACTCTGATATCCGCTTGCAGAAAAAATTTGGAGTTCACTTGTTGCACCGTTTGGGCGCCATGAGGTGAAAACCGAGCCCCAAACTTTCTGCTCGAAGTTCTTGACCAGACTGTGTTCTTCGATTTTTCCTGTTTTTTCTGTAATGCTTTTTGAGGAGAAATTTGGTGGAGTTCTTCACGACTCTAATGCTCACAGGGAGAAAAAGTCTCAAAATTTTGTGAGCTACAGAAACCCACCAACCTCCTGTACAAATTGAGGACAAGTTCTGGAAATCCTGCTTTTGCTTTTCTGAAAGTGACTTTTGTGATTTGAATTGATGTCCTTTCTAAAAGCAAGAGTTTGAATTGATTCCTCTTTATCTTGGACACTAGACAACCAGGATTGTGACTCAAAAATCC
This sequence comes from Otatea glauca, assembly GCA_036346275.1. NCBI lineage: Eukaryota > Viridiplantae > Streptophyta > Magnoliopsida > Poales > Poaceae > Otatea > Otatea glauca. The sequence goes on along the minus strand of CM070719.1, from coordinate 12,529,150 downwards.
CCACATATTTTATGGCACTTATCCATGCAAGCTTAGGGTACACATAGTTGTCTAGTTTTTCGGGTTTTTCACAATTCTTTTTAAACGATCTTGTCGAGGTTTTTGTTGGAGTATTTTGGGGGAATTTTTATTTTGCGACCATTCACCCCCCCTCTGTTCGCCATCTCGGTCCTTCATGATGCTATTTCTGTAGATGCTAGTTTTCATCATGCTCACACTAGCGTATCGTGAAAAGATTACCCTAAATTGTTTGCTGAAATTGATGTCGTGAGCACTCACCTTAGGATGCTATTGACTAGAAATGCAAAACTTGAAATGCATTCTCCTAAGGATTCAGTTACCTCATGTGAGCTAAAACTTATCAATGAATCTTTAAATATCAAGTGTGCTAATCTTGCTAAGGACATACTAGCTAAGTCACAAGAAAGTTACTTGCAATGTGCTGAGATTGAGGGGGACTTGGATAAAATCCAAGTCGAACTTAGGAAGAAGTTTGAGGCCCATACCTTTAGGATTAGAAATACCCCTTGCATTTCTTGTGAGGCCCTCAAGATTGAGGCAGCCATGTTGATAGAGAAAAATGCACATGCTAGTAGTTTTTCTCTATCTGGTTCTTCTTCCTCTTCTCTTCCCTATTCTTCATGTGCATCTTTCTTCCGGGAGAGTGAGTATCTCATGAGCACTCTCGAGAAGTTTGTTGGAGGCAAGAAGAAGCTCAATCTCATTCTAGACCAATCCAAGTTTAGCCAATTCAATCAGGGTCTATGATTTGACTACTTGGAGCATGATAGGGCGCATCCTCCCACCATTGTGCATGACTCCAAGAGTGGCGAAATCGTGGTGACTCCTAGGGTGAGCTCCACTGTGTTTAGATCTGCTAGGGTTGTCTATGGGATCTCTGATCAGAAGGTTGCTTCTCCTGTTACTTCTGTCTCTAGCAAGACGAAGTATACATTCACCTTCTGTCAGAAGGATGGTCACCTAGTAGATTTCTTCTTTAGACATGCCAAGATCACAAAGTGTGAGCATGTTGCTTCTCTTAGGGGTATGCAGGGTCATCCCCAGACTCTTAGGTTAGAGAGTAGTCTGTTTTTGGGTAGTGTCCAAGACTCGATTTTTATACTGTTCATTCGAGTTTTGATCCTGGAGCTGTTCGTGGTCAGTCTATCCACCGTCCTCTTCTTATTCCTTGTTTTTCCCATTCAGGTAGATATCAGCAGCGTGAGGTGTTTTCTGGTAGGATGAAAGATCGAAATGGCGATCAGAGAGGGGGGGGGGTGAATGATCCCAAATAAAATTTCCCCCCACTCAAAGTACTCCAAAAAATCTCGCAACAAAAATTTGAAACACCCAAAGATTTTCTTTCAAACTGGTGTTTCTCAGATTTGCACATCCTCCAAAACCCGAACAATTAGATAACTATGTGTACCCCTAGCTTGCATGGATGAGAACCATGAATCATGTAAGGGATTTTTAATTACAATCCTGGTTGTCAAGTATTCAAACAAAGAGGAATCAACTCAAAGACTACTTTTCTAAAAGAGATAAAGCAAAAACACCAAAGTCTCTTTCTAGAAAGGTAAAAGCAGATTTTCCAGAAATTATCCTCAAATGGAGCAGGTGGTTGGTGAGTTTATATTACTCTAAAATTTATAGGAATTTTTCCCCCTATGAGTAGTTGAGTCGTGAAACACTCAACCAAAAATTACCTCAGAAATCCTTGTAGAATAAACATGAAAAATCAAGCATTACAGACAGTCAGGAACTTCGACCAGAAAGTTTGAGGCTCGGTTTTCACTTCACAGCGCTCAAACGGTGCAACCAGTGGACTCAAATTTTTTTTCCAGAGATGGATATATGAGTCGTTCACCGTCTCCAACAAGAATAACATAAAAATGATATTTTTATATTTTTATAAAAATCAAAGACTGACTGTTGCAGGAAGAACAAGTTCTGGACAGATTTGCAATTCAATAAGAACTTGATCTCTAGTCTATCATAGGGTGCAAGAAAGATGTAAAACCAAATGAACACACTCAAGACATCCTAGAAGAACAGTATTTAGAAGGAGGGGAGGCAAATCCAAATTGCGATAAAGTAAATTGCGAGAATGTAAATGCGGGAAAGTAAATGCTGAATTTAAATTGCGTAATTTAAATGCGTAAAGGAAATGAAACATGAATATAAATGAAGAACATTTCATTTCTGGAAGGAGAGGTTACAAAGCCTCACATTTCATGTGGGCAAAGCTCAAAGGAGCATCAAAAACCTCAAAACCTTCAAGGGGGAAGGCTACCCCTCCACCCCTATTTATACAACTCTTGGGCCACCTACCACCCTTGGATGAGCCTCTAAACCCTAGAGCATCCATCAAGGGCTAGGATTTACCCTCTCAACCAGCCATGCAAGGGTTCACCCAAAACCCACAACACATAATGGTTTTTCTTGCACGATTTTCAAACCATACTAACTAGACCCGCTATCCTATCAACTAGACCGCAATCCGACGGCCCTCATCGATCCGAACAGCATCTAGCTAGCATCACATCCATTCCTTGTCTTCATGGCTTGCACGAACTCCATCTCCGATCATCTTCCGGCGATCCCCAACCGTTTGGACCTCCGACGCTCCTCGCCTAGTCCCGGCCATCCTTTGCCTCACCATGACCTAGCACCGTCATCCTGCAACCATCAAAAACAAGGAATCTCCTCACATAGCAATGCTCACAAAGATGTGCAATAAATCCATCAAAGTACACTCATTAAAATTCATTTTTCCTCGTTCTGGCCGGTAGCACCGGGAAAACAGAGAAGACCTCAAATTGCTTCCAATTGAAAATCCAATTCAAATCAAACTCAAACAAGAGCAACCCAAGCTCAAATTTAGTCAAATACTCATCACAAATCTGGATAGACCTCCACATGGTCCTTCAATCTCCCCCTTGATGAGTATATTGACAAACACAACAAAAGGCATATGATTTGAGTTTGAAGAGGATGAAGAAGAAAGCAATTTTTCAGTTGCAAAGTCAAACTTGGTCCAAAGATAGAAATTGGAACCATGACCAAGTTAGTGGAATTTAGATTTTAGAGTTAAATTTAAGAAAGAGCAGGTTTTCAACAAAAAGTCTAAAATCCAACTAAACATGTCAAATGTGATTATGATTCAAAAAATAGCATAGTTTTACAAAGATCATAAAAACCAAATCAGCATTCACATTTTTATCTTTTTGGTGATGCCTTTTCTACATTTTCTCCCCCTTTTGGCAATATAGGCATCAATTTTTTATGTATGCATGAAATGCAATCGAAATAGCTTTGAAGATTATCCAATTGATCAAAATGGAAAGATGTTACACCAAGCTTGTCAATTTCAGAATATGACTAAACTAAGACATGTCCAAGACCAATACATTTTATGAAAAAGCTTAGTTTTACAATATTTCATTTTAGCATGATTTGACAAGTGCGAAACTTAGCAGAGTTTCAAAGCTAGAAGCAAAACCACTCAAGGATCAAATGGAAAACCTAGAGTTCAACCTACTCAACACTTTGGGGAATTTTGAAGTGCATATAAGGTCCTTCAAGCTCATTTTTCAATTTATACAAATTTTCTTTATGACTTAAAAAAACATAGCGGGGTGCAAATGTTTGACATTATTTGCATTCTTTACCCACTTATGTGTTTGATATTTGTATTTTTTTTAAAATTGACTCAAGCCATTTTCGATCATCTCAAGAGTAACTCTTAAGAGAATGATCTTGGTCATACACAATATATTCCAAGTTCATCCCAAGTGCATTGGGAGGCAATCTCGTGAATATACAGCGTTGAGATCAATTTTGCGCAGAAGAGTCATTTTTTTTAATTTTCAATCCAGCACATATGAGCAATTCTGAAGGACTCAAATATGGATCAAACAAATTTCACCCAAGTTGCTATAGGGACTCTAGAGAAATCCAAAATTTCACAATTCATGGTAAAAACCCCTAGAGAAGAAACTTAGTAAGTAAAAGCAACATGTTTCGTCAAGTTTACATTTAAAGCTTTCAAATTTTTTAGATTTTAATAAGCTTAGCATGATAAATGGACTTGGACATATCTAAGCTAGTGATTTTCTTCAAAAGATATAGCATGATGTATTTCATGAAGATTGAGTCAATTGCATAATAGACAAAGCTCATAAAACAGAAAATGCAGTCTAAATGCAATGCATGAACAGATTCCCAAACTCCCCCTCAACAAATGAATCAATTTTAAGCTCAAATCTGGTTAAAGTTGAGTTATTATCAAGATTAGGCATAAGGACAACCCAAATAAACTCAATAATAACCAGAAAAAACATAATGAGGAGAAGAAGTCGAGAAACTACAAAACTAGATGGCTATTGAGTATAGATAAGATAGAAGAGACTCACTACGGCTCAGACTCGCTCTTATCTTCCCCAGTGACTGACATAGGGAAGCTGACTCTAGATCCCAACTAAGGAGTGCACACACCACTGCCTACCCAGAGACCCAATACCTGCTAGACTTATAAGACTGTGAGGGAACTCAACCTAGAGAGAAGAGAGAACAGCTAATCACGCATGATAGCAACCTAAAGCACAAGATAAGAGGTCCATGCAAAGCATGCCAGAAGTCTAAGTGAGTGAACTCAACTCAAGAAAATAAGCCCAAAATCACCCAGAAGAAATACAAAGAAGAGAAAAACTGGAAGAGAATATATTATACATAATATACAAACCAGCTCCCCCTCACGAAAGGCCGTAAGGGTTCACGACCCCAAGCTCACAACTCAAGGCAACAAATCTGGAGCTATCCAAAGGCTTGGTGAAGATATCGGCTAACTAGAGGTCACTCTCTACAAACTGGAGCGCGATATTTCTCTTCTCCACGTGGTCTCTAAGGAAGTGATATCTAATATCAATGTGCTTGGTCCGGGAATGTTGCACTGGGTTTTTAGCAATGCAAATAGCTGAAGTGTTATCACAGAAAAGTGGCACACTCTCTATCTCTAACTCATAGTCCCGCAAGGTCGATCTCATCCAGAGCACCTAGCTACAAAGAACTAGTCAGCAAAACATACTCGCCTTAGCGAAGGATCAGGCAACTCCTGGATCGCTTCCTAGATGACCAAGAAACAAGAGAAATGCCAATGAATTGGCAAGTACTAGAAGTGCTCTTCCTATCTATCCTACAACCAGCAAAGTCGGCGTCGAAAAAGGCTATAAGAGATAGACAAGAAGAAGAAGAGTACCAAATACCATAACCAGTGGTAGCACGAAGGTACCTGAAGATGCGGTTGACCGCCTGGCGGTGAGAGGCGCGAGGAGAAGCTTGAAATCGAGCGCACAGACACACAAATAAATGTATGTCCGGCCTCGAAGCGTTGAGGTACAAGAGGAGCCGATCATGCTCAAACTCCTTTTGATCAAGCGGCTCACCATCCTCATCGGGCTCGAGGACAGCAGTGGTGGCCATAGGAGTTATCACCGGCTTCCCATCAGACATATCGAAGCGCCTCAGGAGGTCACGGGTATACTTGCCTTGATGCAAGAAAGTACCCTCCCGAGTTTGCTTGATTTGGAAGCCAATAAAGTAGCTCAACTCGCCCATCATACTCATCTCAAACTCTGTGCTCATCACCTCGGAAAACTGAGACGCAAGCGAATGAGACGAGCTACCAAAAATGATATCGTCTACATAAATCTGGACGAGAAGAAAATGCGACTCATGATGTCTGATGAACAGAGTCTTGTCTACTACGCTTATTTTGATGTCATGGCTGAGAAGATAAGACTTGAGCATCTCATACCATGCTCTGGGGCCTGCTTGAGTCCATACAAAGCTTTGGAAAGCTTGTATACATGACTCGGAAACTTGGGGTTCTCAAATCCTGGAGGTTGTTTGACATAAACCTCTTCCTCAATATAGCCATTGAGGAATGCACTCTTGACATCCATTTGATAGAGCTTGAAGCCCCGGGATGCAGAGAATACAAGCATGATCCTAATAGCCTCTAGTCTAGCTACAGGGGCAAAGGTCTCCTCAAAGTCAAGACCCTCAACCTGAGAAAAGCCCTGTGCAACTAGCCTAGCCTTGTTGCGAATGACAACTCCATTCTCACTCTGCTTGTTTTTGAACACCCACTTGGTCCCAATGACATTATGACCAGATGGATGTTCTACAAGCTGCCAGACTTTGTTCCTCTCGAAGTTTTCAAGTTTCTCATTCATAGCATTAGTCCAAGACTCGTCAGATAATGCATGAGTCACATCCTTCGGCTCAAACGAGGCAACAAAGGCAGAGTGAATGCAGAAACTGGACAAACCTGATTTTGAGCGAGTGACTCGCTCAAACAGATCGCCGATGATCTGATCAGGTGGATGAGAGCGCTGAATATGACGGGGAGGTCCAGAAGAAGAAGTGGCCTCTACCTCATGCACAGAAGAGGTAGGAGCAGAGCCACTAGCTGAATGAGAGTCAGAAAGCAAGCGCTGGCCTTCCTGAGGTGCAGAAATGGAAACAGGAAGCACCTCAGGTGTAGAGGGGACTGGATCAGGTGGAACACCATCATCTCCATCATCCTTATCCTCTACAAAGATGGTCTCGGAGGAAGAAGAAGAGCCTAAAATATCGGGTCTAGCTCCTGGGCTAGCCTCATCAAAGGTCACTTCACAGGTCTCTATGATCTTATGCGCATCGCAACTCCAGACCCTATAGCTACGAGAAGAAGTCGAATAACCCAGAAAGATACCATCAGAAGAACGAGACTCAAACTTATCCAGGTTACCAGACTTCAAAATAAAACACTTGCAACCAAACACACGAAAATGAGAAACACTGGGCTTTCGCCCATACCTCAACTCATAAGAAGTGCGGTGCAAATGTGCTCTCAAGAATACACGATTAGAAACATGGCAAGCAGTAGTTATAGCCTCAGCCCAAAACTTCCTAGGGGTAGTGTACTCGTCTAGCATCGTCCTGGCCATTTCTACCAGGGTCCTGTTCTTCCTTTCCACTACGCCATTTTGCTGAGGGACGTAGGGAGAGGAGAACTGATGCTCTAAACCAGACTTCACACAAAAACTCTCAAAATAGGAGTTCTTGAACTCCGTTCCATTGTCACTGCGTATAGCTCGTAGGGCACTAGGGAGCTCAAAAGACAACCTACGAACTAAACACCTAAAATGGGTAAAAGTCTCATCCTTCGAGGACATGAAAAACACGTAAGAGTATCTCGAAAAATCATCAACAATGACAAGAACATACCACTTTCCACCCAATTACTGCACTCTAGCTGGACCAACAGTGTCCATATGTAAAAGCTGTCCTGGTTCATCAGTCATCACAACAGTGACTGGGGGATGAGAAACAGCAACCATCTTGCCATGTCGACAAGGAGAGCAAACTAAGTCTTTGAGCATTTTTGTAACATCCCAAAAATTTGCATTTAATATTATTTTATAATCATTTGTGCCTTTTGTGATTTTCTAGAATTTATTGGAATTTATCTAGAATTTATTTGAATTAATTTCATAATATGTATATTGGCCTTTTGTGAAATTAATTAGTTATATAACAAAGAAATATAAAGTTTTGCCAAAAATATTTTATTTGAGTTCACAAATACCTCCAAGTATTTATGAGAATCTTATTGGATTTTTCCAGATATTTTTATTGTCTTAAACTAATTAAATGAATTTCTGTAATTTTTTTAAAAGGAAAATGCAGGGAAATAGAAATATGATATTGGGCGTAACCCAATCGTTTCGCATAAAACCCATCATTGGCGGCCCAAGTCGGCTCATGGCCGCTTTTCGTAAACCCTAATCCTCAGAGCCGTTAGATCGCGATCTAGCGTTTCGGATGATGCCATGTAAGACTTCGTGTCCTGGCCGTTGGATAGGGACGTGTGTCAGGCACAGAGTCTTGGTCTCCGATTAGAACTCTGTCTCGCGCCTCCGCCGTCTGGAGCACGGAGTCCAAGGTTTGTCGTCCGAATATAGGACCCTTCTGGGTATTTAAGATGCGTAATAGGTTTGCCAGGAAGCTAGCAGTCAAAGCCCCAAGTTTCATCGTGAGATTGCGTTGAGATTTCGTCGGAATTTGAATAACTCGCCGAGCATCGCCAAAAGTTCAAAGCTTCGATTCGTCATCGGTGGTGACCCTTGGAAGTCATCAATTGCATCACCAGAACTGCCGCGACGAGCTTCATCTGGTGCGCTCGTTTGATTCGCTAAGGGATCGTCGGAATCGAGGGAAGCCACGGAAGTCACCGCCATTGAAGAAGAAGACGTCGCCGCCCATGTTCCTATGCGCGAAACTCAAGACCACTCGCGTCATCGTGTTCATCTCGTCGAGGCGAATCTGTAGGTACCCTCTGTAGCCGCCGGCGATGACCCTAGGATAGCGCGCGCCGTTGTTCAACGTGGCGTGATGCTACGTCGACACGTGGCTGCCCCGTCACAATTTCGTCCGAGGTGGCAGCCGCGTCGCGCTTGCGTGGCGGTTTGCGTATGCGTCGCGGTGGCGCTGAGTCAGCATAGCGCTGGTCCCGTATGCCAGCGGCCCAAGACCCGCATGCACCGGGTGCACCGTGGACCGGTGAAGTTCATGGACCCAGTCCATGGACCGAGGGACACGCCATCTGGTCTGCTCGGGTCAGGGCTGACGTCAGCATGACGAAATAAATCGGTTTTTCAGTCTAAAAATAATTCGTTTAATTTTGATTTTCCAATTTCTGTATTTTCAGTATTTAGTCAAACTTTAAAAGGCTATAACTTTTGCATTTTAACTCGGATTTGGGTGATTCAAATTTATAAAAATTTGTAAAATTGATATCTATTTAATGGTGAATTTTATTTGATTTTTCGAGTTTATTTGCTCTCTATTTTGGTATTTATTTGCTTTTCTCCTTCGGTACACGTAGACGTTGAATTGTGCGACGCTTCGGAGGAAGATCCAACAACTCAAGATTAAGTACCAGAGCAAGACCAGAACCTATTCCAAGGCAAGTTGTGCTTTGAACTTGTTGAACCCATGTTTATACAAATGCTATATTGTTTTACTCTATTGCATGGTATTTCAAGTATACAATTGTTTCAACTTAAATTGGGATCTAGTTAAGCTACCAATTTGATTTATACCCTACCTTGTCATTTGTATGCCATGATCTATTGTCACCCTAGATTGGATCACTATAGTTGGTTGATATTGAAATCAACATGGGATGGTTAGATCGTCATAGTTGTTTAGCTGTGCCACGTCGTCATATGTACATGAATCATCAATGATTAATCTTGACTAATGAATATGGAACAATGATGTGAACTTGTGTGTCATGTGAAGTCATACGATGAGATTGAGTTGTTGTGGCGAGTCATGTCACGCAACGATGTTGAATTGTTGATGGCACGTGGTGCTTGGTAATCAACTTGGGTGATAATCACTTAGATTGGGGCAAGTGACAAGGGGCGAGTATGCCAAGGTGGGCCCGATGGGCAGAGGGTATGTGGACGTCTTGCCTTGATCACTCTAAGGACTTAACCTTGCAAGCCTTTGACCTGAGTCAATCATGCAACCACATGTCTGGTATGGGCCAGCCTAGCTGATTAATTTGCAATGTCTTAGCTTTGGTACTATCTTGGTCGGTGTGAGTTCCCGAGTTATGGAGTAATTCACATGGCGCAAGAGGGGGACTGGATGTGGTAACCATCCCACGGTGTTGAAACCTTAGCGATCGATGCAGGTTAAGCGGAGCATTGTAAAGGCTTTGTAATGATTTCTCTGCCGGCACATCAAAGGAAGTGTGCTAAAGGCCAGGCGCAAAGAGAATATCATGTCGTGTGGGTAAAGTGCATAATCTCTACAGAGTGTAAAACTATTCGAATAGCCATGCTCGCGGTATTGAGCAATGCTCGGGAATTACAGTTAAGGGTTAGTTTAATTAAATGGAATACTTGGTTGGGATGGTGGGGTTGCCATATGGAAGATTGGAACTTGATTTAGGAATGGAAAACTTGGTTTACTTGAGAAATGCTGAATCTATCTATTATTGTTATTTGTTTTACGGTCTTTACAATCTATTTATTGTATTTGTTCATAAATGCTGCTTTGTTGCAAAATAACCATGATAGCCTTTCCTTTGGAATAAGCCTTGCATATAGCTGTGTTAGAAATGCATTCTGTGCACAACTTGTTGAGTGCTTTATGTACTCACCCTTGCCAACAACAACATCATCAGTTGAGGAGTCTACACCTATGCTGGAGGAGGAGTTCCATGAGGAGACGAATGTTTAGGGCGCAAGCCTTGTCAGTTGCCTGTGGTATACTGAGTGGTTGTCTACGTTTTCATTCCGCTGCAGTTTAATATGTCATTCAACTTTGCGAGGCATAGTCATGTAAGTTGATTATAAGGTCATTCAACTAGTAGTATATAATATATGATGTCTTTCATAATGTTTCCGCTATGTATGATTGTGATATTTACTGATGTTGAGCTTGTGCGCACTAGCGTGATCCTGGACTAGTGCGGTATATAAAGAGGGTCCGGATTTGCATATTCTGGTCCCGACATAAGTGGTATCAGAGCCATACTGACTGTAGGCCTTGACCCTAGATAGTTTGGTCGTCTCTATAGAGCCTTCAAAATTATTTTCTGAAGGACATAATTAACTTGAAAGAATAATATGTTCTTGTCATATCTCATTCTTCTATTCCTTTCCTCAGTAAAATTTCTCTCTTTTCCCCTGCTAAAATTCTTTCTCTCTTCCTTGCTGGATCGAGTTAAAAACCTTATCTGAGTTGTCTTAGTAGTTGACGATATACCGCACTTTAGGAGAAAGCTATGAGAGCTTGCTGTTAACCCTGAAGACCATGAAGGAAGGAATCATCGAGCTCGAGAAAGGAGTGGATCGATGAAGTGTTCCAGAAGCTAGAAGACATATGCTTCGAGTAGCTAGTTGAGACTCATGTGTGGGAGTCGCGTCTGCTTAAGATAGAAGTGTTACCCCTGTAGGCGGTAGTTTTGTGTGTATAGATTGAATTGGTTCTTCCTTGATTGCTGAGTGTGCAGTATGTGTTGCAAAGCTTTTAGGCTTATATAAGCAACCATACCAAGTTATTAATATTGTTTGTTTAAGTTATTGGGTTGAACCTATCACCCCTGCTTTAGGATTCCTGCTCCTTACCTTTGCTATTTCCCTCTTCCCTATTCCAAGTAAAGCAATCAAGCAGATGGTTCAGATTCGTGGAAACAACAGAATCAGTGGAGGTGAAAATCAAACCAAGGAGAACCTCAATGATGGATCAGTTCTTCAACCGTCAGTACAGATGGATATGCAGAGTTTCAGAGAGTTCTTGACTGCTCAGACTCAGTTGATGCATGCAATGATGAAGCAGATGCGGAATATGACTGGCCCAACCAATGTCAACGAAGTGTTCCAAGTTGCTACCAATGATTTCCGTTCCTACTTAAGGTTATCAGAATTCATAAGAACTCGTCCGTCGACGTTTTCAGGAAATGTGTTACCCTCGGAAGCGGATGATTGGCTCAAGACCATTGAGAGGAAGCTGCTCATTGCTCAGTGTGAAGGCGATGAGAGAGTCTTGTATGCTTCTTATCAGTTGCAAGGAATTGTTGCGGAATGGTGGAAGAAATATTGCGCTGTTCATGAAGCCCCGCGGAATATCACTTGGAATGAATTTGTTGTTGCTTTTCATAATCTCTTTGCCTCACCTAGAGACAGTATGGCCACGGTAAATGCGGAGCAGAATACTATCCCTGCACCTTGTTCGACATCTAAGCGTTGCTCTCTAAAGTGCTGTCAACCAAACAAGTCAGAAGATCGTGCATGCATTCGTTGTGGAGAAATAGGACATACCGCGGACGAGCATGCGATTAATTGCTCCAGCTGTGAAGGAAGTCATTCTCTTGGAGAATGTCCTATGAGTTACATCACATGTTATCTTTGTGAAGGCCGAGATCATGGTCCAGCTCAATGTCCCTTGATCCAATAGTTCTTCGCTGTAATTCAAGATCGACAAAAGAATCTTCGAGCCGTAGTTGCTCAAGAGTCGTCAAAAAGAGGCAGAACGTCAGCTGCAAAAGTGGTGCCGCTCGAAGAGCTAAGGACACAATACCTTAATCCTGTTGGCCCTCATCAAGAAAGTAGTAATTGGCAATCACCAACAGCATGTTTCCTGTGCGATGAAGAAGGTCATTGGGCTAGGGAATGCCCTATGAAGCAACCAGTTCTGACACAACAAGAAGACAACAATGTATATGTAGCTGCACAACAGCGAACACGTGTGTGCTACAACTGTCACCAGGAAGGCCATTATGCTAATCGCTGCCCACAAAGAAGACAATCATCGTTTGCGGCCATGGATGTACCAGAAGTTACCTCAGTCAAGTTCATAACACCAAGGGTGAGCAAGAAAGTCGCAAGAGAAGTTTGTACGGAGAATCAGTTGAAGAAGAGGCGTCTGAACGAAGACACTGCCTTAGTCGACGAATGTTCAAGGAAGAGAAGTGGACCTAAGCTTTGTTACACCTGCAACAAGCCTGGGCATTTTGCTAACAATTGCCCTCATAAGAAAGTGACCACACCAGTTCAAGTCAATCTCAATTCTGTTTCAGTAAAAACTTCAGCGCCAACGCCAATCGGGGAAGTTTAGATCGAAGATTTATCCTATGCAAGTGTCATGCCCTCGTTTGTAAAGGAAAGATGACTAGTGATAAAACTCCCTGTAAAAGATTTCTTGCTTAAGAAATAAAGTAAAGATGGTTGAGATGTTGGAATGTGAGGGTTGCAATAAAAAGCATTAATGGTAAAAGAAGGATCAGATGTTTCTTTAAGTATGCACCTGTGATGGTGGTTTGCATGAAAGTGATGTGTGTGCAGTGATGGTCAGTATAGTGGTGATTGTGAAACTTGTCAGTATGAAAGAATTGCCGTTGCCAGAAAGTACAGTATTGCTTGATCTAACCTAGAATGCTATGGGTTAAGTGCTTGTTGTTGGAGAAAAGTTCCTAGCGAACCATATTGGATACCAGAACCTAGAGGCTACTTTTGAAAGGGACTAATCGTCTAGACATAAGGCTGTCCTGGAGTGTGGTTGAAGAGTTGTGTCAGCTAAAGCCCTAAAAGCGAGAAAATGGAAATTCAAGCGACTGTAGATCTTGGTGGTCAGTTGTTGATTAATAGGTTGGAATCTGTCAGCTTGGAAGATGTGCCAGTTGTAAGAGAATATCCAGATGTGTTCCTGAGAACCTACTTGGTGCGCCACCAGATCGAGAGATTAAGTTTTTTTTATTTAGTTAGTGCCTGGTACAGCGCCAAAAGTAAAGAGACCTCATCGAATGCCTACTAATGAACTAGTTGAGACGAAGAAGCAGATCGAAGAGTTCAAAAAAAAAATCTCGCTAGAACCAGTTTGTCACCATAGGGAGCGCCTGTTCTGTTTGAAGATGGGAGCGTAAGGATGTGTATCGACCATCGAGCATTTAATGAAGTGATGATTAAAGGGTAAGTATTCGTTGCCCAGGATCATAAATTGTTTTGATCAGTCAAAAGGAGCTGGAGTTGTCTCAAGGATATAGTTTCGATTGAGTTATCATCAGTTAAGAATGCGTGCAGAGAATGTTCTTAGGTCAGAGTTTTCTACGCGATATGGACAACATGAATTTACAGTTGTGTCTGCTAGAATGATCAATGCTATGGCATAAGTTATGAATCGGATGAATGAAGATTCATGGGATAATTGGACAAGCTGTTGTCGTGCACATAGAGGGCATTCTTGTTATTCCAGGACAAGGGAAGAGCATGCCAAGTAATTGAGATGGGTTCTGGAAAATCTGCAAGAGCGACAGTTGTGTGCTAAGTGTGACCATTGGAAGGAGAAAGTTGAGTTTCTTGGTCATGTAATGGCTTCGAAAAGGGGTTGTTGTTGATCTGAGCAAGTGAAAGTAATGTTGTAATGCGAGCAACCGAAGTCTGTTACCTGGATTCGTGGTTTTCTGGAAATGATAGGATGCTACCATTGATTTATTGAAGGATTCTTGACTATTGCGAGACCGCTTAAGCAATTGTTGAAAAATGAGAAGAAGTTTGCATGGGCGCCATAGTGCATGCTTTGAAGATATTGCATCATTATAGTGACCGAAATATGTACAGACCATAAGAGTTCGAAGTACAGACCTTAATACGGAACGAAGAGGATGGTTAGAGTTGATTAAGGATTATAATGCTAGGATCCGTTATCATCCTAGTATGGCTAATGTGGTATCTGATGTCTTAAGTCGTAAAGGCCATAGTGCCAATACACTGATATCAAGTGATCAATTGAAATTGTGCAAGGAGTTTCAAAAATTGAAATTAGAAGTGGTTTCACAAGGATTTATAGCTGCTTTAGAAGTTAAGCCAATGCTTGAAGATCAGATCAAAGCGGGTCAAGAGATGAAGGCTTAGCTGAGGATTTTATCATGGATGACCAAGGAACCACACGATTTAAAGGTCGAAGCTATGTATCGAATAAGAAAGAGCTTAAGCAGTTGCTTTTGGAAGAAGCTCATGATTCTAAGTATTCAATTATTTCAAAAAAAAGTGCTAAGATATATCAGGGTCTTAAAGAAAGGTTTTGGGTAGCCTAAGGTGAAGCATGAAGTTGCTGAAAATATCGCTTTGTGTGATGTTAGAGAATAAAAGCAATGCATCAGAGATCAGCAAGTTTGTTACAGCCGTTGCAGAGTTCTGAGTGGAAGTAAGAGGCAAATCAGTAATAAGATACCTAGTGTTGAGAATGGTCGAGAATCCGGAAGGGATATGGTTCCGTTAGGGCCATCGCTGACCTTTTGGCCGAGGTTGCTCATTTCACACCATTAAGACTACCTATTCAGGAGATCAGTTGGTAGGACTATTTATAATTTTCTGGTTGCATGGTATGTCTAAGAAGATTGTGTCAGATAGGTACCCAATTTACCTCGAGATTCTGGAATAAGCTGCGTGAAGCATTGGGAACTCGTTTGAATTTCAGTACATCGTATCATCCACAGACAGATGGTCAGAATGAGGGAGTTAATCAGATTCTTGAGGATACGCTGAGAGCTTATGCTTTAGCCTGTGCTATTTTGTGGGATAAGTGTTTGCCGTATGCGGGATGTAGCTATAACCACAGTTACCAGGCTAGTTTGCATATGTCACCAATTGAGGTTTTATATGGACGTGCCTGTCGTACTCCGTTGAATTGGAATGAGACAGGAAATCGTATGGTATTTGGACCTGATATTCTCAAGGAAGCCGAAGAGCGAGTTGCTATGATTAGAGAGACGTTGAAGGTAGCGCAGTCAAGGCAAAAGAGCTACGCTGATAATCGTCGTCAAGATTTGAGGTTCGAGTAAGATGATTTTGTGTATCTCAGAGTTAGCCCTCTTAAAGGTGTCGAAAGGTTTCACGCTAAGGGGAAGCTTGCGTTAAGATATGTTGGTCCGTTCAAGATTTTGAGCCGTCAAGGAGAGGTTGTTTATCAGATGGAGTTGCCGTAGTCAATGGCAGGAGTGCATGATGTGTTATATGTGTCACAGTTTAAGAAATGTCTCAGAGTGCCAGCGGAGCAGATGCCATTAGAAGCAATTGAATTGCAGGAGGATTTGATCTACAAGGAGTAGTCGATCAGAATTTTGGATGTAATGGAGCGCAAGACCAAGAGTAAGTCTATTCGTTTTTGCAAAGTTCAATGGAGCAATCATTCGAAGAATAAAGCAACCTGAGAGCTTGAAGAGGATCGAAAGTCAGAATTCCCAAATCAATTCTCTAGCTAGCCCTAAATCTCGGGGTCGAGATTCTGTTAAGGGGGGAGGTTTGTAACATCCCAAAAATTTTCCTTTAATATTATTTTAGTATCATTTGTGCCTTTTGTGATTTTCTGGAATTTTTTGGATTTTTCTGGAATTTATTTGAATTAATTTCAGAATATGTATATTGGCCTTTTGTGAAATTAATTAGTTATATAACAAAGATAATATAAAGTTTTGCCAAAAATATTTTATTTGAGTTCACAAATACCTCCAAGTATTTATGAGAATTTTATTGGATTTTTCCAGATATTTTTATTGCCTTAAACTAATTAAATGAATTTCTGTAATTTTTTTAAAAGGAAAATACGGGGAAATAGAAGTAACAGTATTGGGCCGTAACCCAATACTATTCTCGCAAGGCCCATCGCTGGGCGGCCCAAGTCGACCCGCGAAGCCAGTTTTCCACAAACCCTAATCCTGTAGCCGTTAGATCTCGATCTGGCGTTTCGGATGATGCCACGTAAGACTTCGTGTCCTGGCCGTTGGATAGGGACGCGTGTCAGGCATAGAATCTTGGTCTCCGATTAGAAATCTACCTCGCGCCTCTGCCGTCTGGAGCGCGGAGTCCAAGGTTCGTCGTCCGAATATAGGACTCTTCTAGGTATTTAAGATGCGCAATAGTTTCGCCAGGAAGCTAGCAGTCAAAGCCCCAAGTTTCATCGTGAGATTGCGTTGAGATTTCGTCGGAATTTGAAGAACTCTCCGAGCAACGCCAAAAGTTCAAAGCTTCGATTCGTCATCGGTGGTGACCCTTGGAAGTCATCAATTGCATCACCAGAACCGCTGCGACGAGCTTCATCTGGTGCGCTCGTCTGATTCGCTAAGGGATCATCGGAACCGAGGGAAGCCACGGAAGTCACCGCCATTGAAGAAGAAGACGTCGCCGCCCATGTTCCTGTGCGCGAAACTCAAGATACCTCGCGTCATCGTGTTCATCTCGTCGAGGCGAATCTGTAGGTACCCTCTGTAGCCGCCGGCGATGACCATAGGACAGCGTGCGCCGTCGTTCAACGAGGCGTGATACTTCGTCGACACGTGGCTGCCCCATCACGCTTTCGGCCGAGGTGGCAGCCGCGTCACGCTTGCGTGGCAGTTTGCGTATGCGTCGCGGTGACGCTGAGTCAGCATAGCGCTGGTCCCGTATGTCAGCGGTCCAAGACCCGCGTGCACCGGGTGCACCGTGGACCAGTGAAGTTCCTGGACCCAGTCCATGGATCGAAGGACACGCCATCTGGTCGGCTCGGGTCAGGGCTGACATCAGCATGACGAAATAAATCGGTTTTTCAGTCTAAAAATAATTCGGTTAATTTTGATTTTCCAATTTCTGTATTTTCAGTATTTAGTCAAACATCAAAAGGCTATAACTTTTGCATTTTAAGTCGGATTTGAGTGATTCAAATTTCTAAAAATTTGTAAAATTGATGTCTATTTAATGGTGAATTTTATTTGATTTTTGGAGTTTATTTTCTCTCTGTTTTGGTATTTATTTGCTTTTCTCCTTCGGTACGCGTAGACGTTGAATTGTGCGACGCTTCGGAGGAAGATCCAACAACTCAAGTTCAAGTACCAGAGCAAGACCAGAACCTATTCCAAGGCAAGTTGTGCTTTGATCATGTTGAACCCATGTTTATACAAATGCTATATTGTTTCACTCTATTGCATGGTATTTCAAGTATACAATTGTTTCAACTTAAATTGGGATCTAGTTAAGCTACCAATTTGATTTATACCCTACCTTGTCATTTGTATGCCATGATCTATTGTCACCCTAGATTGGATCACTATAGTTGGTTGATATTGAAATCAACATGGGATGGTTAGATCGTCAAAGTTACTTAGCCGTGCCACGTCGTCATATGTACATGAATCATCAATGATTAATCTTGACTAATGAATATGGAACAATGATGTGAACTTGTGTGTCATGTGAAGTCATAGGATGAGATTGAGTTGTTGTGGCGAGTCATGTCACGCAACGATGTTGAATTGTTGATGGCACGTGGTGCTTGGTAATCAACTTGGGTGATAATCACTTAGATTGGGGCAAGTGACAAGGGGAGAGTATGCCAAGGTGGGCTCGATGGGCAGAGGGTATGTGGACGTCTTGCCTTGATCACTCTAAGGACTTAACCTTGCAAGCCTTTTACTTGAGTCAATCATCCAACCACATGTCTGGTATGGGCCAGCCTAGCTGATTAATTTGCAATGTCTTAGCTTTGGTACTATCTTGATCGTTGTGAGTTCCCGAGTTATGGAGTAATTCACATGGCGCAAGAGGGGGGCCCTGGATGTGGTAACCAGTCCCACCAGTGTTGAAACCTTAGCGGGTGGTACCGGGTTAAGCCAGAGCATTGTAAAGGCTTTGTAATGATTTCTCTGCCGGCACACCAAAGGAAGTGTGCTAAAGGCCAGGCGCAAAGAGAATATCATGTCGTGTGGGAAAAGTGCATAATCTCTGCAGAGTGTAAAACTATTCGAATAGCCGTGCTCGCGGTATTGAGCAATGCTCGGGAATTACAGTTAAGGGTTAGTTTAATTAAATGGAAAACTTGGTTAGGATGACGGGATTGCCATATGGAAGATTGGAACTTGATTTAGGATTGGAAAACTTGGTTTACTTGAGAAATGTTGAATCTATCTATTATTGTTATTTGTTTTACGGTCTTTACAATCTATTTATTGTATTTGTTCATAAATGCTGCTTTGTTGCAAAATAACCATGATAGCCTATCCTTTGGAATAAGCCTTGCATATAGCTATGTTAGAAATGCATTCTGTGCACAACTTGTTGAGTGCTTTATGTACTCACCCTAGCCAACAACAACATCATCAGTTGAGGAGTCTACATCTATGCTTGAGGAGGAGTTCCATGAGGAGACAAATGTTTAGGGCGCAAGCCTTGTCAGTTGCCTGTGGTATACTGATGGGTTGTCTACGTTTTCATTCCGCTGCAGTTTAATATGTCATTCAACTTTGCGAGCATAGTCATGTAAGTTGACCAGAAGGTCATTCAACTAGTAGTTTATAATATATGATGTCTTTCATAATGTTTCCGCTATGTATGATTGTGATATTTACTGATGTTGAGCCTGTGCGCGCTAGCGTGATCCTGGACTAGTGCGGTATACACAGAGGATCCGGATTTGCATATTCGGGTCCCGACAATTTTGAGTTTAGGCAAACCAGGAATGAGGTCTTGACTGCTAACTCGAGTCAAATGATCAAATCCAATGTGACCAAGTCTCCTATACTAGAAGGAGAGATCACGGGACTCTGAAGCATTCAAACACCGAAGAGAGTGTCCAGAAGAAACTGAAAAATCAGCACGGAAGACTCTCGCAAATCTAGAAATCCCGCAAACTAACCCTCCTGATGAATCGAGGATTCTACAGGCATTACTCTTAAAACTTACCTCAAAAGAGTCATCGATAAGCTGAGAAACAGAAATCAAGTTATACTGTAGTTTACTCACTAAGGCAACATCTTTAAGAATAAAATTGTCATTAATGCAGATGGTACCTTTGGCAATGACTCTACCTGATGAAGCATCCCTAAAGGTGATCAACTCATCACCGGGGGCTCGGACTAGGGAAGAGAACCAACAAGAATCTCCGGTCATATGACGAGAATGTAACATCCCAAAATTTTCCCAAATAATATTTTATTGATTAAATGTGCATTTATGATTTTCTAGAATTTATTTGTATTTTTCTGGATTTATTTGAATTAATTTTAAATTAAGAATATTGACCTTTTGTTCAAATCTATTTAAATTTGTGCAAAGTTAAAATAAAGTTTTGCCAAAAATATTTTACTTAAGTCCATCATGTCTCAAAGTATTTTTGAGATTTTTCTGTGATTTTTCCTGATTATTTATTTGCCTAAAACCAACTAAATAAATTTTTGTAATTGTTTTAAAAGAAAAATCTGGAAAAATTCATTTAGCAGTAATGGGCCGGAGCCCATTACTTCCACTCGGCCCATTTCGGCGCGGCCCGCGGATTCCTTCTGGAAGATCTTGGCTGTTGCGATCCGTTGGCGTCCCGGATGGAGCCGCGTCGCGAGGAAATCCGCGCCGTTCATCCTGCCACGTGTCGGGGCCTGGTGCATCGTCTCGGATGAGGACTCCGAGTCCAGCTCCGTGTCGACCATGGACACCGCGGTAGAAGCCGGCGGGGCACGGACTCCTAGGGCTATAAAAGGGGCGCGCTGCGTTCGCCAGGAGGCCGTGAGCAAAAGCCCTAAGCGCGTAGCCCGAGAACCGCAGCCGTTCCTCGGGATTTTAGGTTAAACACCGAGCGCCGCCGCCGTCGTCTTCTTCGATTTTGTCACCGTCTGTTGGGTTTCCGTCATTGCTGAGGCTGCCAGAGTCATCGCCGCGATGATTCACGTCCGTGGAGGGTGAAAACGTCGCTGGAGACCCTTTCTTCCGCCGTCTCGGTGGCCTTCGTCCCCAAGTTTGGTGAGGATCTTGTCGCCGTGCTGCCATTAGCGTCGAAGAGCTCAGGGGCCGTTGGATCTGCATCGTCCGTTCAAGATCAAGCCACGTCACCGCTTCGACAGTAATCTACACATGTAAGGTCAGCTGTTGGATGAGCGATGAGCGGTGGAAGTAGCGCCACGTTGCTTTAGTTTCGTAGCCGTCCGATTGTATCTGAGCGCGTCAGATCGCACCGTAACCACGAGCAATCGTGCGCCGCCGCGTGTCACCGTGAGCCCGAAGCGCTGTGAGCTGAGTCCACCGTTAGCGGGCTCGTGAACCCAGTCTATGCGCCGAGACGCGTGTCGCCGTCTGATTGGTAGGCGCCAGGGCTGACGTCAGCATGATGTCATGCTTACGTCATAAATCTATTTTCAATTTAAAAATAAATCTGTTAATTCTGATTTTCTGATTTTGCAATTTCAGTATTTATTTCAAACTTCAAAAGGCTATATCTTTTGCATCGTAACTCCGATTTGAGTGATTCAAATTTCTAAAAATTTGTAAAATTGAGATCTATTTAATGGTGAATTTTATTTGATTTTTGGAGTTCATTTTCTGTCTTTTTTGATATTTATTTGCTTTTCTCCTTCGGTACGCGTAGACGTTGAATTGTGCGACGCTTCGGAGGAAGATCCAGCAACTCAAGAGCAAGTTCCAGAACTATATCAGGACCTATTCCAAGGCAAGTTGTGCTTTGATCATGTTGAACCCATGTTTATAAAATTGCTATATTTGTTTTACCCAATTGCATATATTTCAAGTATACAATTGTTTCAAATTAGATTGGGTTTAGCTAATATACCATATTGATTTATACCCTACCTTGTCATCGTATGCCATGATCCATTGTCACCCTAGATTGGTTCAATATAGTTGGTTAGTAAATATAATCAACATGGTATTGTTAGATCGTATTAGTTGCTTAGCCATGCCACGTCATCACATGTATTGGAATCATTAATAATTAATCTTGATTAATGGAATATGGAACAATGTTATGAAGTTGTGTGTCATGTGGGATCACACGATGAGATTAAGTTGTTGTTGCGAGTCATGTCACGCAACGATGTTGAATTATTGATAGCACGTGGTGCTTGGTAATCAACTGGGTGATAATCATTTAGATTGGGGCAAGTGACAAGGGGCTAGGATGCCAATGTGGGCCCGATGGGCAGAGGGTATGTGGATGTCTTGCCTTGATCACTCTAAGGACTTAACCTTGCAAGCCTTTGACCTGAGTTAATCATGCAACCACATGTCTGGTATGGGCCAGGCTAGCTGAGTAATTTGCAATATCTTAATTTTGGTACTATCGTGGTCGGTGTGAGTTCCTGAGTTATGGAGTAATTCACATGGCGCAAAGGGGGCCACGGATGTGGTAACCATCCACCAGTGTTGAAACCTTAGCGGGTAGTATCGGGTTAAGCCAGCGCATTGTAAAGGCTTTGTTATAATCACTCGCCTTGGTGGTGTTTGGTTGTATCACGTGGGTAAAGTGCATAACCTCCGTAGAGTGTGAAACTATTCGGATAGCCGTGCTCGCGGTATTGAGCAATGCTCGGGAATTACAATTAAGGGTTAGCTTAATTAAATGGACAATTTGGTTGGGATGGCGGAATGCCATGTGGAAGATGGAATTTGACTTAGGATTGGAAACTTGGTTTACTTGAGAAATACTGAATCTATTTATTATTGCTATTTGTTTTACAGTCTTTACAATTTATTTATTATACTTGTTCATAAATGCTGCTTATTGCAAAATAGCCATGATAGCCTATCCATTGGAATAATCCCTGCATATAAATATATATAGAATTGCATTCTGTTCACAACTTGTTGAGTGCTTAAGTACTCACCCTTGCCAAACAACAATAATCAACAGTTGAAGAATCTACACCTGTGTTGGAAGAGGAAGTCCAGGAAGACACGAGTCATTAGGGCCCGAGCCTTGTCGGTTGCCTGTGGTGAACTGATGAGCTATCAACGTTTTCTACTTTCTGCTGCTTAATTATTAGCTTATATTTCCAGTCTTGCCCTGCGTGGCTTAATAATGTAAGTCGGTCATAAGATCATACATTTAGCTATATCAATAAATGAACTATTATCCTATTATCGTTGAGTATGATGTGATATGTACCGATGTTGAGCTATGTGCACTAGCGTTGATCCTGGGACTAGTGCGGTAAACACAGTGGGTTCGAATCAGTGGATTTGGGTCCTTACAGAGGTGGTATCAGAGCATACTGACTGTAGGTCATGGCCCTAGATAGTATGAAGGTGTCCTGTGTGTGTCCAAAACTATTTTCTAAAGAAAAATTTAAAGTTGACTAATAAAACACTCTTGACTCATCTCATTCTCTACTTCTCGCCTTTGCTGAATTTACCCTTTTTACTTGCCGTTCCGGGTGGAGAACTTATTCAAAGTTCTTGTGGAGCAGATGCCGATCGTTCCAACCTTCGAGGAGTCAGTTGGTGGCTACGCCATGGAGCTGTGGAGAGTTCTTCAGACGCTTGGAGGCTTCTATCGTCCGCTTTACCGTGGAGGCAGTTGGACCGTTAATGGTGTTCACCGTGGATTTATTTGCAAGCTGATTATCTACGCCCGGGAGAATGATGAAGCTAGCAG
Source organism: Otatea glauca (assembly GCA_036346275.1). NCBI lineage: Eukaryota > Viridiplantae > Streptophyta > Magnoliopsida > Poales > Poaceae > Otatea > Otatea glauca. The sequence continues at coordinate 12,506,179 of CM070719.1, read as the reverse complement.
GCCAATCAACATCTCCACCAGAAGATTCTCGTACGAGGTTGCAATTCAGGAGGTTGCCCGACTTGCTCTTCGCCGTGTCTGCCGCGACTACGCCGACGAGCTTCACGACTCAGTGTTCCGACTTCACCCAGACGTTCAAGCGTGCCGACACCGACGACACCGTGGAGGCAGTTGGACTGTTAATGGTGTTGACCGAGTCAGGCGGGGATAGATTCACGGCCCACAACTGGAAGCACTGGGCGTTGAAGGAGAACGTGGAAGGAGGCGAAGACAACCAATCATGTGAGGGCGCAGTGTGGGCTGGCTTCTGGGTGAGTTTGCGTTATGTATTTACTCTATTTGAGTATTGCTTTAAATGTAAGTACAATTTGACAGTGTGTGATTATATGCAGGAGAGGTTCCGGCTTGAGAACGAAGACGATTACAACGCTTTGAAGAAGGCCAAAAGCGTCTTCAACAGGGCGGCACAAAAGGTTGTCGGAGATTCGTTCAGCAATGCACGCATTCAAGATGTCATCAATTTTTACAAGAGGGTGAAGAAGGTGAACATGAGAAGAGGACCAGAGGCGGGGAGGATACACTGATGTAACAAGAGTATCTCGAGCTCGGTCGATTGGATAATGAAGGACATTGAGGCTTGGAGGTGGATGTGCCGGTACTGGGGGTCGGAGGATTTTCAAGAAAAATCAAATAGAAATCGAGGGAAGAGAAGAACTAGATTGGGGAAGCACAAGTACGGCGCAGACGGACACATTGGCCTAGAGCAACGCATGGTAAATGTCGGTATTATAATTGTTAGTGAATTTGTCACTATGTTTATAACTTTGCATCGTAGGAGGTCGAAGTGGGAGTACTCCCACTTTTGTGGAAGTTTACATCCGGGGCACCAAGGCGAGGATCCACAGAACCCGGATGTGTTGTGCGGCACGGGGCTAGTGAGAGGATGGTAAGTATAAATGACACAATATGTTTTGTGCAAATTTACATCCAGAGCACCAAAATCTTTGTTTTGCAGCGTCATATGCGTAACAAATGACACAACGTCATGGGCCGAGGTTGATTGGAGGTCCGCATCGGTCGATGTGGAAGCGTTGTACCACGCCGGAGGGCCTAAAGCATGGGAGGTTCGTTAATAAAACTGATTTTATTTGTTTTCGCTCTACTAAGAAAAAAATATTGCATGGTCACATTTCAAGATATATCGTTTGTAGGTGGGCCATGGGGATGGAGTTGTGGATCTGCGATCGTCCTCCACGAGGCTCGGTTTCCTCACGGAGTGCTCGCTCGTCGAGGTCCGCACGGAAGCACAAGCGCACAAGGAGGCTCGTGAAGCGCGAGAGGAGGCTCGTCAAGCGAGAAGAGTCTCGTCAAGCACGAGAGGAAGCTCGCAGAAGCCGAAGACTCGAGAATACATGAAAATGTATCTGCGGTACAATCTCAACTTTGAACAAAACGCTCAAGTTTACATTTGTGATTAAAATCTAACAAACAATCTATATGCGATGTCGTCACAATCTCTTGGACCTAACGTGCCAGTGTTTCGCCCTCCTGTTCCACAGGTAAAGATACTTGAGTTCATTACTCTTTAATTCACTTAGCTCGTAAAACCACGAATTCACAAACTGGACTATTATGTCATAGGGCTCCCAGCCACCTCCCTTCTACATGTTTTCTTTGCACATGCAGCCACCACCACAAGGAGAAGCATCACAGGGTGCTCAGCCTCCCCCGGCATCCTTCATAAACCCTACTGGGATGCAGGCACCACCCCTAGGAGATGCACCTCTGGTTATATGATATTCTCATGCATTCTTTATTTTCAAAAAACTCTATTATGTATACTTCATATCACAAACTATGATCCACAGAGCTCCCAGCCTCCTCCTCCTTTCTACATGTTCACTCCATGATGCGAGACACCTTCTACGGAGAGGCACCACAGGTAAAGACGGATCGGTTCAATTCGTTATTCAAAATTTGAATGAATGATTTATATGTGGCATAATGTACCTGTCTATGCCTTACAGGGCTCCCAGTCTCCAAACCCGTTCTACATGTACCCACCACCTATGCCAAGCCAAGGAATGCCTATGTACTTCAACTCGTGGGCCCTGCAGCCACCTCAGACGACACCACAGGTATGGATGTCGAAAACATTCTAAGTTTGTGACATGAGCTAAGTTTGTCAATTCTTGAACTTACAGGTTTCTGGGTCACGCCCTCCAGCACGTACTAACGACGACATCATAGAAGACATCTTCAACAGCGCCGGCGGCGGTGGTGGTCATTGCGTACGTAGTTTACAAATTGCCGTTTTGGATGTGTGATAGATTATCTAAGGATCTGCTAGAATGTCTCCTTCTGGTTTGAGAGATTGATATATATATTATAACTGCAAATGCTTTTTTGTCTGCTGAGTGGATGGCCTATTTACTAGAGAGGTCATGCCAAAATTTTGTACATTTCAATGACTTAGTTTTAAGCCGGTTTTAAAGAGTTAAAAGGTTGGTTTCGGTCTTTTAGTACAGGTAGTAGGTTTGGTGTCTAGTTCATTCTTTTAGTATATATCAATCTGAGTAATCTGTTGCAAAAGTGATAATTTTTGTTGAAATGCATAACTTAGTCGATTTTAGGACATTTAGGCAACTCTTTCTTAAACCTTGCACAAATTATCTCAATGTTCATACTTGAAAAGGTTTACTTGTGTGCTTATGAAAGTTCATTCTTTGTGCTCTGTAGATAAGTGATGGTTTACCAAATTATTAACCCATTACGTGCTATTTGATTTTTCTTTCATCAATAACTTTTGATTTGAAACTTATATTGTGTCGACTTCTTGGAATTGAAAAGTTATCTTAAGACAACTTGTTCAATTGTGAACTTATGTTTTAAATGCTTTATATGGCATCCTTGTAGAATGTGTTGTTTGCCCATGTACAATCGATTGTTTATCCTTGTAGAATGCTTTATATTTGTACTTTGTATATTGAACTCTTAAAATGACTACCAAAACTCTTAATTGCTTCTTTGAACTATTTTCACTGCTTGTTATCTTTTGAATACTCGGTGATGCAATTGGGGTCTTTGGAAGTTGAATTAAATAATTTTAGTTGTAATCTTGGCCTTATGTTAATACTAGAGAGTATTACTTTGATGCTTCATTGAATATGAGATTGATGTTCATATGATTATTGCAGCATATCTTGACTAGCTCAATGCGTGTAGTTCTTATATATAGTATCTATTCTTGTTTAACTTGACTGTCATATTGATATTCTCATATTGTGTCTTGGTTGAATAGTACTATTGATATTCTCATATTGATATTCATGTGAATCAAAGATAATGTTACTTGTAGCACAACCTAAGTTAATCTTGAACTTGCGAGGTTTCTAGGTCACGCCCTCCAAAGACGCATACTAACGATTTACATCATAGAAGACATCTTCAACAATACGACGGTGGTGGTAGCGCCCACAACTCCAACAACCCCGAGGCATGAATTCCATTGTGAGCTCGATTGGTGTATAACTGTTGTACTTTATAACTTGTTGTGATGGATACGTTGTGATCGACTTATTGTGATGGACTTATTTTAATGGAATGTGGATTGTATCTATTGTGGTTGTAATGTGTTGTACGTCATTGCATAGTTTACAAATTGTCGTTGGATGTGTGATTGGATTATCTAAGGATCTGCTAGAGTGTCTCCTTCTGATTTGAGAGATTGATATATATTATAACTGCAAATGTTTTTTTGTCTGCTGAGTGGATGTCCTATTTACAAGAGAGGTCATGCCGAAATTTTGTACATTTCGGAGACTTAGTTTTAAGCCGGTTTGAAGAGTTAAAAGGTTGGTTTCGATATTTTAGTCTTGGTAATAGGTTTAGTGTCTCGTTTGTTAATTCTTCGTTCGCTTGAACTTCATTGTGGAGTTTGTCTTTTGTGTTAGTGTTTCTGATCAGATTTGAACAAAATAGATGATCCTTCTTATTTATTCTTCGCTTAGTAATTTTTAGTTTCAATTTTCTTTTTGCCTTTTCTTTTCTTCTTTAGTTGTTATATGTATTGAGTGCGATACATATATATATATAAATACATACATTTGGATATATATATATGCATATATATATATATACATTTTTTTGTAAAAATGACTGATAAATTCGTGGGTTTATTAAACCCACGAATTTAACAGATTAAATTCGTGGGTTTAATAAACCCACGAATTTAACTCAGATTCCGAATTAAATTCGTGGGCTTGGCAGAAACCCACGAATTTAACTTAAATTCGTGGGTACCCACGAATTTAATTAATTAATTTCGTCGAGTTATTTTCAGAACTAAATTCGACGATTTGCTCACGAATTTAAATTAAATTCGTGGGTTTTAGCTTAAATTCGTGGGTTTTTGGCCCACGAATTTTTCCCTGATTCTTGTAGTGTCATGCCACCTCTCTTTCTCTCTCTCACCCTCTTGTATGCATGAGAAAACTTGCGAGCAAGAAGAGCAAGCTCATTTTCTGGAAAATTTTCCAGTTGGTCATCGCTTAGCTCGCAAAGGGCGAAAAGAGAGAAACCAACAGAAAGATCAAGCGAAGATCCAATAGGATCAGTGACAAAGGCCATTGACTGTGATTTTGTCTTGCGAGAGACGACGTCGATCTTATGAGTCTTGAGACGGGAGTAAAGCCCATCAAGAGTCAAGGTCGACAAGTCGGTAGTGTCCTTGATAGTGGTCACTTTCATTTCCCAAACTCGAAGATCGAGTGCGGTTAAGAAATGTCGAGCATTATCCGAGTCAAGGTATATACAACCAAATGCTCAAAGATCGCTCAAAATCTTTGTAAAACGACCGAAACACTCATCAAGACTCTCACCAGCGTGTTGTTCAAACTTGTTGTACTCACGCTTGTACTGATCCTGTCTCATGATCTTGATTTGAGTAGTGCCCTCATGGTAAGCATCGAGGGTCACCCAAATCTCGTGAGCGGAACAGAGGTGAGAAATACAATCATACTCACTGCGGCTAAGACCCTGTATGAGGATGTTCCTTGCCTTAGCGTTCGCCTCAACGTCACCCATATTTTCGGCCGTGACGTTTTCATCAGCAGGAACCTCATACGGGAGTTTCACCTTCTGCCAAATCAGGAAGCCCTGGGCAGTGATGTATGACTCCATCCACGATTTCCAAAAAGGAAAATCAACTCCAGCAAAAATAGGAGGCTTGGTGGAATACTTGTCCATCGCCATGGCTCTTGAGACCGGTCAAGATCTATGGAAGAGCAAAATCGGCTCTGATACTGATTGAAAGATTGAAATGGCGATCAGAGGTGGGGGGTGAATGATCCCAAATAAAATTTTCCCCCACTCAAAGTACTCCAAAAAATCTCGCAACAAAAATCTGAAACACCCAAAGATTTTCTTTCAAACTGGTGTTTCTCAGATTCGCACACCCTCCAAAACAAGAACAATTAGACAACTATGTGTACCCCTAGCTTGCATGGATGAGAACCATGAATCATGTGAGGGATTTTTAATCACAATCCTGATTGTCAAGTGTTTAAACAAAGAGGAATCAACTCAAAGACTACTTTTCTAAAAGAGATAAAGCAAAAACACAAAGTCTCTTTCTAGAAAAGTAAAAGCGGATTTTCCAGAAATTGTCCTCAAATGGAGCAAGTGGTTGGTGAGTTTCTGTTGCTCAAAAATTTATGGGAATGTTTCCCCCTGTGAGCAGTTGAGTCATGAAACACTCCACCAAAAATCAACTCAAAATGCTTTGTAGAATAAACATGAAAAATCAAGCATTACAGACAGTCAGGAACTTCGACCAGAATGTTTGAGGCTCGGTTTTCACTTCACAGCGCTCAAACGGTGCAACCAGTGGACTCAAATTTTTTTCCAGAAATGGATATATGAGTCATTCACCTTCTCCAATAAGAATAACTTAGAAATAATTTTTTATATTTTTATAAAAATCAAAGACTGACTGCTGCGGGAAGAACAAGTTCTGGATAGATTTGCAATTCAGTAAGAACTTGATCTCTAGTCTATCCTAGGATGCAAGAAAGATGTAAAACCAAATGAACACACTAAAGACATCCTAGAAGAACAGCATTTAGAAGGAGGGGAGGCAAATCCAAATTACGATAAAGTAAATTGCGAGAATGTAAATGCGGGAAAGTAAATGCTGAATTTAAATTGCGTAATTTAAATGCGTAAAGGAAATGAAACATGAACATAAATGAAGTACATTTCATTTCTGGAAGGAGAGGTTACAAAGCCTCACATTTCATGTGGGCAAAGCTCAAAGGAGCATCAAAAACCTCAAAACCTTCAAGGGGAAGGCTACCCCTCCACCCCTATTTATACAACTCTTGGGCCACCTACCACCCTTGGATGGGCCTCTAAACCCTAGAGCATCCATCAAGGGCTAGGATTTACCCACTCAACCTGCCATGCAAGGGTTCACCCAAAACCCACAACACATAATGGTTTTTCTTGCACGGTTTTCAAAGCATACTAACTAGACCCGCTATCCTTTCAACTAGACCGCAATCCGACGGCCCTCATCGATCCGACCAGCATCTAGCTAGAATCACATACATTCCTTGTCTTCATGGCTTGCACGAACTCCGTCTCCGATCATCTTCCGGCGATCCCCGACCGTCTGGACCTCTGACGCTCCTCGCCTAGTCCCGACCATCTTCGCCTTACCATGACCTAGCACCGTCGTCCTGCAACCATCAAAAACAAGGAAACTCCTCACATAGCAATACCCGCAAAGATGTGCAATAAATCCATCAAAGTACACTCATTAAAATTCATTTTTCCTCGTTCTGGCCGGTAGCACCGGGAAAACAGAGAAGACCTCAAATTGCTTCCAATTGAAAATCCAATTCAAATCAAACTCAAACAAGAGCAACCCAAGCTAAAATTTAGTCAAATACTCATCACAAATCTGGATAGACCTCCACATGGTCCTTCATAGGAGATTCAGGTAGCCTTACTGGAATGGTCTGGTCTTTGTTCCATGGCAGCCCAACCCAGTTTTGGCTCCTAGATCTTCTATTAGGATTGCTACTGATATTGTGAGAGTTGAGCGTCAGAGAGACACTCGAGTCCAGCCTTCTTCCACTATGACTGGTGCTTTGAGGTGTCATATGGTTTAGTATTGGGTTCCCAGGTCTTCTCTTTATCCCAGTTCTGAGTCATCTCTTTCTCTTTTAGCTTGATCAGGATCATCAGATGGGGAAGGGAGAGGTTTGGATTGTTGACTCCAGTTGTTCTCGTCATATGATCGGAGATTCTCGTTGATTCTCTTCCCTAGTCCGAGCCACCGGTGATGAGTTGATCACTTTTGGGGATGCTCTTCAGGTAGAGTCATTGCCAAAGGTACTATCTGCATTAATAACAATTTTATTCTTAAGGATGTTGCCTTAGTGAGTAAGCTGCAATACAATCTGCTTTTTGTTTCTCAGCTTATCGATGACACTTTCGAGGTAAGCTTTAAGAATAGTGCCTGTCGGATCCTCGATTCATCAGGAGAGTTAGTTCGTGGGATTTCTATATTTGGGAGAGTCTTTTGTGATAATTTTTCTGCTTTGTCTGGAGACACTCTTCGCTGTTTGATTGCTTCGAAGTCCCGTGACCTCTCCTTCTGGCATAGAAGAATAGATCACATTGGCTGGCTTCGACCATTTGACTCAAGTTAGCAATCATGATCTCATTCGTGGTTTATCTAAACTCAAGATGGTTAAAGATTTAGTTTGCTCTCCTTGCCGACATGGTAAGATGGTTTCTGCTTCTCATCTTCTAATCACTGTTGTGATGAATGATGCACTAGGACAGCTTTTACATATGGACACTATTGGTTCAGCTCGAGTGCAGTCATCGGGTGAGAAGTGGTATGTCCTTGTCATTGTCGATGATTTTTCGAGGTATTCTTGGGTGTTTTTCATGGCCTCGAAGGATGAGTCTTTTACCCATTTCAAGTGTTTGGTCAGTAGGTTGTCTATTGAGCTCTCAGATGCCTTACGAGCTATACGCAGTGACAATAGCACGAAGTTCAAGAATTTCTACTTTGAGAGTTTCTATGAGGAGTTTGGCTTACAGCATCAGTTCTCTTCTCCCTACGTCCCTCACCAAAATGGCGTAGTGGAAAGGAAGAACATGATCGTGGTTGATGTAACATCCCAAAATTTGAGTTTTGGAATGTTGGAATTCAAAATTTAACCATTTGCATTTTCTTGAATTAACTCCAGCTTAATTTGAATTTCTAAATAATAAAAGGATTTAATTTGGCTAAACTATTCATCAAAATCAAGAATTTCAGTTTTAGTTGGGTTCCTTGTGCTCCAAGGAATTTTTCTGTATTTTTGGGGATTTTTCTGAATTTATTTGACATTTATTTGAATTTAATTGGTTTTATTCGGATTTCTGGAATTATTTAAAATCGGAAAATGTTTTTAATTTTCAAACGCTCTCGGGCCGAAATTCCTCCGGCCCGCTCCGTTTTCCCCGCGCGGCCCGTTTCCCTCTCGCGTCGCCTCGGCCCAGCCCGCTCCGCCCCGGCTCGCTCGCTCGCCTCGCGGCCACTGCCCAATGCCGCGTGCCTTCTAACCCTAGCCGCCGCCAAGGCCGAAACGCTGCCCGCCGCCCTTGAGTCCGTGTCGGACACGGCCGCCGAGGCCCCTATTTAAGCCGCCGCCGCGCCCGAGATCGCCTCCTCGCGCCGCCTTTTGCCCCACCTCTCGCGCCCTAGCTGCCGCCGTCGCGCCGTGCGCCCTCGCGAGTCCGCCGCCTCATCCGGCCTTCCGCCATCTTTTTCTTCGCCGGTGCTCCTCCGCCGTCGCCGTTGGTCTCCCGAGTTCGCGCGTCACCTTCTTCCGGATCCACACCGCGCGCGCCGATCCGGCCATCCTCCGCCGCTTGCCGGTCATCTTCCCGTTCTTGGTGAGCCGCGCGCCGCCGCTCGTCGTCGTCCCCCTCCACTTCTTGGCGGCCGTCCGATCGCCGTGCGCTCCCGATGCGCCACGTCTCCACCGCCCTTGGCGTTCGATCCGATCGGCCTCGCGATGAATCGCCGCGTGGCGCCAGCGTCACCGCTTGCGTCGGCGCTCGCGTCGGCCGGAGCCGCCAGCGTCGGCGCTGCGTCGGCCGTCGTCGCGGTGCACGGTGAACCGCCGCAGCGCCGTGGACCGAGTTCACCGTGAACGGTGACGTCGGCGTTGCGCAATAAATTCCTTTTCAATACAAAATAAATCCAAAAATTCGATTTTCGATTTTCTGTATTTTCTCTGAATTTAATCTTTGGAGGCCGTTCTCGCTCATACGAACTCCGATTGAGGCGATTCAAGTTTCTAAAATTTTCTAAAATCAAGATCTATCTTCCAGAGCCATTTATTTTCAGTTTTGAGCTTGTTTGAGTCTCTGTTTTGTATTTATTTGGTTTCATCGTTTTCTTTTCGGTGACGCTAATTCCGAGGGAGCAAACGAAGACTTCGAAGACCAAGATTCAGCACTAGATCAGCAAGGCAAGTCGTAACCTTTGATCATATTGATCCTATGTTTGCAAAGTAATTTATTTTATACACTTGCATGCTATTTACGTATCAATGTTTATTTAATGGGAGTAGATGTATGCCTGGTTGACATTATGCCACCTTGATTCGTTGTATGCCATGTATCCATTGTTAAACCTAGGTTGGGACATTACTAGTTGGACATAATCATAATACCAACATTGGGTTATCGTAGCTATGCTTAGACATGCTTACATATACGTTGGGATTCATGTCACATGTTGAATAATGTTAATCTTGACTTAATGAGATATTGAATCGTGGCCGTTAGCCACTGTTGTAAAATTTGTTGTACCATGGCGGGTTTGCCATTGGTCTTGGTTGAACAATTGTTTTCCCTCGGGCAAGTGATCGTGCGATAAAGGGGTGCTTTCTAGCACGTTGGGATGTGGATGTCTTGCTGAGACAACTTAAGGACTTAATCTTGTGCGCCATTGAACTGGTCTAATCGTACTACCACATGTCCGGAATGGGGCAGACCTAGCTGATTAATTTGTAATGTCTAGTCTTGAGTACGCCAATGGTGGTGTGGGTTCCGGATGGACGGGTAGATTCACATGGCGCAAGAGGGGCCTTATGGGCGAAACCTTAGCGGCGATCTGAGCTTAGACATGCATTGGAAAGGCTTTGTCATGATATCTCTGCGACACACCAAAGGAAGTGTGTTAGTAACGTTTGCACAAAGAGATGTTCATGTCTTGTGGGTAAAGTTGTACAACCTCTGCAGAGTGTAAAACTATTCGAATAGCGCGTCATGATCATGGACAAAGCCCGGAATTTCACACGGGGTATAGAGTGTTTTATAAAATGTGGAATGTGGAATTGTTGGGATGTGAACGGGAGTTCACTTTGTTGTTTTGTTGTCTATCATTGATCTATCGTTATTTATTTATGTTTTCATAAATATGCTTTCAATCTATTTATTGTATTTCCATTCAAGTTATTGCTTTACGCAAAATAAACTATATAGCCATCCTTGTCAAGCCGTGCATAAATATATTGCATCAATTCCCTACGGCTTCTTGAGTACCTTTGTACTCACGGCTTTATGCCCTTGTTGATCGATTCTTTCAAGGAGATAATGAATCTTATGAAGAGGAATTCTATGAAGACTACGTGGATTAGGAAGGCGTTCCCAGACGATTGCTGTGGCATGTCGAATGGTTCAAGTTATCTTTTCATTGCAATAGTATTTGTTTCTTAAGCCCTTAAAGCACAATGGTGTAAACATTGATCATAAGGTCGTTTGCTTTATTTAATAATAATTTGCTTCTTCTTAGTTAATTCGTTGTATGGAATGATATTACATCTGTGTTTCCACTGTGTGCACTAGCGTGATCTGGACTAGTGCAAGATATACAGAGGGTTTGGATTTGTAAATCCGGTCCCGACAGAGATGGTATCAGAGCCATATCGACTGTAGGTCGCTATCCTAGTTAGCATGGTCTTCAAAATTATTTTCTAAATCAAACCAACAAAATTGGTACTTAATAGCTTTCGTCTCCTCTCGTCTTATTCTTAGGTTCTTATTCCTCTCCTTTGCTAAAACTTTGATTTGAAATTTAAATTGACCTTATCTCATGAAACTTCTCAAAGCCTCGAGTTTCTGCAAGGATTCAACAAAAGACGATGATGATCAAGCCATCGAGGTTATGCCAAAAAGACTACCATATAAGTTAGGTTTTTGGTGCTCAACGGTATTTGAGCATGTGTTACCCTTTTCAGTTTAGTTACGTTTAGTCCGCGTATACTAGGATTTTCTTTGCTTGTGTGCCTGGTATGTTGTACCCTTGCCCAAGCACGGTGTCGCAACCATACCTTTAGTTGAAAAAGCTTTATTTGCCTCTTTAGTTGTAGCCTTTTTGGCTGTGCCCTTTTGTCCCTGGGTATTACCTTCTCCCCTAGATGATCTTACCACTCGTCTACTGCTTTTTCCTCTTACCTATCAAACCCTTGCGCTGCACCTCAGATGGTTGACACTGCGTCGAGCCGGTCGTGGATCGCCAATGGATGCGATGCAGTGCCAACACCAACTCCAACCCCAATGCACCACCACCACCACCGTGATGCACTGAACATGGGACATTTTCTAGCACTCGGACTCGATTAATGAATACAATGATGCGAAACATGAACAACATGATGAATCGCCAGAACTGCATCGCAGCTTGCTCTAGCCAACTGTTGAACCAGCAAAACCAAGCTGCTGCTGCACCTCCTCAAGCTCGTCTCGAGTCCAAGCTAGCAGAATTTATGAGGACTCGTCCGCCAACTTTCTCCAACTCTTCAGAACCATTGGACGCCGATGATTGGATCCGCTCCATTGAGAAGAAGCTTGAAATTGCCCAGTGCACCAATCGTGAGAAGGTTCTCTATGCCGCTCATCAGCTGGAGGGCACCGCCACGAATGGTGGGAGAACTCTGATCTTGCCCATGATGATCCTCAGACTATCACTTGGGCAGAGTTTTCCTCTGCTTTCCGCCACTCTCATATTCCTGATGGAAAGGTGGAAATGAAGAAGAATGAATTCCGGGAGCTTAAGCAAGAAGGGATGTCAGTGAGTGAATACCTTAATAAATTCACTCAACTCGCTTCGCTACGCTCCGAGGATGTAGCTACGATGATGCTCGTCGAGAAAAAGTTCAAGCGTGGACTCAATCCAGACTAAAGGTGCAAGTCATTGGCAATGACTATGTAGATTTTCAAAGATCTGGTTGATAAAGCTATGCTTATTGAGGAATCTCGTCGGAATTGGAAGAATCCGTAAGAGAAAGATGATGCGACATGGAGCCCATCGAGTCACCAGCAGAGAGTCGAACAAATGCTCAACGACCGCTCGCTTCACTCCTCCGAATACATTCGGGACCCTGCACGGACTCCTCGCCCGACTCCTCCAGGCAATCGCAACCTCGGCACCAACAAAGAACCCACCTCGGAGGAACAAGAATCCACCGCGAGTCACTGTTTCAACCGTCATGAACTTCGGTCATTATGCCAACAATTGCCCGAAAGCAAGTCGTGGCGCCATCCGTTTAATTTGGGATCTACGCCACCAAGACCCCGCCCGGGAGCGGGGCGTGGAGTGCCCCAAACTCCTAATCAAGCCACCAGACTCCGCCACTTTTGGAAGAGGCCGCGTGAATCACGTCACCACCGAGGATGCCCATCGCACTGCACGTCATACTAGGTAAGCTCCTAGTCAACTCGGCATCCGCCATGGTTTTGTTTGATTACGAGCTACGCATTCGTTTGTTTCTGGAGTTTTGCCGCAAATCATCAATTAAAGACAATGCCTCTTAAGATTGTTTTACTAGTGCAATCTCCTCGTTACGATTTGAGTACGAACCAAGGCTGCCCGGTTAAGATATTAATTGGAGGGTAGAATTTCTAGCCAACCTTATTGTCCTAGACACCAAGTCCCTAGATGTGATCCTAGGAATGGATTGGCTCTCCAAGAACCAAGCGATTTTGGATTGTGGGAATAGAGAGATCACCCTAACCACCCGTATGGAACCAAGTTAAAAGTTCAAGCCGATTCAGATCAATCAGAGGGATTAGAGTTTGTAGTGCCAAAGGAATAAGCTTGGAAGATGTGCGATCGCCAATAATTTCTGATGTGTTTCGGATGAGTTGCACGGGATGCCACCGGATCGAGATATAGAGTTCTTGATAGAACTAGTGCAGAACACCACCCATTTCCAAGAGACCCTATAGGATGCCAACAATGAGTTAGCCAAGTAAAGAGACAGATTAAAGAGCTGCAAGATCAAGGATTTGTTCGACCAAGTTCTTCGCCATGGGGAGCACCAGTTCTTCTAGTTGAAAAGAAAGATGGAACTCGGAGAATGTGTGTGGATTATCGCTCACTCAATGAGGTCACCATCAAGAATAAGTACCCTCCGCCAAGAATCGATGATTTGTTTGACCAACTTCAGGAGCCGGTGTTCTCGAAGATTGATTTAAGATCGAGTTACCACCAGTTGAAGATTCGTCAAGAGGATATTCCCAAAACAGCTTTTGTTACTCGGTATGGGCGTGTATGAGTATACCGTGATGTCCTTTGGATTGACCAATGCCCCGCCTACTTCATGACCTTGATGAATAAGGTATTCATGGAGTATTTGGATAAGTTTGTTGTTGTTTTCATTGACGACATTCGATCTACTCCAAAAGTGAGGAAGAACATGAGGATCACTTGCGCCAAATCCTAACGGCTAAGAGAGAATCGACTTTATGCAAAGTTTAGTAAATGTGAGTTCGGATGAAAGAAGTTGCTTTCCTAGGACATGTCATATCGGGAGAAGGAGTCATTGACCACGGAAAGGTGCGAGATGTGCTAAGTTGGGAGTCACCCAAGACTGTACCCCAAATTCAAGTTTTCTTGGAATGGCGGGATATTATCGCCGTTTCATAGAAGGGTTTTCTAGAAAAGCTAGACCGCTCACTCAACTTTTAAAGAAGGAGAAGAAATTTGTTTGGACACGGAGTGTGAGCAAAGTTTTCAAGAGCTAAAGAAGTGTTTGACAACCGCCCGGTGCTTATTCGCGCCGATAATAGGAAGGATTTTGAGATATTCTCGTGATGCATCCCGACAAGGACTCGGTTGTGTGCTAATGCAAGATAAGAAGGTTGTAGCGTATGCTTCATGCGACAACCGAGGCCACATGAAGTTAACTATCCTACCCATGATTTGGAATTAGCGGTAGTAGTGCATGCTTTAAAGATTTGGCGTCACTATCTCATTGGTAATCGTTGTGAAGTTTATCTGATCACAAGAGTTTGAAGTATATTTTACCCAAGTGACCTCAATATGAGACAAAGAAGATGGTTGGAATTGATCAAGGACTATGACATTGGGATTCATTATCATCCGAGCAAGGCCAATGTCGTAGCCGATGCTTTGAGTAGAAAGAGCTACTTGCAACACTCGATGATTAAGGAAAGTCACCACCCTTTATAAGGAATTTGAAGCTTAGTTTGGAATTGATTCAGAAGGGTATTTAGCTACCTTGGAAATACGCCCTACGTTGGAAGATCGATTCGAGAAGCACGGGTAGATGATGCCGACATTAAGGAGATTAAGAGCAATATGAAGAAAGGAAAAGCCTCGTGTTTCTCTCAAGATGAACAAGGTACTATTTGGTATGAGAAGCGTATTTGCGTGCGGATCGAGAAGAGCTTAAGGAATTGATTCTCAAGGAAGCGCATGAGACTTTATACTCCATTCATCCCGAAGTACCAAGATGTATCAAGACCTCAAGGAAAGGTATTGGTGGCCTAGTATGAAGCGTGAGATTGCGAAATATGTTGCACTTTGTGATGTCCGCCAAGGTCAAGGCAGAGCATCGAGGCCGCAGGATTGCTGCGACCATTGAAGATTCAGTGGAAGTGGGAAGAAATTGGTATGGATTTCATTACGGATTTCCTAAAACCCAAGCGAGTTATGACTCGATCCGGGTAATAGTGGATCGATTGACTAAGGTAGCTCACTTCATTCCAGCTTAAGACTACCTATGCGGGAGATAAATTAGCGAGTTATATATGTCAAGGATCGTCGGTCTTCACGGAGTGCCTAAGAAGATAGTGTCCGATAGAGGAACCCGCTTTACCTCGCTTTTGGCGAGTCCGCACGAAGCCATGGGAACTCATCTCGATTCAAGATCGCCTATCACCCTCAAACCGATGGATGATGGCGTGTGAATCGATTCTTGAGGATATGTTAAGAGCTTGTGCCTTAACTTATGGTGTCAAGTGGGACAAGTGTTTGCCCTACGCCGAGTTTTCGTACAACAATAGTTATCAAGCCAGTCCGCAAATGTCGCCTTTTGAAGCCTTATATGGAAGGAAGTGCGAACCCTCTCAACTGGAAGGAGTCGGAGAAAGACAATTGTTTGGTCTGCCATATCGCAAGAAGTCAAGAGCAAGTTCAATTAATTCGAGACCGCTTGAAGATAGCTCAAAGCGCATGTAAGAGTTATGCGGATAATCGCCGCAGATTTGAGTTTCGAGCCCAATGATTATGTTTACCTCAGAGTTACCCCTCTCAAAGGAGTTAAGAGATTTCAAGTAAAAGGAAAGCTTGCCCCTAGATATGTGGGACCGTTCAAAATCTTGGAACGAAGAGGCGAGGTTGCCTACAAGTTAGAATTGCCTCGATCTTTTCTTTGGAATCCATGATGTGTTCCATGTATCGCAATTGAAGAAGTGCTGCGTGTGCGGAGGAATGATGTCATTGGAAGCCATTGATTTGCAAGAGGATCTTACCTACAAGGAGCAACCAAGTGAAAATTTTGGATATCGCAGAGCGTATCACGAGAAGCAAGATCATCCGTTTTTGCAAGGTCCAGTGGAGCCATCATTCAGAAGAGGAAGCAACTTGGGAGCGAGAAGAAGATCTGAAGTCCGAGTTTCCCCACCTATTCCCTAGCCAGCCTGAATCTCGGGGTCGAGATTCCATTTAAGGGGGGAGGTTTGTAACATCCCAAAATTTGAGTTTTGGAATGTTGGAATTCAAAATTTAACCATTTGCATTTTCTTGAATTAACTCCACTTAATTTGAATTTCTAAATAATAAAAGGATTTAATTTGGCTAAACTATTCATCAAAATCAAAATTTCAGTTTTAGTTGGGTTCCTTGTGCTCCAAGGAATTTTTCGTATTTTTGGGGATTTTTCTGAATTTATTTGACATTTATTTGAATTTAATTGGTTTTATTCGATTTGGAATTATTTAAAATCGGAAAATGTTTTAATTTTCAAACGCTCTCGGGCGAAATTCCTCGGCCGCTCCGTTTTCCCCGCGGCCGTTTCCCTCTCGCGTCGCCTCGGCCCGGCCGCTCGCCCGGCTCGCTCGCTCGCCTCGCGGCCACTGGCCCAGCATACCACGTGTTCTAACCCTAGCCGCCGTCGCGTCGAAACAGCGTCGCCGCCGCCCCTTGAGTCCGTGTCGGACACGGCCGTCGAGGCCCCTATTTAAGCCGCCGACGCCCGAGATCGCCTCCTCGCGCCGCCTTTTGCCCCACCTCTCGCCGCCTAGCCGCTGCGCGTCGCGCCGTGCGCCCTCGCGATCCGCCGCCTCATCCGGCCCTTCCGCCATCTTTTTCTTCGCCGCGGTGCTCCTCCGCCGTCGCCGTTGGTCTCCCGAGTTCGCGCGTCACCTTCTTCCGGATCCACACCCGCGCCCGATCCGGTCATCCTCCGCCGCTGCCGGGTCATCTTCCCGTTGCGGTGAGCCCGCGCCGCTCGTCGTCGTCCCCCTCCACTTCTTGGCGGCCGTCCGATCGCGGCGTCACGCTCCGATGCGCCACGTCTCCACCGCCTTGGTTGGTTCGATCCGATCGGCCTCTCGCGAATCTGCGCAGCGTGGCGCCGACGTCACCGCGCTGCGTCGGCGCTCGCGTCGGCCGAGCCGCCAGCGTCGGCGCTGCGTCGGCCGTCTGCGCCGGTGCACGGTGAACCGCGCAGCGCCGTGGACCGAGTTCACCGTGAACTGGTGACGTCGGCGTTGCGCAATAAATTCCTTTTCAACAAAAATAAATCCAAAAATTCTGATTTTCTGATTTTCTGTATTTTCTCTGAATTTAATCTTTCGGAGGCCCGTTCTCGCTCATACGAACTCCGATTGAGGCGATTCAAGTTTCTAAAATTTTCTAAAATCAAGATCTATCTTCCAGAGCCATTTATTTTCAGTTTTGAGCTTGTTTGAGTCTCTGTTTTGTATTTATTTGGTTTCATCGTTTTCTTTTCCGGTAGACGCTAATTCCGAGGAGCAAACGAAGACTTCGAAGACCAAGATTCAGCACTAGATCAGCAAGGCAAGTCGTAACCTTTGATCATATTGATCCTATGTTTGCAAAGTAATTTATTTTATACACTTGCATGCTATTTACGTATCAATGTTTATTTAATGGGAGTAGATGTATGCCTAGTTGACATTATGCCACCTTGATTCGTTGTATGCCATGTATCCATTGTTAAACCTAGGTTGGGACATTACTAGTTGGACATAATCATAATACCAACATTGGGTTATCGTAGCTATGCTTAGACATGCTTACATATCGTTGGGATTCATGTCACATGTTGAATAATGTTAATCTTGACTTAATGAGATATTGAATCGTGGCCGTTAGCCATTGTTGTAAAATTTGTTGTACCATGGCGGGGTTTGCCATTGGTCTTGGTTGAACAATTGTTTTCCCTCGGGCAAGTGATCGTGCAGTAAAGGGGTGCTTTCTAGCACGTTGGGATGTGGATGTCTTGCCTGAGACAACTTAAGGACTTAATCTTGTGCGCCATTGAACTGGGTCTAATCGTACTACCACATGTCTGGAATGGGACAGACCTAGCTGATTAATTTGTAATGTCTAGTCTTGAGTACTGCCAATGGTGGTGTGGGTTCCGGGATGGACGGGTAGATTCACATGGCGCAAGAGGGGGCCTTATGGGCGAAACCTTAGCGGGCAGTACCGAGCTTAGACTGTGCATTGGAAAGGCTTTGTCATGATATCTCTGCGACACACCAAAGGAAGTGTGTTAGTAACGTTTGCACAAAGAGATGTTCATGTCTTGTGGGTAAAGTTGTACAACCTCTGCAGAGTGTAAAACTATTCGAATAGCGCGTCATGATCATGGACAAAGCCCGGGAATTTCACACGGGGTATAGAGTGTTTTATAAAATGTGGAATGTGGAATTGTTGGGATGTGAACGGGGAGTTCACTGTTGTTTTGTTGTCTATCATTGATCTATCAGTTATTTATTTATGTTTTCATAAATATGCTTTCAATCTATTTATTGTATTTCCATTCAAGTTATTGCTTTCTGCAAAATAAACTATATAGCCATCCTTGTCAAGCCGTGCATAAATATATTGCATCAATTCCCTACGGCTTGCTGAGTACCTTTGTACTCACGGCTTTATGCCCTTGTTGATCAGTTCTTGAAAGGAGATAATGAATCTTATGAAGAGGAATTCTATGAAGACTACGTGGATTAGGAAGGCGTTCCCCAGACGATTGCCTGTGGCATGTCGAATGGTTCAAGTTATCTTTTCCGCTGCAATAGTATTTGTTTCTTAAGCCCTTAAAGCACAATGGTGTAAACATTGATCATAAGGTCGTTTGCTTTATTTAATAATAATTTGCTTCTTCTTAGTTAATTCGTTGTATGGAATGATATTACATCTGTGTTTCCACTGTGTGCACTAGCGTGATCCTGGACTAGTGCAGTATACACAGAGGGTTTCGGATTTGTAAATCCGGGTCCCGACAGTTGAGATGGCCAGAACGATGCTAGATGAGTACAATACTCCTCGAAAGTTTTGGGCTGAGGCTATATCCACTGCTTGCCATGTGTCTAATCGAGTATTCTTGAGAGCACATTTGCACCGCACTTCTTATGAGTTGAGGTATGGGCGAAAGCACAGTGCTTCTCATTTTTGTGTGTTTGGTTGCAAGTCTTTCATCTTGAAGTCTGGTAACCTGGATAAGTTTGAGTCTCGCTCTTGTGATAGTGTTTTTCTGGGTTACTCGACTTTTTCTCATAGCTATAGGGTCTGGAGTTGTGAGTCGAATAGGATCATAGAGACTTGTGAGGTGATCTTTAATGAGGCTAGCCCAGGAGCTAGACTTGACATTTCAGGTTCTTCTTCCCTCTCTGAGACCATCTTTGTAGAGGATGAGGATGATGTTGTTCCACCTGAACCAGCCCCCTCTACACCTGAGGTGCCTCATGTTTCCATTTCTGCACCTCAGGGAGACTAGCCCTAGCCTTCGGACTCTCATGCAGCTAGTGGCTCTGATCCTACCTCTTCTTTGCATGAGGTAGAGACTACTTCTGCTTCAGGACCTCCCCGCCATATTCAGAGACATCATCCACTTGATCAGATCATTGGTGATCTATTTGAGCGGGTCACTCGCTCAAAATCGGGTTTGTCCAGTTTCTGCCTTCACTCAACCTTTGTTGCCTCCTTTGAGCCGAAGGATGTTTCTCATGCATTATTCGATGAATCATGGAATAATGCTATGCATGAGGAACTCAAAAACTTTGAGAGGAACAAGGTATGGTAGCCTGTCGAGCCCCCATCTGGTTATAATGTCATTGGGACCAAGTGGGTGTTTAAGAAAAAGTAGAGTGAGGATGGGGTTGTCATTAGAAATAAGACTAGGCTAATTGCACAGGGCTTTTCTCAAGTCGAGAGTCTTGACATTGAGCAGACTTTTGCCCCTGTAGTTAGACTAGAGGCTGTTAGGATCCTGCTTGCATTTTCTGCATCCAAGGGCTTCAGGCTTGAAAGACCATGTGGAGGTCTACCTAGGTTTGTGATTAGTATTTTGACTAAGCTTGAGCTTGGTATGCTCTGGTTTGAGTTTGATTTGAATTGGATTTGAAACTTGAAGCAATTTGAGCCTTTCTTTGTTTTCTCGGTGCTATCGGCCATGGTGGCGCGGTGCTACCGAGTGAGCGGTAACACCGGCCCAAATGGCCGATATGAAAATCTCAGAGAGGGTGTTTTTAGGGGTTCTGGCTAGGCAGTGCTTCCGGCCATGGTAGCCCGGTGCGATCGGGCGAGCGGTAGCACCAGCCCTTTGTAGTGTTGTATAAATTCCAGAGAAAGTGTTTTCTGGTGCTGGTGTAGAGCGATGCTACCGGCCTAGGTGGGGTAGCACTAGTCCACTATGGGCGGTGCTACCGGCCTGAGGGCGGTAGCACCGGCCAGTATGAGAGAAGATGAAATTTTATCTTAGGATTTTGATGGATTTCAACAAATATCTTTTGGGACATTGCTATGTGATGCATTTCTTTATTTTTGATGGTTGTAGGACGATGGTGCTAGGTCATGGTGAGGCGGAGGATGATTGGGACTAGGCGAGGAGCATCGGAGGTCCAAACGGTCGAAGATCGTCGGAAGATAATTGGAGACTGAGTCGGTGCAAGCCAAGAAGACAAGGAACGGATGAGATGCTAGCTAGAAGCTACTTGATCAATGAGGGCCGTCGGATCGCGGTCTAGTTGACAAGATAGCGGGTCTAGTTAGTGTGCTGTGAAAACCGTGCAAGAAAACCCAGTTTGTGTGGAGGGTTTTGGGTTAGCCCTTTCATGGCCGGATTTGTGGGTCAATCCTAGTCCTTGATGGAGTGCTCTAGGGTTGAGGGACTCATCCAAGGGTGGTAGGTGGCCCAAGAGTAGTATAAATAGAGGGGGAAGGGTGGCCTTCCTCCTCTTGAAGGTTTTAGAGGTTTTGGTGCTACTTTGAGCTTTGCCCACTTTGTTGTGAGGCTTTGTAAACCTCTATTCCATAAAGTCAAATCATTTTTTCTTATGCTTGAATTTATTTTACGCACTTAAATTCAGCATTTAAATTCCGCACTTACATTCTTGCAATTTACATTCACGTAATTTGGATTTGCCTCCCCTCCTTCTACATGCTTTTGGATTTGCCTCCTCTCCTTCTAAAATGCTTATGATTCTTATGCCGAGGATGTTGATTGATGGATGAATGAATCTCTCTTTAGATCATATCTCAATCATCTAGGCAATCCATGCGTTCTTCTTACAAGAAACTGGTTTTTGCGTTCTTGAATGAATGATCCTGTAAATCGCGTTTGTGGAAGTTGAGACTTGTGCTTTTTCTTGCTGTGACTTGTGGGAAGCTATCCAAGATCATCTTGATCATTAAAATCCCACGAGCAAGCCTTGAGTCGATTTCTTGGGTTCTTACGTAAACTTGGTGTGTTCTTCCTTCCCGGGCAAAAAGGTCAGAACTTTGACATCATTCCTCGCGATTGATGGATGGAATGAGTTCGTGACATATCCAGGATCATATCTACCATGTTTCGGGAGTTTTCGTCCAGCCGATCAAAAGATTCCTAGAAATTTGCTTTTAGGTCGTGCTGGTTTTAAGACTGTTCTTGAGCCCAGTGCTACCGCTCTTCCTGCAGTGCTACCGGACCCCGTGCGGTAGCACCGGCCAGGCAGCACAAATGGCTCCCTCTATTCGGCTCCTCTTGTATGTTTTCCTCGCAAGCTTGTTTGGATTATTTTTGGAGGAAAATTTTAAGTTGCGATCATTCACCTCCCCTCTGTTTGCCATCTCGATCTTTCAATTGGTATCAGTGCTGGTTTTTCTCTTCCATAGATCTTGATCGGTCTCAAGAGCCATGACGATGGACTAGTATTCCACCAGGCCTCCTATTTTTTCTAGAGTTGATTTTTCGTTTTGGAAGTCATGGATGGAATCATACATCACTGCCCAAGGCTTCCTAATATGGCAGAAGCTGAAACTCCCGTATGAGGTTCCTGTTGATGAAAACGTCACGGCTGGCAATATGGCTGACGTTGAGGCGAACACTAAGTCAAAGAACATCCTCATATAGGGTCTTAGCCGCAGTGAGTATGATAGGATTTCTCACCTCCGTTCTGCTCACCAGATTTGGGTGACTCTCGATGCATATCATGAGGGCACTACCCAAATCAAGATGGTGAGACAGGACTAATTCAAGCGTTATTACAACAAGTTTGAACAACACACTGGTGATAGTCTTGATGAGTGTTTTAGTCGCTTTACTAGGATTTTGAGCGATCTCTGAGCAGTTGGTTGCATGTACTCTGACTCGGATAATGCTCGTCATTTATTGACTGCACTCGATCTTAGAGTTTGCGAGATGAAGGTGACCACCATTAAGGACACCACCGACTTGTCGACTTTGACTCTTGACAGGCTTTATTCCCGTCTCAAGACTCATGAGATCGATGTCGTCTCTCGGAAGATGAAATCTCAGTCGATGGTTTTGGTCACCGTTCCCATTGGATCTTCTTCTTCTGATTCTTCTGTTGGTTTTTCCCTCTCCACCCTTTGCGAGCTAAGAGATGACCAACTAGAAAAAAATTTAGAAAATGACCTTCCTTTTTAGCTCGCAAATTCTCTCATGCATACAAGAGGGTGAGAGAGAGGAAGAGAGGTGGCACAATCACCTGCTTCGAATGTGGTGGCCCCAACCACATTCAGGCGAATTGCCTCAAACTGGAGAAGTCCAAGAACGACTCTGGCGGTTCAGCAAAGAACGACTACATCGTTAAGAACCGCAACAAAAAGCCTTCAATTTGCAATCCGGCACGTGAGAAGAAGTATTACAACTTCTCCAAGAACAAGAAGCTCTTCCACCGTGTCCTCGCCGCGCTTGACGACATCAACCTCTCCGACACGGAGACAAGGAGTGACAAGGGCGAGGATGAACTGCAAGAGAAGAAAGGCGGTGATGACTTCACCGACATGTGCTTCATGGCAGACGCCAACGGCATCAGCGACTCCGAGCTCTATAGCAACTCAGACGAGGTACCCTCCTATTGCCAGCTCAATCAAGCTTTCTGCAAATTAGGAAAATTTCATGCTAGAGCTAGGTGTATGGAGCTAGAGAAGGAAGTAGTTACCTTGACTCGGGAGTTAGCTTCTCTTAAATCTTCTCCCTCCTGAGTAACTGATGACTATTCTCTGTGTGATACCTTGCTTGAGGAGCTATAGCACCTAAGGACCATGCATGATAGTGTGCTTGCTGAACTTGATTGTCTTAGGTTGAAGAATGCTAGCACTAATTCTGTTGATGCTATTCATGTTGAGGCTAGTTTTCTTCATGCTCAATCTACTCCTTCATGTCAAAATTGTCCTAATCTTCTTGCTGAAATTAATGCCATGAGCGATCACCTTAGAAAGCTTTCTTCTAGAAACGATGAACTTGAAATGCATGCTTCTAAGGACTCAGTCAGCTCATGTGAGGGCTGTAGCCAACTAAAACTTGACAATGAATCTTTAAATGTCAAGTGTGCTAATCGTGCTAAGGACTTACTAGCTAAGACACAAGAAAGTTGCTTGCGATGTGCTGAGATTGAGGGGGACTTGGATAAAATCCAAGTCGATCTTAGGAAGAAGTTTGAGGCCCAGACCATTAGGATTAGAAATGCCCCTTGCATTTCTTGTGAGGCCCTTAAAATTGAGGCAGCCGTGCTGAGGGAGAAAAATGCACATGCTGGTAGTACTTCTCTTTCTGGTTTCTTCTTCCTCTTCTCTTCCCTGTTCTTCATGTGTCTCTTTCTTCCGGGAGTGTGAGTATCTCATGAGCACTCTCGAGAAGTTTGTTGGAGGAAGGAAGAAGCTCAATCTCATTCTAGACCAATCCAAGATTAGCCGATTTAATCAGGGTCTAGGACTTGACTACTTGGAGCACGCTAGGGCGCATCCACCCACCATTGTGCGTGGCTCCAAGAGTGGTGAGATCGTGGTAGCTCTCAGGGTGAGTACCACTGTGTTTTGATCTACCGGGGTTGTCAATGGGATCTCTGATCAGAAGGTTGCTCCTTTTGCTATTTCTGCCACTAGCAAGGCGAAGTATACTTGCACCTTCTGTTAGAAGGATGGACCTTTAGCAGATTTCTGCTTTAGAATAGCTAGGATCAAAAGGCGTGAGTGTGTTGCTGCTCTTAGGGGTATTCAGGGTCATCCTCAGACTCTGGGTGCTCCTAAAGTGCACACTGCTTCCAGACAGGTTAGAGAGTCGTCTGTTTTTGGGCAGCGTCCAGGACTCGGATTTTAAGTTGCTCAGTCGAGTTTTAGTCCTGGAGCTGTCTGTGGTCAGTTTTTCTGCCATCCTCTTGATATTCCTCGTTTTTCCTATCAAGATAGATATCAGCGGCGTGAGGTGTTTTCAGGTAGGAGATTCAGGTAACCTAACTGGAATGGTTTGGCCTTTGCACCACGGCGGGCCAACCCAGTTTCAGCTCCTAGGTCTTCTCTTATTGCTAGTTCTGATCTCGTAAAGGTTGAGCATAAGAGAGACACTAGAGTCCAGTCTTCTTCTTTGGCTGGTACCTTGAAGCATCATGTGATTCATTATTGGGTTCTCAGGTCTTCACTTTATTCCAGTACTGAGTCATCTCTTTCTTCTATGACTTGATTAGATTCGTCAGATGAGGAAGGGAGAGGTTTGGATTGTCAACTCCGGTTGTTTTCGTCATATGACAGGAGACTCTCGTTGGTTCTCTTCCCTAGTCCGAGCCCCCGGTGATGAGTTGATCACTCTTGGGGATGCTTCATCAGGTAGAGTCATTGCTAAGGGTACCATTTTCTTTAATCAGAATTTTCTTCTTAAGGATGTTGCCTTAGTAAGTAAGCTGTAGTATAATTTGCTTTCTGTTTCTCCGCTTATCGATGACTCTTTCCAGGTAAGCTTCAAGAGTAGTACATGTAGAATCCTCTATTCTTCAGGAGGGTTAGTTTGCGGGATTTCTAGATTTGGGAGAATCTTTCGTGCTGATTTTTCTGCTTCTTCTAGAGACTCTTTCAGCTGTTTGATTACTTCAGAGTCATGTGATCTCTCCTTCTGGCATAGGAGACTTAGTCACATTGGATTTGATTATTTGACCTAAGTTAGCAGCCACGACCTCATTCGTTGTTTGCCTAAACTCAAGATTGTCAAAGACTTAGTTTGCTATCCTTGCTTACTTGGCAAGATGATTGCTGCTTCTCATCCCCCAGTCACTTTTGTGATGACTGATGCACCAGGGCAGCTTTTACATATGGACACTGTTGGTCTAATTAGAGTGCAGTCAGTGGGTAGGAAGTGGTATGTTTTTGTCATTGTTGATGATTTTTCGAGGTACTCTTGGTTGTTTTTCATGGCTTTGAAGGATGAGTCTTGTACCTATTTCAGGGGTTTGGTTCATAAGTTGTCTTTTGAGCTCCCTGGTGCCTTATGAGCTATACGCAGTGACAATGGTACAGAGTTCAAGAACTCCTATTTTAAGAGTTTCTATGTGTAGTCTGGTTTGAAGCATCAGTTCTCCTCTCCCTACGTCCCTCAGCAAAATATCGTAGTAGAAAAGATGAACAGGACCCTGGTAGAGATGTCCAGAACGATGCTAGACGAGTAGAGCACTCCTAGGAAGTTTTGGGCTGAGGCTATAGTTACTGCTTGCCATGTTTCTAATCGCGTATTCTTGAGAGCACATTTGCACTACACTTCTTACGAGTTGAGGAATAGGCGAAAGCCCAGTGTTTCTTATTTTTGTGTGTTTGGTTGAAAGTGTTTCATTTTGAAGTCTGGTAACCTGGATCAGTTTGAGTCTTGTTCTTCTGATGTTATCTTTCTGGGTTATTCGACTTCTTCTCGTAGCTATAGGGTCTGGAGTTGCGATGCGCATAGATCATAGAGACCTGCGAGGTGACCATTGATGAGGCTAGCCTAGGAGCTAGACCTGATATTTCAGGCAATTCTTCTACCTCCGAGACCATCTTTGTAGAGGATGAGGATGATGGAGATGATGGTGTTCCACCTAATCCATTCCCATCTACACCTGAGGTGCCTCCTGTTTCCATTTCTGCACCTCAGGAAGGCCAGCCTTTGCCTTTTGACTCTCATTCAGCTAGTGGCTTTGCTCCTACCTCTTCTGTGCATGAGGTAGAGGCCACTTCTATTTCTGGACCTCCCCATCATATTCAGCGTTCTCATCCACCTGATCAGATCATTGGCGATCTGTTTGAGTGGGTCACTCGCTCAAAATCGGGTTTGTCCAGTTTCTGCCTCCACTCTGCTTTTGTTGCCTCCTTTAAGCCGAAGGATGTTTCTCATGCATTATCCGATGAGTCATGGATTAATGTTATGCATGAGAAACTTGAGAACTTCGAGAGGAACAAGGTCTGACAGCTTGTCGAGCCCCCATCTGGTCATAATGTCATTGGAACCAAGTGGGTGTTCAAGAACAAGCAAAGTGAGGATGGGGTTGTCATTAGAAATAAGGCTAGACTAGTTGCATAGGGCTTCTCTCACGTTGAGTCTTGACTTTGAGAAGTCTTTTGTCCCCGTAGCTAGACTAGAGGCTATTAGGATCCTGCTTGCATTCTCTGCATACAAGGGCTTCCAGGTTTATCAAATAGATGTCAAGAGTGCATTCCTCAATAGCTATATTGAGGAAGAGATTTATGTCAAGCAACCTCCAAGATTCGAGAACCCCAAGTTTCCGAATCATGTATACAAGCTTTCCAAAGCTTTGTATGGACTCAAGCAGGCCCTAGAGCATGGTATGAGAGGCCCAAGTCTTATCTTCTCAGCAATGGCTTCAAGATGGACATAGTAGATAAGACTCTGTTCATCTGACACCATGAGTCCCACCTTCTTCTCGTCTAGATTTATGTGGATGATATCATTTTCGGTGGCTCATCTCATTCTCTTGTGTCTCAGTTTTCTAACATGATGAGCACAAGGTTTGAGATGAGTATGATAAGCGTGTTGAGCTACTTCCTTGGCTTCCAAATCAAGCAGACTCGGGAGGGCACCTTCTTGCATCAAGGCAAGTACACCCTGGACCTTATGAGACGCTTTGACATGTCTGAAGAGAAGCTAGTGATGACTCCTATGGCCACCACTGCTGTCCTCGAGCCTGATGAGGATAATGAGCCTGGTGATCAGAAGGAGTTTTGGAGCATGATCGGCTCCCTCTTGTACCTCACTGCCTCGAGGCTGGACAAACATTTTGCTGTGTATCTATGCGCTCGATTTCAGGCTTGTCCTCGCGCCTCTCACCACCAAGCGGTGAAGCGTATCTTCAGGTGCCTTCGCGCTACCATTGATTATGATATTTGGTACTGTTCTTCTTCTTGTCTATCCCTTATAGCCTTTTTCGATGCAAACTTTGCTAGTAGTAGGATAGATAGGAAGAGCACTTCTGGTACTTGCCAATTCTTTGGCACTTCTCTTATTTCTTGATCATCTAGGAAGCAGTGCGGAGTTACACAATCCACCGCTGAGGCCGAGTATGTTGCTGCAGCCAATTGCTGTAGTCAGGTTCTCTGGATGAGATCGACCTTGTGGGACTTTGGATTAGAGATATAGAGTGTGCCACTTTTTCGTGACAACACTTCTGCTTTTTGTATTGCTAAGAACCCAGTGCAGCATTCTTGGATCAAGCACATTGATATTAGATATCACTTCCCTAGAGACCATGTGGAGAAGGGGGATATTGCGCTTCAGTTTGTAGAGAGTGACCTCCAGATAGCTGATATCTTTACCAAGCCTTTGGATAGCTCTAGGTTTGTTGCCTTAAGGAGTGAGCTTGGAGTCGTGTGCCCTTACGGCTTATTGTGAGGGTGAGCTGGTTTGTATACTATATATTATATATATTTTCTTTTAGCTTTTCTTTTCTTTTGCATCTTCTGGGTGTTTCTGAGCCGTAGTTTTCTCTTTTATCTTTTCTATGCTCTATAGGCACACAGTTTGCAGTTTCTCGACTTCTTCTCTTCATCCCGTGTTTCTGATTTCGATTGAGTTCATTTGGACCCCTCTTCGAGCTTAATTCTGCTAATAACTCAACTTGAATCAGATTTATGCTTAAAATTGATTCACTTGTTGAGGAGGGTTTGAGAATCTACTTCATGCATTGCATATAGACTTCATTTTCTATTTTATGAGCTTTGTCTATTATGCAAATGAACTTCTAATCATATGTACCCTGCTACTTTCATGAAGAAAAATGCTAGTTTAGATATGTTCAAGTACATTTTGATTCATCTTGCTAAGTTTGTCAAAATTTGAAAAATAATGTTTTAAATGAAACTCGATGAAACATGTTGCTTTTACCTACTATGTTTCCTCTCTAGGTGCACATGCCATTATTTATGAAATTTTGGTTTTCTACTAGAGTCCCTATAGCAACTTGGGTGAAGCTAGGTAGATCCATACTCAAGTCCTTCATTTGTTCAAAGATCAGTGTGCTAAAATGAAAACAAAAATTGACTCTTTTTGTGCAAATTGATCTCAACACCTTACATTCATAAGACTGCCTCCCATTGCACATGAGATGAACTTGGAATGTATTGTGTATGACCAAGACCATCCTCTTAAGAGCTCTTCTTGAGATGGTCGACTATGGCTTGAGTCAATCTCACTTAAAATTGCAAATATAAAAAAATAAGTGGGTAAAGAATGCAAATAATGTCAAACATTTGCACCCCACTATGTCTTTTAAAGTCTTAAAGCAAAATTTGCATTAATTGAAAAATGAGCTCGAAGGACCTTGTATGCACTTCTAGATTCCACAAAGTGTTGAGTAGATTGAACTCTAGGTTTTCCATTTGATCCATTGTATGGCTGTACTTCTAGTTTAGAAACTATGCTTGGTGTTACACTTGTTAAATCATGCGAAAATGACATTGTCTTCTTTGTGCTTGCTAGCAAAATTGATATTTGCACTTGGACAAGTCTTTGCTTAGCATAATCTGAACCTAAGTAGCTTGGTGTCATTATTTGTCTACGTGGTCACTTGGATAATCTTCAAAGCTCCTTTAGGATGCATTTTATGCATACATGTGTAAAGGGGGAGAAAATGTCTTCCTGATGCCTATATTGCCAAAAGGGGGAGAAATTGTAGAAAAGACATCATTAAAAAGATAGAAATGTGATTGCATTCTGTCTCTTATGACCTTTGTAAAGTCCTGCTATTTGTTTATTATCATAAGCATATTTGAGTTTTTCTTTGAATTTTTAGAGCTTGTGTGGAAAACTTGTTCTTTCTTGGTTTTTGCTCTAAAATCCTTTCTGTCAACTTGGTCAGGTCCTTATCTTCTCTCTTTCTGGATCAAGTTCGGCTTTTCGTCCAAATTGATTATTCTCTTCTCTTCTCAAACTCAAAATTTTTATGCCTTATGGGTGTTTGTCAATATACTCATAAAGGGGGAGATTGAAAGACCATGTGGAGGTCTACCCAAGTGTGTGATGAGTAATTGACTATATTCGAGCTTTTGGTGCTCATGGTTGAGTTTGATTTGAGTCTATCCTAGTCGAAGACCAGTGGTTGAACCTCGAGTGGTCTAGACTTTGGCTAGTCGAAGACCCGTGGTCGGAGATCGAGTGGTCTAGACTTTGGCTGGTCGAAGACCAGTGGTTGAATGACTCGAGTAGAGTGAGAATCGAGAAGTATTGAGTAGGTATGCTTCTAGGTCGAGCGGCGGGTTAGTTTGATTACTGCCAAGTTCTGGTTTGGTTGAGTTTTGCCCCGATGGCTTGTGCTCGAGTGACTCGAGTAGAGTGAGAATCGATAAGTATCGAGTAGGGTTACTCGATGCTCAATATCGACCCATCGACTCGATTTTGAGTAAAGTGGGTATTGCTATGTGATGTGTTTCCTTGTTTTTAATGGTTGCAGGATGACGATGCTAGGTCATGGTGAGGTGAAGGATAACCGGGACTAGGCGAGGTGCATCGGAGGTCTAGACGAGGTGCGTCGGAGGTCTAGATGATTGGAGACGGAGTCGCCGCGAACCTAGAAGACAAGGAATGAATGAGATGCTAGCTAGGAGCTACTCGGATCAAGGAGGGCCGTTGGATCGCGGTCTTGGTGATAGAGTAGCGGGTCTAGTTAGGATGCCTTGAAAACTCGGTGTGCTTGTTGGGTTTCGGGTTAACCAATGTAAGGCTGTGTGTAGGAGTCATCCTAACCCTTGATGGTGGTCCTTAGGGTAGAAGGATCTCATCTAAGGGTGGAGGGTGACTCGTAGATAGTATAAATAGAGGGGGGTGGCCTTCCTCCTCTTGAAGGTTTTAGAGGTTTTGGCTTCTTTGAGCTTTTTGCCCACTTTGTTGTGAGGCTTTGTAAACCTCCCTTCCAGGAATAAAAAATCATTTTATCTTATGCTTCAATTTTCTTTCCGCATTTAAATTCAGCAATTTACATTCTTGCAATCTTCGTCTTGCACATTTGGATTTGCCTCCCCTCCTTCTAAATGTTTGTGGATCTTGTGCTGAGGATGTATGATTGATGGATGAGTCTTCTTCAGACCATATCCCAATCATCTTGGCAAATCTTGTGTTCTTTCTTGCTAGAAACCGATTTTGTATGCTTAAGTGATCCATTCTTCCAGATCGTGTTTGAGGGGTTTTTGGACTTGAGTTCTTGCTTGCTGTGACGTGTGGGAGGTTATCCAAGATCAGCTTGATCATCAAAATCTCATGAGCAAGTCCAAGATCAATTTCTCAAGTTTTGCTCAAACTTGGTGTGTTCTTCCTTCAAAGTGAAAAAGGTCTTAAATTTGACATCAATCCTTGTGATTGAAGGTTGAAATAAGTTTCTGACATCCTTAAGATCACATCTACCATGTTTCATAAGTTTTTGTCCAGCTGATCAAAAGATTTCTTAAGATTTGCTTTTGAGTCATGCTGTTTTCACACTTTGTTCTTACTACTGTTCTTGAGTCCGGTGCTACCGGTCCCCCTGCGGTAGCACTGCCCATACAGAGCAGTTACTCTTTTGCATTTGCTCATTTTGATTGATTTGTTTGTGGGCTTGGTTCAATCATTTTTGAGTGTGGGAAATTTTATATTTGGGATCATTCATCCCCCTCTGATCGCCATTTCGGTCCTTCAGATATCAAACCAATAATATGGACACATGTTAGAGAACATGGAGTTGGATCGACCCACCTTGAGACACTGCGAGAACGTTGTAATCTTCTTGTCATTAGTTGGTCTCATATACAATGTGTATGCTATATCCTTTGACTTGAGGTTGACGCATGTACTCGAGATATGTATTGACTTACTTAGGGGTTGCCAAACGCTACTCTGTAACTAGGTAGTTATAAAGGTGGCTTTCGGGTTTGTCATGACGCATGCAGCGAAGTTTGGTCGATCAAGATAGGATTTGCCCTCCATACAATGGGAGAGATATCTTTAGGCCTCTCGAGTGATTGCATTCCTGAAATGTATGGCCATGCTACTCGCGATTAAAAAGTTAACCGTAGTTGGGGATTTCGAGTCACATGATCGAGAAAGAGTGGTCGAGCTAACTTAATAAGGATGGCATGTACTCGCCTTGAGTTTGACCAATATCATGAGGAAAAGGCAAATGCATATATCTAAGCATTGTGTAACGACCACCATTTTCACATAAATGCAAAAATGAAAATCTAATGCGCATACAGTACTAGTCCCATGATCAGTGGCTAGGACGCACATTTTCAACAATTGGAATCACATCCATACATCATTTTATTCAAGCGGAAGTTATTTGTACAATATATTCTTACAACTCAGAGTATATAAATATAGCAACAGAAGAAGTAAAGTCTTGTAGTGTGCCCATCCAATCCCTCAGGCAACTGACAAGGCATAATTAATTAGATTTTGAAAATAGTAAAACTTCCAACCATGTGATGACGTTACCAAGTGCCTTTGAGTGTAGGCGCGGCTAATTAATTAGATTTTCACTTTGCAGAGGTGTACGGTTTTACCCACAAGAAATGATTAGCTCTTTGTGCAAGCTATTAGCATACTTCCTTCGGTGTGCCGCAGAGAGATCATAACATATCCGTTACATTACATAGACCTAACTTTGCACCAGCCCGATGACGTTGAATCCTTGTTACGGAGAAGAAACATGACAGTGATTCCCTATCATTTTAAAGTGGTAATAAGAGTAGTAATTCCCTGCGATAGAAGCAGTAAATCCCTACGGTGAGGGTTTCTTCCCATACCAAGGCGTACACCGTTATACCGATATGCATTTACCCACAACAAAGTGTGGAAGCCCCTCATAAGCAAGCCTAGAAAGAATTGCTCAGACTATCTCCCGCTTACCAATGTGCAAAGCCAGACCTAAGCAACTTAATAGGTTAAGGCTACCCCATCCCAGCACTTGTGGTTGCATGGAAGTCTTGGCTTGAAAACAACCCATAGCTCGGTCCTTAATCCGACACGGGCAATAATCTCCCCCTATACTACGTACAAGTCTAACCCTTGCACAACCAGCTATTGCCAATAATTGCCCGCATCTAAACCATAGTTTTATTTTAGGGTTTTTAGTCAAAAATACCAACAAAAGACATCATTTCATGACCACCCTTTTTCAATTCTCAATAATCAATTTTGATCTAATCATGTTCAACGTTGATTCTAAAGCATGGCTAAGCATGGTCAATAATCGCATATACCCAAGTTGACATTATGTATTGTCTAACCCGTTTATATGGTTATCAAGGTTCACATTTCCATACTTATCAAGGAAGTTTCATGAGACAACAGGTATATCTACCAGTACCACAAAATAGCGTATTTACAGAAAATAAATGGATGCATGAAACATTTTGATAAACACAATGAAGATGAAATACTGGGATCAATATGATCAAAAGGGGTTCTTGCCTTGCTTAATTGTTATTTATGACGAAGTCGCGGCTGCAACTGGTGTGGTTGATGACATAATTAGTGACGTCGGGTTCTACACGTCGTTCAACGAAAATATAGCGAACAACAATTTCAATAAGGGTAAAAAGAAGACAAACAATATATCAAATAAAGACTTGCTTGTAACATCCCAAAAATTTGCCCAAATAGTATTTTATTGCTTAAATGTGCATTTATGATATTCTGGAATTTATTTGGATTTTTCTAGATTTATTTGAATTAATTTTAAATTATGAATATTGACCTTTTGTTCAAATCTATTTAAATTTATGCAAAGTTAAAATCAAGTTTTGCCAAAAATATTTTATTTGAGTCCAGAATGTCTCAAGGTATTTTTGAGATTTTTCTTGGATTTTTCCTGATATTATTTCTGCTTAAAACTGATTAATTGAATTACCAGAATTATTTTATTAGTTAAAATCCGGAAAAACCTGGGAATAGTATCGGGCCGTAGCCCATCTCTGTGGCAGGCCGGCCCACTCGCGTAGCCCGCTAGGCCCAGCTTCTAGAAGATTTGTCGTCGGCTGTTGGATCATCATCCGACGGCAGTAGGCGCGTAGGAAACCCTAGCCTCGCGGGCCGTTGGATCTTTGGATCGGCGACGATGGTGCCACGTTGCAGCGAGGTGTGACCGTTGATCCGAAATCGGAGGGTTCTCGTCTGTCGTCTCCGTTTCGGACTCTTCCGCCGCGCCGCCGTGTCTCCGGTGGACTCAGAGTCCGTGTCCTCCGCTCGCACGCCCCTCCGTGTGCCTATTTAAGGAGCCGTCCGGTGCGTTGAGTTCCTCGTTCCGCGCCGCATCAGAACCGCAAGGCTTCGTCGTCCAGAGCTCATCGGAACGCCTCGTGGAGTGTCGTCGTCTTCATCGCCGGTGGGATTCGTTTCGGCGACGCCATTAGCAATGGAGAAGCTTGGTTCGTCGGATCATCGCCGACGTCCCGATTCAGCCCGTAGTCTCGGTGGCGATAAACCCTCCGTTAAGCGCGACCTTTAGATCTAAAACCTCGCTGAGATCTTGCGCGTGTGCTTGATCGGCAACCGTCCGATGGGATCTGGGTGCACCAGATTACGCCTTCGCCGCAACCAATCGCATGCAGCCGTTTGTGGGCGCAGGCGCCAAGGCGTCGTGGACAGGATCCGCCGTGGTCCAGAGCCACGCTGTGGACTCAGTCCATACGCCCGAGACACGCGTCGATCTCCGATTGGTTCGGGCCAGGGCTGACGCCAGCATGACGTCACGCTTGCGCAATAAATCTGTTTTCAATTTTAAAAAAAATCTGTTAATTCTGATTTTCTGATATTTGCAATTTCAGTATTTATTTCAAACTTCAAAAGGCTATATATTTTGCATCGTAACTCGGATTTGAGTGATACAAATTTCTAAAAATTTGTAAAATTGAGATCTATTTAATTGTGAATTTTATTTGATTTTTGGAGTTCATTTGCTCTCTGTTTTGGTATTTATTTGCTTTTATCCTTCGGTACGCGTAGACGTTGAATTGTGCGACGCTTCGGAGGAAGATCCAGCAACTCAAGAGCAAGCTTCAGATCAAGATCAGGACCTATTCCAAGGCAAGTTGTGCTTTGATCATGTTGAACCCATGTTTATAAAATTGCTATATTTGTTTACCCTATTGCATATTATTTCAAGTATACAATTGTTTCAAATTAAATTGGGCTTAGCTAATATACCAGATTGATTTATACCCTACCTTGTCATTGTATGCCATGATCTATTGTCACCCTAGATTGGTTCAATATAGTTGGTTAGTAATTATAATCAACATCGGATGGTTAGTCCGTATTAATTGCTTAGCCATGCCACGTCATCACATATGTCAGAATCATTGATAATTAATCTTGATTAATGGAATATGGAATAGTGTTATGAACTTGTGTGTCATGTGGGATCACACGATGAGATTGAGTTGTTGTGGCGAGTCATGTCACGCAACGATGTTGAATTGTTGATAGCACGTGGTGCTTGGTAATCAACTGGGTGATAATCATTTAGATTGGGGCAAGTGACAAGGGGCGAGGATGCCAAGGTGGGCCCGATGGGCAGAGGGTATGTGGATGTCTTGCCTTGATCACTCTAAGGACTTAGCCTTGCAAGCCTTTGACCTGAGTCAATCATGCAACCACATGTCTGGTATGGGCCAGCCTAGCTGAGTAATTTGCAATGTCTTAACTTTGATACTATCGTGGTCGGTGTGAGTCCCCGAGTTATGGAGTAATTCACATGGCGCAAGAGGGGGGCCCTGGATGTGGTAACCAGTCCCACCAGTGTTGAAACCTTAGCGGGTAGTATCGGGTTAAGGCAGCGCATTGTAAAGGCTTTGTTATAATCACTCGCCTTGGTGGTGTTTGGTTGTATCACGTGGGTAAAGTGCATAACCTCTGCAGAGTGTAAAACTATTCGGATAGCCATGCTCGCGGTATTAAGCAATGCTCGAGAATTACAGTTAAGGGTTAGCTTAATTAATTGGACAACTTGGATGGGATGGCAGGATGCCATGGAAAGTAGATATTGACTTAGGATTGGAAACTTAGTTTACTTGAGAAATACTGAACTTATTTATTATTGTTATTTGTTTTACAGTCTTTACAATCTATTTATTATATTTGTTCATAAATGCTGCTTATTGCAAAATAGCCATGATAGCCTATCCATTGGAATAAGCCTTACATATAGACACCTAGAATTGCATTCTGTGCACAACTTGTTGAGTGCTTTAAGTACTCACCCTTGCCAAACAACAATAATCAACAGTTGAAGAATCTACACCTGTGTTGGAACAGGAGGTCCAGGAAGACACGAGTCATTAGGGTCCGAGCCTTGTCGGTTGCCTGTGGTGAACTGATGAGCTATCTACGTTTTCTACTTTCCGCTGCTTAATTATTAGCTTATATTTTCAGTCTTGCCCTGTGTGGCTTAATAATGTAAGTTGGTCATAAGATCATACATTTAGCTATATCAATAAATGAACTATTATTTCTATTATCGTTGAGTATGATGTGATATGTACCAATGTTAAGCTGTGTGCACTAGCGTTGATCCTGGGACTAGTGCGGTAAACACAGTGGGTTCGAATCAGTGGATTCGGGTCCTTACATTGCTATAAAGAACGGATGCAGATTCTTTTATAGATTATTTATTCTTGTTTTACAAATTCAAGAGGCTAAAATTATGTATTCTTGTATTTATAACTTCGAATTATAGATGCTAAAATTATTTGGATTAATAGGATTTAAAATATTAGTCATCATGTTATATATGAATAGTACTTATGAAGGACCATGTGGAGGTCCATCCATGTTTATGATGAGTATTTGACTTTATGTGATTAGGATAGCTTAGATTTGAGTTTGGATTTAAAATGGATTTCAAGTTGGAAGTGCTTTTGCGCCGGACCGATTTAGGATAGACTTCACGTTTGCACCGGACCAAGGGAAATGAGATACAGAGAATTTCCCATTCGCGCCGGACCAAGAGAAATGAGAAACAGAGAGTTTCCCATTCGCGTCGAACCAAGGGAAGAGGGAAACAGAGAGTTTCCCATTTGCGCCGGACTGATTTTTTCACGCCGGACAAAGCCACAGTGAGTTTCACGTGTACGCCGGACCGGTTTTGATAGCCAGCAGTAATTAGCATTTTTGACGGTCTTTCCTTGCTCAAAAAATTATTTAGTCTACATGAAAGTTGTAGATAATTTCAAGATGCATCTTTTTTATGTTGACAAGTTTTTCATTTGAGCAATAGAAAAAAGCATAGAAAATTAGGAAGGTGAATAAAGAATTTCACGTTCGCGCCGGACCAAGTCACAGTGAGTTTCACGTGTACACCGGACCGGTTTTGACAGTTGGCAGAAATTAGTGGTTTTGAAGGTCTTCCCTTGCTCACAAAATTATGAGTTATGCATGAAAGTTGTAGAGAATTTCGAAACACAACTTTTTCATGTTGACAAGTTTTTCATCTGAGCAACATAAAAAATCATAAAAAAATTGAGAAAATTACTGCTGTATTGAAAACAGGATGTTTGCATTTGGTTGAAGTGTTTTGGTCCGTTTTGGTTTGTTCTAACCCCAATTCATGATTGAATTGATGCGCTGGGTTCATGGTGGAACCATGAAGGGTTTTCTTATCTTTGTGGATGTAGGACTTCATTTGGTGGTCATGGTGAGGCGAAGGGAGGCAGGAACTAGGCATGGGATGGCTGGAGGTTCAAGTTGGCCGGATGTTCGCCGGAAGTGGAGAAGCTAGCTTATCACTACTTGGATCAAGGAGAGCTATTGGGTTGCAGTTCTGGAAGATAGAGTAGTGGATAAGTGTAGCTTACTTTGAGATCCGTGCAAAAAAACCCATGTTATGGTAGGGTTTTGGGTTAGCCCTTGCATGGCTGGTTGAGTGGGTTAATCCTAGCCCTTGATGGATGCTCTAGGGTTTAGAGGCTCATCCAAGGGTGGTAGGTGGCTCAAGATTTGTATAAATAGGGGTGGAGGGGCAGCCTCCCCTATGGAGAAGGTTTTGAGGTTTTTGATGCTCCTTTGAGCTTTGCCCACATGAATTGTGAGGCTTTGTAACCCCTCCTTCCAGAAATGAAATGTTCTTCATTTATGTTCATGTTTCATTTCCTTTACGCATTTACATTACGCATTTAAATTACGCAATTTAAATTCAGCATTTACTTTCCCGCATTTACATTCTCGCAATTTACTTTATCGTAATTTGGATTTGCATCCCCTCCTTCTAAATGCTGTTCTTCTAGGATGTCTTAAGGGTGTTCATATGGTTTTACATCTTTCTTGCACCCTAGGATAGACTAGAGAAGTTCTTATTGAATTGCAAATCTGTCTAGAACTTGTTCTTCACGCAGCAGTCAGTCTTTTATTTTTATAAAAATCTAGACAAATGATTTTTCAGTGATTCTTATTAGAAAAGGTACACGACTCATATATCCATCTGTAGAAAACTTTTTGAGTCCACTGGTTGCCCCGTTTGAGCGCTATGAAGTGAAAACCGAGCCTCCAACTTTCTGGTCAAAGTTCCTGACTGTCTGCATTTCTTGATTTTTCATGTTTATTCTACAAAGATTTTTGAGGTTATTTTTGGTGGAGTGTTTCATGACCCAACTGCTCATAGGGAAAAAAATTCGCAAAAAGTTTAGAGCAACATAAACTCACCAACCACCTGCTCCAATTGAGGAGAATTCCTGGAAAATCTGCTTTTACTTTTCTGAAAGAGACTTTGGTGTTTTAGCTTTATCTCTTTTAGAAAAGTAGTCTTTGAGTTGATTCCTCTTTGTTTGGATACTTGACATCTAGGATTGTGATTAAAAAATCCCACACATGATTCATGGTTCTCATCCATGCAAGCTAGAGGTACATATAGTTGTCTAATTGTTCGGGTTTTTGGAGGGTGTGCGAATCTGAGAAACACCATTTTAAAGAAAAATCTTTGGGTGTTTCAGATTTTTATTGCGAGATTGTTTGGAGTACTTTGAGTGAGGGAAAATTTTATTTGGGATCATTCACCCCCCCCCCTTTGATCGCCATTTTGATCTTTCAACTTAATCTTTAGTTGACTTTGCATAAGAATTCGTTTTGAATATATGTATATACTAGATCTGTTAGGTTGGGCTATTGGTTATGTAACCTGGTTTTCAACAAGGTTTTGGTTAAAATGAATATCTTAACCATTGATTTCTTATTTATTATTATAGCTCGTTTATTCATATTACGGATTATGGAGATCATAATACTTAGGGCTATTTGGATGACAGGATTTATATGTAGAACACGGTAAAATAAGATTATTTCTTAATAATAAGGTAGTCTATACTTTTGGGAGCGTTCCCAGGCTGAATTCATAATTTTTTGAGGATTTAGACAAGATGCTTTATTCATTGTTGAAATAGCATATATGGAATTAAGGTTTCTGATGACCATAACACTTAAGGATATAGAGCTAGCAAGATTCAGTTGCAAAGCAAGTTGTAAAAAGAATATTTTTTTTAGATTATGGTAGTCTATATCTCGAGGATCATTTCTGGGCTATTCTTCATAAAATTTGCATTTAGACGAGTTGTTTTACGAGTTGCCGAAAAGGCTTAAGCGTTTCTAATGTTCAGAAATCATAATACTTGAGGTTATCTTGTTAGCAAGATTTATATGAATACCATGATATAATAAACTTATTTCTTTATAATATGGTAGTACGTACTTTGGAGAGTATTTCTAAATAGATATTATAAATTTTACTATAAAGACGAGTTATTTTATTTGGTGCTGAAATAGCATAAATGGCCATAAAGTTAACGTTGTACCTAGACGGATTTCGCTTTTCGTTTGCGGCTATACTACACGTGATTATTCATTCATTTTTTGGCATTATCAGGTGATGATCCTATAACTGTTTTAGAACTAATTTGCATTATTTTACTTTTATCCGAGATAGTTTATATGCATATGAAGAATATAATCTTTTATAAATTGTATTTAGATTAGTTCTTTCGGCCTATTATCAGGGTCTAATCTCTAAGTATATGGTAAGATTAGTTCTTCCAAATCTTATACTTTACTTGTGAGGTGTTCTAAATATATTTCTGATTCTTAACCATATATACATCAGATGAATGCATATACATATATATATCTTTTACACTAGGGTCTCATTCTTATTCATGAAACAATTCAAGTCAAGATTATTTGTTAAGTATTTTAGCTTACCCAGGTATTATTCTGTTATAAAAGCATTTTAGAAATCAATTATTCTCTTTTTGGATTTCTTTTGTACAAAGTATATCCTTTTGAATATTCAATGCATTGAGAACAACCTTTAATAGAAAATGGTTCAAACAAAGATGATATTTAAATATTTTATATATTTGTGTTGCTAGAAGTCTAAGGATTCCAACAAAATTAGTTTCATTCAATTCTCAGTTCATTTGCATCATGTATATATATAACTTATGTTTCACCCTTTTCTTTAAATTTGAATTTCAAATTTATCCATAGCTCTTATTCAAAATATTTTTGTATATTATGAGATTACATGATTTTAGATAAATATATAATTTTTTTCATATTATTTGGATTAAAGATGCAAAAGATATTAATGTTTGAAGTTGGTTCGGTTTAGGAAATCCAAAGAAAATGGACAATACACTTTCAATACTTTGAAAGCGGCTTTTCATTTTTTGCGGGATTTCTTTGAATCTGGCCGACTGATAGATGGGGCCGTTCGGTCAGTGAGTGGGAGTGGTTGTGAGAGCGAAGAGGCTGAGAAGGGGGACCCGCAAATCAGCGACACAAGGCAGAGGCTCACCTTCGCGGCTCATCGCCGGCGAAGCAGCTCGGGGGAGGTTCGGCTGGTGGTGTGGTAAGCATCAGGAAGGTGAGGCGCATCCAGGGGAGGTACCGATTCGGCCAGAGGTGAGCCGAGGTGAGCTGCCACCGAGAGGAGGCGGTAGCGGTTATGGCGATTTGCCTGAGAAGAAAAATAGTGAATATTAGTCCGAATGGGTGACATGGTGAGTAACAGGGAGTGAAGATGAATCCATTTTGCCGCTCACCTTGGTCAGAGGTCAACCAGAGCAAGCTGCCACCTTGTGGCCGGATCTGGAGAAGAAGGCTTCCATGGTGGCGGCGAGTTCCAAATGAAGAACTTGAGATCTTTTTGAGGGCTTTTGATCCTTGTTGCTAAGTGATGCTATGTTGCAAGGCAATTGAGGTTTGATTGAACGGTTTGGCCGAATTTCAGATTTTCTCCGAGCTCAAGGTTTTCGGCAATGGCGGAATAGAAGGCGAATTGAGGCTATTTGGTGAAGAGAGCTAAAGAAGAATGGAAGGGGAGTGAGGGGCAGTACAAGGCGATCATAGAGCTGTTTTTATAGCCGAAGATTTTCTGTAGAGAAGCTCGAATCGCATGGTGTGAATGCTTTGGGAGTTTTGTGGCGCTCGCACAGGAGAAGGGATGGGCGAGCTGCGGGAAATCCGGTGAGGATGGCAGCGTGGCACGGTGATGATGGCCGAAGGACACTAGGTGGAGCGAGGAACAGGAAAGGCGGTTACAAAGGACGACGCGAGCTCTGTTCTTCACTCTGGGGCTTCGGCGGCCAGAGGAAGACGAAGGCTGGGGCTGAGGCTGTCGCGTGGGCCACACGGTGCAATGGGATCCACAGGTCAGCGATGGAATGATGGACTTCAAGCGATTTCAGCGAACAGAGCTGGGTTTGGTTCAAAGAATCAGTTACCTCTCAAGTTGGAAAATTAATGAGAAATTTACTGAGTGTAATAGAGCTAGGTTAGAACCTACCATAAAAATTTCAGACCTATTGAACGATTGTAGAATTTGCAAAAATTTCGACAGTGCACTGTGCATAGATTTATGTATTCTGGTTTATATTTATTTAGGTATTTATATCTTATTAAAAAATTTGGAAACTTTTTTAAAGGTTAAACATGACCATATTAGTCTGCTGTAAAAGTTTCAAATCAAAATTAATTATATTTTATTTAATAAAATTCTAACATTTTCATTTCTAGGTTTTCAGTTTTTGAATTTCTATAAATATCAAATGTATTTATTATTTCCTGATATTTTTACTGTAGATGTATCTATCCATGGTGAAGATAATATAAAATTTTTCACATTGAATTTATGATAATTTTATTTCTGACATATTTACTATGGTTAGTCATGATTCATTAATCACCTTTCTTTTCATATTTTTAATACTTTGACATGAATTTTAAAATATATTTTAGGGTTATTGATAGCTCCACAAAATGTACAGGTATTTTTCTTATTTTTTGACATTATAAATCTTTTCTTATTATATATCCCATGTTTGATTATTCATTAAAAATGAATTCTACTTTCAAACAATGATAAAGAAATCCAAGAAAAGTCAATAAAATCCAGAGAATTCAGAGAAAGCATCAATAACAATAATTAAATACTTAAGGTTTAATTCCTCATTATGTTTTGCGTTTTGCATTGAGGGAAAACAGAAATCATTACAATAAAAGATTTCTTAAGAACCAAAATTCAAGAAGAAATTCAGATTGAATGAAATTTCAAAGTGAACTTATATTTCTAATTTATTTTCACATTTTGTTTGATTCGAAGTTTTATTATGCCACTCATCCTTTTGTTGCGGTTGGATTTCAAGATATTGAAATAGAGGATAATATTTTAATTCATTATTGATATTTTAATTAAAAATTCTATTCAATTTCATTTTATAATTTTTATATTTATATTTTTATTATTTAGAACTTTTGGGATGTTACACATTATTTAGGTCGTCCAATGTGATCTTTACATATACTCGGGAGTTGGCACATCTTGCTAGGGACCGCTACCGATTAATGGTCGAGTAAGAGTACTCTAGCTATGTCTAGGTATATGTGAATCTATAGGGTCGCACGCTTAAAGGGTTGGAACTTAATTTGGATGGTGATACAAATTCTGATGGATTTTAAGTTCCTAATGAGCCTCTAATGTAGAGCCCATTATGGGGCATCTATTTAAAGGGAGGGGGTGCTGTCTTTAGGGTTAAGAGAGATAGTTGGAATTCAAAATTCTTGAGACCCTAGCCACCACTCCTCTGCCCAGAACCGCGTAGCCAGTGCTAGCACTCCAGCATGTGGTGTTCCTGCCCCGTACATGTGGATACCTTGGAGGCGTTGCTGCGAAGCATCAATGCTAGGACGATCCGCAACCTGCGACAATCGCAAGGAGCTGTTGAAGGAAGCGCAAAGCTAGTACGACTACATCTGCACCACCGCGCTACATCGACTAAACTTCCGCTACGGGTCTATGCGTGTAGTGGTAATTCTGTGATCAATTGCAGTGATTCTTTGGTTATGCGGTAGAAAATTTTGATTATTTGCTAGAGTAGCCTACCCATTCCCCAACAGCCCACATGGTGCTCTTCCAGATTCACGCCAAAACGCGCCGATCCGGTCGTGCTTCGCCATTTGCCCCATCGTCTTCCCCATTGCCGGTGAGTAGGGCCGCCGGTTTTGCCATCATGCTTCAACAAGGAACCCTGACCATCCGATCCGCAGTGAGTTGTGGGCACCCGGAAATATGAATCAAACCTCGCTTGTGCGTTGGACTTAGAGGTGACACCCATACACCACTTAAGTGT
Organism: Otatea glauca; assembly: GCA_036346275.1. Taxonomy (NCBI): domain Eukaryota; kingdom Viridiplantae; phylum Streptophyta; class Magnoliopsida; order Poales; family Poaceae; genus Otatea; species Otatea glauca. The sequence goes on along the minus strand of CM070719.1, from coordinate 12,463,209 downwards.
ATGCTCACTGCCACCTATAGTCCCGTGCACGGAGTATTAACCAGGTGGCCCTCACTCAAGCAAATGTGAGCCATCTAGTTGCACCGTACAAACTTACGCAACCGAGAGAGTTCCGATTCTTTTTCGAACAACTGTACGGGGATTGAAACCAACCCATCCGAGTGTAGCACACGCCGTCCGCCTCAGAACCATGGCTTCGCCCACACCCACCGAGGGGTGTGCGTCACAATAGTCAAGGAACGACGGTCGCACGTGCACACGCATCATACGGTTGAGAACAGTTCTGGGTACCCGGATATGTGGCCGGTGCTAGTTCCCAAGATCAACGCCTAGTGCCCACATATCCCGCATTTGAGAAGCATCATTACACATACATACATGACTAAGCATTTGACATAGCATAAACATAAACTAGAAGCTATTACAACTACTTAATATTACAAGTATGTGGCCGACCGGCCAAATATTACACACAAAAGTAGAATGCAGCGGAAATTACACATAAAGCAAAAGTAGGACAGCGGTATGCCCATCCATAACCCAAAGGCATCCGACTAGGAAGAGCCCTAGTTCATCCTTTCAAGTAGTCGTCGGACCCCAGTGCAAAGTATGAATCGTTGGGGATTTCTTCCGAACCTTCGTCTATATATTATTGATCAAGCAACGGTGAGTACACGTATGTACTCTCAAGACTTTAGTATATGGAAAAACAATACATGCTAGGTTAGTACAGGATATCAAGCCACTACACTAGGTTTTATTTTCAGCATAATACAGATTTTGCTTTCAAGAGAGTAGTTCATCAAATGGTAACGGAATTGAAATGATCATTTGTTATGAAACTAATATCAGTAAGTAAAGTTAAATATCATCATTTCACATCCCTCCTTGGCCGTGAACAGCGAGTAAAATGCAGCCAAACTTGGCTCACAAATTTACCAACTCGGTACAACACCGTTTCCAAACATTTGGAAAAAACAACACTATACTTGACATTATTTTCCTGAGTTGCTCATGACCGTGAGCACGGATAATTAATTAGATTTAAATCTCTACAGAGAGTGTACACTTTACTCACATGACACATTCTAGCAATCATGTCAACCATGCCTCGCGATACCTACAGTACCCGATTTGCTAGATTGTGACGAAACCATTCAACTAGCTAAAGACTAGCCTTGCACCAGCCCCGATGATGATAAACCCTTGCCATGATCTGGAAATCCGGACCCGTACACATAGTACTAATGATGGTTTACACCCTATCACGTCCTTTCCCCATGGCAAGGCATACACCGTTGTATTGGAATGCTTTAACCCCAGCACCTCGGTGAAGGGAGTACCTACGAGTGACAACGTACCCCGGAGTGCCCTTACCACTTCGATCTACCAAAATGTAAGGTTAAACTTCAGCTAATGTCCTGAACTAAGATTATCCCATACTAGCATATGTGGTTGCACCAATTCACTTAGGTGATAGCATCAAATTCAGTCCTTAAACGACCCGAGCGAGAATCTCCCCCAAACTACGCGTGAGGTCCCTCCTCATGCCTCAAGTTTAAATAGTAACTCACCCACATATAAACCATAATTTTTTGGTTGGATTTTTACCAAAATACACGGAGACCATAACTCGGTTCCGTACCATTAAACAAAATTGGTCAAGCATGAATAGGAGTGAAGCTCAACACTTAAATGTCGTTCTAAGTGAGCTTGACTAAGCATATGTGTGAAGTATTTCGCAATTATTAGCCAAAGTGACACTAAGTAATGTCTACACCATAAGCTAAGGTTACAATAGTAGGCAAACAAGTATCAAGGTAGAGGTAATGCATTTAAATAGGAAGGATCTACCGGTACCCGCAACATAGAAATTTGAATACAAACATACAAGCATGCCAATATGGTTTGATAAAACAACATAAACACCGCAAAATAGTAGGATAAAAGGAGGGTGCTTGCCTTGCTATTCACCATCTAGTATGTAGTCCGGATCGTTGGTGGTGTCGTCGTCAACGAATACAGAACCGTTGGTATTTATTCGTTATTCAACAAGAAGCGTGGCAAATAGCAAACAATAAATTGTCATTAAAGGCAAAAAGAAATCAGATGTAAAGACCAAATGAAACTTACCAAAGGAGAATAGGGTGGTTTAGTTTTTCGGAGTTATTACTTTGTTTATGTTGGTACCATTAGTTCTTTGTTCATGATTTGGCTCTTCTCATATATATGCTACTTTTATTTCTCGAATTCTAGAGGCTAAAATAATAATCATGTATAATAATATTTACAAATTCAAGAGGCTAAAATTTTTTGGATTCATTGAAATGTATCACCGGGTTAACACGAAGTGGTGTGTGTGCGCGCGTGCGCGTATGTGTGATGTATATCTTATGGATTAAGCATAGGTCACCTACCAATACATTTTAAACAGAGATTAAGCTACTGATACAGAGGTTTATTTTCAAGGTCTTTCAATAAATTGGGCTTTAATTCAAAAGGTATTAGAGACTAGTTGAAAGCTACACTACTATTTTACAATTTAATACTATTTGATAATTCCTAATCATGAATATGAGTAAACTGAGCTCAAAACTTAAATATTTTAGCATAAAAAGATACAGCATCATTTTACGAGATCATAGGATTTGATTTCATCAAATTTGAAGTTTATTTGTACAAGTTATTATTATTTGAATGTTTGCATGTAATGATATTGGCCTATTTAACCATTTGTTACAAACTATGTCAAAATATAAATATTTTTATATATTTGGAGACCTTGTGACCTCAGAAACATGGTAAAATTGGTTTCATAATTTTTAGGCTTGATTTGTAAAAATTTTATATTAAGCAAATTTTTGGCCTAAAGATTATAGTTAATGTCATTTATTGCGCAGAGGCCAAGACTTAAATATTTTTTCATGTTCAGATTCTACATGATTTTACACATATTTAGAAATTTGTTTCACTAAATTTGGAGTTTTCTAGCAAAAGTTATAAACGTTTGCATTTTGTCGGTTCTAGAAAACATCAGAAAATCGGAAATACGTTTTCCATCAGTGAAAGCGCATTTAGCATTTTCATGCAGGATTTAAATTAGCCACCGGCTGACAGGGCGGGCCCTCTAGCCAGAGACAGCACACGAGGGGGAGAGGGCGACTAGCGACTGATAGGGCGGGCCCTCCTGTTAGCGGCACAAAACAGAGCGGCTCGGACCGAAGCTCACAGTAGCAAAGCCTGGCCAGCTGCCTGGTGTGCACTTGGGGACCAAGAAGGTCCCAGGGCACTAACCAGCTTCAGCGGTGCAATGGCGAAGAGAGCTGGAAGCGGGGAGAAGCGGAGTGGGCAGAGGCCATGGCCGGGGGTGAGGAAGAATGCGGCTTGAGCTCGACTTGGTGCGGGGAAAGCACGAGGGGGCTAGGGGAGTAAGGATAACTACCTCGGAGCATCGGTGGAGCGGTGGTTCTTGCTGGCGGCGAGCGGCCAGAGCAAAGAAAAATGACATCCACGGCGGCGGTGCTACAGTCGATCCCTACTTAAAATACGCAAAGTGAAGCGAGTAGCGAGGGCCCAGGGTGCTGCAGCTCAACTGATTCAAAGCCATACTCCACCAATGCACCGAATTTGGGTTTTTCCCTCGTTTCAGGAGCTCACGAAGAATTGGGGAAAAGTGACGCAAGGGACCTCGACTCAGGGTGGAGAGGAGATAAAGGCATTCATGAAAGCTCTAGCTAGCTTTAAGGCGTGGCACGGCAGAGGTGGCGAGGCGCGGTATGGGCATGGCAGGCCGACGAGGCGAGCTACGCGGCGTGCGTGGTCTGCCTCACCTGCGTGTGTACCAGCCATTGCGTCGAGCACAGGGAGGGGACATAAGGGCTGAGGGCACTAGTGAGGCAAACTGGTGGTACCCCCAGCTCGCATGGCCCACTGGCAGTGACCGCGCGCACTGTAGCTTCACAGAAAATAGAGCACAAATCGGTTGGGTTGGTTAAAAAGTAGGTCTAGGCATTTTGAAAAATTTTGGAGAATTTTTTGTAGCTATACCAGAGAATCGAGGTTTCATTTTCTTTGGTTTCATTCAATTCCCTATTGTATTTTACAAGTTAAAATTCTTGCAACATTGCTATTTTCAATTTGTATTTGAATTTTTAGGGTATTTAAATTTTGTGCAAAATTTACGAAAATTTATATTTATTCATCTAAACTATTTTAGTATTTTGTAAAATTATTTGCTAGATTGGGTTGTTTGAAGTTTTTATATGTTTCTTCAGAATATGTTAAATTAGGTGAAAAGGAATTCAATTTGGCAAAAGTAAAGCTGCAAAATAAATAAACTCAGAAGAAAATCCAAAAATGGAGTAATTTTCAAGCCATGTCATTTTATTTCATTTTTCCTTATTTTGGGATGTTTCAAACCTACCCCCTTACATTAATCTCATCCTCGAGATTAGCTAGACTCGTCGAAGAAGGTTGGGAATTTGGCTCTAAGGAAGTCTTCATGTTCCCAAGTAGCCTCTTCTTTGGTGTGCTTACTCTACTGAATTTTGAGCATTTGGATAGTATGGTTGCGAGTATGACTCTCGGCTTCATCAAGGATGTGAATTGGATGTTCGCTATATGAGAGATCGGGCTGTAGATTGATGGTATCCAAAGGGGTGAGTTCGGTGGGAGCTCGAAGGCACCTCTTTAGTTGGGAAACGTGGAACACTTCCTGTACATCGGAGAGTTAAGATGGGAGTTCAAGTTGATATGCCACTTCACCTCTTTTTTGCAAGGATTCGATATGGACCGATGAATCGAGGTGCCAGTTTTCCACAGACTCGAAATCATCAAGTACCACACAACGGTGAGACCTTGAGATAAACAAGATTGTCCACTTCAAAACTCAATTCACAACGGCAATTGTCAGCGTAGCTCTTTCAACGCGATTGTGCCTCCTTTAGATGACTTTTTATTAGTCTAACATGATCTTCCGCCTCTTGAATGATGGCTGGTCAAAAGAATTGCCTTTCGCCTACTTCATACCAAAATAGAGGGGTTCGGCACTTCCTTCCATAAAGTGCTTCAAATGGGGACATTCGAAGACAGGTTTGGAAGATGTTGTTGTAAGAGAATTCGGCGAATGCTAAACATTCTCCCAATTGGTGCTATATGATAGCACACAAGCTCTTAACATGTCTTCCAAAATTTGGTTTGTTCTTTTAGTTTGGCCTCCGGTTTATAGATGAAAGGCCGTGCTGAAGAATAGCTTGGTTCCAAGGAGCTCGTGTAAACTCTCCTAGAACCGAGATGTGAATTGTGAGCCACGGTCAGAAATGATGACCTTAGGGACACCGTGAAGTCGAACAATATTGTTCATATAGAGTTTGGCGAGTTTGGCCCCGTTATATGAGACACGCACGGGGATGAAATGGGCCACCTTAGTCAAATGGTCAAAACAATAACCCATATAGAATCATGCCCGTTTGCCGTCTTTGTCAAGCCGGTAATGAAGTCCATGCTAGATTTATCCCATTTCCATTCGGAAACCCGTAAGGGTTGGAGCATCCCCGCTATTCGCTGATGCTCTGCTTTAATGCATTGGCACACATCGCAAATAGCAACATGTGCGGCGACATACCGTTTCATACCAGGCCACCAGAATTTTTCTCGGAGGTCCTGGTACATCCTAGTGCTCTCAAGATGGATTGAAGGAGGGAACTCATGTGCTTCTTTTAGGATCAGCTCCTTGATTTCAAGGTCATCTAGAACACACATTTGTTGTCCACGCATGACCAATCCATCGACATTTTCAGAGAAGCCCGATTGCGCATCTTCATTCATCTTGCGTTTGATTTCAGCTACTCCTTTGTCCTTAAGCTAAGTGGCTTTAATCTGTGATTCAAGAGATGGTTGTAGGGTCAGGGCTATGTAATACCCTTTTTCCACTACTGCCAAGTTGAGTTTATGGAATTCTTCAATCAACTCTAGTTGATTGACGACAATAGAGGTGTTAACGGCGTGTAGTTTCCGACTGAGTGCATCGGCCACTACATTTGCTTTGCCCGGGCGATAATGGATGCCCAGATCATAATTCTTGATTAGCTCGAGCCATCTTCGTTGCCTATGGTTCAGATCTGGTTGGTTAAAGAAATATTTCAAAATTTTGTGATTGGTGTATATTTCACACCGATTGCCGATAAGGTAATGCCGCCATATCTGGAGAGCGTGAACAATGACTGCCAATTCTAAGTGATGAGTAGGGTAATTGGCTTCGTGAGGCTTGAACTGATGAAAAGCATAGGCCACAACCTTGCCTTCTTGCATCAACACACAACCGAGGCCTTGACGGGATGCATCGCAATACACGTTGAATCTCTTGTGTATGTTGGGCAATGTGAGAATTAGGGTTGTTGCGAGTCTCTGCTTTAGCTCTTGGAAACTTACTTCACAGGTTGGTGACTACTCAAATTTCTTTTCTTTCTTGAGCAATTTGGTCATTGGCTTGGCAATTTTGGAGAAGTTCTCGATAAACCGATGATAGTATCCAGCAAGACTAAGGAAACTTCGGATCTCGGGGATAGTTTGGGGCTGCTCCCAAGCGAGCAGATCTTGCACGTTGCTCGGATCAACAGCGATAACTCCTTTGTATAGGACATGGCCTAGGAAGCCAACTTCCTTTAGCCAGAACTCACACTTGCTAAACTTTGCATAAAGTTGATGCTTGCAAAGCTTGTCGAGCACCATGCGCAAGTGAAGCTTATGCTCTCCTTCATTCTAAGAGTAGCTGAGGATGTCATCGATGAACACCACCACGAATTTTTCCAAGTACTCTATGAACACCTTATTCATAAGATTCATAAAAGTGGCAGGTACGTTAGTAAGTCCAAAGGAAACTACAGTATATTCATACAAACCGTAGCGGGTGGTGAAGGCGGTCTTTGGAATGTCCTCTGGTCGGATCTTGAGTTGGAATTAGCCAAGTCTCAAGTCAATTTTTGAAACGACCTGAGCCCTGCTCATTTGATCAAACAAGTTATCGATTCGTGAGAGTGGATACTTGTTCTTGATGGTGACTTGATTCAATGAGCGATAGTCAACACACATCTAGAGACTATTGTCTTTCTTTTTAACAAACAGTACCAAACTTCCCCATGGTGATGAGCTTGGGCAGATGAAACCCTTGTCCAACAGCTCCATGAGTTGCTTCCTTAATTCAACCAACTTATCTGGGGGCACATGATAAGGACGTTTCAAGGTAGGTGCTGTTCCAGTCAGAAGATCGATAACAAACTCCATGTCCCAGTCTGGTGGCATAGACAGTAGCTCCTCAGGGAAGACATCGGTATATCCACACACCACGAGCACATGACATACCTCCGAAATTGAGAGAGAGTGGAGGAATGGCTGCTGTAAGGTGGAGGCTTGGTCGGAGGAGTAGGAGACATGATGTAACATCCCAAAAACTTTGCTCTAAATATTGTTTTAATGTCATTTGTGCATTTTTTATTTTTCAGGAATATATTGGATTTTTTCTGGAATTTATTTGAATCTATTTGAAATAATGTAAATTGGCCTTTTGTGAAAACAAATTAAATATATATAAAGTTTTGCCAAAAGTATTTTCGAGAATTTTCTTGGATTTTTCCTGATATTTTTATTGCCTTAAACAAATTAATCTATTTTTGGGAATTAAATTAAGCATCGGAAAAATAGATGAGCAGTGTCGGGCCTAGACAAACACTGTGCATCCGTTTAGGCCCGGTTCGACCCAGTGCGGCCTGGCTTCTAGAAGGTCGTTGCCAGTGCCGTAGATTTTCAATCGTGTGGCTGAGGTTTAGATGAAACCCTAGCGCTTGCGAGCCGTTGGATCAAGATCGGGCGGTGCCGATTGAGGTGCATAGGTTTAGGAAAGGATAGATCACGTGCGTTGGATTTGGAAAGTGTGGATCGAAATGCGCCGCGTCGGGGGTGATCGGAGCCATTGAGCGTCGATTGGATGGCTGTCCATCGTCGTCTCGGTTCGGGATTCAGGATCCGTCGCCGATTCGCCGCCGCCGCCGCGTAGAGCTAGGTTTCCATTTTTAGCACGCATGCTGAGGCTATTTAAGGCGCAGCCCGCACCCCGTGTTTCACTGTTCCATTGCGCACCCGTAGCCCTAGCCACCATCGCTTGTGCCATCGCTGTTCGTGCGCTAGAGCTCGCCGGAGTTTTTCGAAGCGCTGCCGTTCGCTTTCTTCGTCTTCCGTCGTCATCAAGCCGTCCTCCGCTGTGTGGGTTCCAGTTCCGGATTCGCCACATCAAGCCACGTCAGACCGTCATTGGCTCGTCACTAGAAGATCGCCGGAGCGCCGCTTGGGGTGTCGTCGTCCTCGCGTCCGGTGAAGCTGTGCCGCCGTGCTGCCATCTATGCCAGGGAGCTTCATCGATCGTTGAATCTTTTTGGACCGCTGGGATCATGTCGCGTCGACATCTCAGTAGTGAACGCCACTGGTAAGATCAGCTATTAGATCAGAGGTGAGTGGTCAAGATTGTGCCGCGTGGGAGTAGATCATTGACTGCTGGATTGTCGCTCGGATGAGTGACGCGTGGCGGTGCGGGAACCAAAGCGTCGTGTGCTGGGTGCACGGTGGGCAGGCACTGCGCTGTGGACGTAGTCCATAGACCGAGTGATGTGGTGCAATCTGGAAGCACCACGTGTCACGATGACGTCATGCTGGCATCAGCCGGTCCACGAGCACAGTTCCTCGAGTCCACGGTGGACCAAAGAAGTTTTGTGCACTAGGTCCATGCGCCAAAGCCATGTGTCAGCCTCTGTTTGGTCCACATGTTGCTTGCGCAATAATGCGATTTTTCTTTATAAAAATAATTCGGGACATTCGGAATTTCTATTTTCTGTATTTCCAAAATTTATTCAAACTTTGAATAACTATAACTTTTGTATTTGAACTCGGATTTAGGTGATTCAAATTTATAAAAATTTGTAAAATCAAGATCTATTTAATGGTGTATTTTATTTTATTTTTGGAGTTTGTTTACTCTCTGTTTGGGTGTTTAATTGCTATTCCTATCTCGATTTGTGTAGACGTTGATTTGATCGATAGTCCGGAAGAGGATTCATCACTTCGAGACCCAAGTTGAGAGCAAGATCAGAACCTATTCTAAGGCAAGTTGGGGTTTGATCATGTTGCACCTAGTTTTACAAATTCGCTATATTGTCTTTAAACTATTGAATAATATTTCATGTGTACAAATGATTTTGATTACTTTGGGATCTAGTTAATATGCCTAGTTGAGTTATACCCTGCCTTGTCAAGTGTATGCCATGATCTAATTGTCATCCTAGGATGGTTAAATTACTAGTTCGTTAATATTAGCAATCAACATGTGTTGGTTAGACCGTGTTAGTCTGCTTAGCCATGCCACGTACATGTTACATAATTGGAATGCTGAAAGTTAATCTTGACTAATGGAATATGGAACAATGTTATGAAATTGTGTGTCATGTGTGGTCACACGATGAGGTTGAGTTGTGGTGGCAAAGGATGTCACACAACGATATTGAATTGTTGATGGTATGTGGTGCTTGGTAATCAACTAGGGTGGTAATCATTTAGATTGGGGAAAGTGGCAAGGGGCAAGTATGCCAAGGTGGGCCGTATGGCAGAGGGTATGTGGAAGTCTTGCTTCGATCACTCTAAGTACTTAACCTTGCAAGCCTTTGACCTGAGTCTTTCATGCAACCACACGTCTGGAATGGGACAACCTGGCTGACTAATTTGTAATACTTAGATTTCGGTGCTTCTGTGGTGTATAGTGAGTCCCGGGTTTACAGAGTAACTCACATGGCGCAAGAGGGGGGCCCTGTTGTGGTGGTTTAACCCTTCAGTGTTGGAACCTTAGCAAAAAGTACTGGGTCTAAGTAGAGCATTGTAAAAGCTTTGTTACGATCACTCGCCTTTGTGGTGTTTGGTTGCATCGTGTGGGTAAAGTGCATAACCTTTGTAGAGTGTAAATCTATTTGGATAGCCGTGCTCACGGTATTGGGCAATGCTCGAGAATTACAGTCAAGGGTTAGACTTTTATTAAAAGAAAACTTGTTGGGATGGCAGGATTGTCATGGAAAGTTGGAACTTGACTTAGAATTGGTTATCCTGTTTATTTGAGAAACTGAATCTATTAATTATTGCTACTTGTTTTACTGTCTTTCGATCTATTTATTGTATTCTTTTATAAATGTTGTTTTACTGCTAATTAGCCATGTTAGCCATTCCTTGGAATAAGCCATGCATATAGAGTACTATACTTGCATTTCTGTGCACAACTTGTTGAGTGCTCTATGTACTCACCCCAACAACAACAACTTCAGAAAAGGAAGAGACTATGCCGATCATGGAGGAGGAGTATCATGATGATGCGATTGCTTAGGGTCCGAACCTCGTTAGTTGCCTGTGGTGAACTGGAGAGCTACTAAGTTTACTTTAATTCTTCTGCCGCATATTTGCTATTTCCTAGTTAAGTCTTGTAAGACAATAATCATGTAAGACAACAGTTATTATTTAATGGAGTTTATTCTATATTCCGCTGTGTATGACTGTGATAACATCTATGTTGAGCCTGTGTGCACTAGCGTGATCCTGGACTAGTGCAATACACAGAGGGTCCGAATTTGCATATTCGGGTCTCGATAGAGGTGGTATCAGAGCCATACTGACTGTAGGTCTTGGCCCTAGGTAGCTTGGTTATCTCATAGGAGTGTCCAAAATTATTTTCTAAAACAAAAATATAAAATTGGGTATTGAGAAACTCTTGACTCATCCCGTTCTTCTATTCTCACCTTTGCTGAATTTTGTTTTCTCGTTGTCGATTCGAGTGGAGGACTTACGCAAAGTTTGTTTTGAATAGACGCCAATCTTCCAGACTTTTGAGGAGAGAGAGGGTGGCTATGCCATGGAGCTGTGGAGAGTTCTTCTGGTGCTCGGAGGTTTCTATCGTCCACTCTACCGAGGAGGCAATTGGTCAATCAACGGTGTGCATCAAGGTTTCATTTGCAAGGTGATTATCTACGCCCTGGAGGACGTGGAAGCCAGCATGTCGATCCACATCACTACAAGGAGGTTTTCGTACGAAGTTGGAATCCAGCAGGCTGCTCGACTTGCACTTCGCCGCGTCTGCCACGACTATGCCGATGAGGTTCACGACATGGTATTCAGGCTTCACCCAGCTGTACGAGCATCCCGACAACGATGGATCATGGAGGAGTGTTCTACTGCAGTGCACCTTGCTAAGTTTGCCATCGCCCAGGAGGAGCACGTGAGGGACACCGCTTAGGAGCTGGAAACAGTATATGAGGCGCTGAGAGTGAAAGAGCAGGAGCTTCGGGAGACTCGTGCTGCGGCCGCTAGAGTGATCGAGGAGCTAGAGGAGGCTTTGTAGGAAGCAGAAGACTAGGCAGCTCAGGATGTTCAGGAGCCAGTTGAGAGAGCTGAAGGAGAGGAAGAGGAGGATCCAGAGAAGCGAGTGATGGAGCCAGCAGTGGGTCATCATGATTGGTTTGCACTCATGCCAGCCCACCCGCCGGTGTATACACCGGGTCAGCCTCAGCCAGGGTGGCTGGATGAGTGAGGGTCTTAGAGTCGAGTTGAGACTCAAGTGTTGAGTCACGTCCTTAAGTTAGTCTTTACCTTTTAATAAACATTAAGGTTGCATGTTTAGTTTGATTCTTCATGTTTGCTGAGTGTGCAGTATGTGTTGCAGCGCCCTTAGGCAATTGTAAGCAACCATACCAAGTATTAATAAAAGATAAAATAAGTTTGGGTTTAACCTGTCTTCCCCCCGCATTAGAAATTCTTGCATCTTATCTATGCTACATCTACCTTTCCTAACCCAAGCAGTAATCAATAGATGGTGAACACTCGTGGCAACAACGGGGCTTCAGGAAGCGGTCTGCGCTTAGCCAACAACTATAATGATGGAGAAGCACCGCAACCAGCGCCACCAGTGGATATGCAGAACTTGGGAGCTTTTCTTGCTGCGCAAACACAGTTGATGCAGACTATGATGCACCAGATGCAACAAATGACCAACAGGACTGCAACCAACAATAATCCTGTTACTCAGAACCAAAATAGTGGGCCCCATCCGTACTCCAAGTTATCAGATTTTATAAGGACACGACCGCCAACATTCTCAGGAAATGTTAATCCCTTGGAAGAAGATGATTGGCTAAGGACCATTGAGAGGAAGCTGGACATCACTCAATGTGAAGGGAATGAGAAAGTTCTTTACGCTTCTCATCAGTTAGAAGGTACTGTAGCAGAATGGTGGGAGAACTACTGTGTCTCTCATGAGGCACCAATGAAAATCACTTGGAAAGAATTCACAATAGCCTTCCGCCGGTATCATGTACCTGAGGGAATGATGGACCTGAAGAAGTAAGAGTTTAGGGCTCTGAAGCAAGGAGGTCAATCAGTGGCTGACTATTTGAATAAGTTCACTCAGTTATCTCGCTATGCCGCTGAAGACATATCGACAAATAAAGCAAGGCAGTCGTGCTTTATGAAAGGATTGAATTCAGGACTACAAGTTGGGTTGATCACCCACAATTTTCCAGACTTTCAAGAGCTAGTTAATAAAGCTTTGATCCTTGAGGACAAGCACAAGGAGCTGGGAGAGAACCATAAGTGCTTGATAACCAATTAGGGTGGACGTCCTAACCACCTGCGCTTGAGAATGACACCGCAATAGTTTGCTAGGTTTCAACCGCAAGCTGTTAATAAGACAGCAACACCTGCGCTGCGACCAACAGGGTCGAGTTATCAGACGCTGGTCCACGAAAACAATGCACCAGGAGGTAGTCAGCAGCCAGCCGCCAGGAGGTGGTACAGTTGCAACGAGGTGGGGCATTTTGCTAATAGGTGTCCGCAGAAGGGAGGCATCACGCCAGTTCGTTTCAATCTGAGAACAACACTTGCCAGGGCACCTGCTTCAGGAGGCAACTGTGCCACGAGTCAAGCTGCAGGATCACCGCAGATGACAGTACGTGGAAGAGTTCATCATATTACTGCAGATGGAGCTCAAGAGGCATCAGACGTCGTACTAGGTAAGTTTCTGGTTAACTCAATACCTTCAACAGTTTTATTCAATTCTAAAGCTTCACATTCATTTGTTTCTCAAGTTTTTGCTATTAAAAATGGTCTGGAGGTGAAGAATCTTAAATATGTGCTGCTAGTCCAAGCCCCAAGACCTGAACTGAGATCTAGCCTTGGGTGTTTGGGAGTTATGCTACTTATTAATGGGGTAGTGTTCCTAGCGAACCTAATCATTTTGGACACCCAAGCCTTAGACTCTTGGAATGGATTGGTTATCCAAGTATAAGACTGTTTTAGATTGTGGTTGAAGGGTTGTATCGATTGAGAGCCCTAGAGGAGAGAAAGTGGAATTCCGAGCGACCGCAGTTCGAGATGGACAACTAATGGTCAATAGCGTGGAAGCCGTCAGCATGGAAGGTGTGCCAGTAGTCAGAGAATATCTGGATGTGTTTCCAGAAGATTTACCTGGTATGCCACCAGACCGTGAAATTGAATTTGTCATTGAGTTAGTACCTGGGACAGCACCGATAGCAAAGAGACCTTATCGGATACCTACTGATGAATTAGTAGAAATGAAAATGAAGATTGAGGAGCTGCTAGAGAAAGGCTTCGTAAGACCAGGTTTGTCACCATGGGGAGCACCAGTTTTGTTTGTTAGGAAGGACGGAAGTCTAAGGATGTGTATTGATTATCTACACTTAATGAAGTGACGATTAAGAACAAGTATCCATTGCCAAGAATCGATGATTTATTTGATCAGTTGAGAGGAGCTGGAGTTTTCTCTAAGATAGATCTTCGTTCAGGATATCATCAGTTGAAGATTAGAGTGAAAGATGTGCCAAAGACTGCATGCTCTACAAGATATGGACATTATGAGTTTCCGGTCATGTCTTTTTGTTTGACAAATGCACCGACGTATTTTATGAATATGATGAATAAGGTTTTTATGGAGTACCTAGACAAGTTCATGGTTGTGTTCATAGATGATATCTTGGTATATTCTAAAACAGAGGAGGAGCATGCAAATCACTTGAGGTTAGTTTTGAAAAAGCTACGAGAGCAATAGCTATATGTCAAGTACAGTAAGTGTGATTTTTGGAAGGAAAAGGTGGAATTCCTCAGTCATGTCATGACTGCTGAGGGAGTTATCGTGGACCCAAGTAAAGTGGAGGCAGTATTGCATTGGGAGCAACCAAAGTCAGTTACCCAGGTTCGTAGTTTTCTGGGAATGGCAAATTATTTTCGCCAGTTTATAGAGGGATTTTCGACGATTGCGAGACCTCTTACGCAATTCCTGAAAAAGAAAAGGAAGTCTACATGGACGCCATAGTGTGAGGAAAGCTTTGGGGAATTAAAGAAGCGTTTGATGACAACTCCAGTGCTAGTATTGCCTAATGTGTAGAGTAGTTTTGATATATATTGTGATACGTCAAGACAGGGTCTTGGTTGTGTAATAATGCAGAATGGTAAAGTGGTCGCATATGCGTCAAGGTAGTTGAGGCCGCATGAAGGAAATTATCCTACGCATGATTTGGAGTTGGCTGCTGTAGTGCATGCTTTGAAATTATGGCATTATTATCTCATTGGCAATAGATGTGAGATATATACAGACCACAAGAGTCTGAAATACATTTTCACTCAGGCGGATCTTAATATGAGGCAAAGAAGGTGGTTGGAATTAATCAAGGATTATAACTTGGAAATTCATTACCATCCGGGAAAAGCAAATGTGATGGCTGATGCCTTGAGTCGTAAGAGCCACATTGCAAATATATGGTGCAAGAAGAACAGTCAGAGCTATGGAAGGATTTTCAGAGGTTAAAATTGGAAATGGTTTCGGATGGATTTCTAGCTGCATTAGAGGTTAAGCCGACGCTAGAAGATCAAATTCGGGAAGGACAAAAGATCGATGAGAAGATTGATCGAATCAAGTCTAAGAAGGAAGAAGGATTAGCTAAAGATTTTATTTTAGATGACCATGATACCTTGTGGTTCAAAGGACGAATTTGTGTGCTCAACAAGCCAAAGCTTAAGCTGCTGATTTTAGAAGAAGCTCATGATTCCAAGTACTCGATTCACCCAAGAAGTGCTAAAATGTATTAGGACTTGAAGGAAAGATTTTGGTGGCCCAAAATGAAGCGTGAAGTGGCTGAGCACGTTGCATTGTGTGACATATGCCAGAAAGTGTAAAATCATGTGCTGAAAAATTAGCTTAGTAATGAAATTGGCATTATAAAGTGGTTGTGTTCATGGCATGTGCTGTGCTTTTCAATTTGTTATTTTAGATGTTTACTTGATTTGCTTGTGATAGCATGGTAATGGTTTTGCCTGATGCAATGCGCTCATGTGAGTGGTTGCATGGATTGATCTTGAGTCAAGTCGTGGACTTGTGCTCGGAATTGTTTTTTGTTTATTCATGTGCAGGTGTTGCTTGAGGGCGAACGTGGTCGATGACGGGACCGGACTAGGTTCATGGAGGAACTGAGGTTCGAGACTACGTTCAGGGAGGAACTGAGGTCCTAGTGGTCAAGGATGTCATGCGGGACGTTCGGGCTAGAGAACGGTGCACATGAAGGCTGGTTAGTCACGTGAGTGCGGCAGGTGGGCGTCGCGTGCGATTATAATGTTTGGGCAGTTTGCATGTATTGGGCCATGTTGGGCCAGGTGGATATGCATGCGAATTGTTGCTCATTATAAATAGGAGAGGGATGTCTTCTGTTTAGATAAGAGAGCTAAGTATTAGGGTTTGTACTCTTTTGTCGGGAGTACTGTAACCAGATTAGACAAAAAGAAATGAAGATTAATTTCTACGGCAGAGAGGTTTTTTCTTTGCGCCTGTGGTGACTTGCGGCAAGCTTCTGGCGGCTGGATGTGTTGAGCGTCAGGAAAGTCATGTGGCTGTATTGATTCTTGATTCACGGAGAGAACTAGTCCTTTTAGCTTGGTGACGAGACCACTTGCATGTTCCTACCTGAAGTTCCTGACGGCGGCGACTCCTTTCTGGCTGTTTTTTTGTTTCACGTCAGCAGCGACACCCGAGCGAAGGAAAAGCCGGCGCTATAGTATTTCGCGGCTTCTGATAAATGACATGCTCTGATAATTCACGCTCTGATAATCATGGGTTCTTTGTTCACATATGTTTTCTGATACAGACGCTTTACGGTTTGTTTTGCCTGATTTTGGTTCTTATAGATTGATTCATTGTCTCTCTTGATTGAACGAGTTTAATCTTGATTTGATATATCCAAAACCTTTGTAGAGTATCAATTTATAGTTACTGAAAGTTTCGTTGGTTAATCTTTTGTAGATTGTGATTAATCACGAAATTAGGGTTTGATCAGTTCTCGTCATAATCTGTCACAACAAGCTTGCAAGGTTAATAATGTTTGATCCGTAGGTCCGATCGAGCTGATTCTTTTGTTTTAGATTCTTATTGGAATATAGTTTCTACAGTTCAAATTACAGGTCAATCCGACGGTTGGATCTCCGGTAATTAACGATTTACAGAACGCATCTACTCTGTTTTGTTGAATACGAAAGCAATTATTTGAGTCCGAATTGGGGTGAATTTTTAGTAGATCAAAAATTTGGTTTTAGCTTCCGCGCAATCATTCACCCCCCTCTGATTGCTAGTTTAGTATATATCGATCCTACAGAAAGTTAAGGCAATACACCAAAGGCCAGCAGGTTTGCTACTACCGCTAAATGTTTCTAAATGGAAATAGGAAGAAATCGGGATGGATTTTATCACCAGGTTGCCAAAAACTCAAAGTGGGTATGATTCTATATGGGTCAGTGTGGATCGACTGACCAAAGTGGCTCACTTCATTCTAGTCAAGACGACTTACTCTAGAGAACGATTAGCGGAGTTGTAGATGGCTAGGATTGTGTGTTTGCATGGTGTGCCTAAGAAAATAGTTTCTGATAGAGGTAGTCAATTTACCTCGAGGTTCTGTGATAAACTACATGAAGCTATGGGGACTCGATTGAATTTTAATACAGTATACCATCCGCAGACAGATGGCCAGACAGAAAGGATTAATCAGATTCTAGAGGATATGGTGAGAGCTTGTGCATTTACTTATACTACTTCGTGGGATAAATGTTTGACGTATGCATAATTTAGTTACAATAATAGTTATCATTCAAGCTTGCAAATGTCATCATTTTAGGCTTTATATGGACGTGCCTGTCATACCACGTTGAATAGGAATGAGACAGGACATCGTATGGTATTTGGATCTGATATTCTCAAGGAAGCCGAAGAGCAGGTTGCTATGATCAGAGAGAGGTTGAAGATAGCTCAGTCCAGGCAAAAGAGCTACGCAGATAATCGTCGCCGTGATTTGAGTTTCGAGCGAGATGATTTTGTGTATCTTAGAGTTACCTTCTCAAAGGTGTTAAAAGGTTTCACGTGAAAGGGAAACTTGCTCCTAGATATGTTTGTCCATTTAAGATCTTGAGCCATCGCGGGGAGGTTGCGTATCAGTTGGAATTGCTGTAGTCATTAGCAGGTGTGCATGATGTGTTTCACGTGTCACAGCTTAAGAAGTGTCTTCTAGTACCAACAGAGCAGACTCCATTGGAGGCAATAGAATTGCAGGAAGATTTAACTATAAAGAGCAACCAATGAAAATTTTGGACGTCATGGATCGCCGGACTAGAAATAAGTCAGTTCGCTTTTGTCGAGTTAAGTGGAGCAATCATTCTGAAAGCGAAGCCACTTGGGAGCAGGAAGATGATCTGAAGTCAGAATTTCCTAACCTATTCCCTAGTTAGCCCAAAATCCCGGGGTCGAGATTTTATTAAGGGGGAGGTTTGTAACATCCCAAAAACTTTGCTCTAAATATTATTTTAATTTCATTTGTGCATTTTGTATTTTTCTGGAATATATTGGATTTTTTCTAGAATTTATTTGAATCTATTTCAAATAATGTAAATTTGCCATTTGTGAAAATAAATTAAATATATAAAAAGTTTATAGAAGTTCTGCCAAAAATATTTTATTTGAATCCAAAATGTCTCAAAGTATTTTTGAGAATTTTCTTGGATTTTTCATGATATTTTTATTGCCTTAAACAAATTAATCTATTTTTGGGAATTAAATTAAGCATCGAAAAAATAGATGAGCAGTGTCGGGCCAAGCCCAACACTGTGCGCCCGTTTAGGCCCGGTACGGCCCAGTGCGGCGTGGCTTCTAGAAGGCCGTTACCAGCGTCGTAGATTTTCAATCGTGCGGCTGAGGTTTAGATGAAACCCTAGCACTTGCGAGCCGTTGGATCAAGATTGGGCGGTGCCGATTGAGTCGCGTAGGTTTAGGAAAGGACAGATCATGTGCGTTGGATTTGGAAAGTGTGGATCAAAATGTGCCGCGTCGGGGTTGATCGCAGCCGTTGAGCGTCGATTGGACAGCTGTCCATCGTCATCTCGAATCGGGATTTAGGATTCGTCGCCGATTCACCGCCGCCACCGTGTAGAGCTAGGTTTCCATTTTTAGTGCATATGCTGAGGATATTTAAGGCGCAGCCCACACCCCGAGTTTCGCCATTCCATTGCACACCCGTAGCCCTATTCGCCACTGCTTGTGCCATCGCCTGGACAGAGAGACTCGTTCCCCGCCACTCGCGGTCTTCTCGTTCGCGCTCCTCCCATCGATCGCGGAGAACATCACGCAAGTCTCGTCGATCGTGAGGGATTCGATTTTGGAGATCTTCGGGACTCCCCTGATGGAGGCTGGAGTGCACTGTTCTGGAAACTCTCTGGTTAGAGCTAGCCACCATTTATCTGGTTACTCGATGATGGTGGGATGGTCTTGACCGTTGGCTTTTGGGTCCCTGCTGGCTAGGACACGTTAGCCTCGAGGTAGCGTCTCGGGCAGTTTGTGCTTGCGCTGGATCGAGCAGTGTCTTCATATGGTCGAACACCGGAGTCATGGGGTTACCCGGATCCAGTGGTGGAAGAGATTTCAACAGCAGGTGAGCGCACTAGACGTTGTCTTTCGGGGTACTGAAGATATCGATGTTGTGGCTCTAGTGGGACACTGCCGTCGCGAAACCGCACCTTTTGTTGTGACCTTGCGATCATGGGACTTGCGGCCCCTGAAACTTCGGTGCCCGCGGGTGGGGCGCTGTAGGATCATCAAGGTCCAGTTGTCTCGATAGATTGATCGCAATTTCGGTTGCAGTGGTCAGGTCACGTCGATGATTTGTGGTGTTTGGAGCCACAGTGTTTGCAGCCTCCCGGACTGTAGTTGTCATTGCTGCAGGAGCTCGAAGCGTGTGCAGAGCGATTTGGAATCCCTCGCCTCCCGTGTTGTCTACTTCTGAGTTCTTGTCTTGAGAACGTTCGGTAGTAACCCCATGGTTGGCTCCAGTCATAAACACGCATCAATCCATTCGACTGCTACCTTGACTACTGCAAGCGTCACTTTCGGTCTCGCTCTCTATGTCGAAGCACATCAAGATGCTAGGATCTATCGGGTCAAAGTTGATAAAACCCACTTCTCAGCATGGATCCCGGAAGCGGGATTCGATGAAGCCAACGAATAGCAGATTTTCACTCAACCCCCATCGATAAAGCATCACTCCAAAAGAAATCTTAGATCCAATTGGATGTGCCTGGTTGATGGCGGCGACCGAACGGCCACCGGAAGACCAACTGTGGGATCCCGCAAAAAAACAACCGAAGGCCCCTACCTGGGGCACCAACTGTCGAAGGTTAGAAAATCGACAATAAATTTATACCTTCGGGTTAGCAGAGTCAAGCACACAATCGAAGGGACATGATTTAGACAGGTTCGGGATCCTTGGCAGAGTAATACCCTACCCCTGTATGGATGATGTATGGAGTCGATGAACAAAGTACAAAGCAATGTGTCTAGCCTTAGTTATAATGTGGATTGCACCTAGGCTAAGGCTATGCTATTCTAGAGGATGACGAAATAGGCTTCGTCGGCTCCTGAGGTCTATGCGCAAAAGAGACTACTTGCTTAAAAGCTCTAAAAGGCTAATCTTCTGATATTTGCTCATCTTTACTTCGCTTCGCTTTCTTCCCTCTCTTGAGGACCCCTACCTCCGGCCTTATATAGTCGGTGTTGCCCGGCCTCAAGTCGAGTTGTAGTCGGTTTGGAGTACCAGATCGTAACCGATGTGGAGTCCATCGTCGTGTGATCTTCGTAGCGTATCCGAACTTCCTTGAATATCAGGCATACTAGAGTCGGTTTCCTCGTAATGGGAACATGATCAAGTCCTTCCTAATACAAAGTTATCTCTTTCATGCATATGTTATCCCTCATAATTGGGCCTATGATATCTGGAATCTTTGCATGTCATTAGGACACATCCTTCACGTATCCTCTGTGGACACATACCCCATGTTTAGATATTCAACAAATGGAGTCATCCATGTCAGCTCGCGTTTGAGTAGTGTAGCTTCCATGTTTGCAGGTTCTGCCTCACTGACTCGACCAATCTACTGGTCGAGTTGGGCAGCATCTGCCTCTCGTACGAGGGAGATAGATGGTTTGAAGAGTTTCTCGATGAAGACTCCTACAGACGTGAACGAACGGGACGAAGCGAGCCTGGCAAGTTCGTCGGCGATGGAATTGTCACATCACCTGATATGCCTTACCTCGAACCCTTCAAACTTGTGCTCTAGCTTGCGAACCTCGTTCAGATATGCTGCCATGTTGTCATCTGAGCATTGGTACTCTTTTTGCACTTGGTTCACGACTAGTTGTGAGTCCTCTTTCTCAAGTAATCATCTAATGCCAAGTGATACAACCATGCTGAGCCCATTAACCAGTCCCTCGTATTCTGCAACATTGTTCAAACCCTAAAAATTGAGTTGAATGACATATTTAAGCTCCTCACCTGTTGGGGATTTGAGCACGATGCTAGCCCATGAGCCCTGAAGTGTAAGCGACCCATCGAAGAACATTGTTCAGTGGTCATCGACCGCCTTGTGCTCCTTTTCCTCGACGTGCATAAATTCTACGATGAAGTCCGCCAAGACTTTTAACTTGATGCTGGTTCGCGGTGCGAAGTCGACCTTAAACTCGTTGAGTTCGATCGCCCACTAAGCAATTCGCCCTGTCGCCTCTCGATTGCGTATTACCTCCTTTAGTGGATACAACATCATAATCGTAATCTTGTGCACCTCGAAATAGTGTTGTAGCTTTCGAGAAGTCATCAGGATGGCGTACAGCTTCTTCTGCACCTGAGGGTATCGCAGCTTGGCCTCATGCAAGGCCTCGCTCATGTAGTACACCGGCTTCTGGACCTTGGCCTTTTTCTCGGGGCAATCTCGCTCGACCGCCAGGACTGTGCTTACTACTCGAGGGGTAGCTGCAATGTACAAAAAGAGGTCCTCTTTTTCGTTAGGCGAAGTTAAAACTGATGGAGACAATAAGTCTTTTTTAGATCTCAAAAAACTTCTTCTGCCTCCTTGGTCCACTCGACAGTATCCTGCTTCTTAAGTAACTTGAAGAAGGATAGCCCTCGTTCACCCATCCGAGAAATGAATCGACTGCAATGTAGCCCATGAGCTTTGGCACTTCCCTGAGTGTCTGTGGAGAACGCATATGCTCGATGGCCTCAATTTTACACGGGTTAGCCTCGATGCCTCGACTGGATACCAGAAAATCGAGAAGCTTGCTGGACGAAACACCGAACGTGCACTTCTCGGGGTTAAGCATCATCCGATACTTCCTGAAGTTGTCGAATGTCTCCTCGAGGTCACTGATTAGGGTGCTCCCGATTTTTGATTTGACTACGACAACATCGACATACGCTTCCACATTGCGCCCGATTTGGGACTTCAAGCAGTTTTGAATACAGTGTTGATACGTAGCACCAGCACACTTTAAACTGAAAGGCATCTTAAAATAACAGAATACACCGATGGGAGTAGTAAAAGCAGTTTTCTCCTCATCCTCTACAGACATGCTAATTTGGTGATACCCGAGTAGGCATCTAGAAAACTTAGCAGCTAATAGCCCGCATTAGAATCCACTATCTTTTCGATACGGGGGAGATGAAAAGCATCTTTAGTACAAGCCTTGTTGAGGTCGGTGTAATCGACGCACATCCTCCACTTGCTATTGGGTTTCTTGACGTGGAAAGGGTTCGCCAGCCACGTCGGGTGATGGACCTCTCAGATAAAGCCAACCTTCAGGACTTTACCGACCTCCTTTTGTATGGCTTGCTTCCTGTCTTCTGCAAATCTACGTTGTTCTGCTCCATAGGCTTGGTGCTAGGTTTCATAGCTAGTCGATGCTCGATCACCTCTTTGGGGACCCCAGGTATGTCGGACGGTTGCAACGCAAACATGTCGCGGTTTGCCCGAAGAAAGGCGACGAGCTCGAGTTCCTATTTGGAGTCAAGGTCGGCACCTACCTTGACCATATTGGAAGGCTCCGACAAGTCTAGGGGCAGTATCTTGATTCCTCTATCGGTCTTCTTATCCTTCTTGCCATCGTTGACTGAGTCTTTGGTGGCACTGTTGGACGTAGAGGCCTTATCAATGCTCTTGAACCTTTGCCACTTAGCACCCTCTTCGTCGGCACTGGTTGCCACTAGCATCTTAACAGTCTGATACGCGTAGTGCGCCATGGCCATGAACTTGGCTAGCATTGGGCGGCCTAAGATCACGTTGTAGGTGGTCTCAAAATCTGCCACATTGAAGAGGATCTTTTCTGTGCGGAAATTGTCTGGTGTGTCGAATGTGACTGGTAGCTTGATCCGACCAAGGGGCATCGAAGATTATCGTGGAGTTATGCCATGGAACGGCTCTGCTCCGGCTTTAATCCCTGTCCAGGGAATCCCCATGTTCTCCAGCGCCTTTGCGAAGATGAGGTTTAACGAACTACCTCCATCGATCAAGGTTCGAGCGACCTTAACATTAACGATGGTGGGCTCGACCACCATAGGGCATCGACCCAAATGGGGGATCACAGCTGGGTGATCTGACTGGTCGAAGGTGATTGATACTTCCGACCACCTAAGGAATCTGGGGAGAGCTGGTGTGGCGAGGTTGACGTCCAGCTCAACTACCTTGTACTGCCTTTTAGACTCGTATGTGGCAGATCCCCCAAAGATGTGCGCCAACTTATGATCAGCCCCGCGGTATTCGGGCTCGTCGTCCTGGTGCTTCTCTTTAGCTTGCTCAACCTCACACTTGGCGATGGCAGCCTTGAGTTTCTCCTAGACCTTCTTGCTATCACGTGACATTCGTTCGAAATCGTGTTTGTCCGTGTGATGGACTGGGCAGTAGTTGCCTCCCCCACGGCTTCGACCCTTGTTGTCACCAATATTACGCGCCTTGCCTCTTTCAACCATGGATACAGTGGAGTCACCTTTGCGCTTCTCCCCGTGGTTCTTATTCCTCTTCATTTCCTGCTTGGACGACTCGGGCTTATCGTCTCCAAACTTAGGGTCATCGAGATGGTCTCGAGCCTCGGCACGTATGGCGTATTTGTCTACCAACTCGAAGAGCTCCTTGGTGGTTTGGATCTTTCGGGTGGCAAATTTTCCTTTTAACTCCCTATGCTTGACACCGTTCTCGAAGGCCACTATGAGTGCCTCGTTTGAGATGTCAGGGATTGAGTTGCGCTTGTCGCTGAAGCGTCGACTAAAGCCATGCAACGATTCACATGGATTTTGTATCACCCGATGCAAGTCGCTGCATGTTCCGGGGCATTCATACGTGCCCTGAAAGTTGGTGATGAACTGGGCTCGCAACCCCGACCATGAGAATATCGAGTGAGGTGGAAGATTGAGCAACCAAGACCTCGCCGCACCATCCAGGGTGGTGAGCAAGTAATTGGCCATCACCTTCTCATTTCCCCCAGCAACCCTTGTGATTGTAGTGTAAATCTGCATCCACTCGACAGGGTTGATTTTGCCCGTGTACTTCTCGATGGGGCCTGGCTTGAACTTATCTGGCCACCTGACTACACGTAGCTTGGGGGTGAAGGCCTTGCATCCTTCATCGACATCCTCGGGGGTCACCTGCCATGGACCTTGTCGAGGAGAGAACCTATGCCATGTACGCGAGCGGCCCCTCTAGGGTAGAGATTGGCCCCGTCGGGCTCAGCGAGTGGGAGATTGGCCCCTCAAAGGTGGGGACTCATTTTCCCACCGCTCGTAGTATTTTCGGTCGCGTTCCTTCCTTCGATCACGAAGCACATCACGCAAATCACCCGGTCGTGAGGAATACGATTTCGAAGATCCTCGAGATGTCCCCGATGGGGTTGGTGCGAACAGACCTGGAAGCATGTTGATTGGAGCTAGCCACCACCGATCCTACTACTGGATGGCGGTGAGATGGCCCCGACCGCTGACTTCGGACGCCCTATTGGCTGGGGCGTCCATGCCTCGAGTTGGTAGATTGAGCGGTTTGGGCTTGCGTTATATCGAGCAGCGTCTTTATCTGATCTAACACTGGAGTTATTAGGTTGCCTGGATCCAATGGTGGAAGGGATTTTAGCAGTATGTGAGCACACAGGATATTTGCTTCAGGAGTGCTGAAGATGTCATTGTTGTGGCTCTGATGGGACGCTGCTCCGGAAGTGCGGCCGGGCCTGCCGTTTTGGTCGATCTATCGAGAAATTTGCTATCCCTGAAGATCCTGCGCCCCACAAGTGGGGCATCGTCAGATCATTGAGATCAAGTTGCCTCGACAGATTGGCCGCGATCTTGACTGTGGCCACGGCTGCTACATCATGTCAGTGATATGTGGTATTGGGAGAAATAGCGTTTGCAGGATCTTGAGGCGGATGCAGGGGGATTTGCCGTCCCTATCCCTCTGCGACGTCTGCCCCTGTGTTCCTTTCTTGGGAATTGCCAACAGTAGCACCGTTGTTGGCTTCGTCCATAAACACGCATCGATCTATCGTGCTGCTACCCTGGCTGCTGCAGCTGTCGTTTTCGCCTTCACATTCCGTGTCGATGCATGCACATGAGGACGTTGGGCTCCATCGGGTCAAAGCCAATTAAACCTACCTCTTGGCATGGATCCCAAGAGAGGGACTTGGTGAAGCTGATGTGCACTAGATCTCCGCCTGGTCCCCTTCAATAGAGCATGGTTCCAAAGGCGATCTCAGATCTGATCGCAGATGCTTGGTCGATGGTGGTGACCGAACAAAAATTGTCGCATGGGTAATCGCCGGAAGATCCAATGTGAGCACACACCAAAGACATGCTTGATCTGCAAAAAACAGTTAAAGGCCCTTACCTGGTGCGCCAACTGTCGAAGGTTAGAAATAGACAAAAAAAACTTATACTTTCGGGTACCTTTGGGTTATCAGAGTTAAGCACAAAATCGGAGGCATACGATGTAGACATGTTCAGGCCCCTCGGCGGAGTAACACCCTACTTCCTGTGTAGATGATATATGTATGTGGTGGATGAAATACAGAGTAATGTGTCTAGCCCTAGTTACAAGAAAAATCGAACTTAGGCTAAGGCTAAGATAAGGTTGGAGGTTGACGAAGCATTGGATCGTTGACTCCTGGTTGCTCTGAGCAAAAGCTCTCACAGTCTTCTTGTTTCCTTCCTTTTTTTTCTTTTGAGGACCCCTACCCCCGGCCTTATATAGTCGGGGTAGCCCATCCTCAAGTTGAGTTGTAGTAGGTTTGAAGTACCAGATCGTAGCCGATGAGGATTCCATCGTCGTGTGATATTCGTAGCATATCCAAACTTCCCTGAATATCAAGCGTACTCGAGTTGGTTTCCTCGTAACAGGAATATGATCGTGTCCTTCCTAATATGGAACTATCCTTTCTGCTCATATCTTATCCCATAAAACTGCACTCATGATATCCAGAGTCTCTGTACATCGTTAGGAAATATCCTTCGCATATCCTGCACGTGCTCATACCCCATATTTAGATATTCGACAAATTTCAGCACGAGTTCAAATCAAAAATTGATGTAACTTTTGATTAAATGATCCAAAACTCGTGAAACTTTGTGTGTACCTTACTAAGGATATCAGAAACATATTCCAACCTTCAATCGCAAGGATTTATGTCAAAGTTCTGACATTTTTTCAATTTGAGAAAGAGTGCACAAGAACGGGTACAAAAACAAAAACTTGATCCTCAGCTAGCTCGTGAGTTCTTGATGATCAAGATGATCCTAGATGACTTTCCACATGTCATAACAAGCTAGAACACAAGACAAGTGTCGACTTTTGTGGTCGGCAATGAATTTATGGGGCAGGCGCTAGATCTCAAACTCGAAGGTCACACAAGACAAAGGTTTAGACAGGTTCAGGCCCTCGACAAAGGAGGTAATACCCTAGTTCTGTGTGCTGGGATTATTTGGATCTCTTGGATCTAAGATTGCTCATGTCTCTGTTGCTGCCCA
This sequence comes from Otatea glauca, assembly GCA_036346275.1. NCBI lineage: Eukaryota > Viridiplantae > Streptophyta > Magnoliopsida > Poales > Poaceae > Otatea > Otatea glauca. The sequence goes on along the minus strand of CM070719.1, from coordinate 12,436,765 downwards.
CCCTCTCCCTTATATAATGGGGGTGGGGCAGTTTACAGAGTCCCGATCGGTTAAAGGATTCCGATCGGTTATTGGATTCTAATCGGTTACAGGATAGAGTTTACATCTTTATCTCATCCTGCTAACAACTTGAATTACAATCATATCTCTTATATCTAAATATTCGTTCAACTATCTATAGGATGTATCTCCTTGCGCACGACGACAAGGCTTGGCGCGGAGCTTATCCTTTGGGCCTTCCGTTCAGCCCTGTCTCAAGCACTTCTGGGCTGGTTATGAAGACACCTGGGTTCTTATATTCCACAGTAGCCCCCGAGTGATTCATGATCCGATTGCTAAATCCTTATCTGGGTCTCAACTTTGGATCAACATTCTCAGCTTCCAGCATAAACCTCTGACTGGTTTCTTCTTTGATTTGAATGCTTCTCCTTGCAGCAAGGGGATTATGAAGGACTCGAATATAACTCCCGTTTTTTGTTCCAACTGATTATAATCTTTCGCCTGACAGGTTTATTGTGAGCAGCTTCGTGGATCTGACCCATATCTCATATGAGGATTAGATACTTCTTCCCGCTCGAAGCGAAAACTCAATATCCTTCCTCTTCAAGGATCAATACCGGACAGCCTTCGAGGTTGCTTTGACTTTTGTGCCAATTCATTTTCAGTTTTGCAGTTTCTCGACTTCTTCTCCTCATTCTGTTTTTCTGGTTATTATTGAGTTCATTCGGGTTTTCTTTATGCCTAATCTTGATAATAACTCAACTTTAACCAGATTTGAGCTTAAAATTGATTCATTTGTTGAGGGGGAGTTTGGGAATCTGTTCATGCATTGCATTTAGACTGCATTTCCTGTTTAATGAGCTTTGTCTATTATGCAATTGATTTCTTCTTCATGCTATACACCATGCTACATCATATGGAGGAAATCACTAGCTTAGATATGTCCAAGTTCATTTAACTTGCTAAGCTTAAAAATGAAGTAAGCCTTAAATGAAAAACTTGATGAAACTTGTTGCTTTTACTTGCTAGGTTTCTTCTCTAGAGGTTTATGCTATAATTTGAGAAATTTTAGAGTTCTCTAGAGTCCCTATAGCAACTTGGGTGAAACTAGTTTGATCCATGCTAGAGTCCTTCAATTGCTCATAAAACATTGTGCTAAAAATGAAAATTAAACAAAATTGACTTTTCTTATGCACATACGACTCAACACCTTGTATTCACAAGACCGCTTCCTATTGCACTTGGGATGAACTTGGAATACATCGTGTTTGACCTAGACCATCCTCTTAAGAGTTCATCTTGAGATGGTCGCATACGGCTTGAGTCAATTGGTTGCCAAAAGAAAATGCAAATAAATTATAAACAAAGACATATGTGGGTAAAGAATGCAAATAATGTCAAACATTTGCACCCCGCTATGTCTTGTATGATGATAAATCAAAATTTGCATTAAGTGATAAATGAGCCCGAAGGACCTTGTATGCTCTTCTAGATTCCCCATAGTGTTGAGTAGGTTGAACTCTAGGTTTTCCTTTTGATCCTTAGAGTGGCTATTCTTCTATTTTTGAAACTAAAGCTAAGTGCTGCACTTGTCAAATCTTGCTAAAAAAATGAAATATTCAAAACTAAGCTCGTATTTGCACTTGGACATGTCTTAGACTAGTCTAATCTAAAAATTGACTAGCTTGGTATCATATCTTGTCATTGTGATCAATTGGATAATCTTCACAGCTCCCTTAGGTTGCATTTCATGCATACATAAAAAGAGGGAGAAAATTCCATTTTGATGCCTATATTGCCAAAAGGGGGAGAAAATGTAGAAAAGGCATCATTAAAAAAAAGATAAAAATGTGAAAGCTTGTTGTTTCTTATGATCTTTGTAAATCTTTGCTATTTCTTATGGATCATAATCACATTTGGTACTTATGATTGGTTTTTAGAGCTTTTGTGGAAAACTTGCTCTTTTCATGGTCTTACTCTAAATTCTTTCTGCCAACTTGGTCATGATCTTATATCTTTCTCCCTGGACCATGTTTGGCTTTGCGATCAAATTGCTTTCTTCTTCTCTCATTCAAACTCAAATTTATGCCTTTTGTGTTGTTTGTCAATATACTCATCAAGGGAGAGATTGAAGGACCATGTGGAGGTCCACCATGTTTGTGATGAGTATTTGACTTTATTTGAGCAAGGTGTGCTCAAGTTTGAGTTTGATTTGGATTAATTTTCAAAATAAAGCAATTTGAGTTGTCTCTGACAGGAGTGGCAGTACCGGCTGTATGGGCGCAGTAGTGATGAGTTGGATGAGTTTATTGCATATCATTGTGGGCATTGCTATGTGATGTATTTCCTTGTCTTCGATGGTTGCAGGGCGACGGTGCTAGGTCATGGTGAGGCGGAGGATGACCGGGACTAGGCGAGGAGCATCGAGGTCCAGACGGTTGGGAGATCACCGGAAGATGATCGGAGACGGAGTCCGGGCAAGTCAAGAAGACAAGGAACGGAGATGGTGCTAGCTAGATGCCGCGTGGATCAATGAGGGCCGTCGGATTGAGGTCTAGTTGATAGGTTAGCGGGTCTAGGTAGTATGCTTTGAAAACCGTGCAAGAAAACCCGGTATGTGTGTGGGTTTTGGGTTAGCCCTTGCATGGCTGTGTGTAACACCCTAATTTTTGCTCTAATTTAAAGTTTGAAGTATTTTTTATTTTTGAGAAATTTTGGAAATTTATTGAAATTTATTCGGAATTATTCAAATATAGCCTTTCTTGAAAACAAATTAAATAAAGGAAAAGTTTTTGCAACGTTTTATTGAAAATATTTTAATTGAGTTCCAAATATCTCAAAGTAATTTCTGGAATTTTTCTAGAATTTTTCTGCTATTTTAAATGCCCCAAATGATTTAATTGAATTTCTGGAATTATTTTAAATGTGAAATGTTTTAAAAATCACATGAACAATAATGGGCCGAGCCCATTACTGTGCGTGTCGCAACCCGCCCCGCCGAAACCCTAGCGCCGCCTAGCCCAAGCCATCCGATCCGGATCGCGCGCTGTCGTGTGCCACGTCGCCACAAGACGTGAGCCTTGGATCGTCGCCGCCTGGAACGCACAGATCGCGCCACGTCGCCGTCCCCGCGAGATCATCGGAGGCGTGGGCGTTGATGGCGTGACTTCCGCCGGCCGTTCGCGCACGTCGAGGCAGCCCTTAAGTCCCGTTGAAGGCGTCGTGCGAGGCTTTCCTCCGCATCTTTGACTCCTCGCCGCACGCCGAGACTCCTCTAGCGCCGTCTGAGCTCGCCGTGGTTGCTTCTTTGTGCCGCCGTGTTTTAAATCGTTTGCTTCGCCGTCGGTTTCTCTCGCCGTCGCCAAGGTCACCGGAGTAATCCTTCCGCCACGTCGCGTCGAACGAGCCACTTCATCACGCCGGAGAAGCCTCAGCGCGCGTGGGTGCGTCATCTTCCTCGACTCGGCACCTTTTCTTCTCGCGCCGCCATCGCCTTCACCGAAGCTTCGTCCGTCCGATCTTCGCCGCGCTTACGGTTCGCCCACGTCACCCTTCTTTGTGTTCTTCTAGAGTAGATCATGCACGTTAGATCCGGATTGAGCGGCTTGGATTAGATCTAGTTTCTGCGTTGTGTTTTTGTCTTAGCCGTTGGATCGTTAGTGAGCGCGTGAGATTGTGCGCGTGGCGGCGGATAATAGTAAATACCGGTACCGTAGGCCGTTAGATTAGATCTAAGCGGTAGAGATTGGATCTGGTTTTGCCCTAAGGATCCGCGTCGTTCGATTTGAGCGTCGCGGCGGAGATGGCACCGTACCCTCGCCAAATCACGTGTTGACGCTGGGCATTTTGATAGGCGGAGACCGGATCCACCGTCGATTTCGGTGCACCGTCGCGATTGCGTCGCATGTCGTCGCATGAACCGAGACGTCGCGATGGCGGCGCGTCTTGGCCGTTGGATCTGAGCGCCGTTGGATGTGCGACGCGCGTGGGCGCGGAGGCGGGCGTCGCCACGTTGGATGCGTGGTCGACCGTTGGATGCGCGACGCGTGTCGCGCGCATCTCGGTCTTGCGCGGTGCGCGTGAGGAGATCTAGCCGTTGATCCAACGAACGGTTCGGATCTTGCCGCGTGGCTGCACTGTTCTGTGAACCAAGTCCACGGTGGACCAGAGCCGAACCGTGGACCCAGCCCATAGACCAGAGCGACGTGGCAGCCTCTGGGCGTGCCACGTGTCGTGCTGACGTCATCGCTGATGTCATAAATATGTTTTATATAAAAATATTTTGACCAAAATTCATTTCTGTGCTGACGTCATCATGACGCGATGCTGACATCATATATGCGAATTTCCAGTATAAAAATAATTCAGAAAAATCGGATTTTCTTAATTTCTGTATTTTTAGATTTTATTCAAACTTCAAATGACTATAACTTTTGCATTTTAACTCGGATTTGGGTGATTCAAATTTCTAAAAATTCATAAAATTATGAGCTATTTAATGGTGAATTTTATTTGAATTTTTGAGGTCATCTAGTATTCTGTATTAGCTATTTATTGCATATTTTGTTTGTACGCGTGAGACGCAAATTTGCTTGAAAGTTTCGAGGAAGAATTAGTCGCTCAAGACCAAGCTTGAACACGACCAGCAACTCTTTGAAGGCAAGTGATGCTTTGATCATTTTGATCCCAGATTTTAAAATGTAATTTATGCTTTGAAACTATGCATGCTAATTATTTAAAATGAATGTAAATTAATTTGGGATAATGTAGTTAATCAACCCATTTTGTTATGCCACCTTGAATTATTAACTGTATGCCCTAAATCATTGTCACCCTAAGTTTGATTATATTAGTTGGATGTTAATATTGTGCCAACACAGGAGGCTAGATCGCGAGTCAATGCTTAGCCTTGCAACGAATCATGAGTGTTCTTTCGGAAAAATGCTACAATATTGATTAAAGACATATTGAATGTATTTTGAAAAGTGGTGTGATGATGCCACATGATGAGATTGAGGTACGCGACCTGTGGTTCCGATCGATGTTGAATTATTGCCGCATGTGTTGCACAATAATCAATGGGGTGGAAATGATTTAGACTGGGCAAGTGGCAAGAGGTCATGTGTGCCGTGGGGCTGTGTGGCATTGGGTTGATGAGTGTTGTGAGTCCGTGTGCCACAATGGGTCGTGTGCCATTTGTTGAGTGTTGGAAGTCTTGCCTTGGTGGATTAAGGACTTCACCTTGCAAGCCTTTGATCCGAGTCACCCATACAACCACATGTCCGATATGGGACAGACCTAGTTGACTAGGATTCGATATCTTTCCTCCGATACCTCGGGGTGACAAGATACGAGGGTGTATCTGTATGGGGAGCGTGCACTGTGCTACGGCTTGGTGCCCATCCAACGGTGATTGGCCGGTCCTATACTTGGCTCTGTGAGGGAAGTGATAGCGAAGGCAATACCGAGAGGTTCTTTGGTTAAGGTAGAGGTTCTGAAAAGCTTTGTTGCGGACAATCACTGTGTGGTGGCGGTCAGTATCTTGTGGGTAAAGTGTACAACCTCTGCAGTGTCAAAACTATTCGAATAGCCGTGCTCACGGTATTGAGCATTGCTCGGGATTACAGATCAAGGGTAGATTTTCATAAACAAAACATGGAAGGGTGGTTGTGTGCCAAGTGTTAAAATGAACTATTAAGGTGTGTGCCGAGAATCCTCGAGGAAAAACCATTTGAAATTATTATTACGTATAACTGTTCCATTTGCTTTAATCTAACTAAGATATTGGTTAAAAATGCTTTGCTTGATGCAAAAGAACCATTTAAGCCAATCCTTTGGAATAAGCTCAATATAGTAATAGCGCCGCATTCATGCATTACTTGTTGAGTGCCTTATGTACTCACCCCACCTTGCTTATCAACCCCAACATCGGTGGATGAGACTACACCGGCTTGGGAGGAGGAGTACATCGAGGACACGATGAACTAGGGGCAAGCCCGATCGGTTGCTGTGGCAAGATGAAGGCTTCCACGACTTTTACTTATGTTCATTGCTATTTCTTTACTTTGATTAATGTAAGCCTGTGTGGCTAACTTATCCGTAAGGAGACCATAAGGTCGCATAACTCGGTTTATATACATGTTTGCACTATTTATTCTTATATCCTTGTGTTTATGCGTGATGTGCAACCTCAGTATGCTGTGTGTGCTAGCGTGATCTGGGATCGCAGAATACACAGAGGGTCCGGATTTGCAGATTCGGGTCCCGACACTGTGTGTGTGGGTTAATCCTAGCCCTTAGATGAGTGCTCTAGGATTGAGGGACTCATCCAAGGGTGGTAGGTGGCCCAAGAGTAGTATAGATAGGGGTGGAGGGGTAGCCTCCTTCCCTTGAAGGTTTTGAGGTTTGTGAATGCTCCTTTGAGCTTTGCCCACATGGACCTGAGGCTTTGTAACCTCTCCTTCCAGAAATGAAAGTTTTATCCATCCTTCTCTGAATTTATTTTGCGCATTTACATTATGTCCTTACTTTACGCAATTTAAATTCAGCATTTACTTTCTCGCAATTACATTCTCGCAATTTACTTTCACGCAATATGGATTTGCCTCCCCTCCTTCTAAATGCTGTTGATTTTGGATGTTTAGAGTGTGTTCATATGGTCCGACTCTTGGCTGAGTCATACCTATATCCGACTGCTGTAGGATATTGCTCTGGTCCGACTCGGGACATATCATATTTATATGGCTCTTGGCCGAGTGATACCCATATCTGACTGCTGTAGGATATACCCTAGGCTCGACTTGGAGCGTATCATATTTACATGGCTCTTGGCCGAGTGATACCTATATCCGACTGCTGTAAGATATAGCTTAGGCTCAACTTGAAGCATATCATATTATCTTGGCTCATGGCTGAGTGATACTTATATCCGACTGGTGTAGGATATAGCTCTAGTCCAACTTGGGACATATCAAGGTTTATCCGAACGGTATCCGTACTCGTTTATTACAACGCACAGCTTTTTGGCCCATCTTGGGGCATACCATTGGAATTGTGCCTTATCAGGCTCAACCCGCGATATATGATTCCGCCATGCGGTAACCAATCTGTGACCCAACGTGGGGTATATAGCAAGAAGATATTTTTAATCTAAACTGGAGGATACACATGTCCCGCTTAGTTCGATAAGCGGTTAATCATCCCATCGTGGGGAGCAACGTGTCCCAAGTATGACTTGGTCAAACCATACCAGTCTCCGTATGTTAGGACGCCAGGCTAGCGAATCATTACGAAGCATAGAGCAAGGTTAGGTATTCTGCAATCTTTTTCCCGCCGATTCGGCGAAAACCTAATTTTTTCCCCTTTTAAGACTAAGCCGCGCATTGACCGATGGTTCATTTCTTCACCGCGCACTCCTGCCCCTTCTGCTTCCTTGTCTCTCCGACTTCTCCGTCGCTAGGGTTAACTGCTCCTGCGCTCGCATTCTTGCGCTATCATTGATCCTTCCTCCGAAAATGTCTTCTCGTTCTTCCAAAGACACCTCTGTCGAGACCCGAATATGCAAATCCGGACCCTCTGTGTATTCTGTGCTAGTCCAGGATCACGCTAGCACACACAGTCTTTACAGGGTTGCACATCACAGACATTCGCAGTGATATAAGAATAAATAGTGCAAACATGTATATAAACCGAGTTGTACGACCTTATGGTCTCCTTACATAAAAACAACACGCAGGCTTATAGTATTGAGTAAAAGAAATAACAAATGAACATAAATAAATATCGTGGAAGCCTCCATCTCTCCACAGCATCCGATCGGGCTTGCCCCTCGTTGCTCGGGTCCTCAATGTACTCCTCCTCCCGGTGGTGTAGACTCCTCCACCGATGTTGGGGTTGATAAGCAAGGTGGGATGAGTACACAAGGAACTCAACAAGTAATGCATGAATCGCGCACTAGTACTATATGCAAAGCTTATTCCAAAGGATTGGCTTAAATGGTTCTCTTGCATCAAACAACATTTTTAAACTAGTATCTTATTTAGTTTAAAGCAGTGGAACAGTTATAAGTAATACTATTTTCTTCAAATGGTTTTTCTTCGAAGATTCTCGGCACACAGCCTTAACAGTTCATTTTCAATACTGGCACACAGCCACCCTTTCCACATTTTGTTTATGAAGATCTACCCCTTGACTGTAATCCCCGAGCAATGCTCAATACCGTGAGCACGGCTATTCGAATAGTTTTGACACTTTACCCACAAGATACAGCCACTCACCACACAGGTGATTGTCCGTAACAAAGCTTTTCAGGAACCTCTACCTTAACCAAAGAACCTCTCCGGTATTACCCTCACTATCACTTCCCTCACACAGGGCCGAAGTATAGGACAGGTTAATCACCGTTGGATGGGCACCAAGCCGTAGCACAGGTACGCTCCCCCGCACAGATACACCCCCGTGCACTGTCACCCCGAGGTATCAGAGGAAAGATATCAGAACCCTAATCAACTAGGTCTGTCCCATATCAGACATGTGGTTGTACGGGTGACTCAGATCAAAGGCTTGCAAGGTGAAGTCCTTAACTGACTAAGGCAAGACTTCCAACACTCAACAGTGGCACACAGCCCATTGTGGCACACAAACTCACAACACTCATCAACCCAATACCACACAGGCCCACCAGGCACACAACCTCTTGCCACTTGCCCCAGTCTAAATCATTTCCCACCCAGTTGATTATTGTGCAACACATGCCAGCAATAACTCCACAACGGTATGGAACCACACAGGTCTCCATACTTCAATCTCATCATGTGCCAACATCACACCACTTTCAAAATACATTCAATATTCCATTAGTCAATATTGTAGCATTTTTCTGAAAGATCATTCATGACTCGTTGCAAGGCTAAGCATCTACTCACGGTCTAGCCTCCCGTGTTGGCATCATATTATTATCCAACCAGTACAAACAAACTTAGGGTGAAAATGATTTAGGGCATACAATTAATAATTTCAAGGTGGCATAACAGAATGGTTGATTAACTACATTATCCCAATTTAAATTAACTTCATTTTAAATAAATAAGCATGCATAATTTCAAAGCATAAATTACATTTTAAAAAGCTGGGATCAAAATGATTAAAGCATCACTTGCCTTCAAAGAGTTGCTGGTCGTATTCCGAAGCTTGGTCTTGAGCGACGAAATCTTCCTCGAAACTTTCCGGCAAATTTGCGTCTACGCGTATAAACAAAATATACAATAAATAGCTAATACAGAGGGCTATATGACCTCAACAATTTAAATAAAATTCATCATTAAATAGATCACATTTTTATGAATTTTTAGAAATTTGAATCACCCAAATCCGAGTTAAAATGTAAAAGTTATAGTCATTTGAAGTTTGAATAAAATTTGAAAATACAGAAATTAAGAAATCCGATTTTTCCAAATTATTTTTATACTGAAAATTCGCATTTATGATGTCAGCATCGCATCATGATGACGTCAGCATAGAAATGAATTTCGGCGGAAGTATTTTTATATATAAAAAATATTTATGACGTCAGCATGACACGTGGCAGCCTCTGGTGCCGCCACGTCGCCTCGTTCTATGGGCTTGGTTCACGGCTTGGCTCTGGTCTACCGTGGACTTGGTTCACCAAAACAGCGCATCCACGCGGCAAGATTCGAGCCGTTCGTTGAATCAACGGCCAGATTTCCTCACGTGCACCGTAGCGCACCGAGATGCGTGCGACACGCGTCGCGCATCCGGCGGTCAGCCACGCATCCAAGCGGCGACGCCTCGGACTCCACGCCTCCACGCGTCGCACATCCAACGGCGCACTCGAAATTAACGGCTGGATCACGCGCACGTTCGGCGGCGTCTAGGTTTACGCGCGGCCACGTGGCAAGATCGCAACGGTGCGCTCGAAACCGACGGCTGGATCGGTCTGCCCGATCAAAGCGACCACGCGTCGGACGCGATTCGCAAAGCGCCGCACAATCAACGCGCGCGTTCAAATCAACGGCGCGGATTCTTAAGGCAAAACTGGATCTAATCTCCACCGTTGAGATTTAATCCAACGGGGCATGGTATCCGAGTTGTTTACTGTGCATGGCGCAACGTGGCTCAATCCTACGCGTTCACTAACGATCCGACGGCTAAGACAAAAACATAGCGCATAAAATAGATCTAATCCAAGCCGTTCACTATAGATCTAACGATCAAGATTCAACTAACGTGTAAACCTAAGAGTTAATCCAGACTGTCCATAACTAATCTAACGACTCAGATCTAATCTAGGTGAAAACAGAGAAGGCGACGTGGGCGTCGAAAGCGTCGATCGCGGTCGAGCGGTCGGCGAGGGTTGGCGAGGTCGGCGACGGCGCAAAAAGAGAAGGTCACCGGTGGGAAGATGGCGCGACCAACGGCGCTCACGGGCTTCTCCGGCGAGAAGGGGTGGTCCACTCGATGCGGCTTGCTTCGGTGAACTCGGGACGGGGTCGGAGCACGGCGGAGCGGCTCGGACGACGACGGGAGGAAGCAAAAACAACGGCGGCAAGGGAAAGCAACTATGGCGAGCAATAGCGGGCACTAGAGGTGATCTCGGTGTGCGTGCAAGGAGTCAAAAGACGTGGCGTTGAGCCCTCTGCAGAACGCACTCAGCAAGACGGCTTAAAGGTCCTCGACGTGCGCGAAACTGTCGGCGGAAATCACGGCCATCAAAGCCCATGCCTCTCCGGTGATCTCGCGGGGACGAAGCGACGTGGCCCTATCCCAGCCGTTCGTGCGGCGATGATCCGAAGGCGCACGCGCGCGGGCGACGTGGCACACTCGCAAGCGTTCGATCAGGATCGGACGGCTCGAGCTGGCCAGCGCTAGGGTTTGCGCGGCGAGCAGGGCCGGGCTAAGCACATGCTGGGCTGGCCCAGTACTATTCATCTAATTTTTAAATCATTTCTTTTTAAAAACAATTCTAGAAATTCAATTAAATCATTTGGGGCTTTTAAAATAGTAGAAAAATTCTAGAAAAATTCCAGAAAATACTTTGAGCTATTTGGGACTCAAATAAAATATTTTCAATAAAACTTTGCTAAAAATTTTCCATTATTTAATTGTTTTCAAGGAAGGCCATATTTGAATAAATCCAAATAAATTTCAGTAAATTCCCAAAAATTCTCAAAAAACAAAAATACTCCAAAATTTAAATTAGAGCAAAATTTAGGGTGTTACAACCTCCTCGCTGCCTTTGCCTCAAGATTGGACCACCTCGATAACGACGGAAGAGCGGTTGCAATCCATGGCGGATGACGGGGTTCTTCCAGCCTTGACTTTGATTTCCGCTCGACCAGCCGCAGGTGAATCCATCCCTACCCCTCGCTCAAAAGAAATTGTGGTTTTCGAATCTTTCTTCCAACGCGGGCTGGGCCTTCCTGCCTGTGCTTTTCTTCGCGGTCTTCTCTTTTTCTATGGTATAGAGTTAGTGACCTTGAATCCCAACTCCATCCTGCAAATCTCCCTCTTCGTTCACCTCTGTGAGGCATTCTTGGGCATCCGCCCTAATTTCAATCTCTTTCGCCACTTTTACCTTTTAAAACCTTATCCCTCAAAGAGCGACCCCAAGGTAATTGGGGGAGCTGGATTTCAATTACAGGAAGGATTAAAGAAAAATTACTTTGTCATTCCCTTCAAATCTTCAAATAAAGGCTGGCACCAGGAATGGTTCTACTATGCCAATCCTGATCCTGCTCTCCCCTCTTTTGTCGGGCGCCGGCCTAAGGTGTCCCTTTCTTGGGTATCTGCTCCCAATACTGGTCTCACGGGAGTTGGTCTAGCCCTCTATTTTGTCGCTCGCCGGGTACAACCGCTAAAAGAGCGATTCCATCTGGGATATGAATTTGAAGGGAGGGACGATCCAACCCGGGAACTACCCGAATCAACGTCAAAGGAGCAAGTATATGCTCGGGTAGGCGACTTTTTCATCCTGAGCATAGAGATGTCCACCGCCATACGCCCGAAGTCCTTCACTGCATCCAATCCTCCTCCTAAGGTAAGAAAGTTTAGCTGATAGACTTCCACATTCGTCTCTGAATGACTTTTGACAGTTATAATACTCCTTTCCAGGATCGATTGGCTTTCTTCAGTGACACACCTCTCCCAGAAATGCCCGTTCATAAGAGCGCTCAGTGGAAGCGACCTACGAGCTCCCAAGCTAGAGACCCGGCCGCTAAGAAGGGGAAGAAAACAATTGTCAAGGACTCCCTAAAGCCTCGGCGCCCGACTGGTAGTCCAAAAATCCAAGAACCACCAGTGCAAGCCCCGGTGCCTTTAGTTCCCCTTCCGCATAAGCCCGCGGTCCAGCTGAGTCCAACTCCGAGTGACTCGAGCGCTCGGGAAGAGCCTAGGGTTCCAGATCGTAGCACCCCACTGGTCCCTCCGGAAGTGGTTCTGCCACTCGCAAGAAACCCCCAATGAGAATAAAGTAGTCCGACAGGTTGGATGTCCTATCGACTCTTATTCGATGCATTTTGCCAGCTTATTCACCGATCATTCTTCTTATAGGAATCCTTCGTATGATGTTCCTGTCGATATACTATCCGGGGGCCCCTGAAGAAACTGAGTCCCAGGATGTACATGTCTTGGTTGAGGAGGCCTCACAATCTGCCTCGCCTAGGGACACAGGTGCGCCCTCTGAGCCACAACCGCTTTCATCGACACCCCGTGCTTTGGCATCGGGTCCTGCTGCTCAAGAGCCCGTCTGGCCCGAGTAATATTTTCGCTACTCTTATCACCTTCTTGCTTGTGCCGGTTAGCATGTTGTCACCTTTCCCTACGATGGTAACAGAAATTGGGAGAACACTCTGCAAAGAAATCCGAATACCTCCAAAAGATGCTCCCGGAGGTCAGGACGCGCCAGGAATATCTGGCCGAATTGGAACAGATCAAAGCTAAACATGCAGCCGAGCTGTGAAATCTTCTGTCAGAGGTCCAAGCCCTGCGGGAGGAGAAGGAAACTCTGCGGCAGGAGAAGCTAGATGTTGTTTGCTCCCTTCGAGTTAGATATTTCCTGGACTATCCCGTGTTCTTGTTTAATCATCTGGTCTTTTGATTTCCTCATCTTCATGTCAGTTAGAGATTCTACTATTGTAAAGCTCCAAGAGCAACTTAAGGCCTCAGAGGTCTCCAAATTGAAATCGGAGAAGGAGCTAGAAGGTACGTTCGGTAGCTTGGCCCTCCCTTGCCTTTGTTGTCTTCTTGGTATTTCTTAACAATCCACTTTGCTTGCAGACTACAAGTTCAAGACGCGGGCGCAATACACCGCTTATAACGAGAAAGTCGAAGCCCTTGAAACGTCTTGCGCTAAGCTTCGTGAGGCCTCTGGGCCATTGCTGAGGTTGCTTCATCCCGAAGGCGAGAGGCCACTTAGTAGGGTGAAGGACCGAGATGGCGAACAGAAGGGGGGGTGAATGGTCGCAAATAAAAATTCCCCCAAAATACTCCAATAAAAACCTCGACAAGATCGCTCAAAGGAAACTGTGAAAAACCCGAAAAACTAGACAACTATGTGTACCCCAAGCTTGCATGGATAAGTACCATAAAATATGTGGGGATTTTTGAGTCACAATCTTGGTTGTCTAGTGTCCAAGATAAAGAGGAATCAATTTAAACTCTTGCTTTTAGAAAGGACATCAATTCAAATCACAAAAGTCACTTTCAGAAAAGCAAAAGCAGAATTTCCAGAACTTCTCCTCAATGTGCACAGGAGGTTGGTGGGTTTCTGCAGCTCACAAAATTCTGATAATTTTTCTCCCTATGAGCATCAGAGTCGTGAAGAACTCCACCAAAGTTCTCCTCAAAAAGCCTTACAGAAAAAACAGGAAAAATATAAGAACACAGTATGCTCAAGAACTTCGAGCAGAAAGTTTGGGGCTCGGTTTTCACCTCATGGCGCCCAAACGGTGCAACAAGTGAACTCCAAAAGTTTGTTGCAGGTGTATGTCAGAGTCCTGCACCTCCTCCAATAAGAATCACTCAAAAACGATTTTTCTATATTTTTACAAAAATCAAACACTGACTGCTACGCGAAGAAAAAGTTCTGAACAAAGTTGGAACTTGAAAGAAAAGATGTTCTCTACTCAATCCAAAAGTGCAAAAGAGATGTAAAACCATATGAACACACTCAAAATATACAAGATCAGCAGCATTTAGAAGGAGGGGAGGCAAATCCAAATTACTTGAAAGTAAATTGCGGGAATGTAATTGCGGGAAAGTAAATGCTGAATTTAAATTGCGTAAAGTAAAGACATAATGAAAATGCGCAAAATAAATTCAGAGGTGGATGGATAAAACTTTTATTTCTGGAAGGGGAGGTTACAAAGCCTCACATTCATGTGGGCAAAGCTCAAATGAGCATCAAAAACCTCAACACCTTCAAGGGAAGGAGGCTACCCCTCCACCCCTATTTATACTACTCTTGGGCCACCTACCACCCTTGGATGAGTCCCTCAACCCTAGAGCACTCATCTAAGGGCTTGGATTAACCCACACACACAGCCATGCAAGGGTTAACCCAAAACCCACACACATACCGGGTTTTCTTGCACAGTTTTCAAAGCATACTACCTAGACCCGCTAACCTATCAACTAGACCTCAATCCGACGGCCCTCATTGATCCACGCGGCATCTAGCTAACATCAACTCCTTTCCTTGTCTTCTTGACTTGCCCAAACTCCGTCTCCGATCATCTTCCGGCGATCTCCCAACCGTCTGGACCTCCGACGCTCCTCGCCTAGTCCCGGTCATCCTTCGCCTCACCATGACCTAGCACCGTCGCCCTTCAACCATCAAAGACAAGGAAACTCCTCACATAGCAATGCCCACAAAGATATGCAATAAACCATCCAACTCATCACTACCGCATCCATACGACCGGTACTGCCACTCCTGGCAGAGACAACTCAAATTGCTTCATTTAAAAATCAATCCAAATCAAACTCAAACTTGAGCACACCTTGCTTAAATAAAGTCAAATACTCATCACAAACATGGATGGACCTCCACATGGTCCTTCAATCTCCCCCTTGATGAGTATATTGACAAACCACACAAAAGGCATAAATTTGAGTTTGAAGAAAATGAAGAAGAAAGCAATTTTTAGTTGCAAAGTCAAACTTGGTCCAAAGATAGAAATTAGAACCATGACCAAGTTGACGAAGAGGAATTCAGATTTTAGAAGTTTTCAACAAAAACTCTAAAATCCAACTAAACATGTCAAATGTGATTATGAGATTATGATCCAACAGAAGTAGTAGCATAGTTTTACAAAGATCATAATAACCAAATAAGCATTCACATTTTTATCATTTTAGTGATGCCTTTTCTACGTTTTCTCCCCCTTTTGGCAATATAGGCATCAATTTTTTTTATGTATGCATGAAATGCAATCGAAAGAGCTTTGAAGATTATCCAATTGATCAAAATGGAAGGATATTACACCAAACTTGTCAATTTCAGAAGATGACTAAACTAAGACAAGTCCAAGTGCAAATACGAGCTTAGTTTTGAATATTTCATTTTTAGCAAGATTAGACAAGTGCAACACTTAGCTTTAGTTTCAAAAATAGAAGAATAGCCACTCTAAGGATCAAAAGGAAAACCTAGAGTTCAACCTACTCAACACTTTGGGGAATCTAGAAGAGCATACAAGGTCCTTCGGGCTCATTTATTACTTAATGGAAATTTTGATTTATCATCATACAAGACATAGCGGGGTGCAAATGTTTGATATTATTTGCATTCTTTACCCACATATGTCTTTGTTTTTAATTTATTTGCATTTTCTTTTGACAACCAATTGACTCAAGCCGTATGCGACCATCTCAAGATGAACTCTTAAGAGGATGGTCTAGGTCAAACACGATGTATTCCAAGTTCATCCCAAGTGCAATGGGAAGCGGTCTTGTGAATGCAAGGTGTTGAGTCATATGTGCACAAGAAGAGTCAATTTTGTTTAATTTTTATTTTTTTTTGCACAATGATTCATGAGCAATTGAAGGACTCTAGCATGGATCAAACTAGTTTCACCCAAGTTGCTATAGGGACTCTAGAGAACTCCTAAATTTCTCAAATTATGACACAAACCTCTAGAGAAGAAACCTAGCAAGTAAAAGAAACAAGTTTCATCAAGTTTTTCATTTAAGGCTTATTTCATTTTTAAGCTTAGCAAGTTAAATGAACTTGGACATACCTAAGCTAGTGATTTTCTTCAAATGATGTAGCATGGTGTATAGCATGAAGAAGAAATCAATTGCATAATAGACAAAGCTCATAAAACAAAAAATGCAGTCTAAATGCAATGCATGAACAGATTCCCAAACTCCCCCTCAACAAATGAATCAATTTTAAGCTCAAATCTGGTTAAAGTTGAGTTATTATCAAGATTAGGCATAAAGAAAACCGAATGAACTCAATAACAACCAAAAAGCAGAATGAGGAGAAGAAGCCGAGAAACTGCAAAACTAGATGGCTATTGAGCATAGATAAGATAGAAGAGACTCACTATGGCTTAGACTCGCTCTTATCTTCCCCAGTGGTGACATAGGAAGCTGACTCTAGATCCCAACTAAGGAGTGCACATGCACTCTGCTACCCAGGAGGCCCAATACCGCTAGACTTATAAGACCGTGAGGGAACTCAACCTAGAGAGAAGAGAGAACATTAATCACGCATGATAGCAACCTAAAGCACAAGATAAGAGGTCCATGGAAGGCATGCCAGAAGTCTAAGTGAGTGAACTCAACTCAAGAAAATAAGCCCAAAGTCACCCAAAAAAAAACACAAAGAAAAGAAAAGCTAAGCTAGAAGAAAACATATAATACATAATATACAAACCAGCTCCCCCTCACGAAAGGCCGTAAGGGCTCACGACTCCAAGCTCACTCCTCAAGGCAACAAATCTGGAGCTATCCAAAGGCTTGGTGAAGATATCGGCTAACTGAAGGTCACCCTCTACGAACTGAAGCGCGATATCTTCCTTCTCTACATGGTCTCTAAGGAAGTGATATCTAATATCAATGTGCTTGGTCCGGGAATGTTGCACTGGGTTTTTAGCAATGCAAATAGCTGAAGTGTTGTCACAGAAAAGTGGCACACTTTCTATCTCTAACCCATAGTCCCGTAAGGTCGATCTCATCCAGAGCACTGCTACAAAGAATCGGCTGCACAACATACTCGGCCTCAGCGGTGGACTATGCAACCCCAGACTGCTTCCTAGATGACCAAGAAACAAGAGAAGTGCCAATGAATTGGCAAGTGCTAGAAGTGCTCTTCCTATCTATCCTACAGCCAGCAAAGTTGGCATCGAAAAAGACTCTAAGAGATAGACAAGAAGACGAAGAGTACCAAATACCATAATCAGTGGTAGTACGAAGGTACCTGAAGATGCGCTTGACTGCCTGGCGGGAGAGGCGTGAGGAGAAGCTTGAAATCGAGCGCACAGACACACAGCAAAATGTATGTCCGGCCTCGAAGCAGTGAGGTACAAGAGGGAGTCGATCATGCTTCGAAACTCCTTTTGATCAGTAGGCTCACCATCCTCATCGGGCTCGAGGACAGCTTCCCATCAGACATGTCGAAGCGCCTCAGGAAACAGAAGTGGTGGCCATAGGAGTCATCACCGGCTTCCCATCAGACATGTCGAAGCGCCTCAGGAGGTCACGGGTATATTTGCCTTGGTGCAAGAAAGTACCCTCCCGAGTCTGCTTGATTTGGAAGCCAAGAAAGTAGCTCAACTCGCCCATCATACTCATCTCAAACTCAGTGCTCATCACCTCGTAAAACTGAGACATAAGCAAATGAGATGAGCCACCAAAATGATATCGTCCACATAAATCGGACAAGAAGAAAATTAGACTCATGGTGTCGATGAATAGAGTTTTGTCTACTATGCTCATTTTGAAGTCATGGTGAGAAGATAAGACTTGAGCCTCTCATACCATGCTCAGGGGCTGCTTGAGTCTATACAAAGCTTTGGAGAGCTTGTATACATGACTCGAAACTTGGGGTTCTCGAATCTCGGAGGTTGTTTGACATAAACCTCTTCCTCAATATAGCCATTGAGGAATGCACTCTTGACATCCATTTGATAGAGCTTGAAGCCCTGGGATGCAGAGAATGCAAGCAGGATCCAAATAGCCTCTAGTCTAGCTACAGGGGCAAAGGTCTCCTCAAAGTCAAGACCCTCAACCTGAGAAAAACCCTATGCAACTAGCCTAGCCTTGTTGTGAATGACAACCCCATCCTCACTCTGCTTGTTTTTGAACACCCACTTGGTCCCAATGACATTATGACCAGATGGGGGCTCGACAAGCTGCCATACCTTGTTCCTCTCAAAGTTCTCAAGTTCCTCATGCATAGCATTAATCCACGATTCATCGGATAATGCATGAGAAACATCCTTCGGCTCAAAGGAGGCAGAAACTGGATAAACCTGATTTTGAGCGAGTGACCCGCTCAAACAGATCACCAATGATCTGATCAGGTGGATGAGCTTTCTGGATATGACAGGGAGGACCAGAAGCAGAAGTGGCCTCTACCTCAAGCACAGAAGAGATAGGAGCAGAGCCACTCGCTGAAGGAGAGTCGAAAGGCAAGGGCTGGTCTCCCTGAGGTGCAGAAATGGAAACAGGAGGCACCTCAGGTGTAGAGGGGACTGGATCCGGTGGAACACCATCATCTCCATCATCCTCATCTTCTACAAAGATGGTCTCGGAGGGATAAGAAGAGCACAAACATCGTGTCTAGCTCTGGCTAGCCTCATCAAAGGTCACATCACAGTCTCTATGATCCTATGCGCATCAACGCCTGCACCCTATAGCTACGAGAAGAAGTCGAGTAACCTAGAAAGATACCATCGGAAGAGCGAGACTCAAACTTATCTAGGTTACTGACTTCAAGATAAAACACTTGCAACCAAAACGCGAAAATGAGACACACCGGGCTTTCGCCATACCTCAACTCATAAGAAGTGCGTTGCAAATGTGCTCTCAAAAACACGCGATTAGAAACATGGCAAGCAAGAGCTATAGCCTCACCCAAAACTTCCTAGAGTATCTTGTACTGTCTAGCATCGTCTGGCCATTTCTACGTGGTCCTGTTCTTCCTTTCCACTACGCCATTCTGCTGAGGGGCGTAGGGAGAAGAGAACTGATGCTCTAAACCAGACTCCACACAGAAACTCTCAAAGTAGGAATTCTTGAACTCCGTGCCATTATCACTGCGTATAGCTCGTAATGCACCTGGGAGCTCAATAGACAACCTACTGACCAAACCTCTGAAGTGAGAAAAAGTCTCATCCTTCGAGGCCATGAAGAATACCCAAGAGTATCTAGAAAAATCATCAACGATGACAAGAACATACCACTTCCCTCCTGCTGACTGCACTCTAGCTGGACCAACAGTGTCCATATGTAAAAGCTGTCCTGGTGCATCAGTCATCACTACGGTGACTGGAGGATGAGAAGCAGTAACCATCTTGCCATGTCGGCAAGGAGAGCAAACTAAGTCTTTGATCATCTTGAGTTTAGGCAAACCCCGAATGAGATCGTGGCTGCTAACTCGGGTCAAATGATCAAAACCAATGTGACCAAGTCTCCTATGCCAGAAGGAGAGATCACGGGACTCAGAAGCAATCAAACATCGAAGAGAGTCTCCAGAAGAAGCAGAAAAATCAGCACGAAAGACTCTCCCAAATCTAGAAATCCCGCAAACAAACCCTCCTGATGAATCAAGAATTCTACAGGCATTACTCTTGAAGCTTACCTCGAAAGAGTCATCGATAAGCTGAGAAACAGAGAGCAGATTGTATTGCAGCTTACTTACTAAGGCAACATCTTTAAGAATGAAATTTTGGTTAATGCAGATGGTACCTTTAGCAATGACTCTACCTAAAGATGCATCCCCAAAAGTGATTAACTCATCACCGGGGGCTCGGACTAGGGAAGAGAACCAACGAGAATCTCCGGTCATATGACAAGAACAACCGGAGTCAACAATCCAAACATCGCCCTTCCCCATCCGATTTAACTGATCAAGACACAAGAGAAAAGATGACTCGATCTTGGGATAGAGTGAAGACTTAGGAACCCAATACTGAACCATACGACACCTCAGAGTACCAGCCACAGAAGAAGACTGGACTCGAGTGTCTCTCTGACGCTCAACTCGAACAAGATCAGTAATAACTCTAGTAGATGATCTAGGAGCTGGAACTGGGTTGGCACGCCATGGTGCAAATGCCGGACCATCCCAGTAAGGCTGCCTGGATCTCCTACCAGAAAACACCTCACGCCGTTGATATCTACCTTGATGGGAAAAATGAGGAATATCAAGAGGACGGCGGAAAGACTGTCTACAAACAGCTCCAGGACTAAAACTCAAAGAACTAGCATGAAAACCAAGTCGTGGACGCTGCCCAAAAACAGGCGACTCTCTAACCTGTCTAAAAGCAGAGTGTGTCTTAGGAGCACTCAAAGTCTGGGGATGACCCTGAATACCCCTAAGAGCAACAACACGCTCACGCCGAGTGATCTTGGCGTGTCTGAAGCAGAAATCTACTAGGTGACCATCCTTCTGACGGAAGGTGCATGTGTACTTCGCCTTGCTAGAGGCGAAGCAATAGAGTAACACCTTCTCGATCGAAGTCCTATGGACAACCCAAAGAGATCTAAACACGGTGGTACTCACTCAGGGAGCTACCACAATCTCACCACTCTTGAAGCCGCGCACAATGGTGGGAGGATGCGCCAGCGTGCTCAAGGGATCAAATCCTAGACCTTGATTGAATCTACTAATCTTGGATTGGTCTAGAATAAGATTGAGCTTCTTCTTGCCTCCAACAAACTTCTCGAGAGTGCTCATAAGATCTGGCAATTTTGGAAGAAAGAAGTACAAGAAGAACAGGGGGAAGGAGAGGAAGAAGAAGAACCGAAAGAGAAGATCTCTCGTACGTGCTTTTGTTCCCTCGGACGGCTGCCTCAATCTTGAGGGCCTCACAAGAAACGCAAGGAGCATCTCTAATCCTAAGGGTTTGGTCTTTTAACTTCTTCTTAAGCTCGACATGGATTTGATCCATATCATCCTTAACCCCAACACACAGCAAGCAACCAGTTTTTAACTTAACTAGTAAGTCCTTAGCAAGTTGATCACACTTGACATTCAAAGCATCATTGTCAAGTTTTAGTTGCCTCTGACCCTCACATGAGTATTGGGTCCTTAGAAGCATGCAATTCAAGTTCATCATTTCTAGCGAAAGCTTTCTAAGGTGTTCGCTCATGGCATCAATTCGACAAGCAATTTTGGGCAATTAGCACATGATGGAGTGGAGTGAGCATGAAGAAAACTAGCCTCAACAGAATAGCATCAACACAACTAGTGCTAGCATTCTTCAACCTAAGACCATCAAGTTCAACAAGCACACTATCATGTATGGTCCTTAGGTTCTCCAACTCCACAAGAATAGCATCACACAAAGAGCAATCATCGGTGACTCGGGAGGAGAAGATCTAAGTGAAGCTAACTCCGAGTCAAGGTACCTACTTCCTTCTCAAGCTCAGTACACCTAGCTCTAGCTCTAGCATGAAATTTTCCTAATTTGCAGAAAGCTTCGTTGAGCTGGTCATAGGAGGGTACCTCGTCCGAGTCGCTGTAGAGCTCGGAGTCGCTGATGTCGTTGGTGTCGGCCATGAAGCACATGCCGGAGAAGTCATCGCCGCCCTTCTTCTCTTGCGGATCATCCTCGCCCTCGTCGCTCCATGTCTCCGTGTCGGAGAGGTTGATATCGTCAAGCGCGGCGAGGACGCGGTGGAAGAGCTTCTTGTTCTTGGAGAAGTTGCGGTACTTCTTCTCATGCGCCGGTTCACGAACTGGAGGCTTCTTGTTGCGGTTCTTGTCGGTGTAGTCATTCTTGCCCGAACCGCCAATGTCGTTCTTGCCCTTCTCCAGCTTGGGACAGTTCGCCCGAATGTGGTTGGGGCCACCACACTCGAAGCAGGTGATCATGCCACCTCTCTTCCTCTCTCTCACCCTCTTGTATGCATGAGAAAACTTGCGAGCGAGAAGAGCAAGCTCATTTTCTGGAAATTTTTCCAGTTGGTCATCGCTTAGCTCGCAAAGGGCGAAAAGAGAGAAACAAATAGAAGGATCAGAAGAAGAAGATCCAATGGGATCGGTGACCAAAGCCATCGACTGAGATTTTGTCTTCCGAGAGACAACATCGATCTCATGAGTCTTGAGGCGGGAATAAAGCCCGTCAAGAGTCAGAGTCGATAAGTCGGTGGTGTTCTTGATGGTGGTCACCTTCATCTCTCAAACACGCAAATCAAGTGCGGTCAAGAAAAACCGAGCATTGTCCGAGTCAGGGTATATGCAATCAATTGCTCGGAGGTCGCTCAAAATTTTTGTAAACCGACCAAAACACTCGTCGAGACTCTCACCAGCGCGTTGATCAAACTTGTTGTACTCGCGCTTGAACTAGTCCTGCCTCACAGTTTTGATTTGAGTAGAGCCCTCATGGTAAGCATCGAGGGTTACCCAAATCTCGTGAGCGGAGCGAAGGTGAAAATCTATCATACTCACCGTGGCTAAGACCACGTATGAGAATGTTCCTTGCCTTAGCATTCGCCTCAACGTCAACCATATTGATGGCGCGACATTTTCATCGCCAGGAACCTCATACGGAGTTTCACCTTCGCCATATCGTAGCCCAGGCGGTGATATATGACTCCATCCGGGACTTCCAAAAGGAAAATCAACTCCATTAAAGATGAGAGGCTTGGTGGAATATTTGTCCGTCGCCATGGCTCTTGAGACCGGTCAAGATCTAGAAAGAGCGAACCGGCTCGATACCAATTGAAGGACCGAGATGGCGAACAGAGGGGGGTGAATGGTCGCAAATAAAAGTTCCCCCAAAATACTCCAACAAAAACCTCGACAAGATCGCTCAAAGGAAATTGTGAAAAACCCGAAAAACTAGACAACTATGTGTACCCCAAGCTTGCATGGATAAGTACCATAAAATATGTGGGGATTTACGAGTCACAATCTGGTTGTCTAGTGTCCAAAAATCAAACAACGATCACTGCTTGAAGAACAAGTTACGAACAAAGTTGGAACTTGAAAGAAAAGATGTTCTCTACTCAATCCAAGAGTGCAAAAGAGATGTAAAATCATATGAACACACTCAAAACATCCAAGATCAGCAGCATTTAGAAGGAGGGGAGGCAAATCCAAATTACTTGAAAGTAAATTGCGGGAATGTAATTGCGGGAAAGTAAATGCTGAATTTAAATTGCATAAAGTAAAGACATAATGTAAATGCGCAAAATAAATTCAGAGGTGGATGGATAAAACTTTCATTTCTGGAAGGGGAGGTTACAAAGCCTCACATTCATGTGGGCAAAGCTCAAATGAGCATCAAAAACCTCAACACCTTCAAGGGAAGGAGGCTACCCCTCCACCCCTATTTATACTACTCTTGGGCCACCTACCACCCTTGGATGAGTCCCTCAACCCTAGAGCACACATCTAAGGGCTAGGATTAACCCACACACACAGCCATGCAAGGGCTAACCCAAAACCCACACACATACCGGGTTTTCTTGCACGGTTTTCAAAGCATACTACCTAGACCCGCTAACCTATCAACTAGACGTCAATCCGACGGCCCTCATTGATCCACGCGACATCTAGCTAGCATCAACTCCTTTCCTTGTCTTCTTGACTTGCCCGGACTCCGTCTTCGATCATCTTCCAGCGATCTCCCAACTGTCTGGACCTCCGACGCTCCTTGCCTAGTCCCGGTCATCCTTCGCCTCACCATGACCTAGCACCGTCGCCCTGCAACCATCAAAGACAAGGAAACTCCTAACATAGCAATGCCCACAAAGATGTGCAATAAACCATCCAACTCGTCACTACCGCGTCCATACGACCGGTACTACCACTCCTGGCAGAGACAACTCAAATTGCTTCATTTTGAAAATCAATCCAAATCAAACTCAAACTTGAGCACACCTTGCTCAAATAAAGTCAAATTCTCATCACAAACATGGATGGACCTCCACGTGGTCCTTCATAGGGACCATGTCATCCCCCGACTGGAGGAAGCCCCCAAGGAGCTTAAGAGACTCTTGAAGGAAACGACAACCAATGGTGCTAGCCAGGCTCTGGCGATCACCAAGTTGCTTTATCCCCGAGTGGATCTTGAAGCTATTAAAGATGGCTATGCCTGCAATGTGGATGAAGACCAGGCCGCCGAACTCTGGGAGGAAGTTAAGGATGCTTCTTTGGCTGTCGCAGAAACTTTGGACCTTTGAACCAATATTTGAAAGTGGTTCTTTGGCTCTGCATTTTCTTTTTAAATATGCTGCTTTGCCCGAGTAGTTTTGACATCTTAAATATCATGTCCGACTTGTTCAGCCCCCAGGCTCTGGGGCATGGTTCATGACGCATGTCTCAGAGTCTTAGAAATTCGTAGGAGTGAAGCACTCAGACGCATAATTTTCGAGAAGATTATACAAGAACAACTTTAAGAGTTAGTGACAGCAGTCAGCAAGAAAAATCCTTGAAATCCTTCGCATGTTCGGACGATGTCCTCTGTGTTAGTGACAGCAGTCAGCAAGAAAAATCCCTGACTATAAGCTTTGCCGACTAGGGTTGTTAACGCCGCGTGATTCCCACAAATTCTCAAGTGGATTTCTTTGAGAAGATCCCTCCCTTCTTGTTCTGATATGCACCGTTGTAGTACACCAGAGGAGCTCTTGCGATAGAGTTCTTCCCTGATTACCACATAGCTCTTGCTTCGGCACATTATTCGTTCGGCCTGCATGCGGTCTTTGGGTAGCTCGTCCTTCATCAAATAGTCCATATACGGAGCTGTCCAATCGCCTCTACGCTCTTCTCCACTTGGATGTCCGACTTTAGCCGAGTGCTTATTGCGGGCTTACGAATTTCTTCGACGAATACTCCCACGGGCACTGTGGTCCGACCGGATCCCATTTTTGCTAGCTCATCGGCCGCTTCATTGTCCCGACGGAGCACATGAACAAGTTCCAAGCCATCAAAGTTGCCTTCTAGCTTGCGTACCTCCTGGCAGTAGGCAGCCATGTTGTCTTCGATGCAGGACCATTCTTTTTGCACCTGATTAACCACGAGCATTGAATCTCCGTGAACCGTCAAACATCAGATACCGAGCGATATGGCGATACGAAGCCCATGGATGAGTGCCTCATACTCGACGGTGTTGTTCGATGCGGGAAAAAGTATTTGAAGAACGTACCTCAACCGTTCTCCACTTGGTGATATGAGTACTATACCAGCCGCCGCGCTGCTGAGCATGAGGGAACCATCGAAGTACATCGTCCAGTACTCGAGTTCCTTGACGGCCGCTGGGTTTTGAAGTTCTGTCCACTCGGCAGTAAAGTCGGTGAGCGCTTGAGACTTGATGGCTGTGCGAGGTTTGAATAGAATATCAAAAGCTCCAAGCTCGACTGCCCACTTTGCAATTCTCCCAGTGGCCTTCTGGTTGTGAAGTATATCTCCTATTGGGAAGGAAGTGACCACCGAAACAGTATGCTCTTGGAAGTAGTGCTTGAGTTTGCGAGATGTAAGAAGTACGGCGTATAATATTTTTTGCACTTGTGGATACCGCACCTTAGATTCACTCAGGACCTCGCTGACGAAATAGACCGGGTGTTGGATCTTCTGCACGTGACCCGGCTCCTCCCTTTCTATGATGATCGCAGCGCTAACTACGTGAGTCGTTGGCACGATGTAAAGTAACAGAGGTTCCCCTGGCATCGGTGAAACTAAGACCGGGGGTGTCGTTAAGAAGGTCTTCAGATCTTCAAACGCTTGCTGTGCCTCAGGCGTCCATTGGAACTTGTCCTGCTTCTTGAGGAGTTTAAAGAATGGCATACCTCGCATACCCAGTCAGGAAATAAACCTGCTGAGTGCGGGCATGCACCCTGTAAGCTTCTGGACATCCTTTTGGCAAGTCGGAGGTTCCATATTTTATATGGCCTTGATCTTTTCTGGGTTGGCCTCAATGCCTCGTTGGGATACGATAAACCCGAGTAGTTTTCCCGAAGATACTTCGAAAACACACTTCTCAAGATTAAGCTTCATGCTGAAAGCCCTTAGACTCTCGAACGTCTCGGTCAGATCGACGATAAGGTCCTTCTTCTCCCGAGTCTTTACCACGACATCATCCACATATGCCTCCACATTGCATCCGAGTTGGGCGTGAAAACACCGCTGTATTACGCGCTGATAAGTTGCACCAGCATTTTTCAACCCGAACGACATTGTGGTATAGCAAAAGGCCCCAAAGGGCGTGATGAATGATGTCTTGATATGATCTTCCGCCTTTAGGCGAATCTGGTGATACCCTGAGTAGGCATCGAGGAAACTCAGGATCTCACACCCGACAGTTGAATCAACCACCTGATCGATTCGAGGTAGCCTGAATGGATCCTTCGGACATGCCTTGTTGAGATCAGTATAGTCAACGCACATGCGCCAAGTTATATTCTTCTTTTGAACTAGTACAGGGTTCGTCAACCAGTCAGGATGATACACTTCTTTGATAAAACCTGCAGCTAATAGCTTGGTGATCTCTTGCTTGATGGCGTTTCGACGATCTGGAGTGAACCGTCGGAGTCTTTGCTTGACTGGCTTTGCCATTTCATCGACGTGTAGAGAATGCTCGATCACCTCCTTAGGAACACCCGGCATGTCGGATGGTTTCCAGGCAAAGATGTCCTTGTTAGCCCGGAGGAAAGCGAAGAGCATGTCTTCCTATTTATCCTCGAGCCCTATCCCGATCAGAGTCGTTTTGGATGGGTCGGAAGAGTCGAGAATAATTCTCTTGGTTCCTTCGCCAGACTTTATCCCTGATGTGGCCTGCTTCTTGGATGGGATATCGCCTTCTTCCTGCAATGTGGCGGCCTCTGCCTGGATATTCCTCCCCTCGGCGGTTGCCTCCTGCAGCTTAGCAAGTTCATAGTTCTCTCGGTCGCATTCCAAAGATTGCTTGATGTCACTGCGAACCGTGATGACGCTTCTGGGTCCCGGCATCTTCATCACCAAATAGGTGTAGTGTGGGACGGCCATGAACCAAGCTAGACCGGGTCTTCCCAAGATAGCGTGATATGTTGTCTCGAAATCTGCTACTTTGAAATTTATATACTGGTCCGATAGTTGTTTTTGGTACCGAAGGTGACAGGCAAAGCAATCTGCTCGAGTGAAAACGAAGACGCCCCAAGGATCACCCCGTGGAATGGCTGTGAGCTCGGCCTTAGCTCGGAGCGGGGGACGTTCATGTCGTCGAAGGTTTTGGCGAACAGGACGTTGAGTCCACTCCCTCCATCGATCAAGACTTTCTTGAGCTTTATATTGCGAATAACAGGGTCGAGCACTAGAGGAAACTTACCCGGATGCAGAACTCGGTTGGGATGATCCGAGCGGTCGAAGGTGATCGGGACTTCAGACCACTTTAGATACTAGGGGGTTGTCGGTTCCATCGCATTGATCTCCCAAGCGGTAAGCTTTTGCTTCCACTTGGACTCGTATCCAGTGGAGCCCCCGTATATGTAGTTCAGCTCGTGCTCGGGTTCTTGGTAATCATCCTCGCCCGGAGGGTCTTTCTTCTTGGCAGCCTCGTCCTTCGCTGGAGCCGGTTGCTTGTTGCTTTCACGCGCAAAATGCTTCAAGGTAAAGCAGTCTTTGGCCGCGTGCTTTCCCTTAGGGTGGAAAGGACAGATCGCATCCATGACAGCACTGTAATCGGGCGCCTCCCTCCGTGTGGCTCGGGGCCGGTTGCGTTCTGCTACCGCAACTAGCTCCTCGCATTTTCGTTTTTTGTCTTTGTGCTTAGAGGACTCAGCCTTGTCGCCTTTGTTCTTCTGTTGCGGGCGATCTTCTTGGTGCTTGGCCAGGGTGTCTGAGGCCGTGGCATAGCGGTCGGCCAATGCAAACATCTCTTTTACAGAGGCCGGTGGTTTTCTGGACATTTTCTTGATCAGATCGAGATCGCTGACACCTTTCTGAAAGGATGCTACCACCACCGCATCAGATACATCCCTGATGGTGTTTTTCTTCTGCATGAAGCGCCGGATGAAATCTCTCAACCTTTTGTCCTTCTTCTGGTGAAGTTGATATAGGTCCCATGGGGTGCTAAGCCTCTCATAGGTTCCCTGAAAGTTCGCGATAAATTGATCGCAAAGATCGCTCCAGGAGTCCAACGAGTTCGCCGGAAGTCCCGTGAGCCATGATTGAGTTGAAGGGGTGAGATTGACTGGCAGATAATTTGCCATCACGTTCTGATTGCCCCCGGCTGCTTTAACCGCCAAGGCATAGACCTGCAGCCAAGCTTCCGGATCTCGCTCCCCATCAAACTTAACGATGCCCTTGGGGTTGAAGCCTTCGGGCCATACCACTCGGCGTAACCGAGAAGTGAACGCTCAGATTCCGTCGATGGATCTGTCGTCATGATGAGGGGGAGTCCAGCGTGGCGAGCCTCTGGCTCGGGGTGGAGTTCGATGCGGCGAGTCCATGACTCGGCGATCGTCGTCGTCGTTCCGACCCCGGCGATGATGGCCTCTATGATCGTTGTAGTCGTCGTACCGTTGATCACTTCGTCGATCGTGGCCGGTGACAAAATGTTCGTAGTCGTTGAGATTTTGGCCGCTCTTGATGTATGGCGGTGATGTCTCGGCGAAGGTCACGGTTGAGATTTCGGCGGGCGTCTACGACTGGTTGTATGGGGCGCCGACTGCCGGTACTCCGATTGGTAGCAGTCCAACTGCTGGCGACGCGGGTAGCCGCGTGGGAGCGTGAGTGCGCTTCTCCTACCGGCTTTTCTTGATTCTGCTGAATGGCAGCCGCCGTCATCATGGCCTTGATCTGGGCCACGATCGGGGCCGTCCGGCTATCAGATGAAATCATCGGGTCCAGCGTGTCGAGAAGCGTCTTGGAGGCGACGACGTTATGTTGCGGCATATGGAAGACAGCTTGGTCTCCCAATCTTGATTGTAGGATGTCCTCGTGGACATTGCGGCCGCGCGATCGAAGCGAGCGGGCCTGTATCTCCTTAGCCTTACGAAGAAGGTGATCTTCCTCCGCAGCTTCTTGAACCTCTTGTTGGTGTTAAAGATCGGTCTTCTGCTCTTCTATAGCGAACATGCCACGAAGATCGTAGCAATTCCTCGTGGCACCGACTGGTTTGCTAGCTGATTCAGAGTGGCGTACCTGAGATGGGTCAGCCTAATCTTTACCATATTGGATCTAGTTTAAGTCTAAGCAGACAAGTTCTCCGCGCGCATCTGCGATGAAGTCCAGGCTTCCAAAACGGAAAGCCTGGCCGGAGATGAAGGTGGCGATGATTCCGCTGGTTGCTGCCATCGAGTTTGTAGGAAAGGATTATAGCGCTCCCCCTACCTAGCGGGCCAACTGTCGACTTTTGTGGTCGGCAATGAATTTATGGGGCAGGCGCTAGATCTCAAAATCGAAGGTCACACAAGACAAAGGTTTAGACAGGTTCAGGCCCTCGACGGAGGAGGTAATACCCTAGTCCTGTGTGTTGGGATTATTTGGATCTCTTGGATCTAAGATTGCTCATGCCTCTGTTGTTGCCCGCCCTCTCCCTTATATAATGGGGGTGGGGCGGTTTACAGAATCCCGATCGGTTAAAGGATTCCGATCGGTTATTGGATTCTAATCGGTTAAAGGATAGAGTTTACATCTTTATCTCATCCTGCTAACAACTCGGATTACAATCATATCTCTTATATCTAAATATTCGTTCAATTGTCCATAGGATGTATCTCCTTGCGCTCGGCAGCAAGGCTTGGCGCGGAGCTTATCCTTCGGGCCTTCCGTTCAGACCTTTCTCAGGCACTTCTGGGCTGGTTATGATGACACCTGAGTTCTTATATTCCACAACAAGAACGCCAAAAACCCAATCTTCCAAGAATAATCCCCTAGAGAGCAAAAGATCGTTTTCTTGCAAGGAAGAACATAAGAGTTGCCTAGATGATTGGAATATGATCAACTATTAGCAATAACACTCATCCATCAATCATTCATCCTCGGCACAAGAAGCACAAGCAAGTAGAAACAGGGCAGGCAAATCCAACTTGCGGGAATATAAATTGCAAGAATGTAAGTGCGGAATTTAAATGCTAAATTTAAGACATAATGTAAATGCAAAAAATAAATTCAGAGATGAGTAGATAAAGATTCATTTCTGGAAGGGAGGTTTACAAAGCCTCACAACCAAGTGGGCAAAGCTCAAAGGAGCACAAAAAACCACAAAACCATCAAGAGGAGGAAGGCTACCCCTACCCCCCTATTTATACTACTCTTTAGTCATCCTCCACACTTGGATGAGTTCCTTCTACCCTAAGGATCACCATCAAGGGCTAGGATTGACTCACTCACACATGGGCTAACCCGAAACCCACTAACATAACGGGTTTTTGCACGCTTCTCAAAGCATACTAACTAGACCCGCTACTCTATCACATAGACCACAATCCAACGGCCGTCCTTGATCCAAGCAGCTCCTAGCTAGCATCTCATCCATTCCTTGTCTTCTCGGTCTGCAGCGACTCTGTCTTTGATCATATTCCAGTGATCCTCAATTGTCTGGAGCTCTAGCACACCTTGCCTAGTCCCGGTCATTCTTCACCTCACCATGACCTAGCACCGTCGTCCTGCAACCATCAAAAACAAAGAAAATCCATCACATAGCAATGTTCAACAAAGATATGCAATAATCATCTAATTGCAAAAATCAAATCTCACATCGCTCATTAAGTCAACACTACCACCCCTTGGGGCCGGTAGTACCGCTCGGTCGACACTACCGCTCCAGCAATGCCAGTAGTGTCGCTTGCACTCAAACCCCAGCGAGGACCTCTCTGGAAAAAGACTACCGCTCCCCTGATCCTGTAGTGGTGCTCAGCCGGCAGTACCGCCACCACAGGTCGGTAGTGCCGCTCTAACCCAAACAACACTCAAATTGCTTCAATTTGAAATCAAATTCAAATCAAACTCAAACCAGAGCAAACCTAGCTCAAACACAATCAATAACTCATCACAAATAAGGATAGACCTCCACATGGTCTTTCAATAAGTGGGTGCTAGGGTTTGATCTTGGAAACAAGCGCCAACCACATATCCGGGTACCCAGAATTGTTTTCAACCGTTCGATGTGTGGACATGTGCTACCGTCTTCCTTTGTCTATTGCGACACACACCCCTCGGTGGGTGTGGGCGATACCAAGGTTCTGAGGTGGCCGGCATGCGCTACGCCCAGAAGGGTTTGGTTTGGATGAGTCCGGGCCATCTGATTAATACTCCATGCATGGGATTATTGGTGGCAGTGCGCATACAGTTGAGTGGAGTATAGGTGTCACCTCTAGTCCAATGCACGAGTGAGATTCGATTCATACTTCCGGGTTCCCACATAAGAATTAGAAATTGCCGTGTTAATCAAAGAAAAAAGAGCAAGAGCTACATCATCAATTTTGTTAGGTTCAGATTATAACGGTGCATGTTAAACAGATATAGAGATATACCACAATTGTATAAGGAGTATAATTGTATTTCCATCCTAAGCATTAGAGTTGGATAATAAGTATAACTCTATGTTTAAATATAAACATCGAATATCTAGCTACGTAATTGCGTGGAAAATTTGGCTACTTTGGTTGAATTTAGATGGATCACATCAAACACCAAAAGGTCTCTAACACTTGAAAAAGATCCCCTTGAACATGACGGGTCTGTTTGATTAGTAGGGTTCTAAAAATATAGGAATACAATAGGAAGGTACGTGCCAAACGGAGGATTGAAAAACACATCAATCTTGTAGGATTTGGTGTTTGATTCGTATGACAAGAAAGAATAAAGAGGTGAGAGTAAATATTGTTTTTCCTTCATTTTTCCTGTGGAATTGAGGATGTAGAAAAATTTCCTCCATTATTCCTTCAATCGATTCCTGCAACTCAAACTGATGAACTGTAATCAAATCCTTATGATTGAGAATACTATGTTCTTTCTTTGTTTTTCCACCAAATCAAAGAGAGCCGTACCTCCTCCCACACACCTTCCAGTGAGATGGACAATCCACCTTGATCGGTACCATTCAAAGTTGATCTAGTGGCTGAGATGTTGATCGAATTCTTATTTTCTTATTTTAAGACTAATTCTTACCTGATACGCCTGAAGATACTGTCTACCATTTGCATATGTGTACAATTGGAATGTACGTGTTAATACGACCGCAACAACATGAAGAGCGAATATATTGATATATACATATATATACTAGGAAACGACTGTGAGCATGAGAAAAATTCGTTCCATAATGGAAATAGTCAAAAAGAAATGTCATGAAATTCCATGAACATTAGAGTCTCCAGAAATGAATGATAAATTCCTAAACCCCCCACAAATTACAAATTAATACAGATTGGTATAGTGTTTGAATATTAATTATATCACTACTACAAAAAAGCTTATATTAGACCCCTCATCACTGACCCTTCTAGCCATAAACCGTCAGTGATGGCAATGGTACTCATCACTAATGGTTTTTGCCTACAAGGGTCAGTGATGAGAACCACATTACAGACAGTTCTAATAAAACCGTCAGTGATGACTATGGTACTCATCACTGACGGTTTTTTGTTACAACCGTCTGTGATGCGGTACCTATCACCAACCCTTTTAGCCAAAAACCGTTAGTGATGAGTACCATTATGTAACATCCCAAAATTTGGGTTTTCAAAAATCTTTTGTTTAGTTCATCTTTCAAAAAATCCCCGCTGATTTTCTCGTTTTAATAAAGCTTAACCTGAAATTTTCTAATGCTAAAACAATTTAATTTGACTAATATAAACTTCAATTAAAATAAATTTAGTTTTATTTGAGTTCATTGTGCTTCAAGGAATTTTCTGAAATTTGTTAATATTTTTCAGAGTTTGTTTGCTATTCATTTGGATATATTTGGAATTAATTTAAATTAAGCCTTTTGTTAAATTTAATTAAATACTGCAAAAGTTTAAATAAAGTTTGGTTAAAAATATTTTATTTGAGCTCCAAATGTCTTAAAATATTTTATAGAATTTTTGTTAGAATTTTTCTGGTATTATTATTGCTCCAAATGAATTATTTTAATTGTTGGAATTATTTTAATTCGAAAATTGGGTTAAATCCACGTGTCAGCTCCCGAGCCGGCCACGTCGCCGCCCAACCGCAGCCCTCCGATCCCCATCCGACGCACCACAATACGCCACGTCATCAGTTACTGTTCATTGCGCTCCAGGTGTTTGATCCAATCCGTTTTCAATCCAAATCCGATTTTTCTTCGTGTTTCCTTGAATGGCATGACTCCATAGCCTATATAAGTGTCCTAAGACCCCTCCCACGCACCACTAATCCCCAGAGTACCTCCCAAATCCAAAAAGTCGCAGCCGTTCCTCTTCCGGTGCGTCGCCCTCATTGATCAAAATTGGCATCGCGTTCCCCATCGTTCTGGTGAGTTTTTTTGAAATCCGCTCATGTCATCTCATGCCTTATGATCTAATCTACCTCTCCACCAAATTTGGTGCAGTTTCATTCGCAAAATCAAAAGTTATGGCCGTTCAAATCTCCAATCTTGCTGTCGCCCGTTCTCCTTCATTTTTGCGAATTTTACCATATCCTTTTTACTGTAGACTCATCTTGATGTCCTCTACCTGGTGCTCACCCTAACTCAAGGTTTTGTCCTCGGGATGTCTGCAGAAAATTCAATCTTCCCCTATCAAACTGCGTATGTACAGCTGAAAACTTTCTCGTGTGTTCCCTGTTGATCCAGAAGGTAAAGCTCCAGTCCTTTTGTTTCATATTGTGCCTTAGGGTTCCAGATAGCTCTCTGTAAAATTTTGTTAGGTTTCATCTATTATTTTAATAGTTATGACCGTTTGATCTATTAGCTTTAGCAGCCGTTCATTGGTAGTTTGTGATCTGTCCATTGGGTTGCCGCCAAATCCGCTTATACCGTTGAGCTCGTCTCGCCGCGTTCTATGTGGTGCTCACTTCCCCTTTGTTGTTCCATCAACCGAAAATGTTAATATTCGTTAGCCACCGCCTTTCGTCAGTGCCGCGCGCCGTCTTTTGCCGCCAACCATCTTAATTCACCTTGGTCGTGTCATCATGTCCAGTAGGCCATCATTCTCTGGTTTGCCCTTCTTTAGAGTTCATTTAGTCTTCGGTTGCCATCAATGCCATATTCTAGAATCTACTCGTCGTCTTCGATCTAGTCCCTTTCATTATCGGATCTTGTTTCGATTGGCCACCCTTGGTAATCTTTTATTGCAGAGCCAATCCTACCTATCCTATCCCTATGCCAAGTGGATCTATCCGCGAGTCATTCCTCTCAAACCCTAACTTAACCTTGTGTCCAATCTGTCGTTGACGATGCATCATGTCATATAAACCTCGCAACTCGCAGATCAATCCTGAGCAATATCATAACCTTACTACCATATCATTGTACCGATAATCGACATCTCATCTTTGCATGAGTGTCCTGTCGTTGCTTCGCTATCATCGCATGTGTGTACTCGCAAAAGCCCTAGTGCAATATCATCATCCTCTCTATCGCCTTATTGTAATCTAACCCCATCACCTATGAGTTTAGCCTTGTCTTCATTTCCTCGCTGCCTTGTCATCGTCAAGCCTCTTGATCGATGTATGACTAATCTCAGATCGAATCGCATGAATGTCGACCCCTTGTCCATGTCCTATTCTTGAAAATCTAATCTGCCATTGACCTAGAAGTCATTCGTGGACTTGGTCGATAGACCATTGGCCATATGTCATATCCTTGTGCCATATCTAATCTATTAGTCTATCTTTCTTTTGTTTGACTATGTATCTGTTTAGTCAACAAAAGTCAGCATTGAGCATCAGTTTAGTTCATTGCAAACTAACGTATCTTTATGGACTCGGTTTATAGATCGAGAGCACATATGTCATTGTCTATCCAATCAAGATAATAACTTTAGAAGAAACATTCTTTGGAATATTATCCATTCTTTCTCAGTTATCAGTCATTTCCTTTTCGGTGTATTACGAAAGCTCGTTCTCTTTTGTCTAATCTCTGATCTAATCCATTCAAGTTCCTAAATTCATCTAAGCCTTTGTGATCCAATGCTATCCGTTCTCAATTTGGATTTTATTTGATTTATCTTTTGAGTTGGTTTGTATTTGCTCTTCTTTAATCGTTAGACGCATCGTCCGGAAGTTGTTCTAAGGAGCTAAAGATCAAGAAGGTAAAGATTGAAGATCGAAGATCAAGAATCAAAGATAAAGAGTAAATAACAGTAAAAATCGCAAGGGCTAGGCAAGTTGTGCTTTGATCATGTTGAACCCATGTTTATAAAGATGCTATATTGTTTTACCTATTACATATTATTTCAAGTATATATTGTTTCACATTAAAATGGGATTTAGTTAATCTACCAAATTGATCTATACCCTACCTTGTCAATGTATGCCATGATCTAATTGTCACCCTAGGATGGTTAATTAATAGTTGGTTAATATTGATAATCAACATGGGTTGGTTAGACCGTCGTAGATTGCTTAGCCATGCCATGTCATCACATGTGTTGAATCATCACTGATTAATCTTGACTAATGGAATATGGAACAATGTTATGAACTTGTGTGTCATGTGTGGTCACACAATGAGATTGCGTTGTGGTGACGAGTGGATGTCACGCAACGAGGTTGACTTGTTGATAGCATGTGGTGCTTGGTAATCAACTGGGGTGGTAATGATTTAGATTGAGGCATGTGGTGAGGGGCAGTGTGCCAAGGTGGGCCAGATTTGGCAGAGGGTATGTGGAAGTCTTGCCCTAGTCACCCTAAGGACTTAACCTTGCAAGCCTTTGACCTGAGTCTTACTTGCAACCACATGTTTGGAATGGGACAGCCTAGCCGACTAATTTGTGATATCTAGATTTCGGTACTGCTGTGGTGTATAGTGAGTTCCAGGTGTACGGGTAGACTCACATGGCGCAAGAGGGGGGCTCGGAGTGTGGTAACTAGTCCCTTCCGTGTTGAAACCTCAGCGAGCAGTATAGGGTCTAGACAAAGCATTGTAAAGGATTTGTCATGATTACCCTGCCGACACGCCAAAAGAAGTGTGCTAATAGCTTGGCAACAAGGGACGATCATGTCGTGTGGGTAAGGTGCATAACCTCTGCAGAGTGTAAAAACTATTTGAATAGCCGTGCTCGCGGTATTAAGCAATGCTCGGGAATTACAGTCAAGGGTTAGACTTTTGTTAAACAAAAGTTATTGGGATGGCAGGATGCCATGGAAAGTGGAAATTGACTTAGGATTGGAAACTTTGTTTACTTGTCAAATGTTGAATGTATCTATTATTATTATTTGTTTTACCGTAATTTCAATCTATTTACTGTATTCTTTTATAAATGCTACTTTACTGCAAAATAGCCATGATAGCCATACCTTTATACTAAGCCATGCGTATAGAATACTAGACTTGCATTCTGTGCACAACTTGTTGAGTGCTTTATGTACTCACCCCTTGCAACACACAAAATCATCAGTTGAGGAGAAGATTACAACTTCGAAGGAGGAGAAGTTCCACGAGGAGGCGAATATCTAGGAGTTGAACCTTGTCAGTTGCCTGTGGCATATTGATGGGATTCGTCGACGTTCTTTATTCCGTTGCTGTTTATTTATTTTGAGTTGAAGCCACCAAGGCCTCACAAGTGTAAGTTTGACCTTAAGGTCGTTCAATAATTCTATATTAATAGATGAAGTCTTTATTTATTATTCCGCTGTGTATGATTGTGATATTTCATCTGTGTTGAGACTGTATGCACTAGCGTGATCCTGGACTAGTGATGAATACACAGAGGGTCAGGATCTTCATATTCGGGTCCCGACACATTACCATCACTGATGGTTTATGGATAGAACCGTCTATGATGTGGTCATTTATCACTGACCCTTCTATCCAAAAACCGACATCACAACTGACGGTTTTTGGCTGAAACCTTCTATGTAGAGGTGTTATCTCAGATGGTTTTTGGCTAGAACCGTCTGTGATGAGCATTTACTGGAAATAAGTACAGAGAGCCATGATGCTCCCGACCCACTTCGGTTTTCCTGAGCTATTTTTGATATGGGTGCGACTGTGAGGCGATCTAGTGCAAGGAGACTGTGGATTTAGAATAGTTATGTAGATCCTTTTGTTGTTGGTGATCTAAGATTAGTAATTGGTTCTTATAATTGCATTATGTTGATCGAATTAAGATCTAGCTTGGTAGATAGAGAGAATATTTGAAGATATTTGTTTAGATCTAGGTTGGTGTAGATCCATTTGTTCTTTGTGTTCTAAAATAGTAATTTGTTCTAATGGTATTATTCTGAAGATGTAGCTAGATGCTAGCTAGGTAAAGAGAGAATTGAAGATCCATTTTGTTCTTTTTTATGTAAGAAGCAAGCTAGCTATCTAGCATGATAAAAAGAGAGAATTTGAAGATATATGTTAATTTTAGATATAGCTTGTAGCTAGATCCATTTGTTGTTTGTGATATAAGAGGTAGCTAGTTTGGTAAAGAGAAAATTGAAGATATATACTTGGTTTAGGTTATAGCTAGCTTGGTACATAGCGAAGACTATTTAGATCTAGCATGGTTTATGACTTATGTTAGGGTTTAGCTAGTTAATTTGTGCTCTAATTTAAGAATGTGTGCATGTACATACACTTCTAGTCTACTTCATTATTTAACACTTATTATTATATATGTACGTTGCGAATCGTGCAAATACCGAGTACATTAATGGTGTCTCTACTTTTAGAAGAGCTGCAGAGGAGGATATACTTAACAAGGGGGTCCAATTTATGTCTTGTCCATGCATTCATTGTGATAATCTGAGGATGTTTGGCAACTCAATCCAGATCGAAGCACACTTGATTCTACGAGGTTTCAAAAGGAGGTATACATGTTGGACCAGTCACGGTGAAGATCAGCAATTATACAGAAAGCAGGCAGTGCTAACATCACCGACGAAGTCGACGATATGCCAGATGATATCGATTGTTCTCCCCATGAGGATAGGTTGAATGATAACAATCCGGATCAGATGCTGCGTGATGCAAAAGGGAATTGTGATGACAGAGAGTATGATAAATTCCAGAGCTTGATAGATGATTCGGAGAAACATTTGTTCCCAGGCTACAAGTCGAAATACACAAGGTTGTTGTCCGTGCTTGAACTGTTGAAATTGAAGGCAAGAAATGGTTGGTCCGACAAGAGTTTCACGGCGCTGTTAGGTCTATTAGCGGGTATGCTTCCAGAGGGAAACGAGTTGCCGACAACCAACTACAAAGCCAAGAAGGTTCTTTGTCCCTTGGGAATGGAAGTAGAAAGAATGCATGCATGTCTGAACGATTGTATCCTCTACCGTAAAGAGTATGAATACTTGCATGTATGTCCGGTGTGCAACGCATCCCGGTACAAGCGTAAAGATCAACTAGATGATGACAGCGAGGGCATCAAGTTGAAGAAAGGACCTCCTACTAAGGTGATGTGTATCTGCTTGTAATTCTTCGTTTGAAGTGTTTATTTGCCAACGCAAGGGATGCAAAACTGCTGCGTTGGTACTCGAAGGAGCGTAAGAATGATGGAATGCTAAGATACCCTATTGGTTCTTCCTAGTGGAGAAACATCGATAAGAGGTTTGCAAAATTCAGTGCAAAACTGAGGAATATAAGGTTTAGATTGAGTACAGATGGAATGAATCCTTTCGGTAACAAGAGCAACCGACATAGAACTTGGCCTGTGAATCTCTGTATCTACAACATTTTTCCTTGGTTGTGTATGAAGTGGAAGTATATTTTGTTGTCCATACTTATCCAAGGGCTGAGGCAACCTAGGAACGACATTAATGTGTGTGTACCTAGCACCGTTAGTGAAAGATCTAAAAACACTATAGGCTCCTGGGGTATAGATTTGGGATGCTTGCAAACGAGAGAACTTCACTTTGCACTACCTGTTATTCTACACCATAAATGACTATCCTGCCCTTTCTAACCTATCGGACCAGAGTACAAAAGGAGCAAATGTCTGTACTCACTGCTTAGATGATACCGAGAGTGTGTGGCACCGAACCGGCCCACACAATCGGCTATCGTGCCTAGAGCATTAGTGCAGGCCGATACAACACTTCATTCTCACTCCACTCCCGTGAAGATGACCAAAAGTGGAAAGGGGGGACAAGGTGAAATCCAAGCAAATCATGAAGGAGCTAGAATATGAAAATACCCTGTTGGCCAGGAAATTCAAACTAGGAGATCCTTTAGTAACAAAAGAGGGCCTACAAGAACTTTCAAAGGAATCCATTAGATTGCACGATTGTTACATGGAAGAAGCAAAAAAACCGGAGGTAACACACGTAACGAGTTTCTTTCAAGCACGAGCATCTTTTCAACCAGTCGTGTGGGGGCTTCTTCATGGTTGACTTCAAGGACTTGTTCAATCTCTTCAACTTTGACGCCATCGACGCCACGCTCATGAGATGCTGGACATTGTAAGTGTGTGCAATCACGGACTATACATTTGTGTATTACTGATAAATGTCATATAACTCCTTGCTTTTGTATATATAGATACATGATCCTAGAAGCGAAAAGGAAAAAAATATTGGTGGGTTTCCTCAACCTACACATAGTCTCAAGGCAAACAATGAAAGAAAATGCTACTTACATCAAGGATTACATGATAGAGGCATCGCTGGCTCAACGCGATACAAAGTACATAGTTCTACCGTACAACCCGTCGTAAGTGTTGCACTACATGCTATACTTTGATTTGTACTTTACATGCAACTCAAAGATAGGTTGAGTAACCATGGCTTTATCCCTGTGTAAGTTTTACTGGGTTCTAATTGTATTTGAACCAAGAAAAAACCGGGTTGGCTATGTTGATTCCTGACGTAAGGGTCGCCACGACTTGAATCCTATCGGAAAACTACTCAACAGGTAATCACGTTTCCTCCATAGATAACTCTCCTGTAGCCTGTGTAATGGCTAAGGCTAACTTTTTTGTAATCACATAGGACGTTCAGAGTATATAGAAATCGTGGAGGGCCACACAAAGACTCGTCGAAGTTGAAACACGATTTTTCCTTTCTAGTAGCCACTAGTACACAATAATTCTATATCACTCTTAACAATGCCCCTAGAACTAACCATTTCTATTTTCGCAGTGCGACCAACAGGGACAGGGAAATAACCTATATGACTTCTACGTTTGCTATAACATGCGAACCCTCGTCGGTACAAAGAAGATCAGCGTTGCAACTACGTTGAAAAAAGCCCATCTAGAGGCAATTCGAAACACCTCTCTGGCTTCTTGATGCGTGAGGTCATAGCTTCAAAAGGCACATTCCACGCTGCCTAATTTGTGAAACTTGAGCATTCTATTGGTTAATGTAACACCCCAAAATTTGCAAATAAAATTATTTTATGGCTATTTGTGCTTTTTCTAATTTTCTGGATTTATTTGGTTTTTTTTGGAATTATTTAGAATTTCCAAAAAATAATTTATATTGGCTTATTGTGAAAAGTATTTATTTAAAGCCAAAGTAAAAATAAAGTTTTGCCAAAAATATTTTATTTAAGTTCAAAATACCTCAAAGTATTTATGAAAATTTTTGGGGAATTTTATTAATATTTTTTTGGCCCAAAACAAATTAAAGTAATTTCGGGATTTATTTTATTTCTCAAATCTCGAATCGAAGGAAGAGCGATGCGGTCGCAGACCACCTTCGCGCGTCGTGGCCTAATCTTTGTGCGGCCCGCCAGACCGCTCCACCACCGTCCCGCGTGGCAACCGTTGGATCCAGATCGGACAGCCGTTCCCTTCGTGAAACCCTAGCGCGGTCGGCCGTTGGATCAAGATCGTGCGATTGAGATCGTGCAGTGTTATTTTGGAAAGATCTGATCACATCCGTTGATTTTGGAAAGTGCGGATTGGATCGAATCATCCATGATGCAATCGCGGCCGTTGATCGTGGATCGGACGGTTCGTGGTCGTCGTCCCCGATTCGGTTTCCGAGTTCACCGCCGCGGAGAGCTAGGGTTTCCTTTTTTGCACGCATGCCGAGGCTATAAAAGCCCCAGCCCGCACTCCGATGTTCCTCGTCCCCTTGCGCAGCCGGTAGCAATAGCCTCTTCGCCAGTTTCGCCACCGTCGTCGCCCAGGAGCTCGCCGTAGTTCTCCGTAGCACCGCCGCGAGTTCTGCGCCTTTCTGCTGCCGTCAAGCCTCCTTCCATCGAACCGGTTCCAGATCTGGAGTCGCCGTTCCAAGACGCGTCGAGGCCGCCACTTCTTCTCGCCGGAGTTCAGCCGAAACGTCGTTCAGGTGGTCGTCGTCCTCCGCTCCGGTGCCAGTCTGTCGCCGAGCTGCCATCTTCATCTGGAAGCTTCATCAACCGTTGGATCTTCGTCAGATCGCTGTGATCGCACCACGTCTCGGTAAAAGCAGCAAACGGCTCGGGTAAGCGTTAGCCGTTGGATGGGTTTGATCGGTTAAGATTGAGCCGCGTGTGCGTAGGGTGGTAGCCGTCAAATCGCCGCGCGGAAGCGCGTCGCGTGTCGAGCATCGGCACGGGCGGCATCACAGCCAGTCGATGCACGTCGCGTGTCGGGCGCGTGACGTGAGGCGCCGTGGGCCGCGTCCACGGTGGACCAGAGGCGGTTTCGTGGGCCGGGTCTGTGCGCCGAGGTGACGTGTCAGCGCCTGATTGGCTCCAACTCCAATAGCTATCTCTCCCTCCGAATTTAAAGGGCTGACATCAACATGACGCAATAAAGATCTTTTCATGTAGAAAAATAATTCGGGAAAATCGGAAATTCTATTTTCTGTATTTTCAGTATTTATTCAAACTTCAAAAGGATATATCTTTTGCATTTTAACTCAGATTTGAGTGATTAAAATTTCTAAAAATTTTTAAAATCAAGATATATTTATTGGTGAATTTTATTTTATTTTTTGAGTTTGTTTTCTTCTATTGTGGTGTTTATTTGCTATTTTGGCATCGTTTCGCGTGAACGTTGAACTGCTCGGTGGTCTTGAGGAAGATTCGTCGCTTCAAGACCCAAGCTCAGAGCAAGACCAGCACCTACTCCAAGGCATGTTGTGCTTTGACCATGTTGTACATGATTTCACAAAAACTGCTATTTTGTCTCTTAAATTTATGCATGATATTTTATGTGGATAAATGATTTCAATTAATCTGGGAAATAGATAATATGC
This sequence comes from Otatea glauca, assembly GCA_036346275.1. Lineage (NCBI taxonomy): Eukaryota > Viridiplantae > Streptophyta > Magnoliopsida > Poales > Poaceae > Otatea > Otatea glauca. The sequence continues at coordinate 12,394,350 of CM070719.1, read as the reverse complement.
CTAAATGAATTAAATCATACCTTGTCAATTATATGCCATGATCTAATTGTCGCCCTAGGATGTGGAGCTATAGTTGGTTAATATTAATAATCAACATGGGACTAGTTAGACTGTCATAGATTGCTTAGCCATGCCACGTCATCACATATGTCTGAATGTTGATACTTAATCTTGACTAAAGGAATATGGAACAATGTTTAAGAATTGGTGTGTCATGTGTTGTCACACAATGATATCAAGTTGTCGTGGCGAGGAGGTCACACAACTAGATTGAAACGTTGGTGGCATGTGGTGCTTGGTAATCAACTGGGGTGGTAATGATTTAGGTTGGGGCAAGTGGCAAGGGGCAGTGTGCCAAGGTGGGCCAGGATTGGCAGGGGTATGTGGAAGTCTTTCCTTAATCACTCTAAGGACTTAACCTTGCGAGCCTTTGACCTGAGTCTTTCTTGCAACCACATGTCTGGAATGGGACAGCCTAGCTGAATAATTTGTGAGGCCTAGATTTCAGCACTGTCGTGGTGAATAGTTAGTCCCAGGTTTACGTTTTAACTCACATGGCGCAAGAGGGGGGCCCTGTTGTGGCGGTTTAACCCTTCAGTGTTGAAACCATAGCGAGTAGTACTGGGTCTAGGTGTAGCATTGTAAAGGCTTTGTTATGATCACTCGCCTTGGTGGTGTTTGGTTGTATCGTGTGGGTAAAGTTAATAACCTCTGCAGAGTGTACAATCTATTCGAATAGCCGTGCTCACGGTATTGGGCAATGCTCGGGAATTACAGTTAAGGGTAAGACTTTACTCAAATGGAAACTGGATGGGATGGCAAGATTGCCACAGAGTAAATGAAACTTGACTTAGGATTGGAAATCTGATTTACTTCTAATACTGAATCTAATAATTACTGTTATTTGTTTTACTGTTTTTCAATCTATTTACTGTAATCTTGTTATATACGGCTTTATTGCAAAATAGCCATATTAACCATTCTTTAGGATTAAGCCAAGCATGTACAATATTAGACTTGCATTACTGTGCACAACTTGTTGAGTGCTTTATGTACTCACCCTGCAACAATAAACTTCAGAAGAGGAGGAATCCGTGGCATTCTTGGAGGAGGAGTACCACGACGCTGAGGCTTAGGGTCCGAACCTCGTCAGTTGCCTGTGGTGAACTGGGGAGCTGCTACGTTTACTTTATTTTCGCTGCTGCTTAATTGCTATTTCTTAGTTAAGCCCAGTGTGGCAATAATCATGTAAGACAACGGTTATTATTAATTATTGAAGTTATGCTATATTCCGCTGTGTATGACTATGATAGTATCTATGTTGAGCCTGTGTGCACTAGCGTGATCCTGGACTAGTGCGATATACCCAGAGGGTCCGGATTTGCAAATTCGGGTCCCGACAGAGGTGGTATCAGAGCCGTGCTGACTATAGGTCTTGGCCCTAGGTAGTTGGTATCTCTTAGGAGTGTCCAAAATTATTTTCTAAAGAAAAAGGTAAATTTAACTAATAAAAAACTCTTGGCTTATCTCATTCTTCTACTCTCATCTTTGCTAAAATTACCTTCTTTTCGTTGCCGTTTCGAGTGGAGACCTTATTCAAAATTTGTTTTGAATAGATGCCGATCTTCCAGTCCTTCGAGTCGAGGCAGGGTGGCTATGCCATGGAGCTGTGGAGAGTTCTTCAAGTGATTGGAGGCTTCGATCGTCCGCTCTACCGAGGAAGCAACTGGAACGTCAACGGTGTTTATCGGGGGTTCTTCTGCAAGTTGACCATCTTCGCTCGAGAGTGCGACGATTTGTAACATCTAAAAATTTGGAGTTTTGGAATGTTTGAATTCAAAAATAAACCATTTGCATTTTCTTAATTTAATTCCAGCTTAAACTGAATTTTCCATAAATGAAAGGATTTAATTTGACTAAACTATTCACCAAAATCAAGATTTTCTGTTTTAGTTGGGTTCCTTGTGCTCCAAGGAATTTTTCTATATTTTTAGGGATTTTTCTGAATTTATTTGATATTTATTTGAATTTATTTGCATTTATTCGAATTTCTGGATATTTCTTAAATCGGAAAAATGCTTTTGTTTTTCTAAAAGTCCTCGGGCCGTTTTTTCTTTTTCCCGCGTGGCCCAACCCGCCTCCGCCGGCCTGCTCCACCCTGGCCCGCTCCGCTTCGTCCCGCCCCGCTCGGCCCACCTCTCCCGCGTCGGCCTGCTTCGCCAGCCCAGCCGTGTCGGCCGTCCGATCGACTCCACGTGTGCTGCTGAGATCGCGCCCGCGAAACCCTATCCGCCGCCGACTCGGAGTCCCCCGAGGCTATAAAAGCCGTGTCGCACCCCCCTCCGAGGTTCGCCATTTTTCGCCGCCCATTTGCCCTCCTTCTCACCCCCCTCCGAGGTTCGCCAAAACAAATTAAAGTAATTTCGGGATTTATTTTATTTCGCAAATCTCTGGAAAATCGAACGGAACAGTACCGAGCCGCAGCCCAGTACAGCGCGTGCGTGGTCCAATGCTGTGCGGCCCACCAGCCCACTCCGCCGTCGTCCCGCGTGGCAACCTTTGGATCCAGATCGGACGGCCGTTCCCTTCGCGAAACCCTAGCGCGGTTGGCCGTTGGATCAAGATCGTGCGATTGAGATCGTGCAGCGTTATTTTGGAAAGATCTGATCGCATCCGTTGATTTTGGAAAGTGCGGATTGGATCGAATCATCCGTGATGCAATCGCGGCCGTTGATCGTGGATCGGACGGTTCGTGGTCGTCGTCCCCGATTCGATTTCAGAGTTCGCCGCCGCGCGCCGTCTCCGCCGCGGAGAGCTAGGGTTTCCTTTTTTGCGCGCATGCCTAGGCTATAGAAGCCGCAGCCCGCACTCCGATGTTCCTCGTCCCCTTGTGCAGCCGGTAGCACTAGCCTCTTCGCCAGTTTCGCTGCTGTCGTCGCCCAGGAGCTCGCCGTAGTTCTTCGTAGCACCGCCGCGAGTTTTGCGCCGTTCCGCCGCCGTCAAGCCTCCTTCCGCCGAACCGGTTCCAGATTTGGAGTCGTCGTTCCAAGACGCGTCGAGCCCGCCACTTCTTCTCGCCGGAGTTGCGCCGAAACGCCGTTCGGGTGGTCGTCGTCCTCCGCTCCGATGCTAGTCCGTCACCGTGCTGCCATCTTCGTCGGGAAGCTTCATCAACCGTTGGATCTTCGTCGGACTGCTGTGATCACGCCACGTCTCGGTAAAAGCAGTAAACGGCTCGGGTAAGCGTTGGCCGTTGGATGGGTTTGATCGGTTAAGATTGAGCCGCGTGTGTGTAGGGTGGTAGCCGTCAGATCATCGTGTGGATGCGCGCCGCGTGTCGAGCATCGGCACGGGCGGTGTCGCAGCCAGTCGATGCGCGCCGCGTGTTGGGCGCATGACGCGAGGCACCGTGGGCCGCGTCCACGGTGGACCAGAGGCGGTTTCGTGGGCCGGGTCTGTGCACCAAGGTGACGTGTCAGCGCCTGATTGGCTCAGGACAGGACTGACGTCAGCATGACGCAATAAAGATCTTTTCCAGTAGGAAAATAATTCAGGAAAATCGGAAATTCTATTTTCTGTATTTTCAGTATTTATTCAAACTTCAAAAGGATATATCTTTTGCATTTTAACTCAGATTTGAGTGATTAAAATTTCTAAAAAATTGTAAAATCAAGATCTATTTATTGGTGAATTTTATTTTATTTTTTGAGTTTGTTTGCTCTCTATTGTGATGTTTATTTGCTATTTTGGCATCGTTTCGCGTGGACGTTGAACTACTCGGTGGTCCGGAGGAAGATTCGTCGCTTCGAGACCCATGTTCAGAGCAAGACCAGCACCTACTCCAAGGCAAGTTGTGCTTTGACCTTGTTGTACCTGATTTCACAAAAACTGCTATTTTGTCTCTTAAATTTATGCATGATATTTTATGCGGATAAATGATTTCAATTAATCTAGGAAATAGATAATATGCCTAATTGAATTAAATCATACCTTGTCAATTGTATGCCATGATCTAATTGCCGTCCTAGGATGTGGAGCTATAGTTGGTTAATATTAATAATCAACATGGGACTAGTTAGACTGTCATAGATTGCTTAGCCATGCCACGTCATCACATATGTCCGAATGTTGATACTTAATCTTGACTAAAGGAATATGGAACAATGTTTAAGAATTGGTGTGTCATGTGTTGTCACACAATGATATCAAGTTGTCGTGGCGAGGAGGTCACACAACTAGATTGAAACGTTGGTGGCATGTGGTGCTTGGTAATCAACTGGGGTGGTAATGATTTAGGTTGGGGCAAGTGGCAAGGGCGGTGTGCCAAGGTGGGCGAGATTGGCGGGGGTATGTGAAGTCTTTCCTTAATCACTCTAAGGACTTAACCTTGCGAGCCTTTGACTGAGTCTTTCTTGCAACCACATGTGCGGAATGGGACACCTAGTTTGAATAATTTGTGAGGCCTAGATTTCAAGATTTGTCGTGGTGAATAGTTAGTCCTGTTTTACGTTTTAACTCACATGGCGCAAGAGGGGGGCCCTGTTGTGGCGGTTTAACCCTTCAGTGTTGAAACCATAGCGAGTAGTACTGGGTCTAGGTGTAGCATTGTAAAGGCTTTGTTATGATCACTCGCCTTGGTGGTGTTTGGTTGTATCGTGTGGGTAAAGTGCATAACCTCTGCAGAGTGTACAATCTATTCGAATAGCCGTGCTCACGTTATTGGGCAATGCTCGAGAATTACAGTTAAGGGTTAGACTTTACTCAAATGAAAACTGGATGGGATGGCAGGATTGCCACAGAGTAAATGGAACTTGACTTAGGATTGGAAATCTGATTTACTTCTAATACTGAATCTAATAATTACTGTTATTTGTTTTACTGTTTTTCAATCTATTTACTTTAATCTTGTTATATACGGCTTTATTGCAAAATAGCCATATTAGCCATTCTTTAGGATTAAGCCAAGCATGTAGAATATTAGACTTGCATTACTGTGCACAACTTGTTGAGTGCTTTATGTACTCACCCCGCAACAATAAACTTCAGAAGAGGAGGAATCCGTGGCATTCTTGGAGGAGTACCACGACGCCGAGGCTTAGGTCGAACCTCGTCGATTACTGTGGTGAATGGGGAGCTACTCGTTTACTTTATTTCCTTCTTTGCTTAATTGCTATTTCTTAGTTAAGCCCTGTGTGGCAATAATCTTGTAAGACAACAGTTATTATTAATTATTTAAGTTATGCTATATTCCGCTGTGTATGACTGTGATAGCATCTATGTTGAGCCTGTGTGCACTAGAGTGATCCTGGACTAGTGCGATATATACAGAGGGTCCGGATTTGCAAATTCGGGTCCCGACAGTTAATTTTTTAAACTCGTGTGAATTTGTCAATTATAATTGCGCATTCCATTGGTTAATATAATATTTCAGTTGATCTCTGAAATGGTGGTGTAACCTATGATATGTTGGTTAATATAACATTTGAGTTGATTTTCGAAGTGGTTATGTAATCTGTGATATGTGATCTGCTTGTGATAATCTGTGTTAATCTGCATGTTTCAGAAAGCATGGCAGCATTTCCTGAGGCTAGCCAAAAAATAAAAAAATATTTAGCAGTAAAAACTAATATCTATGATATGTCACATATCACAGATGATTCTTTAATATAACCGTCTGTGTGTGGAGTACATCACAGATAGTTCTATTAAAGAACTGGTTGTGATGTACTTCACATCACAGATGGTTATAGTAAAGAATCGTCTGTGATGTGAGTTTCACTAATGGTTCAAGAACCGTCTGCGATACATCGTTGTCATCGCTGACTCATGTTTCCAGACGGTTCACAAAACCTCTTTGATGACCTTTTAGAACCGTCTGTGATGATTTTATCTTTAGTAGTGTATACTACAGGCCTGACATCATTATTCATGGTCAGAACATTACGATGTTTTATATATCCTTTTTTCGGATTTAAGGATGGGCCAGTAGTCTGGTAGAGTAAGGATGTTCGTTTACACTCACCAGGGTTTAATCCCTACAATCGGTGCAGTGTGTCTTATTTAATCATAGTACACACTGGTGTGTACGTTCAACGAGAAAGTATGTGTCTCGCTCCGTGAGATCTTAAGAGTACTAGAAATTTATGCGCTGCGTGACACGCCACGGGCGCTGTTTTACGCGCGAGAAAATCTAAAAAAACTCGCGTTTGACGCTCCACGCACGAGTAAATCGAGTAAACGCGCCAAAAGAATCTAAAATTAAGACTTTGTTCTTCGCAAAAGGGTTTAAACGTAATGCTAGAAAAGCGGAAAAATGACATGAATACGATGCATATTTTTTTTGTTTTCGGGGAATTTTTTTTTTTTTTGCTTCGAAAAAGGGCCTTAACGTAATTTCTATTTTCATGAAAAAGACCCGAGCTATTCCTAAAAACGCTAAAAGGGCATGGACGTAATTTGTATTCTTTTTGGGAAAAAGGATCAAATCGTAATTTTTTTCCCGAAAAAGGATCTATCCGTAATTTTTTTTTTTTGGAAAGGACCTGTTTGCGAAAAAAAATTGGCCGGCTCGGCTCGAGCCGCGAGCCGAGCCGGCCCCTCCCGGCTCAGATCGCTGAGGAGGCGGGGTTTCTTCCACTCATAGTATAGGTATGATTTGCAAAAAAATTTAACGTGTGTAGTATACGTGCACATATGTATGTGTATACCTAGAGCGAGTGAAATGAGCGTGTGGTTTGCATCATCGACGTACTTCAAAAAATCGTTTACTGTGGATTGAACTAGATGTCATCCATGGGCTTTTCAGGGCCAACGTTGCCCAGGGTCTAGATTTGTTTCGAGTTCGACTGGGAGTTTAGGAAGCAAATGGATCGGGCTGTTGTTGGGTCGAGACGGAGGTTGCTTGAATTTCATAGCTGGCCGTACAGACTCTGTTGACTCGAACATGCGTGTAGTTGTAATGGAAAAGTGTATTTAAAAAGAAAATAAAGGAGACAGCAACGGAGCTATAAATACACACCTACACATATATCTGCGCACGCACTGACTCCGCTTCACGAGCACCCGTGTTGAGCAATGCTCTAACGTGAACGAGCAGCACTTGACCCAACGCTCTTGCCCGGAAAAGTGTATTTTGAAAGCCAACAATGACACTGGTTTTAATTTTGCTCACTTGACTGGAGTTTTTTTCTCTCTGTGGCATATGAAAATGGGAACCCGGGCAAAACCGTAGTGGTACATCAAATCGAATACTCAAATTACAACCGGAGATTGCTAACAAGTACTCGAGTACTATTTTGGGTATAGACTTACTCGAATTCTCACAGTTGATATTGACTCGTGAGTCATGCTCCGCCTTTGTCCTCAGCGACGGTGACCATCCGTGAGTTAGGGTTTCGGATTCAGCTTTCCCGACAATAGAGTGATGGTTGTTGAAGTACAAGTGAATTACTCTTTTTTTTTCTTATCAATTTAAGCTTTTTAGTAAACTCGTTAATGCATGCAACTTAATATGGCATCAGAAACAAGAGATTTTGGGTTAAGACCCGGCTGGTGCAATTTTAAAAAAAAAATAATTGCAGCCCACTTCTATTACATGTCTTAGGCTTAAGAGAGCCAACATGTGAGAGAAAGTGTTGAAGTATAAGTGAATTATCGTATTTCCTCATCACTTTAAGCTTTTGGGTAAATTGTTTAGTACAAGCAACTCAATAATAAGGGACAGCAGCGAATCGAAAGTGGGTGGTGGCCATGTAAGCCCCATACTCGGAGGAGGGCATTGGGCAGTAGTTGGTGGCTAGAATAACAAAAGATAGAGGCTAGGTAGGTGAGGCAACGACAGATCCAGTAGCGGTGGTTCTGTCGAAGCCAGAGATAGAGGTGGCATGGGAAGAGGAGGTGAGGCGGCACCGAAACTGCCTCGAGAAGTGGTGGTAGTGGTTTGCTGGCATGCAACACTTACATCAGGGATGGCTAGGACGTGGTAGTTGGAGCTGGGCCACGAATGGATGCAGGGGATGTTGAAGTTAGGGTTAAAGGTCGGATGGGAAGATTGGTTTATGTAGGAGTGAATGTGAGGAGGACCTATGTTGGGTGGAGATCTGAGGACATAAAATTTGAGTACTTTGTAAATACACGCTAGACACTTGAATCCCCCTTTGCCCAAACATGCTTTTAGTTTCGAGGTGTTGCAATTTTGCGGCATGCCGATTAATACACAAAAAAATTGGATGAGTTTTTAGGGTTTTGTGAAAATGTGAAGCAACGTTTTTGTCACATCTATAACAGTGTTAGAATCAATGGAATGCTGTACGTCCTCGTAAGTTGTATTTTCATGAATCGTGTGCCGTGATGGATGACAAGAGAGGCACACCATACGGTGGGTATGAACAAACCAACCCATCTACTAGCCTTGCTAGGTTGTGAACCTAATTTATTTTATCAAGTCAAGCCACCCGGTACAATTCGCTCTAAGGGATTACATGCTCCTACCAAAAACTCTGTGCAACACTTCAGTATTCATGTGAATTTCAAATTAAACTATGATAGATGATACTAATAATGCAGCCAAAGTATAAGTGATTGACCGTGCAATGCATGATGATTGATGAGGGATATTCTCCCAGATTCTTGTCATCGTACAGTGGACCAGCACGGTGGTATAGGTGATGCAAAGACGAAAATGTGACATGCAAACTGCTGATGATTCTCTCGGAGCAAAACCTCACCTGCTCATGCATGCAGGCCATGGGCCCTGTCGAAAGGAGACGTCTCTGAACTTGCGTACCAAACTGCTGGTGAAGTAGTAACAAGTCCATCCCATTTCTTCTCACCGACAGTTTGGAGAGAGAGAGAGAGAGATTAGATCCCTTCACTTTCAGAAGAGATGTCTCGATTTCCTCTACAGTCATGTAATCGATCAATTATTCCATGCTCCGGACCAGGGTTAACAATTTCGTTTTCGAACTGAATTTCGAGAATTGCTCGGCACCGGTTTTTCGCGAAAACCGGTCGAAATTCGGTAAAAACCGATCGGTTTGCGAAAGTCAAACAGGTGGTCAAACCAATTCAAAAAAAATGAAAACCGGTCGAAAAGCTCGAAAACCAGTCGGTTTTCGTCGAAAACCGACGACAGAAGGAAAAATGGTGGAAATGAAAGGAAAAATGCAAAAAAAATTGAAACAATTACACAAAATCCCAATTAATCTATAAAACACCTCAGAGAAATTTAAATAATTTTTGAAATCATTTGTTACTTCTAAAAAATCCAAAACAGCAATTAAGGAAAAGGAACAAAGATATTGTCAGATTTTTATAAATATTTAAAAGATTTTTATATTCTGAAAATTTAATGTAACCATAAATAGTTCCAAATTATTATGCAATAAAATTTTAAAAATATTAGACTTCATTTAGTACCTATATAAAATCAAAATAGAAGAGCATATACAATGATAATATCACTTTCGAATTTTTAAAAAATACACATATCGATCATCTTCAAAATTTTACATAATCATTGTAAATAAGTTATAACATCACAAAAAAGTTTAAGAAATATTAGACTTCATTTTGTGCCCCTAGAAAATAAAAAACTAAAGAGCATATATTGTGACGGTATCACCATCGAATTTTTAAAAATGTACGTGTCGATAATAATCGAAAATTTTATACAATCATTAGGATGGCCTCAGGACAGCACAAAAAATTTCAAATTTTTTGACACTTTTGCAAAATTTCTCCAAATTTTTAAATTTACTATTCATCGAGCGGTTTCGAGCGGTTTTACTTGCCGAACCGGCTCGGCACGGCCGATTTTCGCGAAAACCGACCGGTTTTCGTCGGCATTTTAAACCCTGCTCCGGACACCGGAGTGATTCCCTACAGTAGCACAAGCTGCGCAACAACGTAGTGATTATGACTTTTTTTTGACATATAGACTAAAATTATATTAAAAATGATTTGACTAACCATAATTATTATCTCTAAGCACTATATTCAATATATGCATAGAGAATATTAAGTAAATCTAGATGTATTTATTAGAGGTACGAAGGAAATATTACACTAATAATACCTTCTACTAATCTTGGAAGACTTCCTGGATGGGGAGCTAGCCCACGTGTCCCTTCGAGCCGGCTTGGCTCGCCGCGAGCCGAGCAGGAAAAAATTTACGTTTAGGTCCTTTTTCAGAAAAAAAAAATTATGTTCGGGTCCTTTCCTTGAAAAAAAATACGATTAGGTCCTTTTTCCCGAAAAAGAATATATATTACGCTTAGGTCCTTTATGCGTTTTTAGGGCTTGTGCTTGAGTCCTTTTCCATAGAATCAAAATTACGTTTAGGTCCTTTTTCGGAAAAAAAAAATACGATCCTTTTTCCGAAAAAGAAAATACATTTCATTTAGGTCCTTTTTTCGTTTTTTAGAATTACGTTTAAGCCCTTTTTCGAAAAAACAAAATTTTGTTTAGGTCCTTCTCGAAAAAAAAATATGTTTTTTTTCTATTTTCCGTTTTTCCCGGCGCGTTTTGTTTTCCGTTTTTCCCGACGTGGGCCTTCTGTTCCAGCGAAATTTCATATTATATTCTTTCAATCGTTTCGCTTGTTTTCTGGATTTGCTCACGTAGAGAGCGACAGTCACACGTTTTCTCAAATTTGCTCGCGTGGGGAGTGGCGTGTCACGCCGTTCTCGATTTTCTAGTTTGTATTACAATATGAAATGCTTCATATATTTATAAATGAGACCATTAAAAAAATATGTCACATAAACTTAGATGGACGGAGTACTTGATAGCACTATACCCTCGAAAAAAATTACCTTTTCTTCCTAGCTTGAGGCTTTATAATATTTGAAGGACATGAAATGGCATCAGATGGGGGTGAATGACCACAATCCAATTTTCCTCTCAAAGAATCCAACCAAAACCTCCCAAGGCCTCAAAAGAGCGGAAGACAAAATTTCTCCTAAAAATCAGCACAGAGGCGGTACTACCGCTCTTAAATGGCAGGTACTGCCAGGATGAACAGTAACACTTAGGCCACCACTATGGTTTTTCAAACCGCATCGACCGCCGATATTGGACAAATTACAAATTTGCCCCAATGACTGGTCTTCCTTCTCGTTGAAGCATCACCCACGCTTCGTCACTTTCCACGTGGCCCCAATGACTTGCAAACAGGTCCAAGTCTCTTGACGCATCATGTGTCCTCGTCACCTTCACCATGACAGCACCGGTGAAGGATCGAGATGGCGAACAGAGGGGGGTGAATGGTCACAACTTAAAATTATCCCCCAAAAATAATCCAAACAAGTCTACTAAGAAAACACACAAAAGGAGCCAATCAAAAAGAGTCTATTGCTGTATGGCCAGTGCTACCGCAGGAGAGCCGGTAGCACCGCTCGAGGAGCCAATCAAAAATCAGCACGACCTAAAAACAAATTTTGAGGAATCTTTTAATCGGCTGGATAAAAACTCACAAAACTTGGTAGATGTGGTCCTAAGGATGTCAGGAACTTATTCCAACCTTCAATCACAAGGATTGACATCAAAGTTCCGACCTTTTTGCCCGGGAAGGAAAAACACACCAAGTTTACGCAAGAACTCAAGAATTCGACCTAAGGCTTGCTCGTGAGGTTTTGATGATGAAGATGATCTTTGAATAGCTTCCCACTTGTCACAGCAAGCAAAAGCACAAGCCACACACCCTACAAACGAGATCTATAAGAATGATTCAATTAAGAACACAAGATCGGTTTCTTCCAAGAAAAATATGCATAGATTGCCTAGATGATTGGGATATGATCTGAAGAAGATTCATCCATCAATCAATATCCTCGGCAAAAGAAGCAAAAGCGTTTAGAAGGAGAGGAGACAAATCCAAAAGCATGTAGAAGGAGGGGAGGCAAATCAAACTTGCATGAAAGTAAATTGTAAGAATGTAAGTGCTGAATTTAAATGCTGAATTTAAAGCATAATGTAAATGCACAAAATAAATTCAGACTTGGAATTTAAACTTTTATTTCTGGAAGGGATGTTTACAAAGCCTCACAATAAAGTGGGCAAAGCTCAAAGGAGCACAAAACCTCTAAAACCTTTAAGAGGAGGAAGGCCACCCCTCTCCCTTTATTTCTACTACTCTTGGGCCACCTACCACCCTTGGATGAGTCCCTCAACCCTAGAGCACACCATCAAGGGCTAGGATTGACCCACTCACACAGCCATGCAAGGGCTAACCCAAAACCCTCTACACAAACCGGGTTTTCTTGCACGGTTTACAAAGCACACTTACCAGACCTACTATCCTATCAACTAGACCGCGATCTGACAACCCTCATTGATCGAAGCAGTTTCTAGCTAGCATCTCATCTGTTTCTTGTCTTCTTTTGCTTGCACCGATTCCGTCTCCGATCATCTTCCGGCGATCCTCGACCGTCCGGACCTCCGACGCTCCTCGTCTGGTCCCGGTCATCCTCTGCCTCACCATAACCTAGAACCATCGTTCTGCAACCATCAAAAACAAGGAAACACCTCACATAGCCTTGCCCACGAAGATATGCAATAGATTCATCAAAGTCCACAAATTGAAATTCAACTTTGTTCATCCTAGTTGGTGCTGCCGCCCTCAGGCTGGTAGCACCGCCCATATAGTACGGCAGCGACCATCGATCCACTAAGTACTTTAGTGTTTATATATATTAATTTTTGTTGTACTAAATATTTTGTATGACCTTGTATTAATGGACTTTAGTCCAGTGTAGCAATGGATTGTTATAAGTTTCTATTTCATTCTCTAATTATTGTTCTATTGCAACACTCTGAACACGGTATATTAACTGATAAAGTGTCGGGTGCTCCTGATATTTTGTTAGCTAATATACCGATATCAGTGTAATTACTTCAGAGTAATGGCGGTGTTACTGTTGTTACCCTAAGTTAATTATGCGGGTCGCCACAAATATTGATCAAAGTCGAATTATAGAGATAAGATTGTACCATCTACAGCCTACTACTAAGGTACAGGAAAAGTAGATGCAAAAAGGTAATCAAGGTTGACATGTGCAAGTTTCTTAACCGGTATAGGATATTTATAACCTATAACAACCGACTCATCCTTAGATTGTGTAAAGTCTACTCTTCTTGTCGGTTCAACATTTCCTTTGATACAGTCCTCGTCTACTTCCACGTCTTCGTACCTTCATACTCCTGTTGACGTTTTCCTTTCCCACATCTAACTTTCCTTAGTTGGCTACCTCTAGAAACTTGTAGCACGGCCAATGCCTCCGATTTTGAAAATCACTAGGAATTTTTTCGCGGCGTGCCACGCCGCGGGCGTCATTTTCTACACGAGAAAGATGAGTTTTTTTCCGGGAAAAAGGCCTAAACGTAATGGTAAAGAAAGGTTGCGCGGAAAAGGACCCGAGCGAAGGCCTAAAAACGCATAAAGGACCTAAGCGTAACATTTTTTTTTTTAAAAAAAAAGGACTTGTACGTAAGTTCAAAGGACCTAGACGTAATTTTGCTTTTGTGGAAAAGGACCCGAGCGCAAGCCTCAAAAACGCATAAAGGACCAAACCGTAATATATATTCTTTTTTTTGGAAGGAGGACCTGTTCGTTATTTTTTTTCCGGAGAAGGACCAGTTTGTAATTTTTTTTCCTTGAAAAGGACCTATCCGTAATTTTAAAAAGGACCCATCCGTAAAAAATTTCGGCTCGGCTCATGCTCGAGCCGAGCCGAGCCACGAGCCGCTCACTGGCGACGTGGACACGCTCTCCTGGCCGGAACTCTTCCGGGATTAGAGATTGGTATTATTCAACATTACTTAAAACTATCTCAAATACCAAAAATACTATTGCTGACTAGTTTACTTGTCAAAATCTGGTGGCAATAGCTAAAAAAGCAAAGTTAGCTGCAGCTTGACGTGGAAAGATCGTCATGCCGAGACAGGAAGCAAAAATTCAGCACGGTTTTGACAGGTCACCTAAATGTCAATTGTTCCCATGTGCATGGGAATCAAGCTAGCTAATAAACGCATTTAACTAATACTTTGTTTAATCGATTTTGCAATGCTTTTACCATTTTGATGCTACTCCTTTTGGAGTCATTTTGATGCTACTTGGTGCTGCATGCCCTTCTTCGTGGGTTCATTTTCTTTCTTCAAACAAGGGGGTTTCTTTCACTGATGCTGTCCCAGATCAGGCGAGATTATTGGTCTAGTCCTCGCACTACTACAGAACAGCACATCACTGCCGGTTCCAAAACCCCATCATTGTCGGTCATTGGCGCCGGCAGTGATTGATCGACAGTGATACTCGGGGATTATCACTGCCGACTCAGGAACCGGCAGTGATAAAGATTATCACTGCCGGCTCAGGAACCGGCAGTGATAAAGATTATCACTGTCGGTTCTACCTACAACCGGCAGTGATATTGGACTATCACTACCAGATCAAACCAAAATCCGGCAGTGATAAGGATTATCACTGCCGGTTCTATCTACAACCGGCAGTGATGATAATTATCACTGCCGGTTATACATAAAACCGGCAGTGATATTGTACTAGCACTGCCGGGTTGTACCATAATCCGACAGATGATATATACATATCACTGCGGTTTTCTCAAGAACCGCGCGTGACAAGCTTGCATATTTTTGTGCAATATATATATTTATATATAATTGTTTACAAAGTGTCCATATGTAGTATATAAAGCATCGTTCAAATCATAATTCAAATATATCCATGTATGTATGAAGCATCGTTAAAATCATAATTCAAATATATTAAATTAAACATCACATAATTTGTTTTACAATGATTTATTTACAAATGTTGCTCGACTACATGTCATCCCGTTCGCTTTGATTTTACAAAGAGTCAAGTAGACATGTCACGCGTCTAGGCCGTAGGAATGAGGCGATGAGGCTACTCGTGGAACTCGCCGTTTGGATTGATGATCTCATCATGAATGAATCCGCGATCCGTTCTTGAATTGCTATAATTTCATCAGAATAACTTATTGGTTCTCGCTTTATTGCTGTTTTTGAACAAAAAAGGAAGTTAATTAATGATGATATTTGTTAAATAAAAAAGGGCATCAAAGTGTAATTACGTACCATGGCTTCGTTATAGCCGACACTCTCCGTGACAATTGAATGTATATTTGTACATACATAGAATGCACATAAATTGTTTCCGGTTTCCTGCCTCATGCATGGAAAGTCATTTATTATTTCAAAAATTTTCCTGTATGGACGATACCGAACACTTTTCTTGCGATGCGTGCGAAAGCCACGTGAATGATTTTGAATAGTAATTAAACTTAAATGCAATAGAATGGAATTTTGCTAGAGTAATAACGCAACGATCGAGTTTACATTGCTCAAAGATGTCCCAAAGGTCTTGGTACAGATTAGTTTGTTTTCTCCTTGAGTCCAAGACAAAAATCCTACTAGCATCTAAGCTGGATGACGAGGAGGACCCAAAGAAACCAAAGCACATATATGTCAACGTAGTCAATTACTCCCACATCGTGCGTGTTACGCAAAAATAGTAAAACGATATTAGAAGTCGGAGATACGTGCTTGAAGTTATAGGGTAAAAGTACGGAGGTTTTGTATTGCGCTTCAAAAAGTATTAAATAAATAGTCTTCAACGAATCGTGAATTGTCTTTCACAAGTTTCTCGTTGTGAGCCCCGATCTAGGAATGCTAGATTGTCATTGTTATTTCTTCTACATGTCCGTACCTCCATTCTACATAAGAAAGAAGTTAGAGATGCAATTAAGCGATGCAAATGCTCAACGATATCTGAACAGACTTACAAAGTCCATAGTCTAAGTATGTTCACGTCCAAGGCATCTTCTTTGGTACAACATATACACTCAGTGAAAAGAACCCGGCAGATGTTATCCCCATTGTGAAAATCTTGCTCGTGTATCCGATCGGGAACGCCTCCATACCATCGTTGGATCTTGCATGTACCATCGATGGGCGCTACCGCAGATTGTGTTGTAAGGTTGTCGAAATGAGCTGGTTCAACCAGCGGTTTTCCCATAACGAACATCCACCGAGACCTTGCGCGAGCATCTAGTTGAACATCATCGCTTGAGCATCCCGCTTTAACGTGTCAGCACTAGCCGCCTGCAAGTATTGCTTTCTGGATATGCGCTCGTAGTCCGATATTTGGCAAGGTTCAGAAGCCTGCCCCGTCTTTTGCACTTTTGCCATACTCAAGAAAAACTTTTGTCGCAAAGATCAACTTTAGTCTTCTTACTTGATGGCACCTTTTTAAAGTGAGATGTTACGCAGGCGCTTACATGCTTTTTCCGTTCTTCCTCAGTCATGTCAGCTGATAGTTTCTTTTGTGGTTGTCTTGGGTTCACAGATGGTTGAGATTTCTTCGAGGACGGTGCCGACTGCCGAGATGTTCCTGTTGTTCGATTCTTTACAGTTTTTGGCGGAGGAGTCGGGCTTTTTCTGGTTGGTGCCGGCGGAGGAGTTGGACTTTTCCTGGTTGGCGGCGAGAAGGGCGGGAGGTCTCTTTGTGGAGAGTGCGGTTGATCATCATCGTCGTCGCCCTCATCGTCCGAGCCAAACTTAATAAAGCTCTTGCGCCACGCGAGGAAGCCATTCACGTTTTCTCCTAGCTTTTTGTTCCCATCCTCGCCAGGGATCTCTACCTCTATTTTTCGGTATTGGTGGATGACACTGTCCACTTCGACCCTGGCGAATCCCTGCGGTATCGGGCGACAGTGCAAAATCTGTGACTCCTGGCATGGCCAAGCCCTGCCCTCAGCCACCTTTATGGTAATGCCATGTGCGGCCAAATGTAGCTTGCACGGTGTCGGTTCTTTGATGTCATCCACAGGAAAATGCAGTCCATGCTCTTCGGGAATCCCTGTGGACGCGCAGATGCTCTTACGAGCACCGGGACTGATGAGCTCAGGGCTTTCACCGGGTGGCGGTCGTGAGCTGAGAGCTTTCTGTAAGGCTTGCTCCACAGCCTTTTCTAGTTCCGCTCTTTGTTCCTCTAGCGCTCTCGCGACAAAGATCTTTATCCGCGTTCCAGTTGTTCTTCTCTTAATCTCTTTGAACGTTTGTACATCCATGCGTCTGCGGGAAGGCTTCTTTCCACGTGACCAAACCAACTCCTCAGTGCGATCGGGATGCTCCTTGTTACCTGGGCTATGGTTAGCTCGTCATTCTCCCTTCGTGGCGCGAAGATCCATGGGAAGACGCATGTGAGCATCTCGTGATTACGCAAGACACTTCACGCTCTCTATCGCCACGAAGCTTAAGCCGCCATCATCGGAGATAGAAGCACCCTCCCAAGCAACCAAAGCTTCGATCGTTAAGCTTAAGGGCCGTTGCGAGAATTATACCCTTGCGGTTATTTCTTCTTGGACCGATCCCATGTTGGTATTTTCTTCACGCACCCTCCTGTTCCTAGTTTGTGAGTGTGAATATTCTTATCCGCGTTTGATTTGTTCCTTTGACTTACTATGTGAGCTTCTTGGACCTCTTATACGCCACAAATTCATCCCGAACTCCCTTAACTTTGGGTGCGTGTCAAAATTCAGCGTTTCATTCTTTTCACATAATTCTTGTTTAGTGTTGTCTTCCAATTCTTCCACGCAGTGCACATGATGCAGAGTGCTCGTTTCTTTGCAACCAGCTCGGTCCCTTGGGGGAACTGGAAAACTTGTTTCAGCTTGTCCCATAATGAGTTCTTCAGATCATTGGGTACCACCCATAGGTCACCTCCGCGGCCAATCCATGATCTATAGCTGATGGGCACATCATCCCAAGCAATAACCCCGCAGGCTATCCTGTACGGCCCCAATGATGACTCTGGTATAGCAGGTTCCCCGACTGTCGAGAGCTCCACTATGTTAAAAATTCCCTTAGGCATCTTGTTCGGACCACGACTTGCGCGCTGCCTTCGTTGATCAGACGTCTGAGCCTACAATTTGATCTTCCAAATTATTAGTCGTGTGGGCCTACAATGTTTTGGGAACCACGGTGTAATAAAACTTTACCTCGCCTACGCTAGTAACGTCGAGTTGGTCCAAGGCGAGGATCCGCAAGTTCGGATAGGACGTTGGGCTATTGTTGGGCTACCCTTCCTCCTTCGTCCATATTTGAGGGCCCAACTCCCTCCGGCACTTGTCCTTCGTCGGAGGCCATTCCTGGCAAATTTACCAGAAATTTTAAATTAACAAGGTCATTTTTGAAAGACACATACAATTGAAGATTGACATTAAAGTTAATCCCGTGAAAGGATGTTTACATATTCCAGGATACATACACATATACATCTTTACATTAATATTTTAGAGAACTACTTGAAATTGAGAATGGTCAGTTGAAGTGTTGCTCTCTTTCATTTTTCTTTATAATTACGTCCTTACAGACTCTTTATAATTGTACTACTGCCCCAAATTCCAAACTAAATCAAGCAATTCTACTGAATAGAAAGCTACATGGCATGTTTATTGAAAGGAGTACTCAATAATACACATCTTTAAAGAACATGTACACACATATTTTTTTATCTATATACACAAACATCCTTGAAGGACACATACACATATACATCTTTTTTTGAATCTGCATTCTCCAGAATATTTTGACCATGAACACAAATATAAGCATACACATACACAAGATATATACACATCTGCAGGAGATCTACACATACATATATACTTTGTTGATGTGTTAGCACATATTTTCTGAATCAGCGCATATGCACGTTATGTCTCATGGCACAAATCAAACATACAGCAATAAACATATGCACGTTATATACAGTCAACACTACATTTTCATTCCCCAGTACATCCAGGTAACCATACATATATACATCCAGGTAACCATACACATATACATACATTTAGCAAGCTTCTCACATAAAAGGAAAAAATTATACAATGATTTCCTAAGATCCTAAATCTACCACATATATAAATTTATTAAAAATGCAATACAAAGAATAAAGTCTGTGACTTCTCCACAATGTCTAAAGAATAAAGTCTTCACATGAATGCCATTCGAATACACTACATGTAACACACTGATCCGAAATACACACTAAATGCCATGCATCTTCTTAACAAAATTGTGGTGCCAGGAGTAAAATTTTCAGGTTAACTGTAACACACTGATCCGAAATATGTTCAATACCCAGCACATGTGGGGAATGGCCACACATCCATAACTTCTCCTCGACTTTGTTTTGTTCCAAAATTGATAGACATAAATAATTTGAGGACTATTGTGACTTCTTGGTGAAAAAAAGAAGGATAGTTAAACAAAATCTTATGTCATAAAAAATGTCATCACAAGTTAATAAAGTTCCCACCCCCATTCTTGCATCTCAAACAACCGGAACAGATAGCAAATTATCAACTTCGTGCCACGACTGCCGGACGCCTATTGCCTCCTCCCTGCTTCCGACGACTTCGGTGCGAGGAAGAGAATCTATACCTTGCGCGGCCGGGGCGAGGACGGCGTGGCGGTGAGGTCGAGGCGATCTGGCGTCGGCAGCGGCGGTGACGTCGAGGCGATACCGGGCGACGCGGGCGGCGGCGGCGCGGCGGCGTCGGCGGGGTGATGCGAGGCGACGAAGTGGCGGCGTGAGGTTGAAGTGGAAATGAGGGGCTGAGTGGCGCGGCATTCAAATTTATAGGGTTAAAATATCACTACCGGGTCACAACAAAAACCGGCAGTGATAAACTTTCACTGCCGGATAATAAATAGAACCGGTAGTGATAGTTGAATTATCACTGCCGGTTCAAGATCAACCCGGCAGTAATATCTATTTTCACTGCTGGTCCAATCTAAAACAGGCAGTAATAATTACCTTGTCACTGTCGGTTGTGTCTACACCCGGCAGTGAAAGTACTTATTACTGCCGGTTCAAAACAAAACCGCGATAGATATTTGATTACCACCGCCGGGTTAATACTACAAACCGGCGGTGATAAATCACTTCACCGCCGCTTAATGAGACAACCGCAGTGATAAGCTCCGATCAATTATGTCAAAGTTTTCAAAGGATGATTGCTTTGGGATTTTTTAAATCCTATCAATTTTTATCCAAATTTTCTGCAAATTTTTGGAGGAATACTTCAGGACATGTAATATTTGATTTAAATATTTCCCCTAAGTTTTGACAAAGTTGTAAAATTATAAAAATCCAGATTGCTCACTGTTTTCATAGTTTTAATATTTCAAAATAAAAAATCCAAATTGCTCACTGTTTTGAAATCCTATCAATTTTTATCCAAATTTTCTGAAATTTTGGAAGAATACTTGAGACATGTAATATTTGATTTAAATTCAAACAAATGCAGTAGACCAACCATCGCTTCAAAAATTCACACAAATACAAAAAAACACACAGATGAAGTTGAATTCACACAAATTGATACATATGACAAAAGAATACATTAATTGTTACATATGAGAAAAAAAGCATGTATTTAATTAGGACAACTAAGCTACGATTCGACCTTCGTCATGATCGCGGTGTATGTATGTAACTTCGTCCTCACTCTCTTCCATGAGACCGAGGTCAACGTCCTCTCCGAAAGGAGGAAGCTCATCGAATTGGTTGTACTTTTCCTCGTCGACAACATTGTCAACCCCGACAATCCTTCTTTTTCCTTGAATAACCACGTGGCGCTCCTTGTTAGCTGGATCGGTTACAAAAAAGATTTGTGTAACACAATTAGCAAGTACGAATGGTTCTTCTCCGTATCCGACCAGTTTTAGGTCCACGGTAGTGATACCGTACTTGTCGATGTTCATGCCCCTTGGAAGTCTTACCCATTGGCACCGAAAGAGAGGGACCTTCAAAGGTCCGTAATCAAGCTCCCAAATCTCTTCTATGAATCCGTAGTAGGTTTTCCTATCTCCGTTCTTTGTCGTGAGGCATCTGTACGGATACCGCTGTTTTGGTTGGTGCTCTTTTATCTTGTGCTCTTGTATAAAAAGTAAAACCATTTATATCGTATCCTTGGAATGTCCGAATTGTAGTGGACGGTCCCTGAGCCAACACTTTCAACTGAGCGCACTCTGTCTCCGTATGCATCATGTGCCTACGCAACCAATCGCCAAAGTTATGTCTATGCTCTCTCGCGATCCAACCCTCTGACTTTGTTGGGTTTGTTCTGGATAGCATACTCTTGTGCATGTTGACATACGGGGCCACCACAACTGATTGTCCCAAAACTGCGAAATGTGCTTGTGTGAATGAAGCTAGATTGTTTGTACGGAGTGATTTCTCGCCCAGTGTCCCTTTTCCCTGTAGCCTACCCTCATGTCGTGATGTAGGCACACCAATCGGTTTGAGATCTATGTAATCAACGCAGAACTCAATGACCTCCTCGGTTCCCCAACCATCTGCAATGCAACCTTCCGGCCGATGTCGGTTACGAATATATTTCTTTATAACCCCCATGAACCTCTCAAAAGGATACATCTGATGTAGAAACACGGGACCGAGAATCCGTATCTCTTTCACGATGTGAACAATGAGATGGACCATAATATCAAAAAAGATAGAGGAAACACATCTCGAGCCCGCAGAGTGTGGACCACGTCTTCCTGTAGCTTATCTAGTTTCAATGGATCGATGGCCTTCGTGAAATCGCGTTGAAGAATGAACACAACTTTACAATTGGGTCTCGGACTTTCTCCGCGTAACACCCTAATTGCAATTGGAAGCATCTGCGTCATCATCACGTGGCAATCGTGAGACTTCATGCCAATTAATTTTAAGTCTTTCATTGAGACTAGTCTCTTTATGTTGGCAAAGTATCCGGACGGAACTTTCACTCCGTGCAAGCACTCGCACGAGCTAATTTTTCTTTCTTGCTCAGAGTGTAGCGGTGCGGGAAGGTACTTTTTCCCCAGTATCCATGTCGTGTGATGCAGCTCCTTCCCGAGTTTCATATCTTCAAGGTCCATCCGTGCTTGAGAGTATCTTTTGTTTTGCGGTATATCCATGAAGATACCAAGCAAGTCGTCACACACGTTCTTCTCTATGTGCATGATGTCGATTGCGTGTCGAACTTCCAAGTCTTTGCCATGAAGGTAGGACCCAAAATACTGATCTCTATTTCCACAAAGGAGCCTTATCACGGGAACTCGGGATAGATGTACTGCCTGCTCCCTTTCCGTGGATAATTTTAAGATCCTTTACACTGCAAATATCTCTCTCCCAGCAGTGATTCTTGAGCTAAAGCGGTCTCCTTTGTCCCATCAAAAGCTTTCTCATTATTGCGATGCGGGTGATCCTTGCGGAGGAACCTACGATGCCGCATGTAACACATTTTTCGACAGTTCTTGACCACCGACTAGTTTGTACCATCTAAGCATTTGGGCGCATCCATTGAAGCCTTTTGTCGTCGGCCCGACAGTTACCAAGGGCGGGTAATCATTGATGGTTATGAACAACAATGCGCGTAGGATAAAGTTCTCTTTTATACTCATCCCATACCCGTACTCCATCGTTCCACAAGATTAGAAGATCTTCAACCAATGGTTTGAGGTACACATCGATATCGTTGACAGGTTGCCTGGGCCCTTGGATCAGTAGTGGCATCATAATGTACTTCCGCTTCATACAAATCCAAGGAGGAAGGTTGTAGATACATAGAGTTACCGGCCAAGTGCTATGACGACTTCTCATGTTACCGAAAGGATTCATCCCATCCGTACTCAACCCGAACCTTATATTCCTTACATCATATGCAAAGTGCTTCTTATATTTTCTGTCGATGTTCCTCCATTGCACAGAGTCAGCAGGGTGTCTGAGCATTCCATCGTTCTTATGCTCTTCGGCGTGCCATCGTATCAATTGGGCATGCCTTTTGTTCGCAAACAATCGATTCAGACGGGGAATTATAGAAAAATATCACACCACCTTACGGGGAGATCTCATCTTCTTACGCTTCACCCCGACATCTTCATTACCGATGTCATCATCGTTGCCCTTATACCGCTTTGCTTTGCAAACAGCACAGCCATCGAAGCCCGCAAACTCATTGCGATACAACATGCAATCGTTTGGACATACGTGTATCCTTTGTACTTCCAATCCCAACGGGCAGACAACCTGCTTGGCACGGTGCGTGCTTGTAGGCAACACGTTACCCTCCGGAAGCAAATCCCCAAGAGACATAAGAGCTCAGTGAAGCTCTTATCGGACCAACCATTGCTTGCCTTCAACTGCAGTAGTGTAAGCACGGTCTGTAATTTTTGTGCTCCTCCTTGCGGCTGGGTACAATGGTGTCGTGGATTCTGTACCATATGTTGGAACTTTTGAAACTCTCTTTCACTTGTGAAGTCTCCTCCCATCACGCAACATTTGATCCAGATCGTCGTCGTGGTCGTCGAAAACGTATCTTCAATCGCCGTCATACCGTTGTCTCCGTCATCTTCAATAATGTGTTGCCCTTCATGTACAATCTCATCTTCGCCATGCTTGGTCCAACAGTATAGCCACCTTGAAACCTCTTGAAGCAAGTGTGCGCGATCGACTCTATGGTAGAAAACGACTTCGATTTTTGCGATCAACGATGGACAGCACATGTAGTCCGCCAGATTCTTTGACTTGTGCCGCAGCCACGTTTAGAAAATAACTCACACCATTAAAAACTACGCCCATAACGGTCCGTATCATACATCCACCTTCGGCCCATCTACAATTAATTAAATCAAACATTACATACGCATATAATTGCAAATAACAAATAATTGTAAACGATTAGATTTAAAAACCTATGTAGCAATTTGACTATATTAAAATACATCAACCTTTTTCCGTTATGTAAATATCCATATAGCAATTTTTTAGTATTGTAAAAAATGAAAATAATTGTAAATAGTTAGGATATATTTAGACTATATCAAAATATATCAATCTTTTTTCATTGCGTCAATATAAATCTTGCAATTCATTATTATTTAAAAATTTGGAAAAAAATTGTAAGTACTTAGGATATACTTTGAGTACATTAAAATATATCAACATTTTTTGATTAGGTAAATATCCATCTAACAAGTTTTTATTATTTCAACATTTGAAAATACATGAACCTTTTTTCATTATGTAAATATCCACGTGGCAATTTTTTATTATTTACAAAAATAGAGATCAAATTACTAACCTCGAAAAGAAGTACAATACAAATTTTAACAAATTTTTCGGCAGCAGATCGTCGCAATCTACAAATCAAGCAAAGACAGAGCGCCTCTCTGTCTTTGCTCGATCGGTCGGGAGGCAGGGGTCTCAGTTATATAAACGACTTATCACTGCCGGTTCTGCGCAGAACCGGCAGTGATAAGCTCTGAATGCGCGGGAAAAATATATTACGCGGGAAGATAATATCACTGCCGGTTCTAGTCACAACCCGGCAGTGAAAAGGCAAGTATCACTGCCGGTTTAAGAACGACCCGGCAGTGATATATCTTTGCCGGTTGTTTTCTCAAACCGGCAGTGACATCTTGCTTTTTACTGCCGGTTGGTTGCATGAACCGGCAGTGATAAGTTCTCCCCCCAACTTAACTTTCGAACCGGCAGAGATATGTTATCACTGTCGGCTCGGTCCTAACCGACAGTAATATGCCGGCAAGGATTGCCTGTTATGTAGTAGTGTCGTGTTCTTTGTCAAATTCCAAGGCAAATAGACATAGTGCATTGGTGTTTGATCGAGATACGAAGCTATTAGGTAGCAATGACTCCTCAAGAGCATGAGTTTCTTGCCTCCTGTATTCCTGCTCTTTCGTCACAACTGGCAATTTCTTATATCACTTTTGGCTTACATTGAGTAGTAACAGACATGCCAACATTTCATTGACGTGGTAACTTGACAAGTTGATCCTGCCCTAACAAAAGGCAATTAAACCAGGAACTACAACCCCGTGTCAAATCCAGCAAGGAAGCCCATAACAATAAGTACAAAAACCGGCTTTCCTTTGGTAGACAGCTTTCACAATGCCAAACAAAGAACAAGTGAAGAGAATAGCTCTCACAAGTCTACAGTAGACTGAGAGAGGAAGTCAGTAACTGGCTTGTGCACGTCGGTATCAAGCATTTCATGGCCTGTTGGCCATGGACCTAACAATGTTGACAATACTTACATGAAAAACGCATGGACAGCTCCCCGGACAGGTCAATTAATCTGAATTCTCAAGTACCTCTCAAATGCATGACCACAACACATACTACTAGCTACCGCTTTCCAACTTCTAGCATTTTTCTCTATATCCGCAACATAAAAAATGTTACTGTAGAAAGAGGTTTCACGGTATGCTGCATGTAAATTGACCCAGAACAGATGACAAAGTTCTTCTCCGATAAATCCCTGAAAGATGCCAACGCCATTGTCAAACCTGTAACGACTTCGATTTGCCCCTGGACCTAACAATCCTAACTTGAGAAACGACAGAGAAAGGGTTTGCTGAAATTAAGCCATCATCCAACATCAAGAAACTTTTGGTACCGGTACACTATCACCGGGTACCAGGCCAGCAAACGATTTTTTCTACAGGTGAGTTAATTAGTGTGCACTAGGTGTTTTGAGTGCTTCTACTATCGCCAGGCTATGTTGCTGTGCTGTGCGTACGGAGACTGATTGGATGGTGCAGAAAATGCAGATCGTCATGGAGCTAGATGTGACTTGTAAGTGCAGGTCGGATGGTATTTAGCGTGGAGCCGTGGAGTGCCAATTAAGCTATGTTACTCTATGACATCTCTATTTCTCCAAGATTCGAGATTCCGCTAAAATTGACACTAGGATTTTACTATATCTATTTCTGTTTATTTCCATGCGCTCTAAATAGATCCACGAATGTGTCGAATTCCTACAAGTATTTTTTTATTAAGACCGGGAGGCGAACTCGGCGACGTTGGCTGGCCCTGGCCGTGTCCCATTTTGGGGGCAGAGTTCGGTGGCGTTGCACGCTTTTCTGCGTGTTTTTTGTTCGGTTTTCATCACATCTCTTTCCATTCCTATTCGGCAGGTCAAAGCGGGAAACCGGACAGTCAAGGATAGAGGTGGGTGTCGTGCTGGGTCGGGCCGGTCCGGCACTGGCTCATCGTGCTTCGCGTCTAAACCGTGCCGGGTCGCGACGGCCCGTCGTGCCGTGCTGGGCTGGCCCGGCTCGTCTTCGGTGAGCCCAGGCACGGCCTATTTGCGTTTCGTGCCTGCTTCGTGCCGTGCCGGTCCAGACCCAGCCCATTTACACTATTGCGATAAGAGGAAAGGACCCGAAGTTGCTTGTAGTAGTGTGCGTATACAGTGCTACGGTATGCAATGAATGTATAGCCTAGTTGGCATTGATGTAGGAGATTATGGAAGACATCGACCAGTGCACGTTACGAACATATATATAGTCAAAAAATAAACAATCGATTAGTGCATACTAAATGGCAATACATGCACATTCCTATGCATGAGTACATTACACCATCACATGTATTGTCCTTGGCTCCCTGCATACTCTCTCTCCCCTTTTCCCTTGAGCCGCCCACGCCCACGCCCACCTCCTCGATCCCTCTCGCCCGGCTTCCACCTCCCTCCGCCTTGTCTTCCCGCCTCGTCTCACCTCCCTACCGCCTCACCACCGCCTCCCCTCTCCTCTCCCACCAAAGACGGGTCGAGCACTCGAGCTCCCCTCCTCTACTCAATTGCCGGGCGGACGCGATGCGGCATGGGTGGTGAGCTTCGGCGACGTTGTCGCTGGTTCGGCCGCGTCGCCCGCGTTGCCACAGGCTCTGCTGCGTGTTGCACGGGCCGACGTGCGCCGTCGGACGTCTGCGTGCCTCGCGCGACGAACGGGCTCGTTCGGGCCGTCTGCCCGAGCACGCCCATCTTGTCGTGCTGGCCGGCGCCCATCGTGCTCGATTAGCGGGCCGGACGCCCGAACAACCGTACGGGCGGCCGGTCCTTTTAAACGATGTCGTCGTCGGCCCACGGTCGTCTTTGGCCGGCGTGCCTCGGGCCGGCCCAAAATAGCCCGGCCCAGTGCCCACCTCTAGTCAAGGATAGATGGATCTCTCCATTAGGCAACGATTTTTCTCCAACAGATCATGCCAATTCTTTAGCCTGTATCTCTTATATATCAAGATCGACATTGACTAATCAAAATTATATAAACATAGTTCTCTTCTCTTTATTGATATATTCGGGTGTGGTACAATATATCTCTATACCTCCACTTATATATAGAAGAGGAGATGACTTTTCTTAATAGAAGAAATTATCCTAAAATAATCTACTAGGACTCTGAGTTCTAATTAATAACCTCATAGAAGTATGTTTTGAGAAGTGTCCACATAAATATGGAATAGAATATTCCACAACACTTCCCCCTTACACTTTTCGAATGCTATGCTCATGCGTCGTTAAAAACTTCTTCCAAAAACCCAATAGAAAAAACAGATAGGAGAAAAGAGTACATAGCTCACATATCTTGTACCATTGCATATTTTCCCTCATTGAAAACCATCAATTTAGAAAGCCCAATGGGACAAACTCAATTGAGAGATAAAGAGTACAACGTATCATCCCAAAGTTGATCATATATGAAGTTTAAATATCTCCCCTTGAAAACTTCAACTCTACAAGTCATTTCATACCGATGCCTCTCACATGCTTCTCAAACATAGAAGTTTGTAAGGTTTTGGTGAACATATCAACTAGATTTTTACTAGCCTGAATCTTCTGTATTTCAATATTCCCCATCCCCTGTTGCTCATATGAATAGAAATACTTAGGAGATATATATACATTGTCATATTTGTCTTGACATAATTGCTTATCATTTGTGCAATACATGCTGCATTATACTAATGGATAATTTTAGGGATTTTATCCCCCTCTACACCACATGACTCTTGGATACAATGAATTAATCAATCTTCTATGCCAAATGCACTCATGAGTCATCTCATATAGTGCAATTATTTCTGAATAATTAGTTGACGTAGCATCTATTGCCTGTTTCACTGATTTCTAAGAATGCAGTTCTTCCGGTTAGAAAGGCATCCAGTCTGAGATCTGGCATTATAAGGATCATAAAAATAGTTAGCATCAGAGTAACCACTTATTTTGGTAACTTAACCTTTTAGGTAAAAGAGTCCATGATTCATAGTACCTTTCAGGTACCTGAGAATGTGTTTAATTCAAGTCCAATGCCTCTTCGTAGGCTTAGATGAAAATCTAGTAAAAACAATTTACCACAAAAACAATATCAAGCCTGGTAGAATTAGCAAGATATAGAAGTGCAATAATAGCACTCAAATATGGAAGCTCCTGTGACGCCCCCACTTCGCCTGACCAGGTCAGAACTAGTGGAAACATCACAGAGCAGAGTGCGCCAGGATCAGGCTAAGGAAAGCAGCACATGTAGAACTGAAACTTCCACCGAATAGTACTCGGGGAAATATTCTTAAAGTACATATAGTATTGTCTTAAGTCTGGCTACGGTGATTTCTACACCGTCTGCCTAATATTACAAAATTATTCTAGATGCCTCCCTCCTGAGGGTAGATTTATTCCGCCAGGTCTTGATCGTCAGCCCCCTCATATTCATATCCTCCACAAAGAACATCGGTATCATCATAAAGATTCACATCATCATGAAATTCACCTTCTATCTCATCCGGTTGGGTGAACTCAACATGTTCAAGAACAACAGAGAAAGCAAGTGAGTACACCAAGATTACTCGACAAGCGCATGAAAATTTATGCATGAGAATAAAATTATAATTTTTCGGCCACCGAGCCGTTACACTAGAGTAGTACTTTTCCAAAGTACCCTTTTACCCATTTGTTAGAAAGTGTCAAGTTTTAATTTTTAAATCTCTCGACAAAGAAACAACGTGGGGTCTTACATCCAGTGTTAGAGGAAAACCCACACGACGCACTTCCAAACCCTAAGCTAGGAGTGATATCACATTTGACTCGATCGAGGTGTACCGCTTTGCCCATAGCATCACTTTGGCTTCTCGTCACGGTGTGCTTCCTTAGGCACACAAATAAACCAAGGAAAGCGAACGTTTGGCCAACTGCACACCGACCTCCCCAAACCGCCTCGCCTCACCAAAGGCACGCGGGTCGAGAATCCTCCCCCGACGTCTCGCCCTAGGGTGACTGCCCTTACTTGGCACAGTCACCTTTCTCACCTTGGCAGAGTCAGCTACTTGTCGGTTACTTAGTTCAGCCCGTCCCATACCGGGTCTATGGTCAAGACGGCTTGCCGATTTTGAAGTAAGCGCTTGACTTGTTTTGTCCTTAAATGATATCCTATGTGGAGGAGTCCTGACTTTCATAGCAACCCAACCGGGGTTGCTCATACCCTGAGCTCTTCCACCCACCAATTACTCCATAACCTTACCAAGGTTATGGTTCTAACACTGGATCTAGCTGATCCAATTGGTGTGATTTAATTTCTTTTAGAAATTAGCTTTTGAGATGAATACAAGAGTTTCAAACAACCCAAGCCACAAAATCAGTTCACAAAACATAGTCGAAGGGCGACTTGCCTGGATGTATGATCACAGAACTATCCACAGCATGAAGTGGCTCTAGCTGCCCTTTGTTGTTATTGTGGAGATTTCCTGATAAGAGTATCAAGCTTTTAATATTTCTCAAATTGGGTTTAATTCCTAATGTAAATTTTCCATCAAGCGATTTGTAGAATAATTTATTAATGCCTGCATCTCAGGATCAGTGACTTTTCATTTGATTTATCTATATATGTATGCATGGTAGTTGGATCTTAACTTATTTCAGAGAAAAGAAAAGGAGAAAAACAAGAAATAAATTGTGGATTCGTTTCCTATTATTTTTCTTGATCTGTTTTCTTATTCTGGTTCGGATACAACACAAGTTATTTTTTTCATATTTATTTATTCATCCATTTATTTGTTTATATTTTTTTTATCAAAAGTAAATATATATATATTTTATTTATTTATTTTTCTCGCCGGCCCAACAATCTGGCCCATTCGGCCCGGCGACATACTCCAACCCTAGCCTAACCCTCATTCTCCTCTCATTTCACCCAGCCGCCACACCTCTTCTCATCT
The DNA here is from genome assembly GCA_036346275.1 of Otatea glauca. Lineage (NCBI taxonomy): Eukaryota > Viridiplantae > Streptophyta > Magnoliopsida > Poales > Poaceae > Otatea > Otatea glauca. Next base: position 12,364,244 of record CM070719.1, on the reverse strand, counting down.
CCTCCCTTTTCTCGAGCACCTCCCCCCATTCTCCCGAGCGCCGCCGCCTTCGGCTCCCTGCGCCTGCGGTGGTCGTCGGCTCTCCCGACCTCCCACCGCGCGTCGACTCATGGCCTCCCCCTCCCCAGCGCATGCCTCTGCCAAGCCCTTCCGCACCACGCGTCGCCACCAACCCTCTAGGCCCCGAGCCGGATCTGGCGCTCCCGGCGCCGACGGCTTCCCCGGCCATACCTTCCCCGCACCACCTCCGGTACCGCGATATCTGTGGTTCGCGAGCTAAGTACCGAAATCACTCCCCTTTTGCTCTACCTCCACTCTACTCATTCTTCTCACCCTCTTTTCTTTTTCCTACCCTAGAGGTCACGGAAGCTTGGCGGATACTTCGCTCGACCAGCCTCAACGCACCGACGGCACCGACACCGTGGTGAGGAGATCGGCGCTCGAAAAAAGGGGGGGGGTCGGCCATCGCCGCATGCACCCATGGCTCGGTCACAGCTTCACCGTCTACCTTAAGAGCTAAGAACCCGAACTCCTCCCCTTTAGTTTTGCGATCTCAGATTAATGCTCTTGGGTTATCTCTCTGTTGATTCTTGTATGAATTAGTTATGTGTTGAAACTTGCATGAACTAAATATGTGAGAAGTGGATGTTGCCTATTGTAAGAATTGTCCCTGCCTGATTATTATTTTAGCAAGGGAGTTATGGTGTTCATAAGAGAAGTTATGGTTCGGCTGAAGAAATCTTTTTTTTTGTTGAAGCTAAACTGTAAATTGCCTACTTGAGCTCATCTGAATGTACAGAACTCAGGTTGTAATTTGATGTGAGGATGAATTTTGTTTAAGTTGCATATTCTTTTTGATGATTTGCATGAGAAGGATTAAAGATGTAAATATGCGTGATCATGGGTTCATTACCAAGCTGTTGGGATAATTATCCATTGAATGATTGAGTGACTTTCTTATGAGATGAGACTAATTTAAAACTAGAGAGGAAGTAAGGATATGTATAAACTTAGTTTTTCCGAGACTTTTGGAGTCCTTGAGATATTTAACTTTGCAACTTAAATTACTGAAGCTTTAAGTTGAATTAGTGGATAACTGGATGGAATGCAAAGTGAAAATGACTGAGGTAGATTTTGGGTAGGTTTTTACTGCCTTCCCTCCTTATGGAAAATTTCGTCCTCGAAATTTCTTGCGCGATACCTCAAACAGATATGGGTATTTGATTCTTAGGTCATCCTCTTTTTCCCATGTCGCTTCTCGGATTGGATGATCTTCCCATTGCACCTTGCAGTACTTAATTGTTTTATTTCTTAATTTCTTCTCATCTGTATCGAGAATTCGACTTGGACGCTCCTCGTATGTTAGATTTTCTTGAAGTGGAAGTTTATATTCTGCAACTCTGTCCGTTGGCTCTCTTAGACTCTTTCTGAGTTGGGAAACATGAAACACATTGTGGACACCTTGAAGATGTGCTGGTAAGTCCAGTTGGTATGCTACTGGTCCCCTTTTTCTTAGGATTCAAAAAGGTCCAATATAGCGAGGACTTAATTTTCCATGTATCCCAAAACGCTTTATTCCTTTCATTGGTGATACCTTCAGATATACGGAATCACCAATTTCAAAATTTATATCCCGACGTCTTTGGTCCGCATAGCTCTTTTGTCTGCTCTGAGCTATTTTTAGCCTTTCTTTAATTACCCGAATTTTCTCTTCTGTTTCTTGAACGGTCAGGGGCTAGGAGCTTTTTCTCCCCAGTTTCTGTCCAACATACTAGGGTTCGGCATCTTCTGTCGTATAAGGCTTCAAAGGGTGACATACCAATGGTTGCCTGATAACTATTATTATAGGCGAACTCTGCCAATGGTAAAAACTTGCTCCATGTATTGCTGAAATCCAACACACAGGCTCTTAGCATGTCTTCTACGATCTGGTTAACTCGTTCAACTTGACCACTGGTCTGCGAATGGTATGCTGTACTGAAATCTAGTTTTGTCCCAAGTGCTTCTTGCAACTTCCCCCAAAATTTGGAGGTGAAAATTGAGCCTCGGTCAGAAACAATCCTAGAAGGTGTCCCATGCAAGACTACTATTCTTTGGAGGTATATTTCTGCTAGTTTTTCTCGGGAGCACCCTTGGGGTAATGGAATAAAGTGTGCCGACTTGGTGAGTCGGTCTACCACAACCCATATGATTCCTTCTTTCTTGTTGGTTCTTGGTGGGCCTGTGATAAAATCCATGTGGATTTCATCCCACTTCCATTGAGGAATCGGAAGAGGTTGCAGTAAGCCTGGGGGTCGCTGGTGTTCGGCCTTAACCCTCTTGCAGGTGTCACATTCATCCACATATTGGGCAATTTCCCTCTTCATATTATTCCACCAGAATGTCCCCTTGACATCATGATACATTTTTGTACTTCCCGGGTGTATGGTATATGGGGTGGAGTGTGCTTCGCTAAGTATCAATTGTTTGATATCAGAGAGGTTTGGTACACATATTCGGTCTTTATACCAAAGGGACTCATCCTCTGCTAAACTGAATTCTGACGGTTCTCCTTTGAGTATTCTACCTTTTTCTTCCGTAATGAACTTGTCCTTATTCTACTCCACTTTAATTTTCTCCATCAAAGTAGGTTTTATTGACAAGGTTGTTAGGATATGAGTTGGTGGTTCAGTTGTGAATTCTATTCTCATTCTTGCTAAATCTTCTATCAATTTTTGATTGAAACTCTGAAGCTAGAGATGATTGCAAGATGCCTTCCTACTGAGGGCATCTGCTACCACATTTGCTTTGCCGGGGTGGTAGTTAATACCCAAGTCATAATCCTTGATTAGTTCTAACCACCGTCTTTGCCTCAGATTTAATTCTTTTTGGGTGAAAATATATTTGAGGCTCTTATGGTCTGTGAATAGCTCACATCTCTGCCCATAAAGGTAGTGGCGCCATAATTTCAAGGCGAACACTATTGCTGCTAACTACAAATCATGAGTGGGGTAGTTTTGCTCATGTGGCTTTAATTGACGGGATGCATAAGCTATGACTCTGCCATCTTGCATCAGCACACACCCTAGCCCTATTCGAGAGGCATCACAATAGACAGTAAAGTCTTTGCCCATCTCGGGTAGTGCTAGGACCGTGCAGTATGAGCCGCTTTTTAATTCTCAAAATCTAGCTCACAAGCTTCATTCCAGTTGAATGGGTTATCTTTTCTGAGGAGCTTAGTCATGGGAGTTGCTATTCGAGAGAATCCTTCTATAAATCTTCGGTAGTATCCGGCTAAGCCAAGGAAACTACGGATCTCAGTTATATTTGTTGGAGCTTGCCAAGCCAGTACTGCCTCAACCTTGGTTGGATCTACAGATGTTCCTTTTCCTGATATGATGTGTCCCAGGAAGGAAACTTTATCTAACCAAAATTCACATTTCTTGAACTTGGCATAAAGTTCCTTTTCCCTTAGGGTATGTAGAACTGTCCTAAGGTGATTTGCATGTTCTTCCATGCTTTGGGAGTATATCAGGATATCATCAATGAATACTACCACGAACTTATCCAGATATGCCATTAGCACCAGATTCATTAGATTCATGAATGTCGCTGGTGCATTTGTAAGCCCAAAGGGTAGCACTGTGAATTCATGGTGTCCATACCGGGTTACAAATGCGGTCTTCAGTATATCTCCTTCTTTTACTTTCAACTGGTGGTAACCAAATCGGAGATCTATCTTAGAAAATACTCGTGCCTTTCTTAACTGGTCAAACAAGTCATCGATCCTTGGCAACGGGTATTTATTCTTAATGGTTACTTCGTTGAGTTCACGGTAGTCTACACATAATCTCATGCTCCCGTCCTTCTTTTTAACAAATAGAACTGGAGCTGCCCAGGGAGACACACTTGGCCGAATAAAACCTTTCTGTTCTAGCTCATCCAATTGTTGTCTTAACTCCTCTAATTCTCCTGCGGCCATACGATAGTCTCTTTTGGATATAGGTGTCGTCCCGGGCTTAAGATCAATTGTGAACTCTACCTCTCTATCAGGAGGCATACCAGGTAACTCTTCAGGGAATACGTCTAAAAATTCTTGGACTACTGGGCATTTTCAGCTCCCTCAGAGTACAATGCGGTTATTAACTTTTGTCCTGGGGATAAGTTGGTTTTCTTGCCCCTAAATATGATCCTTTCATTATTGGGTCCTTTTAGGGATACTGTCTTTGTTTCACAGTCGACAATGGCTCCATGCCGTGTCAACCAGTCCATCCCAAGGATAACATCTAGTCCACTTAAGTTGATGGTATAAAGATTTGCCTTAAAGGGGGTCTTTAAAATGATGAGAGGGTGGTTATAGCAGATGTGTTGTGCTAGAATTGGACCACCCGGTAATTGAACATTTATTTGGTTGAATAAGGGGGTGGGCTGTATATGATGTTTCTTGACAAAATGCTCAGAGATAAAGGAATGCGTGGCACCAGGGTCAAATAATACCAACCCTAATGCTGGAGGAATTAGGATGTTACCCGTGATTACGTCGGTAGCGGATTCCGTCTGAGCGGCGTCCACATGATTTAAGCGAACGGGTCCGCGAGCAAGTCCTCCACGTCCAGGTCCACGGTTGGCTGGTGCATTCCCGCGCACAGGCGCCCCATTCTGAGGACGAGGTGCAGACCGTTGCATAGGAGTTGTTCCAGTTTGGGTTGGTGTCTTTTGCTTTCCTTTATCTGGACATTGACTCTTGTAGTGGCCTTTTTGTCCACACTCAAAGCAATAGACATTGGACCTTGGGTAGTCACGGACCAAGTGAGGTCCACTGCAATAATAGCATCGTATTGGAGCTCTTGCCTGTGCTACTGCCGGTCTGGTTGCTTGGTGAAAAGCGGGTTGGAAAGACCCAGATACTGGGGCTCGTGCTGGGATAGAGGGTCTATTGCCACTCCTTATGAAATTTCTAGGGTCCATTCTAGCCCTCTTCCTTTGATCTTCCTCTAGAGTAGCTTGCCGGTGTTCAATGAGTATAACTCGGTCCACCAAGTCATGGAATTCAGTGACTTTAATGACAGCCAACTGAACTTGGATTAACGGTCTCAACCCTTCTGTGAACCTATACACTTTCTTAGCTTCAGTATTTGTGTCCTCGGGAGCATACCGAGCTAAGTGATTAAATTGGTTTAGATATTCGATGATAGTCCTTTGTTCTTGCTTGAGTGCCAGAAATTGTTTTCTCTTTATTTCCATAATGCTTTCAGGAATGTGTGCTGCTCGAAATTTATTTTTAAACTCCTCCCATGAAATAACATAGTCTGGTGGGTAGGTGTTTTGTAAGTTTCTCCACCATGTGGCTGCTTGTCCAATGAATTGGTGAGAGGCATATCGAACTTTTTGTTGGTCTGTGCAATCAACTGTTTCAAGTTTTTGTTCGATGTCCCCCAACCAATCATCTGCTTCCAAGGGTTCTGAAGCATGCGAAAAGGTTGGTGGCCTGGTTTTCTGAAATTCTCCAAAACTAACTCCTTGATCTGGGGTTCTTGCCACTAGATTTGTAACTGTCCCAAACAGTTGTTCCATGAATTTATTTTGCTGCTCCTGAGCATCTCTACGAGACTGCTCCATCCACAACATCATCTGGCCCATATAATCGGCTCCAGAGATAGGTGGAGGCAAGGGCGGAGGTGGAGGAAGTGTTTCTCTAGAAGGCAGATCCTCCATACTTCTTAAGGTTTCGGGTACTTCTTCGACTGGATTGTTGGTGCCATTACGGGAACCACTACGAGAAGCCATGAGTTTGATTCTGAGGATACATAGGATGACGGAGATTTTAAAGATTGATTTAGCTTGGTTTGATATCATTTAGTTAAGCTTTTAATTTAGGACAAATGTTATCCATTTATTTCATGTATGCATATCTTATGGTATTATTTATTAATTCACCCACAACAACACCACTAGTAAAGCAAAAACAACTGAATAATCAAAGAAACAAAACAGCAAAAGGGCACCGAAAGAAACAACACTAACACATATATAACGGTAATATAACATCTCCTAAGGTCATCAGGTCACCACGTGTAAGTGTACGTGTGCCTGGAACAAAAGTATACCCATCGGCCTATCTGTCCGCCGATCTGCCAACTACTCTGCCTGACTAAACTGGCTGTGAGACTCTGGGAGGGGTAGCTACAGCTACGCAACCTTACCAGAGAGGGTACAAACAAAAGAACAGCCTGAAGCTAACCGACTAAGTGACTGGGTGTAGGGACACTCTGAGAGGTGTAGCAGTCTACTGTGCTGCTAAGCAACCTTGTCAGAGTGTAAGTACAACCTAAAGCTCCCTACTCAAGTCTACCTATCTACTAAAACTCAGTCCTCCCTCTCTAGAGGACTCCCTGCTGAAGTGAGGAGTAGATCAGGATCTACAGCAGAGCTGGGTACTAGCAGTGTCTGTGTCGGAGAAGAACTCGGTGCAGGCAGACTCTCAGCAGGTCGCGACTCGCTCGGGTCAGTAGCAGAGCTGAGGGGGTGCTCGGAGGGTGTAGTAGGCTCAAGGTACTGAGAAAGAGTGAAAGAAGGTGAAATGAGGGAGCGCTCAAAGGGCTCCATCTCCGAGGATGGGAGGTACCCAGGGGTGCTAGGAAGGTGATCTGGGGAAGGTGGGGCAGGCTGTACAGGTGGAGAGTAAGGTGGAGGCTATGGCACATGCTCAGGCGAGCGAGGTGTGACGAAGAAGGAACTTGGGTCAGTGGCAAGAGCTGAAGTGGAACCAACAGAAGGCCCAACTCTAGAAGTAGGCTCCTCTGTAGCTAGAGAGTCCTGATCAATGGAATAGCCAACTCTGTCTGGGGATACGGAAGGGGAACTGTCTACCTGAAGAGGATTGAGGGCCATACCCGGCTGTGTATAGTCCCCCAAAGTGGCAGTCAGGGCGCCATTCTCCTGCTCAAGCAAGGAACAGCGTCGCTCAAGTGTGCGAATCCTCTCCATCAGCTCCAGGACAAGCCGACTGGGAGGAGTGGAAGGGGAACGATCATACGGAGTAAAAGAGCGTGGAAGAGGTCGAACAGGAGGGCACCTGATGACTCTGGGAGTCGGTGTGCGCCCAAAAGAAGCAGTGGAAACTGGAAGGTAAGTAGGTGGCGGTGTAGAGGTCGAAGCAGGTGGAGTGTAAACTGAAGTAGGTCTGGGTGGCAAGGGTGGTAGGAAGGACGCAGAAGGTGGTAAGGCTAGTGGCGTGAAAGAGGGCACAGAAAGAGAGCCTCTAGGTGGAGGTGTTGACGAGCTCCCAGCCTTCTCTAGGTGGTAGGGCCACTCGCCCAAGCCTACCTGGACTAGCTGGGGATGAAAGGCGTGAAAGAGCAGTAGAGCAGCGTCTCTGGCTGCTCCCTGCAGTGCGGAGAGGAAGTCGAAGCGTGCCACACTATAAGTGGGCACTACTCCCAGACTCGCAGAGTCCGGAAGGTGAGTAGTAACAACATAGCCGGCCCCTAGGGATCCTCGACTACGGTGTAAAAAGGTGTGGAGAGAGTGCCTAAGGCAGCAAGCAAGGTCAAAAGGAACAAAGCAAAGCCCCCAAACTCCGAACCAGACCCGGGCATCCTGCGCTCCATCCTACATAATTTAAACAAGAATTTTAGTTAGCACATCTTTTAAAGTAGAAGGTGTTGTGATCTAAAGAAGGAACTTTTATGCTTGTATCTAAGTCAGTTTCTATTAAGTGACATTTTTAATTTAGTTGTTTGGCATGACTTTATTTATTTATTTATTTACTAAATTGACGATTTAAGATTACTTATGGTTTTCATTAGAGTGGAAAAATAATATTTTAACTGAGAAGAGTTTCAAAATGAGTAGATAAGAAGAGAGAGTGTTTTTAGATGAGAGAAGATATTTTCTGCTTCAAAGGATAAGGAGAGAAAGTCTAGCCTTCTTAAGGCAGTTTACATTCTCTACCTAAGGTACATGTTTCTTTCGTTAGCCATGCTCTGATACCACCTTAATTCTGTGACGCCCCCACTTCGCCTGACCAAGTCAGAACTAGTGGAAACATCACAGAGTAGAGTGCGCCAGGATCAGGCTAAGGAAAGAAGCACATGTAGAACTGAAACTTCCACCGAATAGTACTCGGGGAAATATTCTTAAAGTACATATAGTACTGTCTTAAGTCTGGCTACGGTGATTTCTACACCGCCCGCCTAATATTACAAAATTATTCTAGACGCCTCCCTCCTGAGGGTAGATTTATTCCGCCAGGTCTTGATCGTCAGCCCCCTCATATTCATATCCCTCCACAGCAACATCGGTATCATCATAAAGATTCACATCATCATGAAATTCACCTTCTATCTCATCTGGTTGGGTGAACTCAACATGTTCTGAAGAACAACAGAGAAAGCAAAGCTGAGTACACCAGTACTCAGCAAGCCGCAGAAAATTTATGCATGAGAATAAAATTATAATTTTTCGGCCACCGAGCCGTTACACCAGAGTAGTACTTTTCCAAAGTACCCCTTTTTACCCATTTGTTAGAAAGTGTCAAGTTTTAATTTTTAAATCTACTAACAGCAAAACAACGTGGTGTCTTACATCCAGTGTTAGAGGAAAACCCACACGACGCACTTCCAAACCCGGAAGCTAGGAGTGATATCACATTTGACTCTGATCAGAGGTGTACTTCTTTGCCCATAGCATCACTTTGGCTTACTGTCACAGTGTGCTTCCTTAGGCACACAAATAAACCAAGGAAAAGAACGTTTGGCCAACCGTACACTGACCTCTGCCATACCGCCTTGCTTCACCAAAGGCACGCGGGTCGAGAATCCTCCCCCGACGTCTCGCCCTAGGGTGACTGCCCTTACTTGGCACAGTCACCTTTCTCACCTTGGCAGAGTCAGCTACTTGTCGGTTACTTAGTTTATCCCGTCCCATACCGGGTCTATGGTCAGCACGGCTTGCGCCAATTTTGAGGTAAGCGCCAGTTTGTTTTATCCTTAAATGATATCCTATGTGGAGGAGCCCTGACTTTCATAGCAACCCAACCGGGGTTGCTCATACCCTGAGCTCTTCCACCCACCAATTACTCCATAACCTCACCAAGGTTATGGTTCTAACACTGGATCTAGCTGATCCAATTGGTGTGATTTAATTTCTTTTAGAAATTAGCTTTTGAGATGAATGCAAGAGTTTCAAACAACCCAAGCCACAAAATCATTTCACAAAACATGGTCGAAGGGCGACTTGCCTGGATGTATGATCACAGAACTGTCCACAGCAAGAAGTGGCTCTAGCTGCCCTTTGTTGTTATTGTGGAGATTTCCTGATAAGAGTATCAAGCTTTTAATATTTCTCAAATTTGGTTTAATTCCTAATGTAAATCTTCCAACAAGCGATTTGTAGAATAATTTATTAATGCCTGCATCTCGGGATCAGTGACTTTTCATTTGATTTATCTATATATGTATGCATGGTAGTTGGATCTTTACTTATTTCAGAGAAAAGAAAAGGAGAAAAACAAGAAATAAATTGTGGATTCGTTTCCTATTATTTTTCTTGATCTGTTTTCTTATTCTGGTTCGGATACAGCACAAGTTATTTTATTTCATATTTATTTATTCATCCATTTATTTGTTTATATTTTTTTAATCAAAAGTGTATATATATATATATTTTTTATTTTTTTTTTCTCGCCGGCCCAACAATCTGGCCCATTCGGCCCGACGACATACTCCAACCCTAGCGTAACCCTCATTCTCCTCTCACTTCACCCAGCCGCCGCACCTCTTCTCATCTCCTCCCTTTTCTCGAGCGCCTCCCCCCATTCTCCCGAGCGCCGCCGCCTTCGGCTCCACGCGCCTCCGGTGGCCGTCGGCTCTCCCGACCTCCCACCGCGCGCCGACTCATGGCCTCCCCCTCCCCAGCGCAAGCCTCTGCCTAGCCCTTCCCACCGCGCGCCGCCACCAACCCTCTAGGCCCCAAGCCGGATCTGGCGCTCCCGGCGCCGACGGCTTCCCCGGCCATACCTTCCCCGCACCACCTCCGGTACCGCAATGTCTATGGTTCGCGAGCTAAGTACCGAAATCACTCCCCTTTTGCTCTACCTTCACTCTACTCATTCTTCTCACCCTCTTTTCTTTTTCCTACCCTAGAGGTCACGGAAGCTTAGCGGATACTTTGCCCGACCGGCCTCAACGCACCGACGGCACCGACACCGTGGTGAGGAGATCGGCGCTAAAAAACGGGGGGTCGCCATCGCCGCATGCACCCATGGCTCGGTCACAGCCTTCACCGCTTACCTTAAGAGCTAAGAACCCAACTCCTCCCCTTTAGTTTTGCGATCTCAGATTAATGCTCTTGGGTTATCTCTCTGTTGATTCTTGTATGAATTAGTTATTGTTGAAACTTGCATGAACTAAATATGTGAGAAGTGGATGTTGCCTATTGCAAGGATTGTCCCTGCCTGATTATTATTTTAGCAAGGGAGTTATTGTGTTGATAAGAGAAGTATGTGCGAAATTGTATCTGAGATTATACTTGTGTTGTGTTGCGATATACTAGGATCATAAGGGCATGGTAGATTATTTATAGGAAATGGTTATCTCAGCTTGATTGTTATATTCAAAGCTTCAGTGCATACGGTGTTGTTGTGCAAACAGAAATGTATGTGTATTACTTGTAAATGTATTCATTAAAGTTTATATGCAGATTAAAATCTAGTGATGAAAACTAAAGTTTGTGAAAATGTGAATACTTCTTCTAACTTGTCTTGATATTATGGTGATTACATTCATGCCGATCATCTATATTTACAGATTCTTTAAGATGCTAGATTGTCCTTTAAGGCACTTCACTATTCACTTTATGGTTGCACACAATTCTGCTTAACAGATTTAAATATACTCTGATTAATTTTTATCTAGTCTAAATATTTGAGCTTGCTTGGCTTATGCATTCTGGGTAATTTAAGAGTACAGGTCAGAGCAGCCCTTAATCCTGTTAGATCTTTTAGATTATGGAAGCTTGGGCATCTAATATGTATAGTTGTTGTTCATCTGTTTGGTTAGATCACATGCAAGATTAATGTTTGCTAACTCATTATGCATTTACCTTGGTGATCCAAATTGTATGCTTTCGGATTGATTGTTAAACATACATATATATACTTTGCACTGAAAAGACTATATTTTATTTTGCTATTGCATTAATTGATCCAAACAAGGGTTCGGTATAGTTGGAAGGAGTATATTTGCTACCAAACTGCATTTACTAAGCATGGTGAAAAGAAAATACAGGTTTAAACTTGGAACCTGATCTGCAGGGAGAAGAAGATGAGGTGTCGAAGGGGAAGAGGATGGGAAGTAGTCTGATGCCTTCTCCTTTTCTGGACCGCCTTTACTTCTACCAGTGAGAGGAGGACAAGAAGTACTACTGCTCTACTGCTCTAGGTGAGTAAAGGAGGTAGCAGTAAAGACTCTGAGATGCACTACTCTGCCCCCATTTATACTGCTAGGTTTTACCTCTCTATAGAGCTAAGACAAAACACTACTGCAGGAAAGCTATAGCCTAGTTGCGCTCATGCAGCCAATACTCTGCCATTTGCAGACAGAATGGGCAAGGGAGCAGTTGGCTGTAAGCTGGAGAGATGGGCAGGAGTGGAGACTGAGAGGCTAAAGGTCGGTTCGGCTAAAGAAATCTTTTTTTTTGTTGAAGCTAAACTGTAAATTGCCTACTTGAGCTCATCTGAATGTACAGAGCTCAGGTTGTAATTTGATGTGAGGATGAATTTTGTTTAACTTGCATATTCTTTTTGATGATTTGCATGAGAAGGATTAAAGATGTAAATATGCATGATCATGGGTTCATTACCAAGCTGTTGGGATAATTATCCATTGAATGATTGAGTGACTTTCTTATGAGATGAGACTAATTTAAAACTAGAGAGGGAGTAAGGATATGTATAAACTTAGTTTTTCCGAGACTTTTGGAGTCCTTGAGATATTTAACTTTGCAACTTAAATTACTGAAGCTTTAAGTTGAATTAGTGGATAACTGGATGGAGTCCACAGTGAAAATGATTGAGGTAGATTTTGAGTAGGTTTTTACAGCTCCGGCCCTAACATATCCACATATTCTCGTCTAGGACAATATGGATCTTTCGTTATATCCAATGTCCTAGCAATCATGGGTGTATTGTCTTGTTTTGCTTCAACATGAGTGAATTTCTCCAATATCTTCTTGGTGTAGGTTGTTTGGTGCAAGAATATACCACCAAAAAATTTCTCAATTTGTAGACGAGACAAATTTTGGTTTCACTCAAATCTTTCATCTTGAACTCTGTCTTTAAGTATGAGCTAGCTTCGATGATGTCGTCATTGCTTCCAGTGAAGATCAAATCATGTACATACACTGAGATGATACGGAATTATGTCACAGAATTTGTTATCACTACTACAAAGAAGGTTATTACAGACGGTTCAAAAATGTCATCATAGATGGTTTTCTGAACTGTCTATAAGCATATATCAGTGATAATACGACACATATCACAGATGGTTTCCCTACGGACTGTGAAAACACATATCACAGACGGTTTTTAACTAGAACCGTTTATGATATGTGTTGATCACAGACGGTTTTTAAATAGAATCGTCTGTGATATGAGTTGATCACAGACGGTTTTTAAATAGAACCATCTGTGGTATGAGTTGATCATAGACGGTTTTTAAATAGAACCATGATATGCTTTTTTTCCTTAACTCTCTTGGCAGAACTTCCATGATTAGTATATGTTATTCGGAATTTTATTCTCTTTAGATATTTCTACAACGATATTTTCAAGGCACAACCAACTATAGATTTTGCAATTGAATATCAAAACGTCCTAGATGCATGGAGGCAACAGCTTGTCTGATGAGGATGGTCTTAAAATAAGAACATTTGTAGCACTTTCATCCCCTTTCTTGTTTTAATGTTGATGGATTCCAAGAAAATCCAATTCCATCCACAGTTCATCCTGAAAGTTGTCATGCTCTAATTTATCTTCGACTTTATCATCGTCCCTGAATGAGAATACCATAGGCAGTCTATTTTCACTCTGGTCTTGTGCATGAACAAGACCAGAGTGATCCTATTCCTATATAAGACCAGAGTGAAAATAGGTTGCCTATGTTATTCTCATTCGCGGATGAGTATGAAGTGAAAGCGATAAATCAGAGCATGATAACTTTCAGGACAAACTATGGATGAAATTGGACTTTGCCTTGGAATCCATCAACATTAGAATAAGAAAGGTGATGAAAGTGCTACGAATTTTAAGACCATCCTCATCAGACAAGCTATTGCTTCAATGCATCTAGGATGTTTTGATATTCAATTGAAAAATCTATAACTGGTTGTGTTTTGTAAATGTCATTACAGAAATATCTAAAGAGAACAAAATTTTGAATAACAGATGCTAATCATGGAAGTTCTGCAAAGAGAGGTAGGGAAAAAAGACATATCACATACCTTCACTACACTAGGGTCATGTAATCAAAATTGAACTAGATAATTGACTAAGCAAATAAAGTCTTGAACTCTTACCTTCCTAAATTATGCACTATCAAAATCATATTATGAATAGTATCTAAGTGTTCTTCTAGCGTATGGGTATCCAGCAATCATAATCATAGCAAACTAACCATTCATTTATTAAGGATAATGTCAGGTATCGCAGTAGGAGCCTCTCCTACTATTTAACCATAAAAAAGGATAATGTCTAGTGACAATACATTAACAAGCTATGATACCATAAATATCAACAAGCATACATTGAGAATCAACATTATTTGGTATAGCAACACAAGAAGACCTTAGGATTTTTTCGTATCTGCTATCATATGTACCATAGCTTCCGTAACAGAGGCTTTTCGATTCTCCTTGAAGTTCCACAACTTCGGCACAGTGCCCATTTGTTTGACATCAATAACCGATTGACTTCCAGTCATATCTCTTAATCCCTACAAAAGCGATCATGTTGTTGTGAAAATGTTGTCTTGGTATATTATCAGTAACCATGTCAAATAAAATACTAGAAACATTTATATTACCTCTATAGGCTCAGCTTTGGCTTCTTCTAGCTCTGCATTCGCCCTGCGGTCCTTAATGATGAATGCCGTGTTAAGAGATTGAATATCTTGTAATTTGCCATCTATGTCTTTTAGTTTTTCTTTCATGTCATAAATCTTTTCGGTTAACTCAGATTTTCCTTTCAATTGTTCTATCTCCACCTTAAGTTTTTGTTTTACATCCAACATCTTTTCCATTTCGTCTATTTTACCAAATCAAAATTTAATTAATTTAGATCAGAAATATATAGGAATAAAGAGAGCACCCAATTGCAACAAACATATACTATGAGAGGGGAGCAGTTCATCTATCAGGCATAATACTATATATGGATGTTTTAACTAGCGTTCATCTATCAAGTATATGTTTCTCAACGTAACTGACAACAAGGGGATATGCACCATATAATAGGAAACTATCATATCAACAAGATGTGGTATATGATCTAAGCTTTGCTTGACTTTTGGATTACTTCACACAACATGTACTTAAGTAATGATATGTAATACAAAAGAGTTGGACCTCTTAAGTGGCATACCCATGGGTTGTACAGAAAAAGTAGAAGCCAGTATTACATACGACAAATAAAACCATATCGCAACTACGAACCAAACCCCGAGTAACACTATCATTCTCGACAACCAACTAACCACTTGTTGTCCTATAGTTTGAATACCATACTTTTTAGCTCAAAATCCCAAACATAGAAAATCATATACTTTATAAAAACAACACAAGAATACCTACAATTTTATACTTATCCATCTTTTTAAATTACTACATCTAATCCCTCGATTAAGCCCAGAAAACCGATATGTCGTCACCCAAGACAGCAGACTTCACAATTTCATAACTATTTTTATACAACTCCAAATTAAGCAAACGATGTGTAAAATCATGTGCTGAAAAATTGGCTTAGTGATTAAATTGGCATTGCAAAATGGTTGTGTTTATGGCATGTGTGGTGCTTTTTCATGTGCTATTTCAGATGATTAATTGATATGCTTGTGATAGCATGGTAATAGTTTTGCTTGATGCAATACGCTCGTGTGAGTGGTTGCATGGATTGATCTTGAGTCAAGTCGTGGACTTGTGCTCGTACACGGTTTTGTGTTTGTTCATGTGCAGGTGTTGCTTGAGGGTGAACGTGGTCGATGACAGGACTGGAACTAGGTTCATGGATGAACTGAGGTTCAGGACTAGGTTCAGAGAGGAATCGAGGTATTGGTGGTCAAGGATGTCATGCGTGACGTTCGGGCTAGAGAACGGTGCACATGAAGGCTGGTTAGTCACGTGATTGCGGCATGTGGGTCGTACGTGTGCAGTTGTAATTGTTTGGAGCAGTTTGCATGTATTGGGCCATGTTGGGCCAGGTGGATATGCATGCGAACTGTTGCTCATTACAAATAGGAGAGGGATGTCTCCTGTTTAGATGAGAGAGCTGAGTACTAGGGTTTGTACTCTTTTGTTTGGAGTACTGTAACCAGACTACTCAAAAGAGAAAAAAATCAGGTTTTCCTCGCCTAGCCGAACGCATGGACAGAGTTCTTCTCGTACAGCTACAGTAACCACGATGCTACAGTGATTGTCGTGGTACTGTTTACGGGGAGGTTTGCTACAGTAGCTTCGTTTTGATTGCCCTATTTTGTTCTTATAGATTGATTCATTGTCTCTCTTGATTCAACGAGTTTAATCTTGATTTGATCCATCCAAAACCTTCCTAGGGCATCAACTTAGTGTTCCTCAAAGTTTTGTTGGTTAATATTGTGTAGATTGTGATTAATCACGAAATTAGTGTTTGCTTGATTTTCATCATAATCTGTCACAGCAAGCTTTCAGGGTTCATAACTTTTGATCCGTAGGTCCGATCTAGCTGATTCTTTTTTTAGATTCGTATTGGCATCTAGTTTCTACAGTTCAAATTGCATGTCAATCCGACGGTTGGATCACCAGGAATTCGCAATTTACTGAACACATCTACTTTGTTTTGTTGAATACGAAGCAATTATTTGAGTCCGAATTGGGGTGAATTTTAAGTAGATCAAAATTTTGATTTTAGTTCCGCGCAATCATTCATCCCCCTCTGATTACTAGTTTAGTGTATATCGATCATACAAGTGGTATCAGAGCACGATTTTTCTAATTTATCTTAACCGGTGATTAGATTCATGAATCATTATTCGACAAAACCGTGTGTGTTCGATGGTGTTGATTTTCAGTTTTGGAAGGCCAAGATGGAGGCATACATCCAAGCGCAGGCTTCGCAATTTGGGAGAAGGTTTACAAGCCGTACGAAGTCCCTGAGAACGACAACGTCAACGACGCCAATCGCGCACATGTTGAAGCAAACAGCAAGGCGCGTAACTTGATCATCCAAGGCTTGGAACGCAGCGATTTCGATCGAGTAGTTCATCTTCGATCCGCATATGATGTATGGAAATCTCTTTGTGAATATCATGAAGGATCAAACACTGTCAAAGAGGTTCGCCAAGATATTTACAAAAAAGAATATATGCATTTCGAGATGAAACCTGGTGAGTCTGTAGATGAATTTTTTGCATGCATTAATAAAATTCTTAGCAATTTGCGTGCTGTTGGTGTTAGTTTTTTGGATACTGCTAATGCTAGACAAATGCTTAGTGCTTTGGACATGTCGGTGTGGGAGATGAAGGTAAAATCTATACAAGAATCTACTATCATGAGCACACTCACATTAGATGTTCTTTATTCTAAGTTGAAGACTCATGAATTAGATGTTCTTGCTAGGAAAGGTAATTCTAAATCAATTGCTTTGATCTCTAACCCTAACATGTCAAATGCTAATTCTTCTTCTACCTTTGCTTTGTCCTCCTTGTCGTCTTTAACACATGAACAAATTGAAGAATTTCCTGAAGAAGATTTGGCACTACTCTCTTCTCGCTTTAATAAAGCTTTGCAGAATGTCAGAATGAGAAAGAAAGTAGGCGGTGGTCCTCCTAGGTTCTACGAGTGTGGCGATCTCAACCACATTCGTCCGAATTGTCCAAAAATTTCAGGTAAAAATTCAAAAGAAGAAAAGGACAGGAGGAACGACAAGAAGAAAGCTTCTCCAAGCAGCAGCAACAAGAAAAGAAGCTTTGTGAACCGCAAAGTTGTCCACCGGATTCTTTCCGCTCTTGAACAAGTAAATCTGAGCGATGTGGATTCGGAGAGCAGTGAAGATGAAACAACAATTCCAAGCGAGCATGAATTGACAGGGTTGTGTCTCATGGCTAAAAGCAGCGACAGCTTCACCGATGATGATCATGACAACGACTTCAATGAGGTAGAACCTTCTTACGATGAATTAGCTATTGTTGTTGCTCGTCTTGGTAAATTGCTTGATAAACGTAACAAGAAAATTAAAAAACATGAGGTTCTTATCGAATCTTTGAATGCTGAAATTGCTAGACTTAAATCTTTGATTCCTGATGATGATGCTTGCAAATCATGTGACTTAATTTATTCTGAGCTTACTTCACTAAGAAATGTTCATGCTTCAACTCTTCATAAGCTTAGAGATGAAATTGAGAAGAATGAGAAACTTGTTGCTTTGAATTGCAAACAAATTAAAGATGCTAGTTGCTCTACTTCTGATTTGGATGAATCAACTTCTTGTTCTAAATGTTCAATTCTTGAATTGAAGTTGCATGATGCTAATGCTAGAGTTTCTCAAATGACAAATGATTTGCTCACACATGAGGTTCTTTCATGCTCAACTTGTCGCAAGTAAAAAGGAAAAGTGAACGTTCTCTGTAATAATTGTTTAACTCTTTCTCGAAAGGTTGATTATTTGGAAAAATCTTTAGAACGTTTCACTAAAGGAAAGAAAAACTCAAACATGATTTTGGATCAATCAAGGGTTAGCATTCATAACAAAGGTTTAGGTTTTGATTCTTATACTCATCATAAATCACATGCTCCCACTGTTGTTAAGGCACTTGAAAGTGGAAAATTTGAAATTGCCAATGAGCCTAAGAAAACTGTTTTTAAGTCTGCTGGAGTTTTATTTTGTACTATAATGAATGCAAATGTTGCTTCTACTTCTAAAGCTAAACATCATGTTAAGTACACTTGGACTCATTGTGGTAGAGATGAACATTTAGTGGATTTTTGCTTTAGACTAGCTAAAAAACAAAAAAAAGAAAGAGCTAAGGCTAGGTCTAATTTTAGACAGGCACGCTTTGCTCCTCATTATGTGCCTAGGGTGATGCAAACACCTTTTGTTGCTAGAAACACGATACATGTTAAAACTGCTTTTGTGTATAAGCATACTCGTGTTGTGCCTACTCGTCGTGTGTCTCAGTACTGGATACCTAAATGCTTTATTTCTAACCCCAGTGCCGAGGCTTTAACATCTTCTAGTGCTATGTAGGTTTTTCAGATGCGGGTTGGAGAACATAAGCTTAGTGGATCTTGGTCTTTTGCAAGATGTGATCAAGACTTTGATGGTTCTCACCTTTGAGATAGCCTTCAAGAGGCATGTACGATAATTCTTCACCTACTTTGTGAGTTATTTTATACACTCATATCTTTTACATTCATAGATATCTAATTGTAGTATGAGATGAGATGTTTGCTTATATGCTCATATGTATCCCCTGGCATGTTCAATCATGTTATATCTTATATCATGTCTTTTCATGCTTAGTATTTATTTATCATGATTCATACTTATGCTTAACTGAACATACCGTGATAACTCAAACACATGTATATCATCACCTCTCTTTTGATTTCATTGGTTATTCGTTTGAGGGGTAGTTAATGGACTTTTGGTGAAAGTTTCTTTCGTTTGCCTATTGGGAGGATTGTTCTTTCAGACTTTTGTTTATAAAATTAACCCCATTGAGCGACAATTTTGAAGAAAGTTTTTAAGATGGTTTGTTTTGAGGGGGGGTTTTTGACAACTTTGTAATATTTTGTAACATAATTTTTGTTTTGTGTGTTTCTTAAATGAAAAACAAAAAATGGAAAAACAATGAAAAAGTAATGAGCATTGTATTTGATACACATATGTCATTTGAAGCCATGTTTATGCTACAAGGTCTTTGCAACTTCATATTTATGCATGTATGGTGTAGTTTATGTCATGACTATTTAATTGGAATGACGACTTGAATTAAATCTTGTCATGGTTGAACCTTCTTGGTTATCTTGATCCTGCTAAAAAAATGCTAAATATGAAATTTATCAAAGTTAAGAGCTAAAGCTCAAAGAGTGATTGTTGACAAATGCAAGATCAAGGTTATGTACTATCGCACTTCTTCTTTACGAGACTGCTTATCATTGCACTTTGATATGAACTTGGAAGAGGTTGTGTGTGACCAAAACCATGAAACCTTAAGCTTATGAAATGAGGCTTGGCATGGTTGAAAAGTAAGGCTGATGGTGCATATAATTCCTTACAATTGTTATTGTTACAATCAATCAATGAATCAGTTTTTCAAGCATAAATAAAGTGCACAAAAATTCAATGTTTTCAGGTTTTGAGATTGTTGCGAAAGGGAGATCATGCCATGTAATAAATTGTTAATAGTACTTGATTTCTAGTTATGCTTACTCTACATTGTCTTTGTGTAGATTTGAGGGTGCAAGTATTTTTGATAGCATGGTTTGGTGATGAATTTGCTATATTTGTGGATGACTTAGAATGCTCATTATATACAAAAAATGTCAAACTTAAAAAAATAAAAAGATTTTGTTTTCTCTCTTTTGTGTTCTCGATGAATCCATTGTCAATGGCGGAGAATTTTGCCACTTAAGAGAATTTTGGAGGAGATTTTTGGAGAACTTTATACATGCTTTACACACATACGCTGTTCTTGTTTAAGTGGTGTTCAATTATTCACACACATTTTTCTTCTTAAGGGGATATTTTTCTTATTTTCACCTAGGGGGAGTTTTTCACTTTGCATATTTGTCAAAGGGGGAGATTTTGTGTTTTTCACTTTGATTTTTGATTTTAAAACATTTTGATTTCAAAAACTTTTCTTGTGAGGTGAATGCCAATGTTCAGTTCTAAGTGGTGTTGCTAACGTTTTCAACAAGGGGGAGATTGTGAAATCATGTGCTGAAAAATTGTCTTAGCGATTAAATTGGCATTACAAAGTGGTTGTGTTTATGGCATGTGTGGTGCTTTTTCATGTGCTGTTTCAGATGATTAATTGATATGCTTGTGATAGCATGGTAATATTTTTGCTTGATGCAATACGCTCGTGTGAGTGGTTGCATGGATTGATCTTTAGTCAAGTTGTGGACTTGTGCTCGTACAAAGTTTTGTGTTTGTTCATGTGCAAGTGTTGCTTGAGGGCGAACGTGGTCGATGACGGGACTGGAACTAGGTTCGTGGATGAACTGAGGTTCAGGACTAGGTTCAGAGAGGAATCGAGGTCTTGGTGGTCAAGAATGTCATGCGGGACGTTCGAGCTAGAGAACGGTGCACATGAAGGCTGGTTAATCACGTGATTGCGGCAGGTGAGCCGTACGCGTGCAGTTGTAATTGTTTGGGGTAGTTTGCATGTATTGGGCCATTTTGGGCCAGGTGGATATGCATGCGAACTGTTGCTCATTATAAGTAGGAGAGGGATGTCTCCTGTTTAGATGAGAGAGCTGAGTACTAGGGTTTGTATTCTTTTGTTTGGAGTACTGTAACCAGACTACCCAAAAGAAATAAAAAATTAGGTTTTCCTCGCCCAGCCGAACGCATGGACAGAGTTCTTCTCTTGCAGCTACCGTAACCGCGATGCTACAGTAACTGTCGTTCTACCGTTCACGGGGAGGTTTGCTACAGTAGCTTCGCTTGGATTGCCCTGTTTTGTTCTTATAGATTGATTCATTATCCCTCTTGATTCAACGAGTTTAATCTTGGTTTGATCCATCCAAAACCTTCCTAGGGCATCAACTTAGTGTTCCTCAAATTTTTGTTGGTTAATCTTTTGTAAATTATGATTAATCACGAAATTAGGGTTTGCTTGATTTTCATCATAATCTATCATAGCAAGCTTTCGGGGTTCATAACTTTTGATCCGTAGGTCTGATCTAGCTGATTCCTTTTTTGTTAGATTCGTATTGGAATTTAGTTTCTGCAGTTCAAATTACAGGTCAATCCGACGGTTGGATCTCTAGGAATTTGCACTTTACCGAATGCATCTACTCTGTTTTGTTGAATACAAAGCAATTATTTGAGTTCGAATTGGGGTGAATTTTAAGTAGATCAAAAATTTGATTTTAGCTTCCGCGCAATCATTCACCCCCCTCTGATTGCTAGTTTAGTGTATATCGATCATACACGAAGACATTATTGAATTCTACAGGAAATTTTCTAGCTTTCTCTAGTTATTGAAATAATTTAATTCAGCCCATAAATAGCCTTAATATGTAATTTACCGTGGCTGCATCCAACAGAAATAGATTCTAGACAGCAGGGCTTCAAATGGCCATAACTTTTAAACCACTTAACCAAATTTGATGTTATTGATCTCTAATAAAACTTAAGACAATAATCTACAATTTTCACAATATCCAACCTCTGTGAAACTGAACAAAAGTACCATGAAATGCTACCCTAAAAACGCAGTCAGCACTGCTCGAGTCCAAAGATTACCTGCAATTAGAGTTTACTCTAACCAATCTAAATCATAGCACAATCTCAGGTAACGACTATATGACAGCCATGACACAAGAAACGATTCGATCGCAACCCTAACACAGGAACCCAAACACTCGAAACAACCTAGAGTTATACCTTAACTCGATGAATCGCTAGGAGGCCAAGGGGCTGCTGAGGCAAAGGTCGATGTGGAGGAGGATACCAAGTGGTAGGACACTAACGGGGAATTCGCCGCAGGGGAGGACGTCGAGGGGTGCAGCAGAGCGGGCGAGGAAGGAGGCGAATGGTTGTCGGGGAGGAAGCTGCGGGGTAGGTGCTGACGGGGAGGACACCGACGGGGAGGTCGCCATGGGGGAGGACGCTGAGGGGTGCGACCGAACGGGCGAGAAAGGAGGCGAACGATTTTCAATTTTGTTTGGCTGAGGAGTGCGGCGAGCACAAAACCTAGAATGATATATATACTTAGGGAGTGTTATCACAGACGGTTCTATTGAAAAACCGTTTGTGATAATCTAATATCACAAACAGTTCTATTTAAAAACCGTTAGTGATGACTCCCATTCACATCACTGACCGTCTGTGATATTCAATTATCACAGACGGTTTTGAAAAACCATCTATGATTATGTATAATATAGACTATTTTTTAAAACCGTCTATGATGAAGCATCTAATATAAGCCTTTTTGTAGTAGTGTATGAACATACAGGGACATAAATTGTTGCTAACATATCCTTTTATCAAAAGGAGTTCACCTAGTCAGTTACACCACATATGAATAGACTACTTTAATTTGTATAGTAATCTTTGCAATTATGCACTATACATATTGTGATTGTCATTCTCGCTCATACGTCAGATCTTCAATTCCTTATAAATCTTCATATAAATTTCTGAATTAAGTGACCCATATAAATATGCAGTCAGAACATTCATGAGTTTCATATTCTGATTCATGCATGCTGCCATAGATATCATGTAACAAAATATTGTGCTATCATCCATAACAGGAGAATAGATTTCATTGTAATTGATGTTAGGTCTCTGTGTGAACCCTTGTGCTACTAGTCTCGCTTTATACCTTACCACTTTATTCTTCTCATTCATCATGGTTAGCTCTACAAGGCTACCATTATCAAATAATGAAAGACAATAGTAATTCAATTTAATAACACACTAGATATGAATCTATGACTTTCTAGCAATTTTCAAAAAAAATTATTAATTTTCTAGACATAGAATCAATTTCTATGAACTAAAGCAACAGAAAAACATTTTCTACTAATTAAATAAATCCTAAAAACCTAAATATAATAACCAAAAAGTTTCAAGGGTTTAAACCAGAAATTTACATGTGGCGGAAGCCCTAAAACTTGAAAAAGAAAGTTATAAGGGTTTCTTTGCAAATTTACAACCCTAGGTAACTAATTTCATGGAATTAAGGACTTATTCATAATTCTATTATATTACAGTAGTTTTTATGTAAAAGTATCACCGTCCAGTGGTTTAGGGCCTTATCAGACCCACCTTTCTATCTGAAACCCGTTAGGCATAATAAACCTGATTGGACCGTTGATCTTGATGCTGATCATCACTTCAACCGCACGGAAGCAGCACCCACTCTTCCACATCATCTCCGATGATGACCTCGGTGGCACGGCTCACATGTCTGCCACAACAACGATGGCGGCAGAGCCTCATCCCTCTACTGACCTCGATAGTTTTAGCAATGGCAGCTCGCGTGTGCATGCACCATGCAAGGCGGTGGCATTGACCTTTAGCAGCGGTCTGACGACCCTTCCCCGACTTCGCCCTAACTCCGCTTTGGGTCGGCACTCCCCTGACTCCAACGAACAAAAGCGGCTTGGAGTCCTTTGCGCACGGCATAGCCATATGGCGGTCCAACATTGACCTGTCAGTGTTCTCCCTCAATGGAACGTAGTGATGATGTCTTGTCCCCACACATGGTGAGGAAATCAATGACAATAATCCAACTGACCCGTGCTCATGGCTCGACAACTATGGCGGTTTCGACGAGACATGCGCGCGTCATGTTGACCACAACACCCAACTGCGTCCACCACATAGCAGTGAAGGCGATGGCGTCCCAGGCTCGGCTGGCCCGATAGATGGACGATGGCCACACGGGCTCATCACAGTGAGATCGTTGGTGACAACCCATGCTCAGGTCGCGGCATCCTGCCCACTCTCACCATGATAGAGATGGCCTCTAGCGAACAACGCCACAGTGCAGTTTTGACGACATTCCGATGTCCTCGCTACGGCGAAGGACATGATAGCAGCCCGCACACAGCGAGTCTCGTCGGCCGGCCGACCGGTGACCATGCACAAGGTACCACATGATGCTAGTCATGCCATGACTGGATGGTGCCACAGCGCTGTCCAATGCCTAGATCTATTTAACGGCCACGCTAAGGCGTCATACAAACATCGATTACGCTCAGGCATGAATCGACGGCCGAAGAACCTAACGTATGCTAAGGCATGGTGAGAGCATCTAGGCCCCCTATTTTTTGTCAGTTATGCTTATTATATAGGTTTTGGTGTTGATAATCAACAAGCATACTCAGTATAAGCTGACAACAGCTATATTTGAAGAATAAGGCTAAGGTGTTTATTCTTAGTTTTGGTTTGGGAGTTGATTCAAACCATATAGCTAGAATAATTGTACTATTAAGAGGGATTATACACAAGTAATAATCTTGGTTCATATGCAAAAATCACTAAGATTACTTCACTACTACAGAAAAGCACATCATTGCCGGTTCCAAAACCCCATCACTGCCGGTCATTGACGTCGGCAGTGATTGGTCGGCGATGATACTCGGATTATCACTACCGGCTCAAGAACCGGCAGTGATAAGGATTATCACTGTCGGTTCTACCTACAACCGGTAGTGATATTGGACTATCACTGCCGGATCAAACCAAAATCCGGCAGTGATAAGGATTATCACTGCCGGTTATACATAAAACTGGCAGTGATATCGAACTATCACTACCGGGTTGTACCATAATCCGACAGTGATATGTACATATCAATGCCGGTTTTCTCCAAGAACCGACAGTGACAAGCTTGCATATTTTTTGTGCAATATATATATTTTTATACAATTGTTTATACAGTGTCCACATGTAGTATATAAAGCATCGTTCAAATCATAATTCAAATATATCCATGTATATATGAAGCATCGTTAAAATCATAATTCAAATATATTAAATTAAGCATCACAATATTTTGTTTTTACAATGATTTGTTTACAATTAATGTAGCTCGACTACATCTCATCCCATTCGCTTTGATTCTACAAGGACTACAATACGAAGAGTCGAAGTAGACATGTCACGTGTCTAGGTCGAAGGAATGAGGGCGATGAGGCTACTCGTGGAACTCGCCATTTGGATTGATGATCTCATCATGAATGAATCCGGCGATCTGTTCTTGAATTGCTATAATTTCATCGGAATAACTTATTGGTTCTCGCTTGGAGCTATTGCTTTTGAAGAAAAAAGGAAATTAATTAATGATGATATTTGTTAAATGAAAAAAATGCATCAATGTGTAATTACGTACTATGGCTTCGTTATAGCCGACACTCTCCGTGACAATTGAATGCATATTTGTACATACATAGTATGCACATAAATTGTTTCCGGTCTGCCTCATGCATGGAAAGTCATTTATTATTTCAAAAATTTCTGTATGGACGATAATCAACACTTTTCTTGCGATCGCATAAAGCCCCATGAATGATTTTAAATAGTAATTAAACTTAAATGCAATAGAATGGAATTTTGCTAGAGTAATAACGCAACAATCGAGTTTACTGCTCAAATGTCCCAAAGGTCTTGGTACAGATTAGTTTGTTTTCTCACGAGTCCAAGACAAAAATCACGCTAGCATCTAAGCTGGATGACGAGGAGGACCAGTGAAACTCGCACATATATGTCAACGTAGTCAATTACTCCCACATCGTACGTGTTACGCAAAAATAGTAAAACGATATTAGAAGTAAGGAGATACGTACTTGAAGTTATAGGGTAAAAGTACGGAGGTTTTGTATTGCAGCTTCAAAAAAGTATTAAATAAATAGTCTTCAACGACCTCTGGATTGTCGTTCACAAGCTTCTCGTTGACGAGCCCCGGATCTAGGAATGCTAGATTGTCATTGTTATTTCTTCTACATGTCTGTATCTCCATTCTACATAAGAAAAAAGTTAGACATGCAATTAAACAGTACAAAAATGCTCAACGATATACGGATAAACTTACAAAGTCCATAGTCTAAGTATATTCACGTCCAGGGCATCTTGCTGGTACAACATATACAGCTCCGTGAAAAGAACCCAGCAGATGTTATCCCCATTGTGGAAATCTTGCTCTGTGTATCCGATCGCGAACGCCCATACCATCGTTGAGTCTTTGCATGTACCACCGATGGACCTTGCGCAGCTTGTGTTGTAAGGTTGTCGAAATGAGCCGGTTCAACCAATGTTTTCCCATAATGAACTTCCACCTTAGACCGTGCGCCAGAGCATTTAGTTGAGCGGCATCTGCTTGAGCATCCCGCTTTAACGTGTCGGCACTAGCCGCCTGCAAGTATTGCTTTCTGGATATGCGCTCGTAGTCCGACATTTTACAAGGTTCAGAATCCTGCCCCGTCTTTTGCACTTTTGCCATACTCAAGAAAAACTTTTGCGCACAAGATCAACTTTAGTCTTCTTACATGATGGCACCTTTTAAAGTGAAATGTTACGCAGCGCTTACATGCTTTTTTCGTTCTTCTTGATCATGTCACCGATAATTTCTTCCGGGATTGTCCAGGTTCACAGATGGTTGAGATTTCTTCGAGGACGGTGCCGATCGCGAGATGTTCCCGTGTTCGATTCTTTTGATTTTGGCGGAGGAGTCGGGCTTTTTGTGGTTGGTGCCGCGGAGGAGTTGGACTTTTTCTGGTTGGCGGCGAGAAGGGCGGGAGGTCTCTGTGTGGAGAGTGCGGCTGATCATCATCTCCGTCACCCTCATCGTCCGAGCCAAACTTAATGAAGCTCTTGCGCCACGCGAGGAAGCCATGCACGTTTTCTCCTAGTTTTTTGTTTCCATCCTCGCCAGGGATCTCTACCTCTATTTTTCGGTATTGGCGGACTACACCGCCCACTTCGACCTGGCGAATCCCTACAGATGTCGAACAAGATGCAAAACCTGCGACTCTGGCATGGCCAAGCCCCGCCTCACCACCTTTATGGTAATGCCATGTGCGGCCAAATGTAGCTTGCACGTGTCGGTTCTTTGATGTCATCCACGGAAAATGCAGTCCATACTCTTGGAATCCACAGTGGGCGCGCGTTGCTCTTACGAGCACCGGACCGATGAGCTCGGGGCTTTCACTAGGTGGCGGTCGTGAGATGAGAGCTTTACATGCGGCTTGCTCTGACCTTATCTAGTTCCGCTCTGTTCCTCTAACGCCTCGCCACGGCATCTTTTATCCGACGCGTTCCAGTTGATCTTCTCTTAATCTCTTTGAACGCTTGTACAACCATGCGTCTGCGGGAAGGCCTCTTTCCACGTGACCAAACCAACTCCTCAGTGCGACACGGATGCTCCTTGTTACCTGGGCTACGGTTAGCTCGTCATTCTCCCTTCGTGGCGAGAAATATCCTTGGGAAGACTGCATGTGAGCATCTGTGATTCTGCTCAGCACTTCCTGCTCTCTATCGCTTCTAAAGCTTAAGCTGCCATCATCTGAGATAGTAGCACCCCTCCAAAGCAACCAGTGCTTCAATCGTTAAGCAAAGGGCCGTCGCAGGAATTATACCCTTGCGGGTTAGTTCTTCTTCGGACCGATCCCATGCTGGTATTTTCTTCACGTACCCTCCTGTTTCTAGTCTGTGAGGGTAAATATTCTTATCCGCGTTTGCTTTGTTCCTTTGACTTACTATGTGAGCTTCTTCAGACCTCTTGTACGCCACAAATTCATCCCAAAACTCCCTTAACTTTGGGTACGTGTCAAAATTCGGTGTTTCATTCTTTTTCACATAATTGTTGTTTAGTGCTGTCTTCCAATTCTTCCACGCTGTGATATAGGATGACTCCAATCTGCAAATAATTTAGGTAATGATTTAAATCGCATAATTTCGCTAACTCATTTTGCATTTTAGTACCAGTCTAGCCAGAAAAGACTACAAATTCATAGCAGGAAAGGCAAATTAAGCATCGAGTACTACTTGTAAGAGAATAAAGACTTCTTATCAGGACGCTACAGCTACTAGAGTCACTCCAATGGACGCTAATTTGTTAAACTCTCTACATAAGTAGAATTGCATTGACCGGCATGTTCAAGAACAATTTATCAATGGACTCGCTCCAATTTTTGCCGAAAACTTGCATGAGCCAATACACCCAAAATTTCACCACATTCACTAAAGACATTTTTCCTCCCATAAGCTAAATGAACTTCTAAAGTACAAGTACTGACAATTAAATCATCATCCTAAATAAATTTACCAAATGAACTATACAATTCATACCCATCCCGCTTAGCATTTCACCGTCGAATACCCACAATTCCTACTCTGCA
The DNA here is from genome assembly GCA_036346275.1 of Otatea glauca. Classification (NCBI taxonomy): domain Eukaryota; kingdom Viridiplantae; phylum Streptophyta; class Magnoliopsida; order Poales; family Poaceae; genus Otatea; species Otatea glauca. The sequence goes on along the minus strand of CM070719.1, from coordinate 12,335,930 downwards.
CAACATTTACATTTGCATTACAAGCCACAACCTAAAATCATCCCCCAGTTTATCCATACGAACATCTCGCTTCCAAAAGCACCACATAGAAAACCATCCAAATCCTACATACCAACCATCACCACCACAAAGACTCCCAGAATCTACAGAACGATCAAATGAACGACCAACCAAAAAGCTCGAGCAGCTAGGGTTAGGGTCCAGATGTAAGGCGGCGAAGAGTCTGCGCAGGCGCGTGTGATAGACATACCGATGAGTCTACACAGGCGCAGGCGACGAAGAGTCTGCGCAGGCGCAGGCGACGGCGGAGAGATGGCGGGGATGCGGCGCAGTGCGAGGCAACGGCCTGGGTGGCGAGGTCGAGGCGACGACGGCGCACTCCGAGGCGACGGCGGGGAGCTACGAGGAGGTGGCGGCGTTAGGTCGAAGTGGAAGGCGACGAAGAGTCTGCGCAGGCGCAGGCGACGGCGGAGAGATGGCGGGGATGCGGCGCAGTGCGAGGAGATGGCCTGGGTGGCGAGGTCGAGGCGACGACGGCACACTCCGAGGCGACAACGGGGAGCTACGAGGAGGTGGCGGCGTTAGGTCGAAGTGGAACTGAGTGGAGGGCGCACGGCGTTTTAATATATATAGGGCTGGACTATCACTGCCGGGTCACATTTATAACCGGCAGTGAAGTTGACTTATCACTGCCGGGTAATATGTAGAACCGACAGTGATACTTAAATATCACTGTCGGTTATGTAATTAACCGGCAGTAATACTTAAGTATCACTACCGGGTAATATATAGAGCCGGCAGTGATACTTACATATCACTACCGGTTATATCATTAACCGGCAGTGATAGTGGCCTTATCACTGCCGGTTAATGAAATAACCGGCAGTGATAGTGGCCTTATCACTGCTGGTTAATGATATAACCGGCAGTGATATGTAAGTTCAGGTCAATGAACTCAAACTTTCAATTTATTTCTTTTTCAGAGGCTGATTGCTTTGGGATTTTTGAAATCCTATGAAACTTCAGGACATGTAATATTTCTTTTAAATATTTCCCCTTGATTTTGACCTTTGTCTAAAATTCTAAAAATACAGATTGCTCATTGTTTTAATAGTTTTAATATTTTCTGTCGATGTTCCTCCATTGCACAGAGTCAGCAGGGTGTCTGAGCATTCCATCCTTCTTACGCTCTTCGGCGTGCCATCGTAGCAATTGGGCATGCCTTTTGTCGCAAACAATTGATTCAGACGGGGAATTATAGGAAAATACCACACCACCTTACGGGGGGATCTCATCTTCTTACGCTTCACCCCGACATCGTCATTATCGATGTCATCATCATTGCCCTTATACCGCTTTGCTTTGCAAACATCACAGCCATCCAAGTCCACAAACTCATTGCAATACAACATGCAATCGTTTGGACATGCGTGTATCCTTTGTACTTCCAGTCCCAACGGGCAGACAACCTGCTTGGCCTGATACGTACTTGTAGGCAACACGTTACCCTCTGGAAGCAAATCCCCCAAGAGACATAACAGCTCAGTGAAGCTCTTATCGGACCAACCATTGCTTGCCTTCAACTGCAGTAGTGTAAGCACGGTCTGTAATTTTTTGTGCTCCTCCTTGCAGCCTGGGTACAATGGTGTTGTGGAGTCCTGTACCATATGTTGGAACTTTTGAAACTCTCTTTCACTCGTGAAGTCTCCCTCCCCATCATGCAACATTTGATCCAGATCGTCGTCGTGGCTATCGACAAATGTATCTTCAACTGCCGTCATATCGTTGTCCCTGTCATCTTTAGTAATGTGTTGCCCTTCATGTACAATCTCATCTTCGCCGTGCTTGGTCCAACAGGTATAGCCAGCCTTGAAACCTCTTCGAAGAAAGTGTGCACGTATCGACTCTATGGTAGAAAACAGCTTCTGATTTTTGCAATCAACGCATGGACAACACATGTAATCCGCCAGATTCTTCGACTTAGCGCGCATGCGTTTAGAAAATAACTCACACCATTAAAAAACTCTGCCCCACAACGGTCCGTGTCATACATCCACCTTCGGTCCATCTATAATTAATTAAATCAAACATGACATAAGCATATAATTGCAAATAACAAATAATTGTAAACGATTAGATTTAAAAACCTATGTAGCAATTTTGACTATATTAAAATACATCAACCGAGCGTACACCGTTCACACCGAATCGATCTGAATTTAGCCTTATTTTCAGTCCGGCGTATGTTATCTTTTCACTCCGGACCATCATTTCTAGTCCGGCGTTAATAATTTCTTTACTCAAATCTTAACTGAGAACATGCCGTTTACGGCGAACCGAATTCTAAGTGTACGCCAGACCAACTTTTTCGATCCGGCGCAAACGTAATTCTCTCTGGTAAAACCAGCTACTTTCCCTTCTACGCCGGACCAACTTTTTCAGTTCGGCGCAAATGTTGTTTTGCTGGTATCCAAATAGAACAAAGCATGTGTACGCCGGACCAATATTGTCGATCTGGCACAAACTTACTTTTACCAGTCTTAACCTCCTCTCTGTACATGTATACGACGGACCAGTTTTGTCGGTCCGGCGCAAATGGGTTACACTAAGTACAATACTTCTCCACACTTGTGTACCCCGGACTAACATTTTCAGTCCAGCGTCAGTTACTTCTTCACACGACAGACCAACCTCGATAAATTCCTATGTACTCTGGCCCAATATATTCAGTTCGGCGCGTGCATATGTTTCATCATATCAGTCCGGTATGACTCATACACCTTAAAATACTTATAAAAAGGGGTAGCCCATGACTCCATATTTGTCATGTTTCTCCGGACACACTCAACGGGCAAATGGCAGGAACAACGGCTCTTTTTATGCTCTATATATACAGTGCTTGAGTTGACTTAAAAAAAGAAGACTTTGCACATACACATCTTTGACATTCTGAATACCGTTGACATCTTTCAAATCATTTACATCTCTTTGATCTTTAACATTCCTGAGCTTTCATTCCATCAAAGAGTTTGAGCTTCAACTCAGAAACCACAAACACTCATTCTGAACATTTAGAGTTCTTGCTCCAAGCTGAGTCTAGTTAGCATCTAGCTACTGAACCAAGAAGACAGGGCTTGTGGATAGTCTATTACTCTTGGAACTAGCTGTTCCTAGACGGTTGGAGAAGTTGTTGGTGCGACCTATCCAAAAGGGATTGTGGAAGGCCACAATTGCTGTGAAAGGTTGAGACTCACCTCACCGGAGTGGTGGAAGAGTCAAGCTAGTGAAAAACCAAAAGCCGTTGAGATTGGCTATTTGGTGGAGCAATACTTCTGAAGAAGTGCTCTAACGGGGACGTAGGAGATCGGTCTTTGAACCTCGGTGAAAAAATCCTTGAGTCGTCCTGATATTGGTTTATCTTTGTGTGTTCATCTTATTGTCAGTTTTCATTCAAGTTCTTCAATACTGATCTTACTGAAACTGAGTTGTGCTGAATCCCTATTCTAATTATTTTCTGTTGCTAATTCTTTTATTGAGAAAAGTTTTTCTTAAGACCTAAAAGTTTTTAAAGTTGCCTATTCACCCCCTCTAGGCCAACTTGATCCTTTCACATGGAAACAACACCGACCGCGTTAAGCCGTGAAACAATGGCCAGGGTTCGGTCGATGCTAATCCCACCTAAGGTGAGATATCAGTCAGATTAGAAGAATATAAAATTGGGGAGAGGCCAAATAAATCTGAAACCTGAATTGACCTAGAAAGCTCAAGCAACAACCTTTGAAACACAAATGGCCTTCATTCATTTTCACTCTCGTGTTGATAACGTGTTATGTAGCAAGGTTATTATTGATCAATCAAGATCGCATAAACACAATATCAGAACAAAAACACAATATACCCCTATGCGCCCACTTATATGTGGGAGATGAATATACTTTACTTACATGAGAAGAAAGCCAAATACTAGAGTAATCTATTGAAACTCTGACTCTAATTAGAAACCTATGCGCTTAGAAAAGCACCCACATATATATAATAATTTTTTCACAACAGTATGACGGAGAAATAATATTTTTGAGACATTGATTTGGAGGCTAACGCGTGCATGCAGTTTATGCATAGTAACATCAGAAGTGTCGTGGTGGTCCTGCCTTAACAGTACTTCCTCTATTGGGATAGGGTTTTTGTGCAGTTCATCTGGGGACTACAATTTAAACGGTCCTTAACTCTCGAGCCGTCCAATAAAGTGAATAAACGGTTCGGATGTTCAATAATGACTTGCTACTGTAGAAAATCGACACAAAGTTTTTCCTGCAACATTCTCGAAAGATCTGCTATCGCTTTTTGATCCAATGATCTGTACGCAACTGCTTAAGTAGTAGTCCCAACTGGGACTGCTTTAGATCTCTTTCCCTCCGTTGAGAGTCTTATACAATTAGAACGGTATACAAATCATTTTCTTTTACACTCTTTTCAATTTTACCATCTTTTTAATCCATATATAAATTTAAAATACATCCTATATTTCTCAACAACGAGAGTATAGTATAAGTACCGCTAGCTGAATAAACTTCTGAATCAAAATGTGATTGTGTTTTGCCCTGATTTTCTTTGTATGAAAAAGAAATGTGACCAAGATCTTGGAAGGAGAAAAACGAGAACAAGAAAACTATTTTTCATTAAATGGAAAAACTTCCTTTTTCATTAAAGAAGAAACACCTAATTTCCACGTAAAGCCATTATAACACTGTATGGGATTTCTACCGAAAGTTTGTTTTTGAGAGAACTCTACCCATATTTAAAATAGCAGTTTTATGAGTAATCGTTAAGGTTAATATGTTTAACTGACCATACTGTAGTGCTTTTTACACGAGGGAGTAGCTGGTTAACACATTTAATCCACAAATATTGGAATTCGAGCTTGGTCTTCGGCTAGTGCTAGGACAAAAATATAAATTCAACTGCTTGCCAATTTGATGTTTCCATTTCTTGACCATCAGTTGCATTTCGTTTGTAAGCGGCCATTGAAGATGGTAGGATAAGCATCAACAAGTGGAATCCTCTCGATCGATTGCGCGCGTCCCAACATGCAATAACACCTCGCGTACGTACACCGTGAAATAGTTGCTCATAAAAATAACAGGATCTGAAAATGTGCAAACATCGTTATAAATGTTCTCATTTCCTTCATTTATTTGGAGCCGCAAGAATCAATCAAGTCATGCTTTCTCCCTTGCGAGTAGTAAAAATGTAAGATGGGTGGTAGTAAAACAAAAGTGCTGTGGTGTGTCTAAAAATATTATGGGAGATGCTTCAATGCTTTTCTTTTTTACAATTGCACAACTATTAAAAGGTAGATGATGATTACTTACTTTTTCATTTGCTTCAAGATTTGTATAACTTATATTAGAAGAGAAAGTATGGAAGCACTGCTCAAACGTTATTATAACGTTTTTATATATGTGTTTTATGTGTCCATTCTTTTCTACTAGTTGTTTTAGACATACACATCATTTATAATACATTATTTTAATCGTTACTTTTATAAATATGTGTTAATAAAAAGTATTGAAAATATAATGGTATGAAAGTACTTTTCAAGACAAGTTTATTAATATTATTTTCATATGACTAATTTAAATACCTTTATATATTATAATAATTAAAGTTTTAAAAAAGTAACTACATGCATTCTCGCAAGGGCGACAAGTAAAGGTAAACAAAGAGTGTAATTGACCATGGCTGAAAGGATGGATTCCATTTTTACGGACTGCAATTGACAAGCACTCAATAAAATAAATCCATGTATGTATGTATACCATTATACAAGGCTCAGCGATTCTGCAAAAAAGTCCTCCGAAAAATTTGAAATTATGTTTAGGTCCTCCGGTCGGATTTTAATAGAAAAGATCCAAAAATATTGAAATTACGTTTAGGTCCCTCTACGGTTTACATTCAGATCCTCCTAGTGGTTTTTAGAAGAATGGACCCGAAAAAATAAAAATACGTTTAGGCCCTAAGAAATCGGTTTTTAGAATATCGGATCCGAGAAAAAACGAAAATACGTTTAGGTCCCTCCGCGGTTTTCTAAAAAAAAAGGTTTGCCGACGGTTTATAGCAATCCACAGATTAACGGAGAGATTCTGCACGCAGCTAGGCATGCCACATCAGTGATTTTGTGAAAAAGTCCTTCGAAAATTTTGAAATTATGTTTAGGTCCTTCGGTCGGATTTTAACAGAAAAGACCCACAAAAAGTTGAAATTATATTTAGATCCCTCTACGGTTTACGTTCAAATCCTCCCAGTGGTTTTTAGAAGAATGGACCCGAAAAAAATAAAAAAAATGTTTAGGCCCTAAGAAATCGGTTTTTAGCATATCGTATCCGAGGAAAAACGAAAATACCTTTAGGTCCCTCCGCGGTTTTCTAAAAAAAACAGGTTTGCCGACGGTTTATAGCAATTCACAGATTCACCGACAGGTACTAACGGCACATTTTAAAAAAAAAGAAAAAGAAAAAGAAAAATGGTATTACACAAAAAAACGAAAATACGTTTATTTTCTCTTGAAAACAAAAAGGCACAGATTCGCCGACGAGTCTTAGCGACCCATTTTTAAAAAAAATAATAATAACGGAATTACGCAAAAAAACGAAAACATGTTTAGGTCCTTTTGGGTTTTTCTCAAAAAAAAAAGATTCACCAACAGCTCCTAGTAGCCTATTTTTTAAAAAAGACTAAAAAACCGAAATTACGCAATTTTTTCCATAAATATCCATCGGACCAAATTTCGCGCAACGCAGCGTCGCGCGATCAAATTTTTCAAACTTCTTGCAGTGCATCGTTGTGCGACGAAATTTCGCACGACGCAGCGTAGCGTGTGACCCTGGCTAGTAGTTATAAACACCGAAAAGATCTAACTTTTCTTAGAGCACCTAAAAATATCTTGCTAGAGCAAGTACCCTCTTTTAGTCATGTCTAGCTAACACCATGTAAGAACTCTGTCATCTATATCACCAAGTGCATACCAATCAAACCCAATCCGATCAACATGGCAGCACTAAAGAAGAAGATAACTCTCAACAGTGACATTCCCCAGATAATGCAAAAGGTCTCACATTTGTGCCAGCACTACTCAGAATCGTGGTGTTTTTAGGGCTTGCTTCGCATCATCCATGCATATATATTAGGTCCGGACCAACAAGGGCAGTGTCTCGCTTTTCCACCGCATTCTTATCTCTTAGGAGTATGTCATGTCCAAGACGATATTAAATCGTGCTATATATATAAATTCTATCGGTAATTCATATGCTTCTATGTTTTCTCTCTCAATACAAGTTGTATAAATTTTAAAGCAAGTGAAGAGGTAAGTAATCACTATCTACTCTTCATTCATGCAATAATATTTATGCAACATTAAAAAGAGAAATGCATAGAAGCACCTTTGGTCAAGTTATTGCAGTGATTTTTAAGCTTTAGGATGTTTTCCACAGCATTTTAATTCTCAATATAAACCTGCCAAAGATAAGAAACACTTGACAAATAAAAATAAAAGAACATATTCATTTCATTTCCAAAATCACCACAATACTATATAGAAAGGCTTTGCTAAAATCGCACATATACGAAAATAAATTCTAAACCGGAATGACAATTTTATAATCTCCATTAATATGATCCACAAAATTTAAATATTTTATAAAAATAATAATCATTTTTATTTTTATTTTAAGAAAAAAAAACTTTCATGGCGACGTTACTTCCCTCTGACACGCTACCCCACACGGTACGGCCAATCAGGTGAAGCCCATGACACGTCCATACTCCGCAGTGTTATCCCGAGTAGTCCACGTGTACATTTTCAACCACTGACTTATGGGACCATGTACAGCTCACGTGGGCCTGATGACGCCAATATCTTATGAGCTGGCACCGAGATATGCTCAGTGAGCAGGCTCCTTGGGCAAAACATTTCAAACGTCCATACGCTGACATGGGGGTCCCAGCACCAAGAAACTGCTAGGTTCACTTGGCGTGTAAGGTGTCGACAAAGAATATTTTAGCTATACAGCTAATCATTTTCTTTTGCGACTTAATTTCATTATTTTTCTTGGTAAACCTCCTATGTTTCAGACTGAAAACTGACCAAAAATTTTCTATTTCCATAATCCTTTCAACGTATTTTTCAGAATTCCAATTTAGTATGACGGTATGACCTCTACTCTAGTTTAAAAGTATTTATTAGTAAGTTTATATCATCTTAAAATCTTATACTGACGTACCTACCACGGTCATCTATTAGAAAATTGAACTTGTCTCCATGTTAAGACCATCCAAAATTTCCAGGTGTTGCGGTAATTACATAATAAACAATTCAATTTCTTTCGGATGTAGAAGAACACCTTCTTTCTAGACGGGGCCTGATCGAATCGTGTAGAAAACACCGATACAAAAGTAAATCACTCCCTCCTTCTGTATCTGTGCTGTAAGCCAAACTAATCGATACTGTAACCGGTACAGCTAGTATGTCTCATTTTGCAAAAAAAAAAATGGTATAGATTAGTTATACCGTTTTGATACCAGTTAATATCAGCTATACCAACAAAATAGATAATGCTATCTATTAAACTCATTGAATTATATGTTAAATTTAATCTTACCACTATATATTTGAATTAATATTACAAGTGAAATTTGATATGTATATAATTAAAAAAACATATATTTATAAATATTCATTGTTATATTAAACTCTCAAACAGCAGATGAGTACGAGCCAATGCCAAAATGTACGGTTCCATCAGGTTCGCCTTATCGAAATGGGCAGGAAAATCGGGAGGCCGGTGATACCGAATCGGCGAAAATCATGGAAAATTGTAGGGTTTGGAATTCAAATTCAAAATCAAAATCGGAGTTGAACCGTGCCGGCCTGGACGAAAATTGGTCGAAAATGATCGAAAATCACCCAGTTCATGCCGATTATCGGCCGATTTTCTCCAAAATCGTGATAGACTGAAAAATGGAGGGAAAAAAGTGGGAAAAATTCCAGAAAAATTAGTATAAGGCATAAAAAGGCTAAAAAATAGAAAAATGTTGGAAATGCAGTAGTACATGTTTTGCAACAATAACACAACTATAAATAAACAGGAATAATTTTTGAAAAATTTCGGCATGACCTTTGCTATATTTTGGACAATGTGAAATTGTGAAATAGGCATGTAGAAGTAATTTGTCAAGTTGTCAACAAATAATACTTCATTTCAATGCATACACAAATCAATCGATCAAGTCCACATTTCAGTTACATTCATTTCAGTATCAAAGCAAATGATATTTAAATTGAGCCTTTCTCACCTAAAATGAATGTTCCCACTCGACATAGCTTCGTCGGTCTTCCATTATTATACATATGCGGATATGCCATGGTGTGTATCTACATGTATTGCTCGATGTTAGTAAAAAAAATCGAGTTGGAATGAAATAAAACATACAAATGAAACATTACCTTAGATGCTACGGGTAGTATTGTTGGTTATACACTTGGTTGGGCATGTTGTATTCTTCTGTGAACATCATCAACAAACCTCGTGTAGCTAGCAACTCCACCTTATATTCATGCTAGCTTTGCCCCGTCCACGGGCTAGTCGTTTCCCACTGTTGGTACAGCATAGCATAAAATTGTGGGTCTTACCACTCATATACCCATTTGAGTGGCAGGTTGTGTGGATGAATCCAGGATGGAGTAGTCATATGGACCATATGAGTCATAACTGTCATGCGTCTCGACGACGCTGCACGAGCTACAGCTATATCACGGTGCATCACGGCTATGTCGATGGGCCCTCCCCTTAGCTGTAGTAGTCGTCCTGGGTGATTGTGGAGCCCTATGGTCTCTGTCCTGTGTGGCATTAGTGTACTGGGACTCCCTTATAAATTGTATAGCAACAGGAGCTTCTGAGTGAGAAGTGGGAGGGATGGAGGCATCAGCAGGGGCCTAACCATCATCAATGTCCGTCTTGGAGCTACCGTCATTGAATTCTTGGTACGACGAGCTCCGATGGGCTGGGAGTACTATCAGTTGAGTCATCATTCCCTACGTATTATGCCTGTTGTTTGGGAAGCTTCCCCTTTCCTTTTGAGGGAGCTCTCCTTTTTGCTTGCTCCCTCATCGGCACTATTTGGTGTTTCCTCTTTCCCACATGAGTGTCCTCCACTGTCGTGTCTGCCCATTCGGGGATGATTGTAACCCCAGTATCCTTTCGCAATGCAAGAGAGTATATCGGATCTGTCATGATGTGTGATGGGAGAGGGGTGTCACTCTATCTCTGTGTCCTCCTCATCAAGTAATGGGTCAGCATTGGACCTCCCTTTTTCCGTCCACTGCCAGATTGGATTTTCTATGTCACATAGTGTGAGCTCCATAAGGCGCTGAAATGGATCGTCTTCGGCTGTAGACTTGTCACTTTCTTGTTCTTGAATTCTTAGCCGCAAGTTGTAGTTCACATAGACCAACTTATGGAGCTTCTTATATGACAGACAGTTGCGAATTTTGGTGTGGATGAATGCGAACTAGCTCCAATTACGCTCGCAACCACGGGAAGAAGCACAATGGGAAATGATGCGCTAAGCCAACTATTGGAGCGTGGGTGTGTCTGAACCGAAAATACCCCATCAATGTGCTATAAGTAATGGAAGATAACAATTAGTAGGAGGTGGTAATACGAGATTGCCACTATATTTAAGATAATATAAGGAATATACCAGCGATAGTTTTAGGATCATGTGCCATCCTCTCGGCTAGCACAGTAGAGAACGATCCAACCTTTCTTCTCAAAAGATTGGCCTCGTTGAAAGTTCAAACTCTATTAAGTTGGTTTTGGTGTTAATGACAAATATAATATTGAGACTAACTCTTTTGATAATCATAATATTGAATAGTCTCAATTGTTAATTAATGGCAAATCTTTTTATGAGACTAACTCTTTTCTTAAGCTTATTCTTATTAGTCTCTTTTGGATGAAAAAGATGGAAATATCAAAGGTATGCATTCGAGTTCATATTATCATATCTTATTGCATTCCTTGGATATAATATTCATGATCATATTGATAAATCCAAATATGAGACTAACTCTTTTATTGAGTATATCTTTGATTAGTCTCATCTCATTGAAAAATGAAAAACCCAAGGTATGCACACGTATTTATTTTATGATATCTTAATGCATATTTTGGATTCAAGTTAAAGGATGAACTCTATCATTATTTAGACCTCATGAGTGCTTTAATATTTCAATTCCATATATACATGAATGCACACATTTAGGAGGAGTTCATAATTTACCTTGATGTTTCAATAGTATTGATCTAATTCATCTTTCTATATCAAGGATCATTACTTTGAAACAACCCCTTGAGTATATTTAACTTGTGTAGTTGTAGTATACTCATGAAAATATAGGATAAACTCTAAAGCAATCAAAATTGATTATGTGCATATTGATTCTAAGTTCGATTATTTATATGCACATATTAAATGGAGTTTATTATATTGTCGATGGTATTAAGAGTATTGATCCCTTTCCACCACTCCAACATAATTTGGATTATTACTTAGTAACCATCAAAATGAGTATATGAAACTTGTGTAGTTAATATATACTCATATCAATTTAAATGAAATTTAAATTGTGTTCGGTTGTCTTTCAATCAATCAAAGAACGTTTCATTATGTATTGATGGTGTTTCTTCATTGGTTAAGGACAAGCGGAAAGTTCTTGAGTATAATGAAGCATTAGTTGCATCAAAATACTCAAGACACCTTTAAATCATTCAAATTGATTAGAGTTATGATCAATCGATCATAGGGGCATCTATTATGTGTTAATGGAGTGCAATTGATGATTGGGGCAACCGTGTTTGTTGGACTAACAATCTTATATGAGTTGTGAAGTAGATTGAGTCCAAGAAAATGAAGAATCGAGAAGAAGAAGTCATCATGTATTGATAAGCTTCAATGATGGATCCCGAAGTGAAGTGAAGCTAGAGAAGGTTCCTCATGTATTGATGAACAAAAACAAAGGACCCCGCTTGGAGAGAAGATGATGAAAATCATAAAAGCTCCAAGTGGATGTGCTAGAGGCAAAGGTATAACTAGCTAGGGCTAAGGATGTGTTCCTAGTCTTTTACCGGTCTAGGTGTTTAGATAGGAGACCAAGTTGCTAGTATAAGTTGTCGTACTATTAAGAGGGGTCGAGTCTTATAGCTTGAGCTTCATCATGTGTGGATGAACTCAATCCGGTTCACTCTACCTCACTCTCTTGGTTGGTTCTTACATGAGCTAGGTATTTGCATGTGTTGCAAATAAGGGAGCTCATGCTTGCTTCTTATTGAATCTTGATTTGGTTTTTGCATAGAGTTATGGATTTGCATGTGTTGCAAAAGAGAGATAGCTTATGCAAGTTGGTTTAAGTGGTTGTTTGTGTGGAGCTAGATATTTGCATGTGTTGCAAATAGAGAGCTCATGCATCGGAGTCTTAGCTTATGACTTGATCATGTGTTGATCATCACAAAGACTAAGATAGGTTTATACTTTATATTTGCAAAATGAGTTTTTTTACAAAATATGGTTTAATTGAATCTTATCTTAGAGCATGTGAATAGGGTTTATAAATGTGTTTGCAAATTAGTTTGATCATGTGTTGATCATCACATGGCTCAAAGATATGATCTTGATTGCTCTTATTTACAAAATTTATATTTGCAAATGTGTTTTGCAAAATATTGGTGTTCATGCGTTTGATATTGGAGCATGTGATTAGAATTTGCAAATGTGTTTTACAAAATTATTTTGATCATGAGTTGATTATCACATGGCTCAATATTTGATCTTATTGACTCTTTCTAGATTGTAGTCACGCTCTTGATCAAGTATATGTGAGGGATTTCGAGAAATCAGATTTTAGACTTGAAGGACTACATTAGAGTCTTTGTTTTTGTGATATTTAAAAATATCTATTGTTGCTTAAATCTTTAAAATGGGTGGAGATTGTAGTCCTCGTGATAAGCTTCGCAAGAGTTTAAGATCACCTAAATCGGAATTTGGTGTAAAAAGTTATGAGCGTTTTGGTGGCAGAGGAGGCGGTATGACCGGGAGCACTTCGGCCTGAAAATTCCAAAGAAGGGGTATTTTGGCTGAAGGGCAATTTTTGGGGTCCAGTATGTGTCGAATATCTAAATATGGGGTATGAGCACGTGCAGGATACGCAAAAGATATTTTCTAATGACGTATAGAGACTCCAGATATCACGAGGCCAGTTCTATGGGATGAGATATGCGCGGAAAGGATAATTCCATATTAGGAAGGACTTGATCATATCCTCTTTACGAGGAAACCAACTCGAGTACGCCTGATATTCAGGGAAGTTTGGATATGCTACAAAGATCACGCGACGATGGACTCCTTATCGGCTACGATCTGGTACTCTAAACCGACTACAACTCGACTTGAGACCGGGCTACCCCGACTATATAAGGCTGGGGGTAGGGGTCCTCAAGGGGGAGAGGAGAAAAACTAGAAGACTTCCAAACCATATGAAGAGAAGACTTTGAGAACTTTTATGCAGAGCAACCAGGAGTCGACGACCCGTGCTTTGTCAACCTCCAACCTTAGCTTAGTCTTAGCCTAAGTTCAACCTTCCTTATAACAAGGGCTAGACACATTACTCTGTATTACATCCACCACATATATATATCATCCACACAAGAAGTAGGGTGTTACTCCGTCGAGGGGCCCGAACCTATCTATATCGTGTGCCTTCGATTTTGTGCTTGACTCTGATAACCCGAAGGTACCCGAAAGTATAAGTTTATTGTCGATTTCTAACCTTCGATAGTATGACCGAACTCCCTCCGGTATGATCGGATTTTCTGAGTAACGGCTAGTTTTTACCAGTCGTTGGACCAGAGGTCGGTCATACCGGCCCTAGGGCGGTATGACCAGGTTTTCTGGGTATTTTTGCCCAAGTTGCCCCCAACAGCTAGTTTTTCTTGTGGAGGCTATATAAGAAGCCTTGGGGCTAGCATTTGGTTGTTGCTATGGTTTTAGAGAGTTTATTGCTCTTTGTGATTGAGTTGTGCATGTGTTGCATTATTTAATTTGGTTTTTGAGCTAGAAGTGACCTCTAATTGTATGTGTTGCAATTAGGAGTGGATTGAGAGCCTCTTGTGCATGTGTTGCACTTGAGGGGAGCCTTGTGCATGTGTTGCACTCGATGATCACCATTGTACATGTGTTTTACTTAGTGGAGCTCAAGCTAGAGGGCTTGACTTGTTTCTCTTGGTGTTTACCGACACCTAGACGGCGTGGAGGCATCGTTGGTTCGGTGACCTTCTAAAAGAAGATTATGAGAAGGCCCGACGAGTTGTGAAGGTTGGAGCTCACCTACCCGGAGGGGGAAAGAGCTATTCGAGGCGGGTGCTCAATTCGTGGAGCCAGTCCAAAGTATTTTGGGCTTGCTTCAACATGAATTAGGGGAGATCGGCAAGTCTCCGAACACTACAATAAAACATCAGTGTGTCTCTTTGTGTTTGCTTGCAATTCTCTATTTACATTGTTGCAATTTACATTCCTAGAATTAAATTGCTTGATTGTATTTGGGATTGCTTATTCTTGAGTAGAGACATAATTAGCTAGTGCACTTAGTGAGCCTAGTTGTCTTAGGCTTTAATTGTCAAAACCTTAGTTTATCGTTTCCGCATCTTTTATCATTTAGGTTTAGACATAAGGGTACTTAAGCGAGATTTTAATTAATTGTAGAAGAAAATTTTAAAGCCGCCTATTCACCCCCTCTAGTCGACATCCTCGATCTTACACTCGTGAAGACCTCGTATTGCCATATTAGTATCAGCAGAAAAGCTTCAAAAGCATCTCGAAGATTTGGCAAGAAGGAGTTGGTCGTCCCATACGAGTAATGCGTTCGGGGGTTCAAGGCAGTAGCTGCATGAAATTAAAGGAAACATGTTATTATAAGTATTTGCAAGTACATGATATTTTGTTAAGAGAGAAGAATGTATTACCAGCGTTCATATAAGTATCACGTATTAGGTCGCCAATTCTAGGGTCTAAGACATTTTTGTATCGCTCGAAAGTAGCTAGAGAGTCATGGAACAAGCTATCATATTCTTGTCGCGTTATATTATACTGCAGTATCACTTCGCTCAATGTAGGAACCCTGTCTTGGTCGGCGAAACGTAAGAAGGTGTACAATGGTTTCACCGATTTAACAACCGAACAAAGCTTGTCCTACCACTCCAAGCTTGATAGGCACCCATACACGTACCTCCTGTCCACAGTATTAACAAAGCGCGATGACAGAAATTCCTCTGACGCCATCCATTGCAAGAACTTGTCCTTGCGACGAAGGAAACTGTCCAGAAACATGTAGTTTGTTCTAAAGCGAGTAGCATTCCACTTGCTTAACTCGCCCCCAATGTGCTTCTTCATCATGGCATGAAGCTTTGAATGATTGTAAATCCATCGTGCGATTTTTCTAGCACTCTCAATGACAGCAGCGTAGTCAGGGAACTCTCTAATTTGCTTTAGCATCAAATTAATCGTGTGGGCCAGACAAGGCTGCCACACGATATGGCGGTACTCACGTGCGATGAGCCTGCATGCCTTCTTATAGTTCGCACAATTGTCCGTGACAAGTTGTATAACATTTTGCGCACCAACCTCGTCGAGCATTGAGGTAATTTCCTGCGTCAACAAACAAAATGAAAATCTCCATTACTTCATGTGCGATTCAAATATATATTAGAATAGGAGCAATGAGAGCAAGTATCTTGCGCAAGTACGACGAATCTTGACTTTTGCCCACCGCATCAACTAACATGTGGAAGAACATGATACCATTGTAGTATAGCATGAAGTTTATAATGCTTATGCGTGTCGACCTAGTCCAAGAATCGCACATGATGGTTACGCCATACGTAGGACATTCCTTCTTGAACTTCTTCATCTTTTCATTTATATCCGCTTCGTTGGCGCCTAAATACTTGCCGTCTTTTCATTTATATCTGCTTTTGCTACTTCCTTCTTGAGCCTCTCCTCCCTAACTCCCTTCCTCTTGTCCTTCGTCCTGTCTAGCTCACGCTGAAAGAACTCGCGAACCTCCTTTGGAACTTGACTGCATTGGACGATATTTCCACCACGCCCTGCCAAGTGGTGCTTCAATCGAGTTGCACCGCCCCCTTTCTTCTCTTGGTGACAGTACTTGAATCAAAAATCGGTCCCTATCTTACTGTCGTGCTCCCACACAACATCACCCTGCTCTACCATCTACTAATCAAAACAACAAGAAGTCACCTAATAGCAAACATCAAATCATTACATTAGAGCTGAGTCATTACATCAATTCATTACGTGCTACCAATAAAAGGTATTGTGACTAGGCTTGAGCATAGTAACGAGAAAAGCTACATTAACAACTCTAATGTTAGGAATAATTTAACACGGACATATATAAGCAAACATGTATTGTATGATGAATATAACATATAGCAAAATACCAGTCCCATCTTTCGTAAGCAAAGCATGTCTACAAGTTCAAGTTACTTGCATTGTCACACTAACACAACATGCACTGCCATACTAACATAACATGCATTGCCATAAACCTAACCCTAACACTAACACCTTGAGGTCCTTGACTAACCCTAACACTAACACGGTAACACCTTGACTAACTCTAACACTAAACCATAGGCCTAACCCTAACACTAACACAACATGCACTGCCATTCATTCACAAATAAACCATAAGCACATGCTAATGAGCATAATCAAGTGACACACCTCACAAAAATTAAAAAATCACGAAAATTTACCGAAAATTGGTCGGTTTCCCTCGAAAATCGACTGAATGCTGACAATTTTCCACACGGTCACGGCTGGGTGGTCTCCCTCTGCAGATCGGGCGATTTCCGGACATAATCGGCCGATTATCGCAGCTCCGGCGGCGATTTTCCGAACTTCTTTGCCGGATCTGGCCGGAGTACGCCTGCTCTGGAATGAGCTTCTCGCGGTGAGCTGGAGCAATACTTGTGCTCGAACTGACAGCCACGCGCGACGCCCCTCATTTGTGACCAAGCTGGACCGGGCCGAGTGGCCTTGCACTGTTTGTGCACGACCCATTACTATTTTTGTTTTTTGTTTTTTTTTGCATTTTTCATTTTGTTTTTCATGTTTTGACTCAAATCCGTCTCTAACATTCGGAATTTTTTGAAATTTTCATCTTAGAAATCGTAAATATGTTAATACTAATTTTAGAAAATTTCAGGATAAATTTTTTTAAATTGAACTTAAATCTGACCGATTTGCCGACCGTTCACGAAGCCGAGGCAGATGGTACAAGCGATTTTCGCAATTTTCGGCCCAATATCGACGGTTTTGTTAACCTTGCGTTCCATTCCAATATCCAAACCGCTGTGGCTTCCGAGGCGTGTACAAGTACGGCTGTAGCACTAGCAGCAGTAGCGCAGTACCACGGCGCCGAACGAACCAAAGTCAGTGGGCCCCTATCTCCCGAAAACAGTCGCTGACAGCACGGGCCTACCGGAAAGGCGACGACAGCGAGTCCCTCTAAAACTAATCCAAATCAATCGCTCCGCTCTTTGCCTCGGCTGGGGTGCGACGACCCCCCGGTGAGTTTGACCCTTCGTCGGTGAGCAGCGACCGCCAGGCGAGCTCAGCCTCGTGTGCCGTATGCCCGTATATATAGCCGCGTGCGTGCGTCCGCGGAGAGAAGGCAGGAGCCAGGAGGAGGAGGTGGATCGGCGCAATGGGGGAGTCGAGCGGGTCGGGGTCGGTGTCCGTGGACGTCGAGCGGATCTCCTTCGGCGGCAAGGTTGCAGAGCCTCTCCTCGCTTTCCTGCTTCCATTTCATTCTGGGGAGTTCTCGGTTTGTGTTTTTAATTTTCGGTAGGAATTCGTGGCCTCTTCAAATGGGATCCACGGTGGCGTCCTTTTTTTTCCGAGATGTTTCGGGTTTCTTTTTTTCTTTTCTTTTTCCTTCGATTTTTGTTGGCTTCCTCCTCCTTGGTTCGTGTGGTGGGAGATAATTGTTTACTTCTTTTTGTTTCGAAATGTTTGCTATTGTGAACTGCAGCTTACCTTTTGTTTTTTGTTTGTTGCATCGTCAAATGCCATTTTTTGGGATTGTTTTTTCAGCTCTATCCGACCAATTTTGTGGTATTTGGAGTAATTTTCCGACAACCAATGATGTTCTTTCTGTTGCAGCCAGCTATTTTTTATAATTGATCATCGTAGTGCTTAAGAAGTCAATGTTAGTGAATGGAAGCATGCCTGCATAGAATTTTACACTGCTAATTTCATTTTCCCAGTTTATGCTAAGGCGTAATACAGCTTGAGAACAAGCACAGCAAGCGATTTACTAAGATTACCGTTTCTTCAGGCAATTGCTCTGCTATCTTTGGTGATAAATTTGTGAAGCTTACGCTGTTTCGCTTCCAAGTTAAATTTTGTTTGAAGTGATGATCCCCAATGCTAGTTACTAAATGCGTGCACACGCCTTTCACCAGGAGCATCAAGTCAGAACGAGATGTGGCTCTGTATCTGTCGCGGTATATGGAGACGAAGACAAGCCCGCGCTGATCACATACCCAGATGTAGCATTGAATTGTAAGTGTCGTCAAATCTTTTTCTAGGTTTCTTGAAGACTCCTTCGTGTCAAAGAATTCACTAATTAATCACCATCCATGTGTGGCTAATGTGCTACTTATCCCGCTTCACAGACATGTCCTGCTTCCAAGGATTGTTCTTTTGCCCTGAAGCGGCGTCGCTGCTGCTTCACAACTTCTGCATATACCACATCAATCCTCAGGGGCACGAGGTCGGTAGTGTTGGTACGAATCAGTCACGCGTTATGCGGGGTTTCTGTTGGTTATGTTGCTAACGTGTTCTTTCTCATGACATTTGTTAAGTGTCTTCCAGTTGGGAGCGGCTCCGATTCAGTCTAATGTTCCGGCTCCTTCTGTTGATGATCATGCCGATCAGGTTGCGGATGTGCTTGATTTCTTCGGGTAATGTACTGTAACATCAGTCCAGGTTCATTATATTCTTAAGATTTAGAGGAATATGATTTTGGACGTAATTTTTCATTTACAGTTTAGGATCTGTGATGTGCCTGGGTGTTACAGCTGGTGCCTATGTTCTCGCTCTATTTGCGGTAAGTGTTTCCATGAGTTGTGTGACTTTTGAGGTATCAGACACAGAAATTTAGGGATAATTGTGTGTGTCCCTCTGGACCTCACACCCTTTATTTATACCTAATGACTTGTGATCGGATGCCTGCAACATTTTTTTCCTACACGTGAAACATTTTTTTTTCTACGTGTGAAACATTTTTCCTTCGATAACCAGTAAAAATGTACGCGCGAAATAAAATGTTGCAGACGTTGAAAAAAAATGTTGCAAATGTTAAAAAAAATGTTGCAGCGAGCGTCCGACGAAATGAACAGTAATCGGACGTCCGGACGCTAGTATCACCCTATGGAATTGCTAGTAGCCGGACGTCTGATTTTTCTGGATGCTCTGCAACATTTTTCTCTACGTGTGAAATATTTTTTTTCTTACGTGTGAAACATTTTCCTTCGATAAGAGTAAAAATGTGCTCGCGAAAAAAATGTTGCACGAAGCATCTGATGAAGCATCATCAGATCGAACGTTCGGCTCTTAGTAAACGCCTTATTTATAGTGCCAATATTACAAACAGCCTCCTATGCTACACTTAATACTAACTGACCAGCATTAGAAAGTCTCTCTTTTGAGCCTGCGCTGATAAGAATTTCTGTTCGTTGTCATAGACGAAATATCGGGAGAGGGTAATAGGCCTGATGCTGGTTTCCCCTATTTGCAAAGCCCCATCATGGAGCGAATGGTTGTACAATAAGGTACCTTCGTCTTTTAGTAAGATTTTATCATTTTCTCTCCTGCCGTAATGCCGATGATCAGCTATGAAATGATGAACATACCAGGTATTGTTAAATTTGCTTTATTATTACGGCACACGAGGTTTGGTCAAGGAATGCTTGCTTGAGCGATACTTCAGCAAGGTAGCTTCAGATCTCAATATTCTCAGCTTGTCTACCTGAATCTCATGAATTACAGTTTCTATTCAGTTTCGTAGTCTTACAAATACAGTTTCTGCAGGAAGTACGTGGCAATGCTCAATATCCTGAATCGGACATCGTGCAAGCCTGTAGAACTGTTAGTTTCTTATTTTTCTTTTCAGATTTTGTCTTATTTGGAAAACAAATCCGAAATGACTTTAGGTCTTGTACATTTGTTTGGTTATCAAATCGTAAATTCGGGAGGTGATATTTCTTTTTATGCAGTTGCTTGATGAGAGACAGGGTGAAAACATCTGGCCGTTTCTTCACTCAATAAATGAGTATGTATAGTTTTCTTATTTTGTTCGAATCAAAGACATTATTATTTTTTATCTGTATGCTCATATAGACCTGCCCTACACCAGGAGGCATGACTTGACTGACGCATTGAGGAAGCTCCAATGCCGTACACTGATATTTGTGGGAGAGAATTCACAGTTCCATGAGGATGCCATCCATATGACAACAAAGTTGGACCGGAGATATTGCGCGCTAGTTGAGGTACTATATAAATCCATGCTTTGCCATTTACTGATAAGAGCATGTGTGAAGCAAAAAACAAGTACTTAGGATACATTGTGAGCTAACTGCAGGTTCAGGGTTGTGGCTCGCTTGTAACCGAGGAGCAGCCGCATGCGATGCTGGTGCCAATGGAGTACTTCCTCATGGGATACGGGCTTTACAGACCGTACCAGTTGAACAGCAGCCCTCGCAGTCCATTAAGCCCGTGTTGTATATCCCCGGAGCTGCTATCTCCTGAGAGCATGGGAGTGAAGCTGAAGCCGATCAAGACTCGAATCGCTGTCGATTTCTAACACAGGCAAAGCCTCAGGAATAGGAATGAACTACCTACCTTACAGCTCAGAGAACCGGAGACAGGATGGGCTGGTTAAACAGAAGATGTAACCCTATTTGGATGAGTGGTAATTTTTTTGGAAGGTTTTGGGATTTAACTCAAATTTGAATTAGATCTTAAAACATTACAATAAAATACCCTTAATCCAAACACCTCCGTAGGGGGAGCAACTTTTGATCATACCTCGCGGATATACCCTGGCAGTGACCGTTTTTTTATTATTATTATCATGGATAGCCTATAATCTACATCAACGAGGCATAACAGAGAGAAATTTGTGTAGGGATTATGTTATGAAAATTGAGATGGAGAGAAAAAATGTGCGGTTATAGGGGTACATATAAAGGGCTAGGAATAAGACTTATGAATGGGGTGAAAATCAAATCAGAATCGATTGTGTCTGGTTGACACCATGTTTGGTGTAGCTCATGCCTGACCCTAGCATCGATCATGCCACATTTGCTATTAGACGGTGCAGTTTTCAACACGGATACGCTACGAATTCAGATTATACTTTAACAATCTCCACATTGAGCCGATAAATTCCTCTAATCAAAGTAGCATAAACACCTTGTACGTCAAAAGTTCATAGGACCAGTGAGTGATACCAACTAAGCAAAATCCAAACTTAGTGGCATGAACTGGCTTTGTTAATATATCAGCTAGATTATCATGAGTACTTATCTTACTAACTTCAATGTCATCTTGAGCAATGACATATCGAATGTAATGATATCTGATATCAATGTGCTTCGTTCTCTCACAGAACATCTGACCATTTGTAAGGCATATAACATTCTTGCTATCAAAGAAAACATCTTTTGCAGGACGTACTTTCACAAAACTCACTAAACAAACCTTTTAGCAGCTTCTTTGCAAGCTTTAGAAATAGCCATATACTTAACTTCTGTAATAGACTAGTAAGGTTCCCGTGCGTTGCAAAGGAAAATCAAATGTCATGCACATTTTCTTTCGCTTTACATGATCCATTTGCTTGAAGATCTTTTTGCGGTGAATAATCTTCTTCTAAATTGGCAACTTGAACAGCTACCAAGTGGCATTCTTCTCAATAGATTGCATCTCATCATGCATAGCAGTTATCTATCTTTCTAAATCACCAGAAGAGATAGCCTTTGAATATATTAAATGTTCTACAACATCTTTAATTTCTTCTACCATATTTAAACAATAAACCACAACATTGACTTCTTCGATCAATCTCTTAGGAGCTTGAATATTTCTCTTAAGTCTATTGGCTACAATGGAACATTGTGGCGGTTGCACAATAACATGAACAACCTATATGTTTTCTTTTTTGGTTTCTGATGTAGATCCTGGATCAATAACACGCTCCACATGCACATTTCATTTCTGTGACTTCTCAACGGGAACCAAATTTCTTAGATTTTAATAATCTACTAGAGAACCAGACCATATCTCAACCGGAGTCTTCTTATCTATTGTCAGGTTAGATGATCGATTGATCAAATAATAAGCAGTGGAAGTAGCTTTAGCCTAATAACTCCTAGGTAAGCCAAAGCTATGTAACATGCAACGTACCATCTCCATGATGGTTCTATTCAAGCATTTGACCACACCTTTTTGTTAAGGAGTACCAGAGATGGTGTAATGTATCATAATACCCTTTGATCTGCATAATGTTTCAAATTCTACACAACAGAACTCTAAGCTATTGTAGGTATGCAGCTTCTTGACATGTTTGTCGATTTGTTTCTAAATCATAATCTTGCACTACTTGAATATCTTGAACACATCTGATGTGTGCTTAACAAAGTATGCTCAAACTATTCTAAAGTAATCATCAATGATGGTCAACATGTAGTTAGCACCTTCAAAGGACGAAATGTGGGATTATCTCCATAAATCAGAGTGAATATAATCCAATATGTCTTTTGTAGAGTGAGTTGCAGTGCTAAATTTCACCCCTCCTTTACTTGCTGGAGATATAGCATTAAAAAAACTTCAAATTATCAATGCTTTGACCAACAAGGAGTACTAACTCCATCATGCCAGCTTCACTCATATGCCCAAGACGCATATGTTAAATGTTTGTAGCATTAGAATTGAATGATTTGTTTGATGCAACAGCAGCATTACTTGAAATTGTAGTAACTCACAAATGATATAGGTTGACAGCCTTTATATCTCCATTCATCACAACAAGAGAGCCTTTGAAAACCTTTAGAGCTTCACCTCTACCTGGATACTTGTACCTTTTAGCATCAAGAGTACTTAGCGAGATAATATTTCTCTTCAAACTTGGAATGTGTCAAACATACAATAAAGTTTTGACGGTGCTATTAAACATTTTGATCTAGATATAACAAATGTTTGCAATATTGCATGGTGAATTATCACCCATCAACACGAATCCACTTAGCATAGCTTTGTAGTTAACGAATCACTTATGGTTTAGACTCAAGTGGAATGTACATGCTAAATTGAGAATATACTCATCACTGGTTTTGGAATCACCGGCAAAGGCAACCATAACATCTCCGTCAAAAACTTGATTAGTTACAACAGTGGCTTTGACTTCATCCTCTTGTTGATTCTTCTTGTAGTTATTATTTTTTCTCTCCTTATTCTGCAACTTCTCACACTCGGATATGTTGTGATCGTTCTTCTTGTAATACTTGCACGACTTGTTGTTCCTGGACTTAGATTTGCCTTTGTATCTGCTTGAGCTTCTGCTTCTGGAATCGACGTTTGAACCCTTCTCGTGTTATCTGCCATAGACAAACAAACCTTCTACATGTACTTGAACTTTCACCAGAAACCATAAGTTTCATCTTCTTCTTAGCATACAATGCTTCACAAACTTCACATAGAGTAAGAGTATCTAAGTTATATAGAATATGATATCTAAAAGTAGAGTACAAACTGGACAATAAACATAGCAGAATAAGACATAAATCTTCATCATCATATTTTACCTTCATAGCCTTGAGGCTGAAACAACTTCTTTGAAAGTTGTCAGGTGGTTCAACACTAATTCACAGTCTGCATCTTGTGCGAATAAAGTTTTTGTTTTAGATGTATCTTGCTGGTTAGATCCTTGGTCATGTAAATCTGCTCTAGCTTCAATCATAAAGTGACAGTAGTTGTCTCCTTCAAAATCTTCTGTAGCATATCACTTGATAGATGAAGATGAATCTCATATACGACCTTATGATTTTTACATTGCTACTCAACAATGAACAGTGCATATGCATCTTGTCGATCCTCCCAAGAGCATCATCCAAATCAAGTTTTGATTGAACAACTCGTATCTTGCCTTGGCATAGAGAAAACCTCGTGTCTCGATCCAACGACGGAAGATCATGCTTCAAATTCTCCATGCGGAAGAAATCTGAAATTTGCTAGTAGGAAAAGTGTGTACCTAACAATAAATTTGGACTTCTCGGAACACCTTCCGTGTACACGAAGTAGGGCAATACTTCAAGGCCGTGGCCCCTGGTAGACTTCCGTGTGCACATAGTGATTTAGCCGAAATCACAAAAGACCATCACGCTCTGGACCGCTCTTATTTATGCGATGTGCCTGGCTTCCCCCGGTTTTGCTGCGTGTGGACGTGGTCTAGCTGCTCGCGGACGTGCTTGCGAATGTTTGCTTCTCCTGCTTGCTGTGCGCGTGTCGCTGATCACCGAATCCCAAAACAACCGAACCATGCACCGATGGATAAATAGATGAGGCTGCACTACTGCTTTGACTTGGACTCGCGATTTTCTTCGGTTCGGAAACAGAGACAATGCCCACCTTGAAAATGCACCGAGACGATGAATCAGCTGATCCGATGATTTTGTTTTCCGGATCGGATCTCGTGTGCTCGAATGCCCATTTGTTGTGAAAATAAACACTGGTAGACATGGACTTTTACATAAAAACTATTGTAGGAAAAACCACGGACGAAGGCAAAATCAATTATATAAGGAGCTATTACAAACATGAGAATTATGACTATAAAGGTATATGTATAGATCTAGAAATAAGAGTTCGCAACGAAGATGGAAATAGAAGCAGAGTTAGCTGCATTAAGTAGACACCACGTCCGGTGTAACCCACGCCTAGCCCTAACACTAATCATACCACGTCTGATATGAGACGGTCCGACAGATTACGAATTCATATCAAACTTCAACAAAATACGTGACCATGGTTCTTAAATTTGTTCAGTTTACTTTTGTAGTGAGCACAAATGTACATCTCATAATAGTTCCACACAGAAAACAACAAGAATCAATCTCCCCAGGTTGCAGGAACTTTAACCTTCATACGGACAAAATTTTACCACGTGCTGCTCTACTGCTGTGTTTTGATGGAAAAGGCCTGCATCGCATCTACCCTTTTTTTTATTAACAGCCCACATACATTTCAGATCATTATTTCATCATACATCTCCATCTACATGATTACCCAAACAATCTTCGATTTTGGCAATTTCGCTTGTTGAGTGAAGAGTGGAAAAATGCTACAGACGACGAGATCGTCGGTATTTGGTTTACCTGACAATTTAGAATTTGTCAGGTTTCTTTGCAGATTTAGTTATAGCCAAACCATACTGGGCCACTAGCTTTACAGAAGGAAGCACTACTACAGAAAGGCTTATATTAGACGTCTCAATCACAGACGATTTCTTAAAATCATCTGTGACGATGAACATCACTGACGGTTCTATATTGCAACCGTCAGTAACATTATCACAGACGGTACTCTTCAAAAACCGTCTGAGATAATACATGATATCACAGACGGTTTTTAACTAAAGCCGTCTGTGATATCATATATTATCTCAGACAGTTTTATAATAAAACCTTCAGCGACTTATCACAGACGGTTCGTTATAATAACCGTCTGTGATAAACCACATCACATACGGTTTATCCAGACAGAACCGTCTATGATAATATTTCAACTTTCGCGCTCTCACCAAATTTGAACTTCCCGCTCGTCTCGTTTTCGACTTCCTTTAAAATACCAGCCCGCAGTTCTTCTCCTACTGCTTTCTTCTCACTTCTCCTGCTCTCCTCTTCTCTCTTCTCACTTCCTTTTCCTCTTCTCTTCGAATATTTGGTAAGTATGGTGTTCG
Source organism: Otatea glauca (assembly GCA_036346275.1). Taxonomy (NCBI): domain Eukaryota; kingdom Viridiplantae; phylum Streptophyta; class Magnoliopsida; order Poales; family Poaceae; genus Otatea; species Otatea glauca. Next base: position 12,309,775 of record CM070719.1, on the reverse strand, counting down.
AATCGTTCAACTAAAATGTTATAGCTCATCCTCTTCTCTTCTTATTTCTTTCCCTCTTCTCTTCTCTTTTGCATTCTTGATGTTGCGGCGTTTTTGTTTTGGATCCATGCACCTTTCGGTAAAACGGCCATAACTTTTGCATACGAGCTCCGATCGCGACGTTCTTGTGCTCGTTTTAAAGCTAACGAAAAGTCCAAGTAAGGGGCTACATCAGAAGTACATGCGAGGCTCCGAAAAAATATCGATCTCGAAAAAACATCGTTTAGGGTCTCAAAACGGCCTTCGAAGTTTTTTTCGTCGATTTTGCGTTTTCAAGTTATTCAGAGTAGTGACATGGGATATCTCACATCCAGTAGCTCTTCTATTATGCCTGAACTAGTACAGAGCAACTGGATTATAGAAATATCATCTGTACGTGACGATATTTTTTTGTTTCCAAAAGTAACATCACAGACGGTTCATAGTAAAAACCGTCTATGATAGTTGTTATCACAGACGGTTCTTAGTAAAAACCATCTGTGATGTTTTCATATCACAGACGGTTTTAGTTTGAAACCGTCTGTAATGTTCCGTAACATCACTGACCCATGGTTACAGATGGTTCGAAAAACCGTCTGTGATGACGGTTCCGAACCGTCTGTGATAACATTTTCTGTAGTAGTGAAGAATCCTCGTTTTCCATCAGCCTTGATGGCATGTCATACTCTATAAGTTTGCCTGCAAGAAACCACATAATTCAATCAAAAGGAGTCGTTCAATCCGAAAATCTCTGAAGAAATATGTTACTCTCTCCGGTCACAAATAGTTGTCGTTTTGGATATCGATACGGTCTCTAAAATACAACTTTCATCACTAATTTCTATTATATTATATTTAAAAAATTCAATAAAATTATAAAAGTACATTTCGAGGCGAATCTACACTTATGATTTTCATGCATCGAATCTAAATATTTAAAAAGATATCGATAGCTAAAGTTAGAAATGTTTGACTGCACACATTCCAGTCTGACAAGTTTTTGTGAACCAGAGGAAGTATGTCAGCAAAGCTGTATCTCCTGTAGAATGTTGCTGGTGCTTAGTCAGATGCTTACCTTAAGAAATGTTGGCAATAAGCCTGTGTATACACACGCAAACAGGTCAAACACACGCGCGAACACTTTTGGAGGCAATGCAAGAAAGTTTCTTTTGTGCTGCTGACTTTCTTATGCAGCTTTTCCTCTTATTTCTCTTGCACCTTGCTCACAAATCAGAGTACAAGACTCTAGCTTATATAGCTGAATTTTCATCCGAAACTAAAGGACCGAAAAGGCGATAAGAGGGAGGAGGGTGAATAGGAGCTAAATAAAATTTTTACCTCAAAATTCAAACCACTTATCTGGCAAAAAGAACAGTGAATGAATAGTAAACCCAGCAGCTGGTCGGATGAACAGTAAAAACAGCACTGATCGGGTGAACAGTTCTAAGAATAGTAAAATCCCGCTAGTCGGATGAATGTTGCTGCCAACAAGTATAACCAGCACTGGTCGGGGTGAACAATACTGTGCCTGGTCAGATGAATAGTACTGGCAACCAGTAAAAAACTGTACCTAATGAACAGTATTGCACCTGGTCAGATAAAATAGTGGTGATGACCAGTAAAACAGCGATGGTCAGGTTGAGTGCTATAAGAAAATACCAAGCGTTCTCCGAGTCAGAGTATGTAGTGCTACAGGTCGGAGATTATTGAGGATCTTGGTGAAACGACCAATACACTTGTCCAAAGACTCTCTAGCGTGCGCTCAAACTTGTTGTAGTCACGCTTGTACTGATCTTGCCTCACAGTCTTGATCTGGGTGGTTGGTAGGCATCGAGGGTCACCAAAATCTGGTGAGAAGATCACAGATGAGAGATCCTATCATACTCATTGTGGCTAAGGCCTTGTATAAGGATGTTCCTTACCTTAGCACTTACCTCAACTTCAGCCATATTCGTGGCATTAACGTCCTCATCGATAGGAACCTCATACGGGAGCTTCACTTTTTGCCAGATGATAAAGCCCTAAGCAGTGATGAATGAATCCATCTTTGATTTCCAAAAAGGATAATCCACCCCAGAAAAGATTGGAGGTTTGGTGTAATATTTGTCCGTCGCCATGGCCCTTGAGACCGGTCAAGATCTAGAAAGAGTAAAACCAGCTCTGATACCAATTGAAGGACCAAAAAGGACTAGAGGGAGGATGAATAGTAGCTAAATAAAATTTCCGCCTGAAAATTCAAACCACTTCTCTGGCTAAAAGAACAGATCGAATGAATTGGTCGAATGAATAGTAAACCCAGCAGCTGGTCGAATGAACAGTAAAATATCACTGGTCAGGTGAACAATACCGATGAACAGTAAACCATCGCTGGTTGGATGAATAGTGCTGACGGCCAGTAAAACCAACACTAATAAGGTGTGAACAGTACCACGCTTGGTTGGACGGACAATACTGGTGACCAGCAAAACAGCACTGATAGGGTGAACAATATCCCCCAGATAAAAACAATAAAACTGCACCTGGTTAGATGAACAGTGCTGACGACCAGTAAAAACAACACTGAATGGGTGAATAGTACTGATGAACAATGTTCGGGTGAATAGTGAAATCAACACGATCTTAACCCAAGAATCGATGTAATTTTTGATCGGCTGATCCAAAGCCTGTGAAATTTTGCATGCACCTTTCTAAGGAAGTCGGGAACCTATTCCAACCTTCAATCATAAAGATTGATGTCAAAGTTTCGACATTTTGCAAGAAGAACAATAAGAAAACAACCCTCAAACATGCAGGAACACGATTAACAAAAAAATCTTTCTCTTCTCAAGCAAAAAGATCTGTTTCTTGAAAAAACTTAGAAAAGAGAGTTGCAGCTTGCCTAGATATTGGGATATGATCTATAAAAGATTCATCCAATAATCATTTATCCTTGGTAACACAAGAACAAAAGAGAAACAAATCAATGAGAGATCAAAACTCAAAATGGAAGGGCAACCAGATAAGCATGAACTTGAGCACGAAAATATTTTTTTATTTCTTCATGAGAGGAATTGTTACGAAGCCTCATAACCAGGTGGGAAAAACTCAAGTGAGCATAAGAAAACCAAAATTCTTCTCACAAACCCTAAAACCCTTTACACAAACCTTAGGGAGAGGCATCCCTCCACCTCTCTATTTATAGCCTAACCTGAGCAATCTGTACCATTAGATGACTTCCTTCTCCCATAAGGTACCTCATCAAGAGCTGAGATTAACTCACTCACTCATACATGGGCTAATCCGAAACCCACCAACATAATAGGTTTTGAGACACATCTCAAAGCACACTAACTTAACCGCTTCTCTACCTGCGAACCTGCGACCCAATGATCCTCCTTCGTTTGAGTAGAGTTTAAGTTAGCATCTGCACTATCCACTTGTCTTCTTGGCCTCACCATGACCTAGCTCCGAAGTCCTACAACCATCATCGATAAGCAGATACATCACATAGAAATGTCCAATAACATATGCAATCAAATCAACATATAGCAAAAATGATACACAAATTGTCGTGACTAATTTACAACATGTCCCGACTAGTTAACAACTTGTCTTGATCAGTTTACAACATGTCACAACCAGTCTTGATCGCTTGAAGCCACAACTACTAATGGTTAAGACCAGTCAAGGCTCGACCACTGGTCCTGAACAGCTCACATCAACTCAAATTGGTCAAAACCAATTCAAATCAAACTCAAATCTGAGCACCCAAACTCAAAATATAGTCAATTACTCATCACAAACAAGGTAGACCACCACCTAGTCTCTCAATCTCCCTCTTGATGAGTATATTGACAAACACTGAAATTGCATAAATTTGAGTTTGAAATAGGTAGAAGAGAGCAATTTGATTGCAAAGCCAACACTTGGTCCAAATATAAAAGAAAACAAAGATCATGACCAAGTTGGCAAGCAGTGTTTTAGAGCAAACAATAGAAAAGAATAAGTTGTCCACAAAAGCTCTAAAAACTCAAGAAATATCACAAAAGCTCAATTTTGTTTATGATCCAAATAAAAGAACAATTTTCATCATGACCAAAAGAAGCAAGATGCATTTGATATTTCTTCCCATTTCTCTCCCTTTGAAGATGCATTTTTCACATTTCTCCCTGTTTTGGCAACATAGGCATCAAAAGATAGCATGTATGCATGAAATGCATCCTAGAAGAGCTTTGAAGATTATTCAAATGACCACAAGAACAAAGTATGACACCAAGCTACTCAAATTCAGATTATAATGGACTAAGGCATACCCAAGTGCATATATCAATATTCTTGCTAGCAAGAGAAATAAACTTATGCTGCTTTTGCATGATTTCAACAAGAGTAACACTTAGCATAATCTCTAAACTAGAACCAAAGCCATGCCAAAGAGCAAATGGAAAACTTAGAGTTCAATCTAGTTAGCACTTTGGAGAGCTACAAGTGCATAAGAGATCCTTCATGCTCAATCATATTTTGTGAATACAAATTTTAAATTTTAATGTAACAAAGAGGTTTTGAGAGCTTATCCTAGCAAATCACATCCTTGACTAGGAGCCATCGATAAAGGCCTCCTAGGCTTCACCCTCTTCCTTATTTTTGTTTTTATTTACATTTATTAATTTTTTATTGACTAATGCCATAGTCGACCATCTCAAGCATGACACTTAAAAGAATAGTCTTGGTTATACACAATACATTCTAAGTTCATCCCAAGTGTAATGGAAAGAAGTCTCACGAATGTAAAGTGTTGAGATCAATCTTAGCACACATAAATCAATATTTGATCATTTTTTAGCACTTAGATTCATGATCAAATGAAGGATTCAAGTATACAACAAGCTAGCTATACTCAAGCTATTCTAGAGACTCTAGTAGAAATCCAAGATTTCACAAAGTATGACGTATGCACCTAGGGAGGAAATATAGTAAGTAAAAGCTACAAATTTCATCAAGTTTCCATTAAAGTTCAAATTTTAATTTTCAGCAAGCTTAGCATGAAAATATGGTAAGCATCCTCATCAAGCTCGAGGACAATAGTAGTGGCCATAGGAGTCATCACCGGTTTCCCGTCAGATATGTCAAAGCGCCTCAGGAGGTCTCGAGTGTACTTGTCTTGATGTAAGAAAGTGCCCTCCCGAGTCTGCTTGATTTTGAAGCCGAGAAAGTAGCTCAACTCACCCGTCGTGCTCATCTCGAACTCTGTGCTTATCACATCTGAAAAGTAAGATACAAGAGAGTGCGAAGAGCCACCAAAGATAATATCGTCCACATAAATCTGGACGAGGAGAATATGAACATCTTGGTGTCTGATTGTAACATCCCAAATTTGGTCTATAGTTTCAGTTATGTGCATTTTGGTGATTTTCTCAACTTATTGGATTTTCTGGAATTTAATTGAATTTATTTTAATTAAGTATATTGAACCTTTGGTGAAAACTATTTATATATAGATAAAACTAATATGGAGTTTTGCCAAAAATATTTTATTTGAACTCAAAATGTCTCAAAGTATTTATGAGAATTTTCTTGGATTTTTCCTGATATTTTAATTGCCTTAAATGAATTAATCTAATTTCTGGCATTATTTTAAATCAAAAAGCTTTTGAAAAATCGGTGAAACGATACTAGGCGAAGCCCGACCTTTGTCGCGCGTGGCCCGGCGTTGTGCGCGCCGCCCGCCACCGCCGCGCGCCGCGTGCGACCGTTGGATCGGATCGTGCGGTCCTCTTTCCTCAGCGAAACCCTAGCGCGCGAGCCGTTGGATCGAGATCAAGCGGTCAGGATCGCTTCGCGTTGTTTTGGAAAGATTTGATCGCATCAGTTTATTTTGGAAAGTGCGGATTGGATTGGATCGGCCGAGATCTAATCGTGGTCGCTCGTTGCGGATCGGACGGCTCTCGGTCGTCGTCTCCGATTCGGTTTCCGAGTTCGCCGCCGCGCGCCGTCTCCACCGCGGATTGCTTAGGGTTTCCTTCCCTGCGCGCATGCCGAGGCTATAAAAGCCGCAGCCCACACTCTGATGTTCCTCGTCCCCTTGCGCAGCCAGTAGCACTAGCCTCTTCGCTTGTTTCGCAGCCGTCGTCGCTCGGGAGCTCGCCGTAGTTGCGCAAGCAACCCCGCTAGCTTTCTCGCCTTTTCCACCGCCGTTAAGCCGCCGTTCGCAACACCAGTTCCAGATTTAGACTCGTCGCGTCGAGGCCGCCACTTCTTCTTGCCGGAGTCGCGCCGAAACGCCGTTCGGATGGTCGTCTTCCTCCGCTCCGGTGCCAATCCGCCGCCGTGCTTCGGAGCTTCGCGCAGCCGTTGGATCCTCGTCGGACCGTCCAGATCGCGCCGCGTCATCCTCATCAGCAGTGAACCTCTCCGGTAAGATGGACCGTTAGATCTAAGATGAGCGGTCAGGATAGTGCCACGTTGGTGTAGTTCGCTAGCCATCGGATCCTCGCGAGATGCGCGCGCGCGTGTCGAGGGGCGCGGGCGCGATGAGCCGCGTCCACGGTGGACGAGGCGATTCCGTGGATCGGTGCATGCGCCAGTGGCGTGTCGACACTGATTGGCTCGGGCGGGGCTGGCGTCGTTGCGCAATAAAAATCTTTTTCAATAGAAAAATATTTCGGGAAAATTGGAAATTCTATTTTTTGTATTTCAGTATTTATTCAAAACTTCAAAAGACTATATCTTTTGCATTTTAACTCGGATTTGAGTGATTCAAATTTTTGAAAATTTGTAAAATCAAGAGCTATTTATTGGTGAATTTTATTTTATTTTTAGAGTTTGGTTGCTCTCTGTTTTGGTGTTTATTTGCTATTTTGGCATCGTTTCGCGTAGACGTTGAACTGCTCGGTGATCCGGAGGAGAGGAAGATTCATCGCTTCAAGACCCAAGCTCAGAGCAAGACCAGCACCTACTCCAAGGCATGTTGTGCTTTGATCATGTTGCACCCAATTTCACCAAATTGCTATTTTGTCTTTTAAATTATGCATGATATTTTATGTGTATAAATGATTTCAATTAATCTGGGAATTAGATGATATGCCTAATTGAATTAAATCACACCTTGTCAATTTTATGCCATGATCTAATTGTCACTTTAGGATGTGGAATTATAGTTGGTTAATATTAATAATCAACATGAGACTAGTTAGACCGTCGTAGATTGCTTAGCCATGCCACATCATCACAAGTGTCCGAATGTTGTTACTTAATCTTGACTAATGGAATATGGAACAATGTTTAAGAATTTGTGTGTCATGTGTTGTCACACAGTGATATTAAGTTGTCGTGGCGAGGAGGTCACACAACTAGATTAAAATGTTGGTGGCACGTGGTGCTTGGTAATCAACTGGGGTGGTAATGATTTAGATTGGGGCAAGTGGCAAGGGGCAGTGTGCCAAGGTGGGCGAGATTGGCGGGGTATGTGGAAGTCTTGCCTTAATCACCTTAAGGACTTAACCTTGCAAGCCATTGACCTGAGTTTTTCTTGCAACCACATGTCTGGAATGGGACAGCCTAGCCGAATAATTTGTGAAACCTAGATTTCGGTACTGTCGTGGTGAATAGGGAGTCCTGGGTTTACGGCTTAACTCACATGGCGCAAGAGGGGGGCCTTGTTGTGGTGGTTTAACCCTTCAGTGTTGAAACCTTAGCGAACAGTACTGGGTCTAGGTGTAGCTTTGTAAAGGCTTTGTTATGATCACTCGCCTTGGTGGTGTTTGGTTGTATCGTGTGGGTAAAGTGCATAACCTCTGCAGAGTGTACAATCTATTCGAATAGCCATGCTCACGGTATTGGGCAATGCTCGGAATTCTGATTAAGGTTAGACTTACATTAAACAAAAACTTGTTGGGATGGCAGGGTGCCATGGAAAGTGGAAATTGATTTAGGATTGGAAACTTGGGTTACTTCAGAAATGCTGAATCTGTTAATTACTGTATTTGTTTTATTGTTTTTTTTCAATCTATTTACTGTATTCTTGTTAAATGCTGCTTTATTGCAAAATATCCTTATTAGCCATTCCTTTGGATTAAGCCAAGCATATAGAATATTAGACTTGCATTGTTGTGCACAACTTGTTGAGTGCTTTATGTACTCACCCCAACAACAACAACTTCAGAAGAGGAAGAATCTACGCCTTTCGTGGAGGAGGATTATATGGATGCGAATGCTTAGGGTCCGAGCCTCGTCAGTTGTCTGCGGTGAACTGGGGAGCTACTACGCTTATTTATTTTTCATTCTTTGCTTATTTGCTATTTCTTTTATAAGCCTGTGTGGCAATAATCATGTAAGACAATAGTTACTATTAATTATTAAGGTTATGCTATATTCATTGTGTATGACTATGATAGCATCTATGTTGAGCTGTGTGCACTAGCGTGATCTGGACTAGTGCGGTATACAGAGGGTCGGATTTGCAAATTCGGGTCCCGACAGAGGTGGTATCAGAGCCATACTGACTATAGGTCTTGGCCCTAGGTAGTTGGTATCTCTTAGGAGTGTCCAAAATTATTTTCTAAAGAAAAAGAAAAATTGACTAATAAGAAACTCTTGGCTTATCTCATTCTTCTACTCTCACCCTTGCTAAAATTACCTTCTTGTCGTTGCCGTTTCGAGTGGAAATCTTATTCAAAGTTTTGTTTTGAATAGATGCCGATCTTCCAGTCCTTCGAGTTGAGGCAGGGTGGCTATGCCATGGAGATGTGGAGAGTTCTTCAAGTAATTGGAGGCTTCAATCGTCCGCTCTACCGAGGAAGCAATTGGAACGTCAACGGTGTGCATCGGGGGTTCTTCTGCAAACTGACCATCTTCGCTCGAGAGTGCGACGAGACCACCAGACCGATCCACATCACCACCCGGAGGTTCACGTCTGGCGGGAATTCGGAGGCGCGGACTTGCTCTCGATGGATGCGCCGCGACTACGCCTCGAGCCAGCGACACCGTGTTTCGGCTTCAACCGATAGTGCGAGCGTGTCAGCGTCGACGGATCGTAAAGGGGGAGTGTGCTACTGCGGTACACCTTGCAGAGTTCGCCACTGCCCAGGAGGAGCACCTGAGGGACACTACTCAGGAGCTGGAGATAGTGTACGAGGCACTGAGGGTGTCCGAGCGAGAGCTTCAAAAGACCCGTGACGCAGCAGCCAGGGTCATCAGCGAGCTGGAGGAGGCCTTGCAGGTAGCCGAGGAGTTGGCGGACCAGGTCGTCCAGGAGCCAGATGGAGTCGCCGAAGAAGAAGAAGAGGAAGACCTAGAGGAGCGTGAATGGGAGCCTGAGGAGCCAGCAGAGGGTCACCAGGATGAGTTCGCACCCATGCCAGCCCCCCTCCGGTGCATCCGCTGGATCAGTCTCAGCCAGGGTGATTAGATGAGTGAGAGTTGGTCTTAGAGTTGTGTTGAGACTCGAGTGTTGAGTCGCGTCTTTAAGTTAGTCTTTACCTTTTAGTAGACGTTAAGATTGCATATTTAGTTTGGTTCTTAATTGTCTGCTGAGTGTGCAGTATGTGTTGCAAAGCCCTTAGGCATTGTAAGCAACCATACCAAGTATTAATAAAGATTATTTAAGTTGGGTTTAACCTGTTTCCCCCGCCTTAGAAATTCTTGCATCTTATCTATGCTACATCTATCTTTCCTAACCCAAGAAGCAATCAAGCAGATGGTGAACACTCGCAGCAACAATGGAGCTTCAGGAAGTGGTATGCGCTCAGGCAACAATCCCAATGAAGGAGCACCACCGCAACAAGCACCGCCAGTAGATATGCATAACTTGGGAGCTTTTCTCGCTGCGCAGACTCAGTTAATGCAGACAATGTTGCAGCAGATGACTAATATGGCTGCAGTCAACAACCCTGCTGCCCAGAACAACAATGTCGGGCCTCGTCCTTACTCCAAGTTGTCGGACTTCATGAGGACCCGACCACCAACATTCTCAGGCAATGTCAACCCCTTGGAAGCGGACGATTGGCTAAGAACCATTGAGAGGAAGCTGTACATCACTCAATGCGAAGGCCATGAGAAGGTTCTTTACGCATCTCATCAGCTAGAGGGAACAGCTGCAGAATGGTGGGAGAACTACTGTGCTGCTCATGAGGCACCCATGGAAATCACATGGGAAGAGTTTGCAACGGCCTTCCGCCAGTACCATGTACCGGAAGGGATGATGGACCTGAAAAAGGAAGAGTTCAGGGCGCTTAAGCAAGGAGGCCAACTGGTGGCCGATTACTTGAACAAATTCACGCAGTTAGCTTGCTATGCTCCTGAAGACGTAGCGACAGACAAGGCCAGGTAGTCCCGCTTCATGAAAGGAATAAACTCGGGGCTGCAGGTGGGGCTAATTACCCACACTTTTCCAGATTTTCAAGAATTGGTAAACAAGGCTTTGTTCCTGGAGGATAAGTGCAAAGAACTGGGGGAAATTCGCAAGCGCTTGATGACCAACCAAGGTGGACGCCCTAACCACCTGCGAATGAGGATGATCCATAGCGGTTTGCGAGTTCCAACCGCAAGTCGTTAGTAAACCAAACAACACTGCGCGTGACCACGGGACATAGTTATCGACGCCTTGATTCGGGGTAACAATGCTCAAGGAGGAGTCAGCGATTAGCTGCGAAAGGTGCTACGATTGCAATGGTGGGGCATTATGCCAGCAGATGTCCCGAAAGGAGGTATCACGCCGTGCGTTTCAACCTTGGAGCAGCGCTGCTAAAGCGCCGATGACGGAGCAAATCGAGGAGCCGGGCGAGGCGGGAGCGGCGCCTCAAGCTACTATTCGAGGCGAGTCAACCACATCACCGCCAATGGAGCCAGGAAGCATCGGGCGTCGTCTTTGGGTAAGTTTTGTAAACTCGATACCATAGCAATATTATTTGATTCAGAGCTTCGCATTCATTTGTCTCTCGAGCTTTTGCATCTGAAAATGGTTTGAGCATGAAAAATCTTAAGTGTGTGATGCTAGTCCAAGCCCTAGGATCTGAGTTAAGATCTAACCTTGGGTGTTTGGGGGTGAAGCTAATAATTAATGGGGTAGAGTTCCTAGCGAACTTGATTATTCTAGATGCCCAAGCTTTAGATGTCATTCTGGGAATGGACTGGTTAACCAAGCATAAGACAGTTTTGGATTGTGGTCGAAGGGTTGTATCCATTGAGAGCCCTAAAGGAGAGAAAGTGGAATTCCAAGCGACAGCAGTTCGTGATGGTCAACTAATGGTTAATAGCGTAAAAGCCGTTAGCATAGAAGAAGTGCTAGTGGTCATGGAATACCCAGATGTATTTCTAGAGGATCTACCGGGAATGCCGCCAGACCGTGACATCGAGTTTGTCATTGAGTTAGCACTTGGAACAACACCGATAGGAAAAAGACCCTATCGGATGCCTACCGATGAACTAGTAGAGATGAAGAAGCAGATTGAAGAGCTGTTGGAGAAAGGCTTTGTAAGACCAAGCTCATCGCTGTGGGGAGCGCCAGTTTTGTTTGTAAGGAAAAAGGATGGAAGTTTAAGGATGTGTATCGATTATCGAACACTTAATGAAGTAACAATTAAGAACAAGTACCCATTGCCAACAATCGACGACTTATTTGATCAGTTGAGGGAAGCAGGAGTCTTCTCCAAAATAGACCTTCGTTTAGTATATCATCAACTAAAGATTCGAGCAGAAGATGTCCCGAAGACCGCATTCTCGACGAGATATGGACATTATGAGTTTAAAGTGATGTCATTCGGATTGACCAATACGCCGGCATATTTCATGAATATGATGAATAAGGTTTTCATGGAGTATCTGGATAAGTTTGTTGTTGTCTTTATAGACGATATCCTGGTTTATTCGAAAACAGAAGAAGAGCATGCTGAACATTTGAGGTTGGTTTTAGAAAGGTTGCGAGAACAACAATTGTACGCTAAGTTCAGCAAGTGTGATTTTTGGAAGGAGAGGGTTGAATTTCTTGGTCATGTGATGACTGTGAAAGGAGTGGTAGTAGACCTGAGCAAGGTGGAGACAATTCTGCACTGGGAGCAACCGAAGTCTGTTACTCAGGTGCGTAGTTTCCTGAGAATGGCAGGTTACTACCGACGGTTTATAGAAGGATTCTCAACAATTGCAAGACCTCTCACGCAATTGCTGAAAAAGGAAAAGAAGTTTGTATGGACGCCAGAGTGTGAGAAGAGCTTTGAGGAATTAAAAAAGCGTTTGACAACAGCCCTAGTGCTAGTATTGCCTGATGTCCAGAATAGTTTTGACATTTACTGTGATGCATCAAGACAAGGACTGGGATGCGTATTGATGCAAGAGGGTAAGGTGGTCGCATATTCGTCAAGGCAGTTAAGACCGCATGAAGGAAATTATCCTACGCATGACTTGGAATTGGATGCCGTGATGCATGCCTTGGAATTGTGGCGTCATTATCTCATTGGAAATAGATGTGAGATATATACGGACCACAATAGTTTGAAATATATTTTCACTCAGTCAGATCTTAACATGAGGCAAAGAAGGTGGTTGGAACTGATAAAGGATTATAATATGGGAATCCACTACCATCCGGGAAAGGCTAAAGTAGTGGCTAAAGCTTTGAGTCGAAAAAGCCACGTTGCAAATATGATGGTACGAGAGGATCAATCGGAGCTGTGTAAGGAGTTTCAGAGGTTAAAATTGGAAATGATTCCAGAAGGATTCATAGCTGCATTGGAAGTAAAACCGACGCTTGAGGATCAGATTCGGGAAGGGCAAAAGGATGATGAGAAAATCAACCGAATCAAAGCTAAAAAGGATGAAGGATTAGCGGCAGATTTTACTATGGATGACCAGGGTACCATGTGGTTCAAGGGTCGAATCTGTGTGCCACATAGACCAGAACTTAAGCAATTGATTTTGGAAGAGGCTCACAATTCAAGTATTCAATCCATCCAGGAAGCGCCAAGATGTACCAGGACTTAAAGGAGAGGTTTTAGTGGCCGAATATGAAGCGTGAAGTCGCTGAGCATGTTGCCTTGTGTGATATATGCCAGAGAGTTAAGGCAATACACCACAGACCAGCAGGATTACTACAGTCGTTAAGGGTTCCAGAATGGAAATGGGAAGAAATCGGTATGGATTTCATCACTGGGTTGCCAAGAACTCAAAGTGGGTATGATTCTATATGGGTCATTGTGGATCGATTGACCAAAGTTGCTCACTTCATTCCGTTTAAGACAACTTACTCAGGAGACCGGTTAGCAGAATTATACATGGCCAGAATTGTGTGTTTGCATGGTGTGCCTAGGAAAATAGTGTCAGACAGAGGTACTCGGTTCACCTCGAGATTTTGGGATAAATTGCGAAGCTATGGAAACGCGATTGAACTTGATCTGACATATCACCTGAGCCATCGATGGTCGAACGAAAGAGTAAATCAGATTTTGGAAGATATGTTGAGGGCTTGCGCTTTAGCCTACACTACTTCATGGGACAAATGTTTCTGGTATGCGAGTTCAGCTATAACAACGATTACGGGCTAGCTTACAGATGTCGCCATTTGAAGCTTTATATGGTTGTGCCTGTCGTACCCCGCTGAATTGGAATGAGACAGGAGAGCGTATGATATTTGGCCCTAATGTTCTCAAGGAAGCTGAAGAGCAAGTTGCCATGATAAGAGAGAGGTTGAAAATCGCGTAGTCAAGACAAAAGAGTTCTGGCGATAATCGGCCGTGACTTGAGTTTGAGCCAGACGGTTTTGTGTATCTTAGAGTTACCCCTCTGAAAGGAGTTAAAAGGTTTCACGCTAAAGGAAAGCTTTCCCCAAGATATGTTGGACCGTTCAAAATTTTGAGCCGTCGAGGGAAGGTTGCTTATCAGTTGGAATTGCCGCAGTCACTAGCAGGCGTGCATGATGTGTTCCATGTGTCTCAACTCAAGAAGTGTCTTCGGGTGCCAGCGGAGCAGACGCCTTTGGAAGAGATTGAGTTGAAGAAGGATTTGACCTACAGGGAGCAGCCGATGAAAATTTTGGATGTCATGGACCGCAGAACCAGGAATAAGTCAGTTCGTTTTTGCAGAGTTCAGTGGAGCAACCATTCTGAGAATGAGGCAACTGGCGTGAAGAGGACACAAGTCGAATTTCCAAACCTATTCCTTAGTTAGCCACGAATCTCTGGTCGAGATTACATTAAGAGGAGGTTTGTAACATCCCAAATTTGGTCTATAGTTTCACTTATGTGCATTTTGGTGATTTTATGAACTTATTGGATTTTCTGGAATTTAATTGAATTTATTTTAATTAAGTATATTGAACCTTTGGTGAAAACTAATTATATATAGATAAAACTAATACGGAGTTTTGCCAAAATATTTTATTTGAACTCAAAATGTCTCAAAGTATTTATGAGAATTTTCTTGGATTTTTCCTGATATTTTAATTGCCTTAAATGAATTAATCTAATTTCGGGCATTATGTTAAATCAAAAAGCTTTTGAAAAATCGGTGAAACGATCTTGGGCGAAGCCCGAAGATGTCTTGTGTGACCAATATTTGTCGCGGCCCGCCAGCCCTCTTCGCCGTCATCGCGCGTGCGGACCGTTGGATCGGATCGTGCGGTCCTCTTTCCTCGGCGAAACCCTAGCGCGTGAGCCGTTGGATCGAGATCAAGCGGTCGGGATCGCTTCGCGTTGTTTTGGAAAGATTTGATCGCATCCATTGATTTTGGAAAGTGCGGATTGGATTGGATCGGCCGAGATCTAATCGTGGTCGCTTGTTGCGGATCGGACGGCTCTCGGTCGTCGTCTCCGATTCGGTTTCTGAGTTCGCCGCCGCGCACCGTCTCCGCCGCGGATTGCTTAGGGTTTCCTTCCTTGCGCGCATGCCGAGGCTATAAAAGCCGCAGCCTGTAGAGAATGGATTGTTATGATCAAAGAGAGATTAAAGACTGCTCAGTCAAGGCAGAAGAGCTATGCTGATAATCGTCGCTGTGAGCTAAGCTTCGAGCCTAATGATTTTGTGTATCTCAGAGTAACGCCTCTCAAAGGTGTAAAAAGGTTTCATACTAAAGGAAAGCTTGCACCAAGATATGTTGGGCCGTTTAAAATCTTGAATCGTAGAGAACAGGCTGCTTACCAGTTAGAGTTACCACAGTCATTGGTAGGACTGCATGATGTGTTCCACATGTCCCAGTTGAACAAGTGTCTTCGAGTGCCCGCAGAGCAGACACCATTGGAGTCAATTGAATTACAAGAAGATTTAACTTACAAAGAGTAGCCAATATAGATTCTGGATGTAGTTGATCACAGGACCATAAATAAGTGAGTGTGTTTCTGCAGAGTGCAATGGAGTAATCATTAAGAAAGTGTAGCTACTTGGGAGCGTGAAGAGAATCTAAAGTTAGAATTTCCTGACCTATTCCTTAGTCAGCCTTGAATCTCGGAGTCAAAATTCTGTTAAGGGGGGCGTTTTGTTGATTTAATATGCATTTTACTGTTTTTATAAATTTTCTGGAATTTATTTGATTTAAATTGCATTTATAGAATCAGGGCCTTTTTCTAAAGTTATTTAGAAAATGTGAAAAGTTAAATAAACTTTTGCTGGAAGTATTTTATTTGAGTCTCAAATGCACTAAAATATTTTCTAGAATTTTTCTTGTAATTTTTCTATTTTATTTGGATTATTTCAATTTCTGGCATTTATTTTATTCAAAAATGCTTTGAAAAAGTTTTGGAGCAGTTTGGGCCGAAACCCATCGGCTTGGCCCATCTTCCTCGCATCACCAGCCAAGTCGCGGCCCGCCCTGCCGAAAACCTAGGTTTCCCGCCGTTTGATCTTGATCCATCGGTTACGTGTGTGCTGCGTCGTCTGGCGCTGTGAGCCGTTGATTCACTATCGCACGGATGCTCGCGATGAAGCCACGTCACCTCGCCATATCGTATTAAGACTACGCCATTGTATCCCAGCGAACTTTGATTCTCACGTGATACGCGGAAGCCGAGGGCGCTATTTAGGGCCTATTTGGTAGAGCTCCAGATCCCAGCTTCACCTGAGATCTGAAACTTGTAGGCTAAAATAAAGTGAATTAAATTTATATTTTTGGTCTAAAATATAAACAAGATGATCCATCTAAATGCTTTTAATGTACTCACAACTCCAGCTTCACGGATCTGGTGGAGCTAGTAATACCCGGCTCCACCAGATCCACAGATCTGGTGGAGCTGGAGCTCTACCAAACACACCCTTAATGCACCGCCCTGCGCATCGTGAAGCCCGAGTTGCACCGCCTCTTTTGCCCTAGCTCTTCAATCCAAAGTCATCACCGTTTGCTCGAGCATGCTCGCCGTAGTTCCGCCGCCCTCCACCATGCTATTTTGTCGTTCCTGTGCCCGTTCGTCGTTCTCCGTCGCATCCGAGGTCGAATCTGGGTTCATCGCGACGAGCTGCGTTGATCTGGTCTAGGGTCGTTGGCGGAGGAGCTCTACTTTGCTGGGTTCATCACCTTCGTCTTCGTCTTCGGTGACCAAGCGCCGCCATGCCATCGCCGTCACCCGTGAACTCCTTCAACTGTCAAATCTGGTAAGGGCTATTGGATGCCATCCACACATTGCTCGCCGGGCAGCCGCATCGTCTTCTTGCATTGCTTCGTTGCTAGTGATGGGAATGGTGGCCCGATCTTCCGATAGGTAGCACTAAATCGATTGGTGGAGAACTTGACATTGACGATCCGGCTTCCAATCAGAACTGATTCGAACCTTGCAATCGCTACACCACGGCTCCTTTGGTTATCAATCACGTATAAACACGGTTGACCTCGCCAAGAAGGCTTATCCCTGCATGCGAATTGAGAACACAAGCAAGAACATAAAAGATGCAATCTGAAATTGCAAATAATATTAAGCTCACGAGTTAGGGTTCCACAAACCGATGAACGGCGAAAAACTAAGAAAGTGTCTAGTTGTAATCTAAACAAAACCCATCTATTCTAGCGACAACTACTGAATATATATGAGGATGAAGGCAATGGAGGCAGCCAAGGGGATGGCCGTGCAACCCTAGGTTGTACAAGGCCTTTGGGCCCAAGTGGAGGTGTCGCAGCACCCGATAGATTCTGTTCGTCATATAGTTTTGATGATTCCTATTAATCTATAAGGATTTTGAGCGTGAAACCACTTCCGTTGGAAATCTCTCGTCGTGAGCTTGTCCATAAAGTCTAAGAATGCCTCAAACGGACTTCGTATGACCCAGATATGGTCATTTTTAGTTGGACTGCTCCTAAAGACCGAACTGGACTCATGAACGAATTGGACTTGATCTCGGGCTGGGCTTGGAGCATCAGAAGTTATTGGACCCTTGTCATGGCGTGAGGTAGAAATATGTCTTGCTAAGCCGGCATGGTCACATCATCCTCCCCTTCTTGATTTTGAGTCGTCCTCGACTCAAGCTCATTGCCCTGCAAAAGGTTAGTAACAAGAGGCGGCAAAGAAACCAACATATTCTTTGGTTGTTGATAGCGTAGCACATTAAAAGAAGATTTCAAAATGGTACAAATATAAACTCAATGCACCATGTACTTTTCTTTATCATTATGTTTGCCAATAGCATGAAAACTAACACTGGATGACTATGAAAAATTAGCAAGCATAGAAAATCTCTCCTCTAAATGAGTGAGATCACATATGCCATCAAATTCAATGTAACCCAAAGTATTCAAGGAAGACAACAGTTTAATCTCATCCTTTTCATAGCAAGGTGAATAACATGTTTATTTTCAGCACATGTGTTTAGATCAGAAGTAAAATTGACATGTTAATTCACTAGTTGAGGCATGCATATAAATGAGATATTATCACACAACTCTTTTTTATCACCAGGGACAACAAGACAATCATAATGTGACAAAGGTGATTTAGTTTGAGTGTCCACTAACTGCTGTTCTAGCATAGCACCAGTAGTGGCCAAATTTAGCACATCAACAGAATTCTCTCCTCGTGTGAAAATAGCACCTATGTCGTTACCTTTGTTTTTTTATCTTAGCCGATTTAGGCATATCATGATCTGTACATTCTTGAGGCATGCATGGGATAGCAAGTATCTCATATTCCTCCTTCTCTTGTGTGATTTCCTTCTCGTTCTTGTTCTCAATGTCTTGTGAAAAATTAGTAGCAAGTGGAAACTCGACAAGATGTCGTTCTTCCAAAGAAAATTCTTCACTTTGGCAATTATAGACATTAATTTCAGAAAGATGTCTTTCATGTTCAATTTGAGTTTCAACCTCACAAGCAATATTAAATAAACTAGAGAGAGAATTGTATTCCCTATCAACAAGAATACTCTGAATTTTCTTGTTAAGTCCATTTAAGAATATTATTTCCTTAGCTTCTTCATATTCATTTAAACCACAACGCAACAACAAAGTTTCTAATTTCTCGTAATATTTCTTGATAGTTTTATCACATTGTTGTAAACATTGCAATTCATAAAGTAACTTTTTAGAATGGTAAGCAAGATCAAATTTATCTGTCATAAGTCATTTCATATCTTTCCATGTTTGTGGTACTGTCTTATAAGCACAAAAATCATTCCACCAAATTGATGCACAGCGAGTTAAAGCACTAGCGACAACTCTAATTTTTTGTTTATTACAGAGATTACGCTGCGAAAGAATTTTATGTACCTCTATTTCCCAATCAATATAAGCATCAACACCAAATCCGCTATAAGAAGGAAGAACTGGAAAATTCTTATACCAACAGAAGGAGATGGACTAAAGTGGGTTGGTGCTTATGCTTTTTTCTGTCAAGTGCATTCTCCATGTTTTGAATTTGCTTGTTCATAGTCTCATTCATCCCTCACAGCATCTCTCGGAGCTCGTTATGAAGAACACATTGGTTACCGTCCTGGTCCTCCGGTACCCCTGCAATTGCTAGTAGAAAACAGAAGATAGTACAAAGTATTATCCCTATCAACTACTAGGTACTGGACAGTGGGATCACAAAATCTCACGCGTCTTACCACACCCTTACAAATGTTCTTACTAAAGCAGCAAGTGGTACAACCGGTGGCTGGTTTGTGATACCGTGACTGGAGCATGAGTGAGGTGATTGCAAAGGAGAACCTGAACTGATAAGAATTATGTGGAGCTCGGAAGGCAATATTTAGTAGCAAGGAATAAGCAATATCGAAATTAGATTAGCAAGCTGAATAAATGTCCAACGTACTTGCACAGTTGCTGGCCTAAATGTGTTCCTAGAATTAGTTCAATCTAGCAATAGATATATCAAAGCACATAGGACTCAAAGGACGCAAACAATTCTGATTATCTGCTTCTCTTTCCCCCCTTTTTTTACTTCTTTTATTTTCTCTGATTTTTTTCAGTGAGGCTTTTTTTTGCACTTGCCTTTTGTTTTTCTTTCTTTTAACTCAAAGTCAAAACAAAAATCTCACATTTTGGAACGAGAGAAATTGTTAAACAGGTGACCAAAAAATCAGCAAAAACAACATAGGAAACTTCCGGGGTACAGAACTCGGTCTTAGAGGCCGATTTTGAGGGTAAAAAAATTACAGAAGTATTTTCACCTGTTTATTTTTTAGGTGCGTGTCATCGTCCTCTTCGAAACAAAAAAAAGAACGCCCCAATCGGAGTTCGTATGCAAAAGTTATGCCTGTTTTACTGAACACTCCGCAATCTAGAATTGCTTGCGACTTCACTTCTTCCTTTCGGTTAGGGCTAAAATAGCAATAGGATTGTGGGTGAAAAAGGGTGGCCAGTGGTGTAGGGTAATTCACATAAGGCGGCTCGCAACCTATCTAAGGCTTGCAAAGCAGAATATATAATGCAAAGCGGCGGCAAGGACAAACCGAGTATGACTCAGCTCGGTCCTAGGGTTGGCGGTGGCGGGATGACTAATGGTGCAAAGAAAAGAACTAGGGTAACGGAAAGTGACAACTAGAAACTAGAATCATGACCTCAAACCAACAACAAGACAACAACGATGGACACAAATTCAACAAAGCGAAACTGAAATGAAAATTGCAAAGGCACAGGGGGTTGTAGGACAGCGGAACCAATGAAGAACTTTTTGTAGGGCAATTTTTCTGGACTCTAGGACGATGGCAAAACAAAAGTCGGGATACAAGAATTACCTATCGGGCAACTGAGACTCTAATACCACTTGATGGGAACGGTGGCCCGATCTTCCGACAGGTAGTACTAAATCGATTGGTGGACAACTCGACATTGATGATTCGGCTTCTAATCGGAACTGATTCGAACCATGCAATCGCTACACCACAGCTCATTTGGTTATCAACCACGCACAAATACGGTTGACCTCTCCAAAAAGGCTTATCCCTGCATGCGAATGGAGAACAAGCAAGAACATAAAGATGCAATCTGAAATTGCGAATAATATTAAGCACACGAGTTGGGGTTCCACAAATCGATGAACGGCGAAAAACTGACAAAGTGTCTAGTTGTAATCTAAGCAAATCCTATCTATTCTAGCGACGGCTACTAAATATATATGAGGATGAAGGCAAGGGAGGCGGCCAAGGGGATGGCCTGCAACCCTAGGTCGTACAAGGCCTTTGGACCCAAGTAGAGGTGTCGCAGCACCCGGTAGATTCTGTTCATCATATAGTTTTGATGATTCCCATCGATTTAGAAGGAGATTTAATGTGAAACTACTTCCGTTCGAAAGCTCTCATCGTGGGCTTGTCCATAGAGTCCAAGATCACCTCAAACGGACTTCGAATGACCCAAATATGGTCGTTTTAAGTTGGACTACTTGTGGGGCCGAACTGGACTCATAAATGAATTGGACTTGATCTCGAGTTGGGCTTGAAGCATCAGAAGTTGTTAGGCCCTTGCTTTGGCGTGAGGTAGAAATATGGCTTACTGGGCCGGCATGGTCACATCAGCTAGCCGTTCGATTTGGACCGAGCGCGCTAGATCTTGCCACGTGTGCTAACGCTTCGCCAGCCTCCACTAACCCTTGGCCGTTGGATTTGCTATATGCGGTCGGATATGTGCCGTGTGTCCCACGCTAGGCCAACCGCGTCGTGCGCTGCTTCGTTTTCCGTATGCTGGTTTTCCGTTCGATCTGGTGCGGACGGTCAGGATGGTGCCAAGTGTCACTGTCATGGTGGTCGTGTTCTGAAACCTTATCTTCAAGCATGGGCCGTCCGATCAGATTGCACAGTCGTGCTTTCACCTCATCGCATTAGATCATAACCGGTGATCTCGGCCGTTCATTTTGAATCGGATGGGTGGGATTCCACCGTGAGCTTTGCCAGTCAGAGCCTGCCGCGTGTCTCACCCGCATCATGCTGCGTGTCCGTTGACGCCAGCACTTGCGTCAGCCGGTGCACGAGCATTGTGCCGCCGGTCCACCGTGGACCCGGTGCGGCTGTGGACCATGTCCATACACAGCTGCCACATGTCGGGCCGAGGATGCGCCACGTGTCCTGTGACGTTAGCATGACGTCATATTTAGATTTTATTTTGAAAAATATTTCTGCCAAAAATAAATTCTGTGCTGACGTCAGCATGACATCATAAATGCTATTTTTCAGTACAAAAATAATTCTGGTAACTCAGTTTTCTATTTTTCTATTTTTTTCTTTTATTTCAAACTTTGTTTGGCTCGTTCTCCATGATACGAACTCTGATTGAGGTGATCCCAGTTTCTAAAACTTTGTAAAATTGAACTATATTTAATTATCATTTTTATTTAATTTTTTGAGTTGAGTTTGCTCTCTATTTTTGTATTTATTTCTTTATCGCTCGTTTCACGTAGACGTTGAAGTACTCGAGGTATTCGTGAGCAAGGAGCCAAGCTAAGAACAATTTTCAGAGCAGGATCTAGTGCTCTTTGAATGCAAGTTGTACTTTGATCATGTTGAACCCATGTTTTAAACATTATATTGTTTTAAACTAATGCATGCTAATTCAATTAATACTTGTTTCAATTACTTTGGTATTAGTTATTCATCCAAATTGAATTATACCTACTTTGTCATTTGTATGTCATATTTCATTTGTCACCCTAGTTTAGTTCTTTATTAGTTGGTAGCTATTAATTGCCAATGTGGGTTAGCTAGAACGCAATTAGTTTGCTTAGCCATGCAACGTCGTTGATATCATTTTATGTGAGCAAATTTAATCTTGCTTAATGGAATTTGGAACATGTTTATGAATTGGTGTGTCAGGTGTTGTTACACAATGTTGTTGATGTTGTTGATGATACGTGGTGCATGGTAATCAACTTGGGTGGTAGAATGATTTAGACTGAGGCAAGTGGCAAGACTTGTGATTTTATTATGGGCTAATGTGGCATTTGGGCAGTCATATTGTTTTTGATAATGGTAGTGGATGTTATATTGGTAATGATGAATTTTCGGTTAGTCTTGCCTTAGTCAACCTAAGGACTTAACCTTGCAAGCATTTGACCTGAGTCAAACATGCAACCACATGTCTGGAATGGGACGAACCTAGCTAATTAATTTGCAATGTCTTAGCTTAGTACTACTAGTTGTAGTGTGAGTCCCAACTTTATGGGTAAACTCACATGGCGCAAGAGGGGCCCTGAATGTGATAACCAGTCCCATCAGTGTTGAAACCTTAGCGGGTAGTACTGGGTTAAGACAAAGCTCTGTAAAGGCTTTGTCATAATCTCTCTATCAACACACCAAAGGAAGGTTGCTAATTGCATGCACTACTACAGAATGGTATATCACTATCGCTTCATCTGTGTCGGTTCTTAAGTTTTTAAGAAAAAACGATTGTGATAGATGACTTAGGAGAGGCATTAATAATAATCACTACCGGTTCTTAGGTTAGAAGTGATTGTGATGTAGCACTAGGAACATTACAATCAGTTCTTATGCGAGAAGTGATAGTGTTGTGCATTATTATCACTATCGGTTTTCACATAAAAAGCGATAGTGATGAGCACGTACACATCACTATCGGTTCTTATTTAAGAAGCGATAGTGATGAAAATGCACATCACTATTGTGAGAAGCGATAGTGATGAACACTCATCACTATCGCTTCTTTTGTGAGAAGCGATAGTGATGTGTATGCTCATCACTATCGCTTCTCAAATAAGAACCGATAGTGATGACAACGTGTTCATCGCTATCGTTTCTTATGTGGGAACCGATTGTGATGACAATGATCATCACTATCACTTCTCTTATAAGAACCGACTGTGATGTGCTTGATCACATCACTATCGCTTTTTATATGAGAACCGATAGTGATGTGCCTCATTAGGTTATTTATACCACTCGAGCTGAACTCTTCTCTGTTATTGTTCGAGAGGAGATTTCTCCGTCATAAATCAAAAAATAGCTCATATTCGTGGTTGGAAGCAATACTTGGGTGAGAAAATTTGAAATCCTCAAGGGTGGGTGTTAAGAGGGTAAATTTGAAGCCCTAACTTGAGGAGATTTCCCCTCATTTTGCATAATTTGTGGTTTTCTTCAAAATGTGAGCATTCCTTCAAACCCCTTTAATTTTGTACTATGTAATTTTGATATGTCGTGAAGAAAGTTTAGATTGCACTGGTATTGTGTATGTCCTATCAGATTTCACACCCTTTATTTGACAAGCTGTCGGGACCCGGATTTGCAAATCCGAAACCCTCTGTGTATACTGCACTAGTCCAGGACCACGCTAGTGCACACAGTGGAAACATAGATGAAATATCATTCCATACAACGAATTAACTAAGAAGAAGCAAATTATTATTGAATAAACCAAACGACTTTATGGTCAATGTTTACTCCATTATGCATTAAGGCTTTAAGAAACAAATACTATTGCAGCGGAAAAGATAACTTGAGCCATTCGACATGCCACAGGCAATCGTCTGGGGAACGCCTTCCTAATCCACGTAGTCTTCATAAAATTCCTCCTCATGATATTCATTATCTCCTTGACAGAATCGATCAACAAGGGCATAAAGCCGTGAGTACAAAGGTACTCGACAAGCCGTAGGGAATTGATGCAATATTTTCATGCGGCTTGACAAGGATGGCTATATGGTTCATTTGCGAAAAGCAATAACTTGAATTGAAAATACAATAAATAGATTGAAAGCATATTTATGAAAAGATAAGTAAATAATGGTAGACCAATGGTAGACAACATGAGCAGAATGGCGAGGCATCACCCTACACCATCTAAAACAAGTATCAACCAATAAATTTAACGATATTAACTTTAGACAACAAAACAACGTGAACTCCCGTTCACATCCCAACAATTCCACATTCCACATTTCATAAAACACTCTATACCCGTGTGAAATTCCGGGCTTGTCCATGACCATGACGCGCTATTCGAATAGTTTTACACTCTGCAGAGGTTGTACTTCTTTACCCACAAGACATGATCGGCTCTTGTTGCCATGCGCAATAAGCACACTTCCTTTGGTGTGTTGGCGGAGAGATCATGACAAAGCCTTTACAATGCACTGCCTAAACTCGATCTTGCCGCTAAGGTTTCGCCCCTTAGGGCCCCTCTTGCGCCTTGCGAATCTACCCGTCCATCCGGAACCCACACCACCAATGGCGAGACTCAAGGCTAGACATTGCAAATTAATCGGCTAAGTCTGTCCCATTCGGACATGTGGTAGTGCGGCTAGGCCCAGTTCAATGGCGCACAAGATTAAGTCCTTAAATTGTCTCGGGCAAGACATCCACATCCCAATGTGCTAGAAAGCACCACCTTTCTTGCACGATCACTTGCCCGAGGAAAACAATTCGTTCAACCAAGACCAATGGCAAACCCGCCATGGTACAACAAATTTTACAACAATGGCTAACGGCCATGATTCAATATCTCATTAAGTCAAGATTAACATTATTCAACATGTGACATGAATCCCAACGTATATCTAAGCATGTCTAAGCATAGTTACGTAACCCAATGTTGGTATAATGATTATGTCCAACTAGTATTGTCCCAACCTAGGTCTAGCAATGGATACATGGCATACAACTAATCAAGGTGGCATAATGTCAACTAGGTATACATCTACTCCCATTAAATAAGCATTGATACACAAAATAGCATGCAAGTGTATAAAATAAATTACTTTGTAAACATAGGATCAATATGATCAAAGGTTACGACTTGCTTTGCTGATCTAGTGCTGAATCTTTGTCTTCGAAGTCTTCGTTTGCTCCCTCGGGATTAGCGTCTACCGGAAAAGAAAGCAACGAAACCAAATAAATACAAAACAGAGACTCAAACAAGCTCAAAACTGAAAATAAATGGCTCTGGAAGATAGATCTTGATTTTAGAAAAATTTAGAAACTTGAATCACCTCAATCGGAGTTCGTATGAGTGAGAACGGGCCTCCGGAAGATTCAATTCAGAGAAAATACAGAAAATCAGAAAAACCGAATTTATGGATTTATTTTTATACGGAAAAAGGATTTATTGCGCAACGCTGACGTCATCGGGTTCACGGTGGACTGGGTCCACGGCGCCATGCCGGTCCACGGTGCACCGGCGCACCGTGGCGTCATCGCCGACGCAGACGGCTCGGTAGACGCAGCGGCCACGCCAGCGCCACGCCCAGCCACCTTGACGACGGCCACGCGTCGCACATCCGCAACTTAGCGGATCGGACGGCAAGGAGGCGGGTTGCGGCGATGGCGACGCGGCGAATCTGGAGCATCGGTGGCGATCGGACGGCCAAGATCAAGCGAGGCGACGACGGCGGCGCGATGGCGCGCTTCTGAGACGAGGAAGAAGACGAGACCGCGGCGAAAGGTGGCCGGATCGGGCGCGAGGCAAGGTGGAAGCGGGAGGGGGCGGCGTGGGAACTCGGGAGACCAGCGGCGGCGACGGAGGAGCACCGGCGCGAAGAAAAAGACGGCGGAAGGCGGATGAGGCGGCGCCTCGGCGAGTCGTGCGGGCAAGGGCGAGGTCTCGGGCGGCGAGAAAGAGGGCAGCGAGGGCGCGCGGAGAGGATCCTCGGGAGGCGGTTTCGCGGCGCTTAAATAGGGCTCGGGGCGTCGCGCCACGAACTCCAAACGGCGCCGACACGGACTCGGCTAGGGTTTGGCGGCGGCGCAACGCGGGTGATGCGAGCGATCCGGACCGAACACGCGGCTACAGATCGAACGCAAACAACACGGCGCGGTTGGCGGGCTGGGCCGAGCTGGGCCGAGGCGGCTGGCGAAACGGGCCGGAGAGGATTTGGCCCAGATGGGTTTTTGAAAATTAAAAACATTTTCTGATTTAAGATAAATCCAGAATTTCAAATAAATGCAAATAAATTCAAATAAATAGCAAATAAATTCAGAAAAATCTCCAAAAATACAGAAAAATTCCTTGGAGCACATGGAACCCAACTAAAACTGAAATTATTTTATTTGATGAATAGTTTAGTCAAATTAAATCTTTCCATTAACAGAAAATTCAAATTAAGCTGGAATTAATTCAAGAGATGCAAATGGTTCATCTTTGATTTCTAACATTCCAAAACTTCAATTTTTGGGATGTTACAAACCTTCCCCCCTTAAATGGAATCTCGACCCCGAGATTCATGCTGGCTAGGGAATAGGTGGGGAAACTCGGACTTCAGATCCTCTTCTCGCTCCCAAGTTGCTTCCTCTTCTGAATGATTGCTCCACTGGACCGTGCAAAAACGGATGATCTTGCTTCTCGTGATACGCTCTGCTATATCCAAAATTTTCACTGGTTGCTCCTTGTAGGTAAGATCCTCTTGCAAATCAATGGCTTCCAATGGCATCTGATCCTCTGGCACACGCAGACATTTCTTCAACTGCGATACATGGAACACATCATGGATTCCGGCAAAAGACTGAGGCAATTCTAACTTTTAGGCAACCTCGCCTCTTCGTTCCAAGATTTTGAACGGTCCCACATATCTAGGGGCAAGCTTTCCTTTTACTTGAAATCTCTTAACTCCTTTGAGAGGGTGACTCGAGATAAACATAATCATTGGGCTCGAAACTCAAATCTGCGGCGATTATCTGCATAGCTCTTACATGCGCTTTGGCGATCTTCAAGCGGTCTCGAATTAATTGGACTTGCTCTTGGCTTCTTGCGGTATGGCAGGCCAAACAATTGTCTTTCTCGACTCCTTCCGGTTAAGAGGAGTTACGCACTTTCTCCCATATAATGCTTGGCGACATCGCAAACCGGCTTGATAACTATTGTTGTACGAAAACTGCATAGGGCAAACACTTGTCCCACTTGGCACCATAAGTTAAGGCACAAGCCCTTAACATATCCTCAAGAATCGATTCACACGCTCGGTCATCCATCGGTTTGAGGTGATAGGTAATCTTGAATCGAGATGAGTTCCCATGGCTTCATGCAGACTCGCCAAAAGCGAGAGGTAAATTGGGTTCCTCTATCGGACACTATCTTCTTAGGCACTCCGTGAAGACCGACGATCCTTGACATATATAATTCGCTAATTTATCTCCCGCATAGGTAGTCTTAATCGGAATGAAGTGAGCTACCTTAGTCAATCGATCGACTATTACCCGGATCGAGTCATAACTGCTTGGGTCTTAGGAAATCCGTAATGAAATCCATACCAATTTCTTCCCACTTCCATTCGGAATCTTCAATGGTCGCAGCAATCCTGCGGCCTTTGATGCTCTGCCTTGACCTTCGGCGGACATCACAAAGTGCAACATATTCGCAATCTCACGCTTCATGCTAGGCCACCAATACCTTTCCTTGAGGTCTTGATACATCTTGGTACTTCGGGATGAATGGAGTATAAAGTCTCATGCGCTTCCTTAGAATCAACTCCTTAAGCTCTTTACGATCCGAGCACGCAAATCGCTTCTCATACCAAATAGTACCTTGTTCATCTTCAGAGAAACCTGAGGCTTTTCCTTTCTTCATATTGCTCTTAATCTCCTTAATGTCGGCATCATCTACCTGTGCTTCTCGAATCTGATCTTCCAACGTAGGGCGTACTTCCAAAGTAGCTAAATACCCTTCCTGAACCAATTCCAAACTAAGCACCTGAAATTCCTTATAGAGGGCTGACTTTCCTTAATCATCAGGGTATTGCAGTAACTCTTCCTACTCAAAGCATCGGCTACAACATTAGCTTTGCCTGGATGATAATGAATCCCAATGTCATAGTCCTTAATCAATTCCAACTATCTTCTTTGTCTCATATTGAGGTCAGCTTGGGTAAAGATATACTTCAAACTCTTGTGATCAGTATAAACTTCACAACGATTACCAATGAGATAGTGACGCCAAATCTTTAAAGCATGCACTACGGCTGCTAATTCCAAATCATGAGTAGGATAGTTAACTTCATGCGGCCTTAGTTGTCGCGAGGCATACGCTACAACCTTCTTATCTTGCATTAGCACACAACCGAGTCCTTGTCGGGATGCATCACAGAATATCTCAAAATCCTTCCTATTATCCGCGTAATAAGCATTTGCGGTTGTCAAACACTTCTTTAATTCTTGAAAACTTTGCTCACACTCCGATGTCCAAACAAATTTCTTCTCTTTCTTTAAGAGTTGAGTGAGCGGTCTAGCTTTTCTAGAAAACCCTTCTATGAAACGGCGATAATATCCCGCCATTCCAAGAAAACTTCGAATTTGGGGTACAGTCTTGGGTGACTCCCAACTTAGCACATCTCGTACTTTACCAAAGTCAACAGCGACTCCTTCTGCCGATATGACGTGTCCTAGGAAAACAACTTCTTTCATCCATAACTCACATTTACTGAACTTTTGTATAAAGTGATTCTCTCTTAGCCGTTAAAACTTGCGCAAGTGATCCTCATGTTCTTCCTCACTCTTGGAGTAGATCGAATGTCATCAATGAAAACAACAACAAACTTATCCAAATATTCCATGAATACCTTATTCATCATGGTCATGAAGTAGGCGGGGCATTGGTGAATCAAAAGACATCGTATACTCATCTTGTCCATACCGAGTAACAAAAGCTGTTTTGGGTATATCCTCTTGACGAATCTTCAACTGGTGATATCGATCTCGAGTCAATCTTGAGAACACTCGGCTCCTTGAAGTTGGTCAAACAAATCATCGATTCTTGGCGAGGGTACTTATTCTTGACGGTAACCTTATTGAGTGGCGATAATCTCGCACATTCTGTGAGTTCCATCTTTCTTTTCAACTAGAAGAACTGGTGCTCCCCATGGCGAAGAACTAGGTCGAACAAAACCTTGATCTTGCAGCTCTTTGATCTGTCTCTTTACTTCGGCTAACTCATTAGCAGGCATCCTATAAGGTCTCTTGGAAATGGGTGGTGTTCAGGAACTAGCTCAATCAGGAATTCTATATCTCGATGCAGTGGTATCCCGGGCAACTCATCTGAAACACATTAGGAAATTCTCTAACAAGCGGCACATCTTCCAACTTATTCCCTTAGCACAGCAAACTTTTATTCCTTCCAACTTCTCTGCAATTGGAAATTTTAACTTAGCTCCATTTGGACTGGCATAGATCCCAAATTAAAACGGACTGGTGTCAAAGCTTGCTTCCTTAGGCAATTGTTGACATAATGCCCCACTTCAAGGCAGTTAAAACAAATGACTCATGCAGCTGGGTTGTTAGTCCTCTGAGGTGGATTACTGTTGGTGTTGAAGTTGCGATTTTCCGAAGGAGCTAGGCAGAGTCTTTGGTGCGGGGTTTCGAATGCATTCGGAGGAGTGAAACGAAGCGGTGTTGAGCATTGGTTCTGCTTTGTCAACACGTTTGCTAGGGCAACTGCAGTCTGATTCTGCTGATTCATCATGTTGTTTATGTTCTGCATCCATTGTATTCATTAGTGAGTCTGAGCAGCCAGAAAATGTCCCATGTTACGATCATCGCTTCTTTGGTGGTGGCGGTGGAGCATTTGGACTTGGGGTTGGCGCTAGCACTGGCATCCATGGACGAACTGCGATTGGCTCCAGAACAATGGCAAGATGGTTGATACTCACTCCGAAGTAGATCCAAGGGTTTGATAGGTAAGAGGGAAAAGCAGTAGACAAGTGGTAAGATCATCTAGGGAAGAAGGTAATACCCAGGGACAAAAGGATACAGCCGAAAAGCTTCAAATTAAAGAGGCAAATAAAGCTTTTTCAATTAAAGGTATGGTTGTAACACCGTGCTTGGGGCAAGTGTACAACATACCAGACGCTCCAGCAAAGAAAATCTTAGTATACGCGGACTAAACGTAACTAAACTGAAAGGGAAAGACATGCTCAAACACCGCTGAGCACCAAAAACCTATCTTATATGGTAGGCTTCTCGGATATGTCTTTGATGGCTTGATCATCATCTTCCTTGATTTGATTCCTTGCAGAAGACTCGAGGCTTTGAGAAGTTTCATAGGATAAGATCAATTTAAATTTCGAAACCATGTTTCAGCAAAGGAAAGGAATAAGAACCTAAGAATAAGTTGAGAGGAGACAAAAACTATTAAGTACCAATTTTGTTGGTTTGATTTAGAAAATAATTTTGAAGACCATGCTAACTAGGATAGCGACCTACAGTCGATATGGCTCTGATACCATCTCTGTCGGGACCCGGATTTGCAAATCCGAAACCCTCTGTGTATACTGCACTAGTCCAGGACCACGCTAGTGCACACAGT
The DNA here is from genome assembly GCA_036346275.1 of Otatea glauca. Classification (NCBI taxonomy): domain Eukaryota; kingdom Viridiplantae; phylum Streptophyta; class Magnoliopsida; order Poales; family Poaceae; genus Otatea; species Otatea glauca. The sequence continues at coordinate 12,279,153 of CM070719.1, read as the reverse complement.
GGAAACATAGATGAAATATCATTCCATACAACGAATTAACTAAGAAGAAGCAAATTATTATTGAATAAAGCAAACGACTTTATGGTCAATGTTTACTCCATTATGCATTAAGGCTTTAAGAAACAAATACTATTGCAGCGGAAAAGATAACTTGAGCCATTCGATATGCCACAAGCAATCGTCTGGGGAACGCCTTTCTAATCCACGTAGTCTTCATAAAATTCCTCCTCATGATATTCATTATCTCCTTCAGCAACTGATCAACAAGGGCATAAAGCCGTGAGTACAAAGGTACTCAGCAAGCCGTAGGGAATTGATGCAATATTTTCATGCACGGCTTGACAAGGATGGCTATATGGTTCATTTGCAGAAAGCAATAACTTGAATTGAAAATACAATAAATAGATTGAAAACATATTTATGAAAAGATAAGTAAATAACTGATAGATCAATGGTAGACAACATGAACAGAATGGCGAGGCATCACCCTACACCATCTAAAACAAGTATCAACCAATAAATTTAACAATATTAACTTTAGACAACAAAACAACAGTGAACTCCCCATTCACATCCCAACAATTCCACATTCCACATTTCATAAAACACTCTATACCCGTGTGAAATTCCGGGCTTGTCCATGATCATGACGCGCTATTCGAATAGTTTTACACTCTCAGAGGTTGTACTTCTTTACCCACAAGACATGATCAGCTCTTGTTGCCATGCGCAATAAGCACACTTCCTTTGGTGTGTTGGCAGAGAGATCATGACAAAGCCTTTACAATGCATGCCTAAACTCGATCGCCCGCTAAGGTTTCGCCCCTTAGGGCCCCTCTTGCGCCTTGCGAATCTACCCGTCCATCCGGAACCCACACCACCAACTGGCAAGACTCAAGGCTAGACATTGCAAATTAATCACTAAGTCTGTCCCATTCCGGACATGTGGTAGTGCGGCTAGGCCCAGTTCAATGGCGCACAAGATTAAGTCCTTAAATTGTCTCGAGCAAGACATCCACATCCCAATGTGCTAGAAAGCACCACCTTTCTCGCACGATCACTTGCCCGAGGGAAAACAATTCGTTCAACCAAGACCAATGGCAAACCCGCCATGGTACAACAAATTTTACAACATGGCTAACGGCCACGATTCAATATCTCATTAAGTCAAGATTAACATTATTCAACATGTGACATGAATCCCAACGTATATCTAAGCATGTCTAAGCATAGTTACGTAACCCAATGTTGGTATAATGATTATGTCCAACTAGTATTGTCCCAACCTAGGTCTAGCAATGGATACATGGCATACAACTAATCAAGGTGGCATAATGTCAACTAGGTATACATCTACTCCCATTAAATAAGCATTGATACACAAAATAGCATGCAAGTGTATAAAATAAATTACTTTGCAAACATAGGATCAATATGATCAAAGGTTACGACTTGCCTTGCTGATCTAGTGCTGGATCTTTGTCTTCGAAGTCTTCGTTTGCTCCCTCGGGATTAGCGTCTACCGGAAAAGAAAGCAACGAAACCAAATAAATACAAAACAGATACTCAAACAAGCTCAAAACTGAAAATAAATGGCTCTGGAAGATAGATCTTGATTTTAGAAAAATTTAGAAACTTGAATCACCTCAATCGGAGTTCGTATGAGTGAGAACGGGCCTCCGGAAGATTCAATTCAGAGAAAATACAGAAAATCAGAAAAACCGAATTTATGGATTTATTTTTATACGGAAAAAGGATTTATTGCGCAACGCTGACGTCATCGGGTTCACGGTGGACTGGGTCCACGGCGCTGCGCCGGTCCACGGTGCACCCGGCGCACCCGTGACGTCATCGCCGACGCAGGCAGCTCGGCTGACGCAGGCGGCCACGCAAGCGGCCACGCCAAATACGACGCAGACGGCCACGCTGCGTCGCACATCCGCAACTTAGCGGATCGGACGGCAAGGAGGCGGGGTTGCGGCGATGGCGACGCGGCGAATCTGGAGCATCGGTAGCGATCGAACGCCAAGATCAGCGAGGCGGACGACGGCGAGGCGATGGCGCGGCTTACGGAGGCGAGAAGAAGACGAGACCAGCGGCGAAAGGTGACCGGATCGGGCACGGGGCAAGGTGGAGCGGGAGAGGCGGCGTGGGAACTCGGGAGACCAACGGCGACGCGGAGAAGCACCGTGGCGAAAAAAAGACGGCGAAGGCTTTGGATGAGGCGGCGGACTCGGCGAGTCGTGCGGGCAAATGACGAGGTCTCGGCGGCGAAAGAGGGCGGCGAGGCGGCGGAGAGGGGATCCTCGGGAGGCGGCTGCGGCGCTTAAATAGGGCTCGGGGCGCGTCGCGGACGAACTCCAAACAGCGCCGACACGGACTCGGCTAGGGTTTAGCGGCGGCGGCAAAACGCGGTGACGCGAGCGATCCGGACGGACATGCGGCGCATCGAACAGCCGACACGGCAATGGTGTGTGGTGGTGGGGTGTCTTGTGAAATTAGCCGAGTGGTCAAAGCGAAGCAGCGGAGCTGGGCCGAGGCGGCTGGCGAAACGGGCCGGAGAGGATTTGGCCCAGATGGGTTTTTGAAAATTAAAAACATTTTCTGATTTAAGATAAATCCAGAATTTCAAATAAATGCAAATAAATTCAAATAAATAGCAAATAAATTCAGAAAAATCTCCAAAAATGCAGAAAAATTCCTTGGAGCACATGGAACCCAACTAAAACTGAAATTATTTTATTTGATGAATAGTTTAGTCAAATTAAATCCTTCCATTAACAGAAAATTCAAATTAAGCTGGAATTAATTCAAGAGATGCAAATGGTTCATCTTTGATTTCTAACATTCCAAAACTTCAATTTTTGGGATGTTACACAAGCACACTGTATTTAATTATCTTAATTTGTAGTGCTTTGATGTTAATATGGAATTATTATTGCTGTCACCTGATGAATGTTAGAGTTTAGGCTGCGGAACCTACGTCTCCCGTTCGAGGATGCTTATTTATAAATATACCGAATGAAATGGCATATTTATTAGCGAGCAGTCTCGAATTGTCCACGTTCTTTGGACAGTTCGAGGATATGTGGTTCGGGCAAGTTCCTGAGTTGTGTTGTACAACTTCAGAGTAGATTTCGGTAGCGTCTCCCTGGTATTCTCTAAATACACACCCCTCTTGACCTGTTGTTGAGACGTGTATATGGAGAATAGCGGGGAGATGCTGCCGAAATTTTCTCTGGAGTTGTACAACAGCTTAGGAACTTGTCCGAACCACATATCCTCGAATGGGATTAGGACCAAACCTATTTAGAGATTAGGAGTCATTGTTGGTAACCTTGTTTAATTTGTTTCGTCGTAGTCAAAAGATTTGTAAGCTATGCACTATACAATTAGATTGTTTGATATCATTGTTGATGTTAAAAATGTATGTCTCCTATCTAGGGAATTGGAAGCACTAAACCAGGAAAGAATCTAGGTATCGATCAGGAGAACACATTTTATATATCTTGTAGGAACTTGTCCTCTATTTTGCAAAGGTAATTGTAAGGACCCGAATCCACTGATTCGAACCCACTGTGTTTACCGCACTAGTCCCAGGATCAACGCTAGTGCACACAGCTCAACATTGGTATATATCACATCATACTCAACGATAATAGAAATAATACTGAATTTATTGATATAGCTAAGTGTATGATCTTATGACCAACTTACATTATTAAGCCACGCAGGGCAAGACTTGAAATATAAGCTAAGAATTAAGCAGCGGAAAGTAGAAAACGTAGATAGCTCATCAGTTCACCACAGGCAACCAACAAGGCTCGGACCCTAATGACTCGCGTCCTCTTGGAACTCCTCCTCCAACACAGGTGTAGATTCCTCGACTGTTGATTATTGTTGTTGGCAAGGGTGAGTACTTAAAGCACTCAACAAGTTGTGCACAGAATGCAATTCTATGTAACTATATGCAAGGCTTATTCCAAAGGATAGGCTATCATGTCTATTTTGCAATAAGCAGCATTTATGAACAAATACAATAAATAGATTGTAAAGACTGTAAAACAAATAACAGTAATAGATAGATTCGGCACTTCTGAAGTAAACCAAGTTTCCAATCCTAAATCAAATTCCATCTTCCACATGGCATTCTGCCATCCCAACCAAGTTGTCCATTTAATTAAGCTAACCCTTAACTGTAATTCCTGAGCTTTGCTCAATACCGCGAGCACGGCTATTCGAACAGTTTTACACTCTACAGAGGTTATGCACTTTACCCACGCGATAAAACCATACACCACAAAGGCGAGTGATTATAACAAAGCCTTTACAATGCGCTGGCTTAACCCGGTACCACCCGCTAAGGTTTCAACACTGGTGGGACTGGTTACCACATCCAGGGCCCCCCTCTTGCGCCATGTGAATTACTCCATAACTCGGGAACTCACACCGACCAAGATAGTACCAAAGCTAAGACATTGCAAATTAATCAGCTAGGCTGGCCCATACCAGACATGTGGTTGCATGATTGACTCAGGTCAAAGGCTTGTAAGGTTAAGTCCTTAGAGTGATCAAGGTAAGACATCCACATACCCTCTGCCCACCGGGCCCACCTTGGCATACTCGCCCCTTGTCACTTGCCCTAATCTAAAAGATTATCACCCAAGTTGATTACCAAGCACCACGTGCCATCAACAATTCAACATCGTTGCGTGACATGACTCGCCACAAACAACTCAATCTCATCGTGTGATCCCACATGACACACAAGTTCATAACATTTTTCCATATTCCATTAGTCAAGATTAATTATCAATGATTCAAACACATGTGATGATGTGGCATGGCTAAGCAACTAATACGGTCTAACCATCCCATGTTGATTATCATTACTAACCAACCATAATAAACCAATCTAGGGTAACAATAGATCATGGCATACAATGACAAGGTAGGGTATAGATCAAATTGGTAGCTTAACTAGGTCCCAATTTAAGTTGAAACAATTGTATACTTGAAATACTATGCAATAAAGTAAAACAAAATATCATTTGTATAACATGGGTTCAACATGATCAAAGCACAACTTTCCTTGGAGTAGGTCCTGATCTTGATCTGGAGTTTGCTCTTGAGTTGATGGATCTTCCTCCGAAGCGTCGCACAATTCAACGTCTACGCGTACCGAAGGGGAAAAGTAAATAAATACCAAAATAGAGAGCAACTGAACTCCAAAAATTAATTAAAATTCACCATTAAATAGATCTAAATTTTACAATTTTTTAGAAATTTGAGTCACTTAAATCCGAGTTAAAATGCAAAAGATATAGCCTTTTGAAGTTTGAATAAATACTGAAATTACAGAAATTAGAAAATCAGAATTAACCGAATTATTTTTAAATTGAAAAACTGATTAACTATGTCAGCATGATGTCATCACCGAGCCGACCAATCAGACGCTGCCACGCGTCTCGGGCGTATGGACTCAGTCCACCAGCCCGCACCGGTTCACGGTGGACGCGGCTCATGGCGCTACGGTTCTGCGCCCAACACGCGGCGACACGCGATTGGTCGCGGCGCCGGTGCAATCTGACGCGCACGGATCCGATCGAACGGCGCTAGGCAAAGGAACACGCGGCTACGGCTTGATCGCCCGATTTGGATCCGACGGCTACCGGTACCCGACATGCTTACCCACGCGGCATGATCCGGAGCGTCAAACGAAGATCGAACACTGGCAGAGCTCAATCCCAGCGATGGCGGTGCGGTGGTGTAGCTTCACCGGCAGTGGAGAAGACGACGTCAGCGACGGCGTTTCTATGACAATCCGTCGCCAGGGAATGGCGAGGTCGATGCGTCACGGTCCAAGGGTCACGGATCTGGAACCGGCACGGCTCGGAACGGCGTGACGACGGCGAAAAACGGATAGAAACCACGGCGGGGGCTTCGACGAGTTCGCACGGGCAAGCGAGGGCGTCTCGGCATATGAGAATTGACCAAGGGGTGCGGCGCGGGGTGAGGGATTCAGCGCCAGCGGCGGCGCCTTAAATAGCCGCATAGGGAGGCGTGCGCAGCGCGGAATTCGGAGACGGTTTCGTGGCGGCGGCGGACTCCGGCGGCGATGCGGAGAGCGACGCGGCCTCCATCCGACGGCTGCAGGCGACAGGCGTCGCGGCGGAAGCGCGACCGTTGGATCTCAATCCAACGGTCGGCGCATTAGGGTTAGGGTTTACGGCTGGACCGGGCTGCGCGGGCTACCTGGGCCGCACAGTAGTGTGCCAGCCCTCTACTATTCATGAGGTTTTTAAAAGGAATTTTCATTTAAAATAATTACAGAAAATCGTTTGATTTGTTTGAGGCAATAAAATAATCAGGAAAATCTCAAGAAAATTCTCAAAAATACTTTGAGACATTTTGAACTCAGATAAAATATTTTTGGTAAAACTTTATTTTAACTTTGCATAAATTTAAATAGTTTTCCACAAAAGACCAATACACTTAATTTAAAGTAAATTCCAATAAATCCGAAAAAATCCAATAAATCCAAGAAAAACATAAAATGGACAAATAACCAATAAAATGATATTAAAGATAATTTTGGGATGTTACAGTAATATTAACTGAAATGATGTCTGAATATTTCAAATAGCTAGCTTGCTGTCGCTCCAGTTTTTCCTTAATTTATTGTGTGAATTTTAATTGCAGATGAACCATAAGGAATGGATGTATGACAAAAGTCGTGTGAGTGCTGAATTTCAGAGGGGCGTTAAGGAGTTCAAAAAAATTACCGAAGAGGACATGGTGAGGAGAGGTGTAAACTTCATATATTGTCCTTGCATTGATTGCACCAATTTGAGAAGATTTAACAACTCAGCTCAAATCGAGGACCACCTGATTCGACGTGGCTTCGTGACGAATTACACGTGTTGGATCCATCACAGGGAGACAGGTAGTACCCTGCCGGTATGCAATGAAGACACGGTGGAACCGGATGATAAGTTGCAGCCTAATATGTTTGAGGAGGAGAATTTGGAGCAAATGTTGCGGGATGTGGAGGGTAATTTTACGGAAAGAGAGTTTAAAAAATTTAAAAGCTTGATGGAAGACGATGCGAAACCATTGTTCGTAGGTTGCAAAGCAGAATACACTAAGTTGGGTTCGGTCCTTGCATTGTTCGAATTGAAGGCAAAACACGTTGGACAGAAACAAGTTTCAATGCACTTCTAGTTCTTCTATCGGATCTGCTTCCAGAGGGAAACGAGTTGCCAACAAGCATTTATGAAGCGAAGAAGCTACTATATCCCATGGGAATGGAAATAGAAAGGATACATGCATGTTCGAACGATTGCATCTTGTACCGTAACACACATCAGGAGCTGAACGTTTGTCTAGTTTGCGGTGTGCATTGGTATAAACAAAAAGAGAAGCGTAACGACAAGAAGCGTAAGAGCCGGGGCAACGACGGTGAAGAGGTCAGTAAAGGTGCACCGGCCAAGGTATTGTGGTACTTGCCCATCATTCCCCGTCTGGAGCGGTTGTTTGCAAATCCTAGAGAGGCAAAATTGTTGCGTTGGCATTATGAGTCTCGAAAGGAAAACGGTAAGCTGAGACACCCTGCTGATTCGGCTCAATGGAGAAACATCGATTGGAAACAAGAGGAGTTTGGTGTCGAAATGAGAAACATAAGATTTGGGTTGAGTACCGATGGAATGAATCCGTTTGGTAACATGAGCAGTCGTCATAGCACGTGGCCAGTTCTGTTGTGTATCTACAACCTCCCTCCTTGGTTGTGCATGAAGCGGAAGTATATCATGATGTCGTTGCTAATCTCGGGACCCAAACAGCCGGAAAATGATATTGATGTGCACGTTTCAAATTTTCCCAATTTCTGTCAATGGATTGTGGTACATTAGCTACTTAATGCAAGAAAAAGAAGGCACTCCACATCGAACCATTTCTAGAAATTTTGAAAATACTTGGACTTTACTTGAGAAAGATTTGACTTTGCTACTCTTTGACGTTAAATCATGAGTAAAAAGTGAATTTGGGCTTCTTTTTTCAATGCTAACTCTTCTTGCCAAAATCGGTTTTTGTAAAAGATTTGTAGTATCTCAAAGTATATTCCTGCAAATTTTCAAATAATTCCAACTATGTTTGCAAAAATTTTGGCCTTTTCACTCTTTGATTAGATAGTTCTGCAAATTCAGACTTCATGGTTTGTCTGCAAAATAAATAGTGCATTGTACTATTTGTGTCGGTTTTTGAATTGAAACCGATAGAGATATGGTAGACTCCATTATTTGTGTCGGTTTTCAAATAAAACCGATTGAGATAAGGCTCTGGAAATAAAATAGAGCTTCGTACTATTTGTGTCGGTTTTTTAGCAAAACCGATTGAGATAAGGATATCAAGGAAATAAAACAGAAATAGTTCATTTCATTAGTTATGTCGGTTTTTGCAAATAACCGACACAGATGTAGACTCCATTATTTGTGTCGGTTTTCAAATAAAACCGATTAAGATGAGGTTTTGAAATAAAACAGAAATAGTGCATTTCATTATTTGTGTCAGTTTTCCCAAAAACCCGATTGAGATGTTTTTTCATTTGTGTCGGTTTTCTAAAAAATCGATTGAGATATCGTCTTCATTTCTCGAAATAAAACCGAAATAGAGCTTCGTACTATTTGTGTTAGTTTTTTAGCAAAACCGATTGAGATAAGGACATCAAGGAAATAAAACAAAAATAGTTCATTTCATTAGTTGTGTCGGTTTTTGCAAATAACCGACACAGATGTAGTCTCCATTATTTGTGTCGGTTTTCAAATAAAACCGATTGAGATAAGGTTTTGAAATAAAATAGAAATAGTGCATTTCATTATTTGTGTCGGTTTTCTCAAAAACCCGATTGAGATGTTTTTTCATTTGTGTCAGTTTTTTTAGAAAACCGATTGAGATATTGTCTTCATTTCTTGAAATAAAACCGAAATAGTGCTTCGTCCTATTTGTGTTGGTTTTTTAGCAAAACCGATTGAGATAAGGACATCAAGGAAATAAAACAGAAATAGTTCATTTCATTAGTTGTGTCAGGTTTTGACACAGATGTAGATTCCATTATTTGTGTCCGATTGATATAAGGTTTTGAAATAAAACAGAAATAGTGCATTTCATTATTTGTGTCTGTTTTCACAAAAACCCGATTGAGATGTTTTTTCATTTGTGTCGTTTTTTTAGAAAACCGATTGAGATATCGTCTTCATTTCTCGAAATAAAACCGAAATAGAGCTTCATACTATTTGTGTCAGTTTTTTAGCAAAACCGATTGAGATAAGGGCATCAAGGAAATAAAACAGAAATAGTTCATTTCATTATTTGTGTCGGTTTTTGCAAATAACCGACACAAATGTAGACTCCATTATTTGTGTCGGTTTTAAAAAAAATCCGATTGAGTAAAGTTCTGGAAATAAAAAGTGCATTTCATTATTTGTGTCGGTTTTCCCAAAAACCCGATTGAGATGTTTTTTCATTTGTGTCGGTTTTTTTAGAAAACCGATTGAGATGTTGTCTGTCATTAGTGTCGGACTTTTAGTAAGAACCGACAGCATTGCCTGTCGAACATAATTAATACCCTGCTCATTCCCCAATTAATATCTGTCCGCACTTTTCCCCGCCCTCGCGCCCTCTTCCCGCCGCCTCACCCACCCTCGACGCCCCCTCGCCGCCCGTCCGTCCCCACACCGCCCCTCCACCAACACCGCCCCTGACGCAACCCCTCCGCCCCATGCCGCCCGTCCGCGCCGTCCCCTCGCCGCCTGCGTCGCCCCACTCCGCCCGTCGCCCGCGCCGCCGACGCTACCCCTCCGCCCGACGCCGCCCGCCGCCCCCACGCCACCCTCCGCCCCACACCTCCTCCGCCCACGACGCCCCACGCCACCCCTCCGCCCCACGCCGCTTCTAACGCCGCCCCATGCTGCCCTCGCCCCCAAGCCTTGATCGCCCACGCCCCCGACACCACCCCTCCGCCCACCTCCAACGACGACCCCTCCGCTCGCGCGCCCACGGCGACCCGTCCTCCTCGACGCCACCCTCCGCCCGACGCCGCCCCACGCCGACCCCTCCGCCCGACGCAGCCCCACGCCGCCCCTTCGCCCGACACCACCCCTCCAACGCTGACACCGCCACCTCCTGCTGACGCTGCCATCTCCACCGACTCCGACGCTCGAGGTAAACCCTAATGTTACATTACAATGTAGTGCATCAACTTTCCACATGTGAACTAGTGAGAAATGAAACAGAGATGATTGTCTTGCTTAGCAAACATGCTTAGAAAGGCAAGGAATTATTTTTGAAGGAACACATACTGTGAAAACCTGTACCAGCTTCGAATTTTTCCTGCAGTGTAATGAATGTGCAGATGTTTCAGACAATAATGAAATTGTACGGTTTGCACCTTAGGATGCAGCATTTCTTTGCCATCATAAAAATATGCAAATAAGAGTACTAAGATAAATTTTGTCATTACAATTCATTTGTCATATTATAATTTTATTTGTGAAAACACCAACAATGTGCTGTCCTGGGAAGAGCAAATGAGTTCAGCATTTGATAAATAGTATGTGTTAGTACTATTTCATGAATTAATTTCTTTTAAAAGAATAATGAATTATGAGATTTATGGAGCCTAACTATTGTAGTTATATATTATAGTCCAATTTATGGAGCCTAACTACTGTAGTGATTTATGGCCAGAACAATGAACAATAACTACTGTAGTGATATATTATATTCCAATTTGAACTAAAAATTTGAGCTAACAGAATGATAAAAAGAAATTGAGGCATGACACTTCATTTGAGAAATGGAGTTCATTCTACAACATAGATTGGCTTGAATGATAATGTAAACAAATTAACTCAAAAGATATGTATAAAAGGGTGACATGCATTGGACAAGTGGAATGTACATGGCATATTTGGATTTGCTAGTACCAAATTTATACATTAGTAGTCCTAACACTTGTTCTAGCATGAAAATCATCCTGTCTCCATGTATGTTACGATGCCTTTTTTATTATTTTGTCATATGTGCTTATGTACTCGTCATATTATTATGTATGTGCTTATGTACTCGTCATATTATTATGCAACTTTAGACTCTGTTAGTTGAGATAGTTATTTCAATTATAATTGCATATTATTTTTCTTTTTCATCTCAGCATATGTCAGAGTTTAGGTTGCGTAACCTACGTCTCCCGTTCGAGAGTGCTTATTTATAAATATACCGAAATGACATAATTATAAGCAAGCAGTCTCGAATTGTCCACGTATTTTGGACAGTTCGAGGATATGTGGTTCTTGCAAGTTCCTGAGCTGTTGTACAACTCACAGAGTAGGTTTCGGTAGCGTCTCCCTGGTGTTCTTTGGATACACACCCCTCTTGACCAGTTGTCGACATGTGTATATGGAGAACAGCGGGGAGATGCTGCCGAAATTTTCTCTAGAGTTGTACAACGGCTTAGGAACTTGCCCGAACCACATATCCTCGAATGGGATAGGACCAAACCTATTTAGAGATTAGGAGTAATCGTTCGTACGTACGGAGTAAAAGTCAACAGACAGACTTTTCTTGAAGATCATTCATTCATCTGTTGCTCTACTGCAATATTCAGTTGTTGCTTTACATGATATATTGTCAAGTTCACATAATAGCTACGAATTGCTTTCTCTCATGTCAAATACATGACCATGTCAGATAAGAAAACTCAAAATGTCGCAATTAGAGAGCATCGGCTCATCGCCAGACAGAGTAGACGGTGCTCCTGTGGAGCCGAGTCAACTTACAAGTGTCGAGCCGAGCCAACTTCCATGTGTCGAGCCGAGCCAACTTCCAACTGTCGAGGGGCCGAGTAAGGTGAGGAAGGCCCGAGGACCGAACAAAGGGGCCACAAGGAGAACGTCGCAGGTTCTCCACTTCAGTGCCACGGGGATTTGAACGGGTCCTCCTAAGTACAAGGGGCAATACCGCTTATTCCTCGGCCAATTGGCGAGGGAGAGACTACCCATAACGGTTAAGGATCGGAGAAAGGAGGTCAGCGCCGAGCAGAAGAACCGGCTGTGGGACGAGGTTAAGGGCAAATGGATTATAGAAGAGGAGGATGAAAACAATGCCAGGCGGTACGCCTTGAAGAGGATGGGTGTGGCTCGAGGCACCGTGGTCTACATGCACGTGAGTACGTCTTTGAAAGTGCAGACACCGCTCGAGAGGTATCCGTTCGTGACTCCCGATGTTTGGGAGGAGTTCAGGAGGATCAAGAGGACGCCCGAGGCGGAGGAGCTGAGGCAGAAGAACGTTGCTACCCAGAGGCAGAACACGCACGCGCACCACCTTGGTTCAGGCGGCTACGAAGGGAAGAAAGCAGAATGGGCGCGACTAGACGAGGAGTGCGCGAACTCTGGGATAGCGATGCCTTACTCGCACATATGTGAGGAGCGGGCACATGACTGGGTATTAGCGAGGACAAAGAAAACCGCGGACGGGCAACTGGTAGTTGCAAACCGTATTACCGCGCAAGTCATCTCCACCATCGTAAGATATCAAACTTAGTACATTGCAGTCAACCATTCTTGTCGTATTTCAGATCTAATCCGTACTCGCTTCTTGCAGGAGGAGGTATCACAGAGGAAAGAGCAGGGGACCTTTCTTAGCCAAGGGTCGAATGACATATTGTCCTCTGCGATCGGGAAGCCCGACCATAAGGGCCGGGTACTTGCCACAGGGGCGGGGACACGAAGAAGTCCTACTTCTAAGATGACGCTGGGAGTAGCAGATCAAGATCATGGGAGGCATGCGCGGAGCACTTCAAGGACACGCTCAGGGAGAAGCTAAGGGAGGAGATCAAGGAGGAGATGAGGGGGGAGATGACGGCACGTGAGGAGGAGATGAGGGGGGAGATGACGGCACGTGAGAAGGAGATGAGGGTGGACATGATGGCACGTGAGGATCGCCTGAGGGCCGAGATGATGGCGATGATCTCCCAGTCGAGCCGATGCCCCGCCTATCGAGAAAACTCGTGCCCCACCAAGTAGCCGTGGTTGCAAAATGATAAGTCCGATCCCCACCAAGGTAATAATTAATTTTGCTTAACTTAAAGGTGCGAGGTAACTTCATATGTTTTCTCTCAAGTCACGCGCACTTTTGCGGCGCCTACCAAGTGCCACTCACCCCGACGGAAGACGGATTTCCTATTGAGGTGCAGCGCGGATTGCATTTCCATGCAAGGAGACCGACATGGTACATGGTCAGCCTTTGGGGAATGGCTACATGAGGGTCCAGGTGGACTACGTCCACGAAGCCTTCTTATCACATGTGCTCGAGTTCCCCCCCAACGAAGACATCACCACTCTCGGGCAAGCACTGATGTCATTCATCAAGTGGCCCACGACAGGCATCGTACTGGTCAAGGTAAAAAACCTCGCACCTGCTGTACCATTCCAGTAGTATTGCAACAAGTTACTTGATTATGCGTGTGCTTTGTAGGTTCCTACCGCACCTGCGCTTGCTCCCACGACCGTGACGAATCCTGCACAAAGTACAGAGCTGGTGCATAAAAAGACTAGCACGACAACCACAGAACCACTAGAGGCCTGTGCTAAAAAGGCAAGGCTCATAAAGGCCACAACGCCCCCTCAAGTACATGAAAAGCCCACTGCCCTGGCCTCGGAGACTCCTTCGGCCCAGAAAGGAGAGCCGACACAGACCACAGAGAAGCCTTATGAATTTAAGGCCTACGTACATGGAAAGCCCCTTCTGCCTTCCAGCAAATTGAATGCTCTAGGCATATGGACTCGACAGCTCCATGGATGGTACGTTGACAAAGTGAAAGAGAGCGAGCGTGTCGACTTCAATGTTAGATACAGAAAGGGACATTTCCACCGCAGGGAGGATGGGACATTCCCAGTTATTTTTGAGGATTTGTTCCGTCTGTACCAACTGATAGCCATGATATTTCTACTGTACGATCCTGGACGCTGTGAGTATCGCACCACGTTGCACGACCTTATAGGATTTTGCATTACGCTTTTTAACATTCAATGCGAGTTGTAGAGCGATGAGGCAGCGAGTCGTGACGAATCGACAACTAGTTGGGTTCGTCGACCCTGAGCTTGTGTCCGCGACGATGGCTAGGCTTCAACCGAAATGGGTTGCCTCGTACATCAAGAGGGCATTGCAAGCTGAGTCGAAGAAGGACTTCATTCTACTCCCGTACCACGAGGAGTAAGTGCTACTTCACCGTTCAATTACTTCTACGCACTGAAACCGTATATGAACTTATTTTCTTCTCTGCATACCATTTAATAAGTAACCATTGGGTTCTACTCGTGCTCCTTCCGAGTGACAACAAAGTGTACACTTTTAATTCGATTGATAAGAGACCGATGGCCTACGCGATCAAGCCTCCTTTGGAGCAGTAAGTGCACCACTCTTATCTAACATTTTCTGTATTTAACTACGTTCATTATTTTTTACTCAACGGCATCTCTCCAATGTATATAAGGGTTTCAAGGAATACGTCGAAGCAGGAGGGACACACGACGACAAAAAGGCTCCAAGCTGGAGTATGTCCGCTTCAGGTTACAAGTGGCTATCATATATAAGATTTAGATTTTCTGACATATTTTCTTCATCTCTTAATTTATTTTTCTTTCTTCACAGTGTCATCAACAGGGCAGCGATGATCGCTGTGGTTTGTATGTCATGCAACACATGGTGATCTTGATTGCCAGCTCAGATCGTTTCCCTAAGGTAGTACATGCATTATTATACAATTAGTCTTTCACATAGAAATTTGAAAACTTAAATTAGAGCATCGTTTCTATTTTGCAGCATACCAATATCCCCCAGAAAAGTGTAGACAGCACTGCACTCAACAAGATACGAGACCACTTATGCCAGTGGTACTGGATAGAATGCTTGTCGGAGGACGGATTGTTTAGAGATCCCGAAAGCTCCTACTAGACCATATGTGAACAATATTACATATCTGAATGCGATTGCATGTGTACTTATGGTTAAGCATGTTTACGTTCTATTTTGTTAACGAATGTGATATGTGTTTGTTGTAACAAAGTGTTGATGTTCTTTGAATGTGATATGTTGTCTGTAATTTCTGTGTGAATGTGATATGTGCATATTGTGTGGAATATGTGCTGATTGGAGGGTGAATTAGAAAATAGCACACCACACCCCTTCATCTCTGTCGGTTCTCACAAGAAAATAATAGAGATGTGATGGTCATCTCTATCGCTTCTTTGTAAGAAGCGATAGGGATGAGGGTATTCATCTCTATCGCTTCTATCTAAGAAGCGATAGAGATGATAGACTCATCTCTATTGGTTCTTTTCAAGAAGCGATAGAGATGATGAGATCATCTCTATCGGTTCTTTATAAGAAGTGATAGAAATGATGGTATTATCTCTATCGGTTCTTTGCAAGAAGCGATAGAGATGAGGCGGCCATCTCTATCGGTTCTTTATAAGAAGCGATAGAGATGAGTGTATTATCTCTATCGGTTCTTTGCAAGAAGCGATAGAGATGACGCCTCATCTCTATCGCTTCTTGCAAAGAACCGATAGAGATAATACACTCATCTCTATCGCTTCTTATAAAGAACCGATAGAGATGGCCGCCTCATCTCTATCGGGCGATAACCGACTGTAATAATACCACCTCATCTCTGTTTCATGACTTTGTGTCACCACCAGAACCGACTGTGATGATAAAAAAGAACTGATTGTGATGTATATTTGTGTAGTAGTGATGGCAACAAGAGACGATCATGTCATGTGGGTAAAGCGCATAATCTGTGCAGAGTGTCAAACGTATTTGAATAGCCGAGCTCGCGGTACTGAGCAATTCTCGAGAATTACGATTAAGGGTTAGATTTTGTAAAATGAAACTTCGATGGGTTGGCTTTATGCAATTGGAAGTTGGAAATATGATTTAGGGCTGGAAGCTAGGTTTACTTGAGAAATACTTGAAAGTTATTATTTACTATTATTTGTTTTACTGTCATTTCAATCTCTTTATTGTATTATTTTATAATTGCTGCTTTATTGCAAAATAACCAATTAAATCATTCATTTGGAATAAGCCAAGCATGTAGTATAATAGACTTGCATTCTGTACACAACTTGTTGAGTGCTTTAAATACTCACCCTTGCCAACAACAAATCACCAGCTGAGGAGAAGTCTACACCTTCGAAAGAGATGGAGTTCCATGAGGAGGCGATTATCTACGAGTTGAACTTTGTCAGATGCCTGTGGCATGTTGATGGGACTCACCGACATTCTTCGTTCCACTGCTATTTATTTACTCTGATTCAGAGCCATCAGGGCCTAATAAGAGTAAGGCTGACCCTAAAGTCGTTCAACTATGTTTTATTTATTATATGATGTCTTTTGTTATGTTTTCAATGTATATGATTGTGATATTTATCTATATTGAGCCTGTATGCATTTGCGTGATCTTGGACTAGTGCGATATACACAAAGGGTCCGGATTTGCATATTCGGGTCCCGACACCTAGGCTAGGCTTCAAATCCTCCTTGTGACCCTTTATCTTGTAGCATTCTTTCTCGTATTCCGACCTATTATAGTCCTATCTATAATTTCTAAGGATAATTAAATCACATGCATCAGGCAGCATCATATTCTCATTAGAAACAGAATTCACTCCAAAAAAATAAGTTACCTGATAATTTAATTGATGTACACGTACTCGTGTGATTGGTCCTTGCCTAGCATCTTGTGGAGAAGTATTGTATGTATCCAAGGAATTGATTTCCTCATCACCACCTCACCATGACATCACCGATCTAACCGGCCGACCACAAGAATACACGGATCGACCACGAGGACTGCCTCCTCTGTTCGCTATGGTCGCTAGCCGTCGGCTCCTCCACCATCTTTGGCCTTGGGCCGCCGCCACCTCCTCCTGTTTTGATTAGAGGTGGGCACTCTGACCAGGCTCTTTTGGGTCTGTTCGAGGCACGACGTCACGGCTCAGCACGGCCCGACCCGTGCGGCTGGCCGTCTTGGGCCTGCACGACATCAGAGCACGGGCCGCGTCTGCCCGAGAATCGGCACGCCGGGCGCACGGCCCGAGACGACATCAGAATGGGTCGCACGGCCCGGCGACCCGTGACGTGAGGAAGAAGCCTAGCATAAAGGTCACCGACTCACAGAGTATGACCGCCATGGATGCACCCAGTAGCATGAATGCCACCCCTATCGCCGACACCTGAGAGAGACAGACAAAACAGAAGAGAGAGCTGAGAGTGATTGAGAGATGGTGCAAGAAGCTGCTCTTTTTCGCTTATCCCACTCAATCTCTCTCAGCTCTCTCTCTTACCCGTCTCTCTCAATCTCCCTCTTAATCTATCTCGCCTATCTCGCTCACTCTCTTTCTCACCCATTGCCCCCTCTCTCGCCTGTGTTGAGCACATCCCCCTCGCTCTATGTAACTGTTTAAGAATAAATAAATTTTAGTTCTTTTTCTTATAATATTTGAATCTACTGCCTCAACTCCATGCGTCTCTGGATACTTTCCTCTCGTTGCAATAGTGCAAATGGGTCGGACCTGGGCCGGCACGGCACGAAGCAGGCACGAAGCGCAAATGGGCCGTGCTTAGGCTCACCGAAGATGAGCTGGGCCGGCACGGCACGGCACGGCGGGCATGACGGGCCGTCGCGGCCTGGCACGGTTCAGGCACGAAGCACGATGGGCCCGTGCCAGGCTGACCCGGTACGGCATGACGCCCACCTCTAGTTTTGATCAGTAGCCGGTGGTGGTCTAGTGGAGAGAGAGCAAGAGACTAAAGAGAGACGGGAGGGATCATGGAGTGAGAGGAGAGAAACGCAGCCTTTGTTTGTGTGGGTTGTATTGTGGGGTCCACCACATTTATCTTTTATTTGACTATTTGATGATTTTGGTACATGCCCTTCGCATGGATCTCAGTGCGCCTGAACGGTTCAGATTAGGCCTATGAATACATACAATATGCACCCTCGACAGGGAGAGCACATGACAAGATATAGGGCCCGTTTGACGGGCTGCGGTTGGATTGAAAAACTGTTCTTGGTTTGTTGGGCTGTAAAGTAGTTGTACTTGGCGGCTGTGGCTTTTCTTATTATGCCGTTTCCCAAACTGGCTACTGCAACTGTAGCTTTTGGGGGGCAACCGAGCGGGAAGGCAGTAACCTAGTGAAGCACAACAGCGGACGAGTGGAGAGGTGACGTGGAGGTGGCGAGGCAGGGTGGCGGAGGTCGGGGAGGCGAAGTGAGCGAGATGGGAGACGGTCAAGCGAAACTACAGCTGAAAAGCTCCTCTTCAGCGACTGCAGCTTTTAAGGGTGCTTCTGCTGTAGCTTAGCTTCCAAGCTGCTTTGTAGCCATACTGTTTGGGGAGCTTTTGGCTCAAAGCTGAAGCACAGCCCCAACAGGGCCATAGTGTTGTATATGGCTTATATATATGACAATATAAAAAGAATAGGTTGTGCCCAGAACGGAGCTGAATTCTCTACAACCCTAATTGTGAACCAAAAAAACTCCTTATACAGAGCCGCCGATTTCACTGCCGGGATGTACGTACGTACTACAGAGCCTTATAAATAAATCCTCGTGTGTCTTGTGTGCTTTTGTTTTTTTATGTGATCATCTCCTCATGCTGGGCTCCTATCGGTTCCAACAGGTCACATGAAAAATTGGTGTGTTGGAGATGGATTTGCAGTTTTTATGACATTGATTGTACTTTCTGCCAGAGTAAATATGCTCCTATCAATAAACCAATTCAAGGCCATTTTTAACACATGATTAGAAAGAATATTCACGCAGCTGCATTGAAGAAGTGCAAAGGGATATATAATGGATCATTTGGCCCAGACACGAAGTCACAAAGCCAACTGGGCCGATATGATAGTTTACTTACGGATACGAAGGCAACTAGGCCGATTATATTGTGCTGTATTGGGCCAGTATTTCCACGGCCTGCGTGTGGTCAGAATTTGTCTAACAAGAAGGTCCAAAATCCCTCCAAAAAATCAATAAAGAGGTGCAAATTTTCTAACATGACAGAAATGGAAGATACAAGGAAATGTTGTGCCCATATATAAACAGTTACCAACAAACGGATTCAGATTAATCATGCATGCTGATGTAAGAGCGCAATTACGAACAACTATTCCTAAAAAATGACATAAAAGTATTGTTCGTACGTACTCCCTTCATTGTTTTTAAGATGTTTTAAATACGTCGAATCAACCTTTTAAAACTGTAAATGCTAATATGTATACAAGTATTTGGATTTATCATGTGAAAATGTTGTCGTTAGATTTGTGCTAAAAAATGTTTCCATGTAATTATTTTTTCATACAAAAGTAATGATCAAATATGCATTAATTAGAGACTGTCTCGATGCTCAAACGCCGAGTAAAAAAAACATAGGTAGTATAGCATCGCTCTGCTCTACTCTCCACCCAAAAAAACAGAGCATACACTCAACACTTAGACAAATGGCAATTATCGATCAATGGACAGAAAAAAAAATCTTCCAAGAATGAAGCTGTCCCTTGCGCGTCATCAGCTGACATCACAGATTCAAATTTCGTTTTGGATAAAATTTTGCCGATGACCGAAATCCAAAATTTTGGTGAAATCTCATTATTTCGAACAAAATCAAGACAAAATTCAAAAAGAAAAATTAAAATCCAGAATTTTTGAACCAAATTTTGGGCGAAATATCCGAAATTGTGGGCGAAATAGTAGAAATTTGGCAAATTTCAACTGAATAAATAATAGTTCAAAAATGTCGACAAATTTTGATATTTTTTGTGGAGATTTCTGACATATCAGTGATATTTCTATAAAAATTTCAGATGATTATCATCTTTGAGAAATTTTTAAAAATTCGAACATTACTACTATCCTGATAAAACACTCACTCGCAAGTTTGAATCGAATGAAAAATGGTACAAACCACATTAGAATTTTTTGAATTTTTTTGTGCATGTTTATGATGCATCACTAATATTTTCATAAAAATTAAAGATGATGATCAAGCATCATAATTGTTTAAAAATTCGAACAGTGCTACTGTCCTGTTAAAAGGCTTACCGGCAAACTTGAACAAAATGAAAAATAGTTCAAACCACGTTAGAAAATTTTGACACTTTTTATAAATGGTAATGATATAACATTAATGTTTCTATAAAATGTTTTGATGATTATAATGCTTAAATAATTTTTAAACATTCTGACAATGCTACGTCCTAATAAAAGCCTAATGATCAATATA
Source organism: Otatea glauca (assembly GCA_036346275.1). NCBI lineage: Eukaryota > Viridiplantae > Streptophyta > Magnoliopsida > Poales > Poaceae > Otatea > Otatea glauca. The sequence continues at coordinate 12,258,808 of CM070719.1, read as the reverse complement.
TAGATTTGTTTTAGCAATTAAAAAAGGATTAAATTTTTTGAAAATTTTACAGTAAGGTGATAAGGAAATTAATAAGATCTCATAAAAATTTTGAATCATGATCTCACTCTAGTAAATTTATAAAATTCTTACAATTCACAATACCATTTATGTTCTTTCTCTTTTTGAGTTTTGATATATAATATAACAAATAAAGTTCAATAATTACATAGATTTGATTGATCAAATAAAAAAAGTTTAAATTTTTTGAAAATGTTATATAATGGTACTCAGGCAATTATTAATCTCTCATAAAAATTTTAGATCATGATCACACTCGAGCAAATTTATAAAATTCGGACAAAGTTATTGTCCCAATTATGTTCATTCAGTTTTTGATTTTTTAAAGATAACAAATTAAGTTACATTATTTTGAAAAATTTTATGTATAATACTACACTACAAAAAAGATAGTACCATAAATTTGTTAGATCATTATCAAGCATTTAAAATTTTATAAAAAGCTGACAGTGTTTCTGCCAAAATTTTAAAATGTCTCAAAAATTCGGTTTTTCAACAAATTTTCATAGAAGATGACTTTATTAAGGGTTATTGGACCAAATCTGGTCAAATTCGGCCCTAAAAGTTTGAAAACCGGCCAAAAATAATGAAATTTCGGGGAAATTTGGCGAAATTTCGCCAGGAAAAAAACGAAATTTCGTTTTACTTTAGCAATTTCAAAAAAAGTACAATTTTTTTTTATCCGGCCAGTGGTTTGGATTTCGTGTTGACCTGAAATCCGAAATTAATTTCGACGAAATTTGTATCCTTGTCTGACATACATACATACATGCTTGCGCTTGTGTTTCATGTGCTGATGCATGTGTATATGCTAACAGTGACGTCCCCGTAAAATTCGGGCCAATGTTTGCGGCTCAAACTTTGGCCCCTGCCTTTATTTTGACGATTCCTTCTTCTTACTTACTTGTATGCAACTATATACGTATGCACGTACGCGCATATTTCATGTCTTTATAGACTATAGAAGCTAAGCTTAGGAGAGCCACAGATCGATGCTAATGCGTGCATGCCTTTCACGTACACGTACAGCCATGCATCTGGACCGCTGGTCCTGGACCACCGAGGCCAGATGTTGGGCAAAATTGTGGTTCATAATTTCAGCATCTGACCATGCGACACATGGGCAAGATAGTTCCGGATAAGGCTCGATCGTGCATGTGCACACAGCTCTTAGCGTGATCTCTGTGTATCATGGGCGTGTTTAACTTTTATCCGAGGAATATGCTCCTTCCGGTATATAACGGAGCGAGAATATGATCCCTTGTTTCCTACCGTTGTTGTGCTTCTGGACTTCCCTCTTATAAACAGTGTAAGTAGTCACAAAAATTATGAAACAAATTTAGTAGCATTGACACAAAATCAATGTATCATCTCACAAAATTTCCTACACATGAAGAATAAAGAAGAAGATAAAATTATGCTGAAAAAGGAATCAGAAAATAAAAAAGGTAAATTGTTGAGTGAAATTTGTCTTTTTGTTCTGCTAATACACTACACTGGAAAAGGTCATCTGTGGCAGTTCATAACTGTCATTAGTGGCGGTTATTGAACCGCCACAGATATAGTGCCACTGATAATCGAGGATTATCAGTGGCGGTTTTCTAACCGCCACAGATAATTGTTATCTGTGGTGGTTCTATCCACCAACCGCCACAGATAACTATATTATCTGTGACGGTTCTATCCACCAACAGCCACAGATAACAATATTATCTGTGGCGGTTCTATACACCAACCGCCACAGATAGTACCTGATCGAAAAAATAAAAAACTGCATTTTGGGCTAGCCTCAAGTGCTACTAGCTATGCCCTCTAAAACATATATATCAATCACAGATTTTGCATATACACAATTACAATATACAACAATATACCGATTTGATCAAACAACAACAATATACTAGTGCGGAAAAAATGATGAATTTGTTGCTTACAGCAAATTATCAACTGAACAAATTGTGAAGCACAAGTAAGATTGTATGCGAAGCGATCCAAATCCTAATGAATGTGAAATCTTCTACTAGATGAATACAGATATCGTTCGGCACTATAAAATAGCAAATATCTTCTGATCCCTAAGGAATTCAGAACCGATCGAAGGTATTAAAATCTGATTAGGTCATCTTTCTTCGGATCCTGCTTTTTGGGCCCTTCCTGGGAATTGCTTCCTCCCTTCTTGCCAAATATCATCTCATCCAGATCATCGAGGATATCATCATCTCCGCCTGATGATAAATACACTTAATAGTATCTCGTAAACAGATCAATAAGAGCATGCATTAGAATAAAATGACCAAAACAATTGTAGGAGAATTACAAATTAACATTGAATTGCATAATGTCTCATCAATAAAGTACACATCTATGTATCACCTAGAACATCAGATATTGCAAACAAAACAAAATCGCAACACTAGCATAGTTACCGGATTCACTCTAAACCCCTGCAAATCGTGAACCAGATTCGTCGAACCCGAACCGGTTTAGAGTGTAGGGTTCGTGTTCATAGTGGAAATTAGAAGAAAAAGTGGTGAACCACAAACCCAAATCCCGTACTGCGACTTGGACGAACGGTGTTTTCGGTAACTATGAATACTAGTCTACTCGGTTTTTACTTGTCCATACAACAAAGAAGAGCCAACACGAAATTTCAATACATTGTTCATCGTAAAGTTCCATGAGGAAACATATCTCATGCAATCGTGTCATAATATGCGGACTAACTAAACAAATATATCTATATGTACTACACCAAAATCCAAATTATACACAAAATCCAGTTAGAATACCTGGAAAGTTCCACAAAATCCTAGAATATGAACATGGGATAAAGTTACACAAAATCCAAGCACTGCAAAGCATCCTGCTGAGGGAAGATGAAAGAATAGTTGAAAGAAGTTCTATGTCATTATTTAGCCACATCAAAAGCTTCCTTTGTTTCTTCAGCAATATATGTATGCACATGTACATCTTCAAAGATCTACTGGGATAAGTTTTCATTGACTTCAGCTTCATCAACTGATCGTGGTGGAGTAAATATGGGGGCCAAGCTCTCATTGTCACGTTCAGGAAACCGCACTCTCGATTTCAAGCTCTACAAAAATCAGGACAGCACCATATTTATTGTTGTAGTTAGTTATAAGCACTACCTTGGCTACTAAAGCATGAAATATTTTTATGGCAAGGATATAAATCATATGGATTTGTATTTACTACCATCAAACTGGACACTGAAACAACCTGTGAATTATAATAAATATTCAACCCATAAAGTTACGAGCAAATGGCAACACTGCTGCCTAAGGTGTGTTCATACCTCACTATAATTACTTAAACCCATGGAATCATGAACTAAAGGCTGATTGTACAAGAAAACATGACCATTACAAATTATCACCAACTTCCAAGCACAAAAGTACGAAATCTATAAGTGTGAAGCATAAGCAGAGCTCAGTGGATGCATGAAGCGATGTACTTTGCTAACTGCTAAAACAACCTTACTTCAACGGGTTTGCTCCTAAAGTGGATTGCTTTGTCTACTTACATTATGGACCACTGCAGATTATTTGGACCATTTTTTTTCTTGAAAAAAATGAATCCCACCGCTATGAAATAGAATTGGTCGACTGGAACATACTACGGCAAGTTGCACTGTTGATTTCGTGAATAAACCAGGGCAAAGAGAGAGAGAGAGGAGAGACTTGCGTTGGCATACCTTGTAGGTCTCCTCATAGACTGGCAAGTAGCGGAGCTCATCACCAGACTCTCCCCAAGCTTCAATCAGCGTAAGGGCTTTGTTCCTGTTATTCACCATTGTCCGGGGGTCATCAATCAACTTGACCATCTCATCAAGAATCCTCTCAGCCGCAACCTCTGAGAAGGCCTTCTCACAGTTCTTCACAATGGTCTCAAGAAGGACCAAGGAGAGATACTGAACCCTAGCCTCCTTCAGCATGATCCGCTCCTTTATCCCACAGATCAGCTCCACGCTGTTAACCTTCTCTGTGTTGATCAAGTCACAAATTTCAAAGTTTGCGGACCAATCAGGCCCATCCAAATTCTCTGAGGTGGCCTCGTCTACAATCTTATCCGCCAGATTCTGCCCTTGGAAGAGCTCCTTCATCTTGAAGCCCATGGAGGCCACCTCAACAATTTTTAAGTTTGTATGGTAAGTTCGTAACATAGACTCCACATTATACAACTTATCATTCCCCCCTCATGTAGGCAGCAAAAATAGTTTTAGCAAAATTTGATATAAAACAACACGAATGACCTAGACCATTGGATCGATTGAAGGAAAATAGAAAGACAGATTTATTCAGCCGATCTCATTCGAAGGAAATATTATCTTATCATATCCACTCGGATGGAATGCAAAGCTAGAAAAGCAAGCACCATGTAATCAAATCTCTTATGAATGGAAGGTAAAGATGCAAAAGGAAACTTTGGCAACTAAATCAAGCAATCAAATAAACCTGCTGTAATGGTGCAGTTTTGGGGCTGAGCTCTTGCCATATTCATCCTTCATCCACGTCTATAAAAAGCTCTACTAGCCATCATGAAAGGGCACAGAGAAAAACAATAGAGGGAGCGCTCCTCGTCTAGAGCACACACACACACACCACCCATCAACACACACACACGCACAGGAGAAGGGCAACAACACACGGGCAGATCAATCACAACTTCTTAAATCAAATGACATAAATTAGAACATGTGCAAGCCATGCCATCCAATACTAAACTTGACATTTAATGAAACATAAGTTTACACCACTGTAAGAAAAAAATTAACTAGTTTTCTGAACTATAAGCCTACTAGTCTTCAGTGTTGGTAGGAGCCTCAGGAGGTGGCAGATGAGTATGAAAGACTTCATCGTTATTATCTGGGTCATGGAACTCGCCGTTCTTGTTGAGTACTTCCTTCATGATGAAGTAGGCGAGCTGTCCCTGGATGCCTTGGATTTCATTTGGAACCGGTCCTCCCGTAGGCAACTTCAGACACTATAAATAGAAAAAGTTTATCTTAAGAGCTTATATAGAGAATGAGATGTACGAATCAATGTGTGATGTTAGCGTGGCAAACCTCTACGTCATTGTTTACTATTGTAGAGCCTAAGATTTCGCGCATGTATTGGCACATACTAAGTACCCACATAAATTTGTGCTCAAGGTCGCTTGTGGCAATCGCAAAAATTGAACAAACTTATACGACATTGAAGGAGTTATTGACTACGAGGTGCGATATAGGAAAATTATTTTTGTGCGTACCGGAAATTTAGTACGAATTGTCAGTGCTTTATGGAAAGGACGGTATCTCGAGCACTTTTTACAATATGATTGGAACGCCCTATTCACCAGACTTGTCATATCTTCGTAGTTTTTTGGATCTTTGTCCCGCGGGTTTAAGATCAGCATCTTGCTTTTATCTGGAGTAATTACTATGAGAATCCAGTAGAAACTACATACACATGTATGATGCCGTAGTCATTAGTCCTAAGCTGAGCAAAGAACGAGATCAACAAGTAGTTGAACTAGCTAGTGAGGCACTTACTTGAAATTGTATGGTAAAAGTATGAACTCCTTGTCTTGGAGTTTGATGAAAGCGTTATATACGTAGTCCTCGACCTCCTTTGGTACTCTTTTGATTTTCGGCTGGCAGACCGTTCCCGGATCGACGAATGCCACTAGCCCGTTGGTTCTTCTTAGTTCGATCAACTCACATTTATCGGTATTACATGAATGTAGACAATGATTTTTATATTGGACACTTACAGTGACCAGCATCTCATAAGAGACACGTCGAGGGCATCTTGATAGTACATGTTGTGCAACTCGCTGAATTCTATCATGAAGCAGCTAGACCCCTCATGGTGGAAATGTTCCTCTCTGTAAATGGCAGTGATCACCTTTGGGAGTACATCTTGGTTAGATCGCTCCATATACCATTCATGTAATCGCCTTAGCTTCGAAGGGGCAACAAACGGCTTTCCCAATTCGTATTTTAGTTTTTGTTCAGCAGCTTGTCCTTTGGAGACCGCTTTACCCTTACTTTTCTCGCAGTGCCACAAGCAGCCGCCTGACCTCGCTGATATGACTTGTCTATTCTGCCATGCCTTCAGAGAAAGATTTTTAAGTCGGCCAACTGAAGTTGTCGCACTAAGTTTTGTACGCTGATGTGTTGGTGACGATCAGGCGAGGTTTACCGTAGGACGTGCCGCGAGTTCACCGCAGAGAGGTCGGGTGGTCACCTCGGAGGGGTCGGCGTGTTCACCTCGTGAGGGGCAGCACTTCATGATGGTCCAAGACGATGTCACGCTTGCGCCATCGATGAATGAGTGGACGACACTTCCTAGAGTTGTAACCTCGCTGCTCGGGGCATTTCTAGCCCGAGGTTGGCAACCGGGATTAACCGTGTCCACTGGACCTTTGCATAACCCGACGCTATCACAGAGTTGTGCAATACACCTCCTTCTTGGCATGGGTACGCTATGCCTGTACCAGCCTGAATGAATATGTTCATGATGGGCAAAGTGAGCTGGCACGGTGTGGGGTCATGTATGTCGTCCACAGGATAATGGCTCATGTCCTGTTCTACAAGTGGGGCGGATGCACAACTGCTGCGACGATTCGGAGGGCTGATCGTAACAATGTTCTCGGCTTGCGACTGGCTCATGGCTTGTTGTACTTGTCGTTGTACTTGTTGTTCTATTGTGCCTTGTAATTCTCGAAGCATCTTTTCCTTCATCATTTCTATTTCAACAAACGCTTCTCTAGCTCTCTTTCAACTCTTGTAAGTGTGGAGGTGCTCTGGGAATCATGTCTTCTAGGGAACTGTCGGGACCCGAATTTGCAAATCCGGACCCTCTGTGTATACCGCACTAGTCCAGGATCACGCTAGTGCACACAGGCTCAACATAGATGCTATCATAGTCATACACAGCAGAATATAACAAAACTTTAATAATTAATAGTAACTGTTGTCTTACATGATTATTGCCACACAGGGCTTATAAAAGAAATAGCAAATAAGCAGCATCGAAAAAAAATAAATAAATAAGCGTAGCAGCTCCCCAGTTCACCGCAGGCAACTGATGAGGCTCGGACCCTAAGCATTCGCATCCATATAATCCTCCTCCACGAAGGGCGTAGATTCTTCCTCTTCTGAAGTTGTTGTTGTTGGGGTGAGTACATAAAGCACTCAACAAGTTGTGCACAACAATGCAAGTCTAATATTCTATATGCTTGGCTTAATCCAAAGGAATGGCTAATAAGGATATTTTGCAATAAAGCAGCATTTAACAAGGATATAATAAATAGATTGGAAAGCAGTAAAACAAATACAGTAATTAATAAATTCAGCATTTCTGAAGTAACCAAGTTTCTCAATCCTAAATCATTTTTCACTTTCCATAGCACCTTGCCATCCCAACAAGTTTTTGTTTAACAAAAGTCTAACCCTTAACTGTAATTCCTTAGCATTGCCCAATACCGTGAGCACGGCTATTCAATAGATTTTACACTCGCAGAGGTTATGCACTTTACCCACACGATACAACCAAACACCACCAAGGCGAGTGATCGTAATAAAGCCTTTACAATGCTACACCTAGACCCAAGATCGCTCGCTAAGGTTTCAACATCAAGGGTTAAACCACCACACGAGGCCCCTCTTGCGCCATGTGAGTTAAACCGTAACCCGGGACTCACTATTCACCACGACAGTATCGAAATCTAGGTTTCACAAATTATTCAGCTAGGCTGTCCCATTCCAGACATGTGGTTGTAAGAAGGACTCAGGTCAAAGGCTTGCAAGGTTAAGTCCTTAAGGTGATTAAGGCAAGACTTCCACATACCCCTGCCAACCCTGGCCCACCTTGGCACACTGCCCCTTGCCACTTGCCCCAATCTAAAATCATTACCACCCTAGTTGATTACCAAGCACCACATGCCATCAACAGTTCAATCTAGATGTGTGACCTCCTCGCCACGACAACTTGATATCACTGTGTGACGACACATGACACACCAATTCATAAACATTGTTCCCTATTCCATTAGTCAAGATTAAGTATCAACATTCGGACACATGTGATGACGTGGCATGGCTAAGCAATCTATGACGGTCTAACTAGCCCAGGTTGATTATCAATATTAACCAACTATAATTCCACATCCTAGGGTGACAAATAGATCATGGCATAAAATTGACAAGGTATGATTTAATTCAAATAGGCATATTATCTAATTCCCAGATTAATTGAAATCATTTATACACATAAAATATCATGCATAAAGTTTAAGAGACAAAATAGCAATTTGGTGAAAATTAGGTGCAACATGATCAAAGCACAACTTGCCTTGGAGTAGGTGCTGGTCTTGCTCTGAGCTTGGGTCTTGAAGCGATGAATCTTCCTCCGGATCACCGAGCAGTTCAACGTCTAAGCGAAACGATGCCAAAATAGCAAATAAACACCAAAACAGAGAGCAAGAAAAATCCAAAAATAAAATAAAATTCACCAATAAATAGATCTTGATTTTAAAAAATTTTATAAATTTGAATCACTCAAATCCGAGTTAAAATGCAAAAGATATAGCCTTTTGAAGTTTGAATAAATCAAAATACGAAATTAGAAAACCGATTTTCCGAATTATTTTTCTCTCGAAATTACCGATTAATGCGCAAGCGACACGTGGACCAATCGAGAGACGGACACGTGGCCTCGGCGCATGGACTTAGTCCACGAAACACGCCGTCCACCGTGGACTCGAGATACTTGTCCGTGGACCGGCTAATATCGCGATGACGTCATCGCGATCGTGGGCCAATCAAATTGCGCCACGTCGCTCGGTCTATGGACCAAGTCCACGGCACACGCCGTCCACGCCGCACCGGCGCCGATGCTTCGGTACCGCGACCGACACGCGCCGCACATCCGCGAGACGATCCAACGGTGACACACTACGCACACGCCGCCTCAATCCCGAACGTCTATTCGAATCTAACGGTTAGAAATATACCCGGCGTAACAACTGCTGAAGAAGTGACGTGGCTTGATCTGGACGGTTCGGCGAAGATCCAACGGCTGCGCGAAGCTCCGAGACACGGCGGCGGGCTTGCACCGGAGCGGAGGAAGACGACTACCCGAACGGCGTTTCGGCGCGACTCCGGCGAGAATAAGTGGCGGCCTCGACGCGTCTTGGAACGACGACCCCAGATCTGGAACCGATTCGGCGGGAGGAGGCTCGACGGCGGCGGAGCGGCGCAAAAACTCGCGGCGGCGCTGCAAAGAACTACGGCGAGCTCCTGAGCGACGACGACAGCGAAACAGGCGAAGAGGCTAGAGCTACTGGCTGCGCAAGGGAACGAGGAACATTGGAGTGCGGGCTGCGGCTTTTATAGCCTCGGCATGCGCGCAGGGAAGGAAACCCTAAATCACGCGGCGGCGATGGCAGCGCGGCGATTCGAAACCGATCGGAGACGGCGGCCGAGAGCCGTCCGATCCGCAACGAGGCCACGATTAGATCTCGGCCGATCCAATCCAATCCGCACCTTCCAAAATCAACGGATGCGATCAAATCTTTCCAAACCAACACCGCATGATCTTAACCGCACGATCTTGATCTAACGGCCAAAGCGCTAGGGTTTCGCGAAGGAGACAAACCGTCGATCCGATCCAATGGTCCATACGCGAGGCGAGGAGCGAACGGCCGACGGGCCGCACCGCGATGGTCACAAGACGCACGATCTTGGGCTTGGCCCAAGATCGCTCACTCGATTTTCCAACGCTTTTGATTTAAAATAAATCCGAAATTAGATTAATTCATTTAAGGCAATTAAAATATCGGAAAAATCCAGAAAATTCTCATAAATACTTTGAAACATTCTGAACTCAAATAAAATATTTTTGACAAAACTTCATATTATTTTTATCTATATATAATTAGTTTTCACCAAAGGTTCAATATACTTAATTAAAATAAATTCAAATAATTTCTGGAAAATCCAATAAATTCAGAAAATCACAAAAATGCACGTGAGCGAAATTATAGGTCAAATTTTTGGGATGTTACAGGAACCTTAACCCCGAAACCTCGTGTCCGTCCAGGATGCTCCTTGTTTCCCAGGGCACATGTTAGTTCGTCGTTCTCCCTATTTGGGTGGAATGTTCCTTGGGAATACTCGACGTACAGCTCCTGGACCCTTTGCGAGATTGCTTCATCATCGCTATTTCTGAAGGATAAGCCCCCACCATACGTGACACTTGCCCTCGCTAGCACATAGTGCTTGACTCGGTCTGGTAGTTCGGCCAATTGACTTGTACCAGTCGATTGTAGTGATTCTGCTTCCTGCCTCTCCCATTGAGGATTTTACCAAATGCACCCACCCGTACCAAGTCTGTGTGGATGGATGTTCCTCCTTCCGATGTTTATGTGGTCCTCGCTGGACTTCTTTGTTGCTTCACTTTGCTTCATCGACACAAATTTATCCCAATATGGTTCTAAGTTTGGGTAGTCCCCGATGGCCGATCGGTTTTTCTTCACATAAGTAGTATTCAGCTTGACCTTGAAGTTCCTCCATGCCGCATCCATGGTCATCAACGCATCCCGACTCACGCGGTGTTCATCTTCTTCGGGGAATTCGTAGGTTTGTTTGAGCTCCGTCCATAGATCCGTTTTGATGGTATCGGGCACTTTGTGCCAATCCAAAAAGGTGATTGGCACTCTCTCCCTTGCAAAATACCCGCAGGTTGTTCTGTACTTTGCTACGAACTTTGGCGGTGCAATTGGGGCCCCAGCATCTGAGACCTCCGAGATGGTATACCGGCCTTCGGGCTTCTTATTTCTTCCTTGGCCACGAGGTCTTGCCACGGGTATGTCAGCATCGGCGACAACAGCGGTGGAGTCTTCAACAACAGCGGTGATGTCTTCAACGGTGGTTGGGTGGAGGTTGAGGAACCTGCTAGGGCTAGGGCTCGGGCTCGGGATGGAATGCTCCTCCATATCAGGCTTGGATGTGCGAACTAAAAGAGGTAAAGTATGGAACCATTAGAATTAGGCGGTCATTTGGGTTAAGTACGGAAGTTTAACTCTGAAAACTAGAAATGAGAGTAATCGAGACAATGTGTTACCTATTGCTTTAATTAAAACTTTGATTAAAAATTTGTTAATTAGGAAATGTGCAGCATTAGATAAAGCTATTATCATCTCATCTAGGTTTGTTTGACAACATAAAGACATCACATAACACCATTGTATGAGTTGATGTCTCCAACAAACATGTTTTTTCATTCAAGAATTAAAAAGATTGCAGAATCCTATAGAGATAAGAGACAACCCATTGTAAAAGTTGTCGTTAGCCTTATCTCCAGATGACATGGAGTATGGACAGCAGTCATATTCTACCCTTGTAACATGCCCTAAGACACATCACCACTATGACTGTTGTTCTATGTACAACTAGAACGTATTTCTTGTCACCAGTCCTCCAATCTCATAGAGTGGCCACAAAAGAGTAAGTGGGTGACATAAAAGTGGGTTGTTTTAGAATAGAGGGACCAAAGTAAACCAAAGGCGTAAAGTGGAAGGCCCAAAATGCCATTTTCTCTGTTCTGTAACTCTAGACACTTTAGAGAAACTTGATAAACCTCCTAGGAAAAATGAATATTGCAAGAAATTCTCTAATTTCCATGTGCTTACTTGACAGTATGAGCAGCATTGTCCATTCAAACAGTCAAAATTTTTTAGTGTTCCAAATAACACCCGATTTATTGTGTAAGAACTGAACTTGATGACCATTCCAAACATTCACATCATGGAGAAAGTAGTTCAGGCTAGTGTAGATTTGGCTCCATGAAGACAGATCACTTAGCGATGAGAGTGATAAAGTGACAAATATATGGTGCAGAGATGATATCCAAAGTCTAAACCACAGTTGTGCTTTCAGCAAAATAAAATAAGAAGCGTATCACAAAGCTCACAAGTCCAGTTGTGTCACAATCCAATTAAGTTAATCATGCTTATGTTCATCGTGTTTGTGCACTTATTGATTCCAAAGTTGATAGTTATCTAACAGATTGTGTAAAATAAAAAGACACTAAATGAACACCTAAAATTGCCTAGCCATCTGATAGAATGGCCCCTAAATTTTAGCATCAAATCCAATTTAACCCTTCAGCTATTTGAGGGGGGAAATTAGCAGCCAAATTTTAAGTTATGTCTGGATATTATGTTCTGTTAATTTGTCCAAACAGAAAGCTATGCTGGAGCATGTCATCCAATAAAACTATTTCCCATTCGCTCCATAGAAACAAATTAAAAGATAGCTAACTGATCTCCTATGGCTAATTTCCTTTCTCAAAAGTTGAAGACCTAGACTCGTTCTTTAAGAAGGCTGAACAGCAAATTTGATACATATTAACATTGTAAAACTCCATAAATACTACATTCCAAAAACTAGAATTTCCTAAGTCACTGTTACAATCCTTCGATTTCATAAGAGGAATTCTATAATACTATAGGTTTGAAATAATTGCTATGAAATCTTTATGAACATTGCAGCTATGCGTGACTTCACTTCCCATTGTCAACATGAAATGATTGATAAGCCTCTCTTCTGTCCAATCTGTTAATGACTTCACTTCCCATTGTCAACATGAAAAGCTCATTTCACAGCAACATGTAACATTTCAAGTAGAGTATCAGTTATTTTAACCGAAGTGGTGAGGTCATCTTCCCTAATAAATTTTTTTCTTCCTATACTTTTGGTTTCAATAAAGCAATACCATGTTTACATATCTTGTAATCACTAGTAAGTCAGGAAATCCCTCTAAAAGGGAAATATAAACCATATGTTTTCTTAAGCAATGCACTACCTAGCCAATAGAAACTGCAGCATCTAGTGTCTTCTCGAAGAGCAAAAAACAAAACAAAAAAGATCTAGACATAAACTTCTAATTGACTAGAGTGGAACTCTAACCAAACATTATGAGCTGAGTAATTGGGGTGGCATCGGCGCGCGGGCGGCGCGCGGCGCAGCGACGTTGGGGCGGTGTCGGGGTGGCGTCGGGCGAGTCATCGGGGTGGCCTCGTCGGGGCGATGTCGGCGGCATCAATGGCGGCGGCGTCGGCGCGCCTTGCGGCGGCGTCGGGCGGCGTCGGCGCGGCGGCGTCGAGCGCGGGCGGCGTCGGTGGCGTCGGACGCGGCGTCGTCGAAGCGGCAACTGTGGCGGCGTCGGCGTGGCGTCGTCGGGGTGGTGACCGTGGCGGCGGCATCGAGCGGCGTCGGGGGCGGCGACCGTGGGGACGTCGGGTGCAGCGGGAGTTTAGGAGTTTAGGGCGCGTCGGAAGCGGCGGGAGTTTAGAGTTTAGGGCACTCGGTGAGAAGAGAGAATGTATCGACTTTTATATATGGGGCATATTATCAATGGCGGTTCTTCACAAGAAACGCCACTGATACCATTATCAGTGGCGGTTCTTCACAAGAATCGCCACTGATACACTTATCTGTGGCGGTTCGTATAAAAAACCGCCACTAATACATATATTATCTGTGGCGGTTCTTTATACGAACCGCCACAGATAAGTGTATCAGTGGCGGTTCTTGTGAAGAACCGCCACTGATAATTGTATCAGTGGCGGTTCTTGTGAAGAACCGCCATTGATATATTAATGACCCTATATAATCCTAATATATTAATGACCTTATATAATCCTACTAAATATTATATACCCTATATAATCCTACTAAATATTATATACCCTATATAATCCTACTAATTATTATATACCCTATATAATCATACTAAATATTATATACCCTATATAGTCCTACTAATTATTATATACCCTATATAGTCCTACTAATTATTATATAACCTATATAGTCCTACTAAATATTATATACCCTATATAATCCTAATATAGTAATGACCATATATAATTCTAATATAGTAATATACCCTATATAATCCTAATATATACCCACATTTCCATTACTCCACCCAAATGCATAACACCACATTTCCATTACTCCATACAAATGCATATTGTTTACATCACATTGCCATTACTCGTATATAGCTAATTATTTTCTTTCACAATTTGCCCTTCTTCATGATCGTCGCGATGATAGGTAGCTTCCTGAGTGGTTTCTTCCTCGAGCCTGATGTTGCCATCTATGAAAGGAGGCAACTCATCTAACTGGTTGTACTCATCCTCATCCACGACATTCTCAACTCCGACGATCCTTCTTTTTCCCTGAAGAACTACATAACGCTTGTTATCTGCTGGGTCGATTACATAGAAGACTTGTGCTACTTGCTTCGCAAGTACGAATGGTTCGTCTCTGTATCTGACATGTTCGATGTCCAAAGTAGTGAAGCCATACTTGTCCACCTTGACACCCTTTGGGAGTTGTACCCAACGACACCGAAACATCGGGATCTTAAAAATACAATAGTCGAGCTCCCAAATCTCTTCTATGAACCCATAGAAGCTACTCTTCTTACTGCCTGTGTTGTCATAGGCATCTATGCGGACACCACTATTTTGGTAAGTGCTTTTGCTATCCTGAGATCTCGTGTAAAAGGTATATCCATTTATGTCGTATCCTTGCCATGTCAAGATTGTACTTGATGGCCCTTTTGCCAACCACCTCAACATAACTGAAGGACTGAGATGGCGAACAGAGGGGGGTGAATGGTCGCAAATAAAATTTCCCCCAAAATACTCCAACAAAAACCTCGACAAGATCGCTCAAAGGAAATCGTGAAAAACCTGAAAAACTAGACAACTATGTGTACCCCAAGTTTGCATGGATAAGTACCACAAAATATGTGGGGATTTCTGAGTCACAATACTGGTTGTCTAGTGTCCAAGATAAAGAGGAATCAATTCAAACTCTTGCTTTTAGAAAGGACATCAATTCAAATCACAAAAGTCACTTTCAGAAAAGCAAAAGCAGAATTTCCAGAACTTGTCCTCAATTTGCACAGGAGGTTAGTGGGTTTCTGCAGCTCAAAAAATTTTGAGACTTTTTCTCCCTATGAGCATCAGAGTCGTGAAGAACTCCACCAAATTTCTCTTCAAAAAGCCTTACAGAAAAAACAGGAAAAATCTAAGAACACAGTCTGGTCAAGAACTTCAAGCAGAAATTTTGGGGCTCGGTTTTCACCTCATGGCGCCCAAACGGTGCAACAAATGAACTCCAAAATTTTTACGCAAGTGTATATCAGAGTCCCGCACTTCCTCCAATAAGAATCACTTGAAAAAGAGTTTTCTAGATTTTTATAGAAATCAAAAACTGATTGCTGCGCGAAGAACAAGTTCTGAACAAAGTTGGAACTTGAAAGAAAAGATGTTCTCCACTCAATCCAAGAGTGCAAAAGAGATGTAAAACCATATGAACACACTCAAAACATCCAAGATCAGCAGCATTTAGAAGGAGGGGAGGCAAATCCAAATTACATGAAAGTAAATTGCGAGAATGTAATTGCGGGAAAGTAAATGCTGAATTTAAATTGCGTAAAGTAAAGACATAATGTAAATGCGCAAAATAAATTCAGAGGTGGATGGATAAAACTTTCATTTCTGGAAGGAGAGGTTATAAAGCCTTACTTTCATGTGGGCAAAGCTCAAAGGAGCATTCACAAACCTCAAAACCTTCAAGAGAAAGAGGCTACCCCTCCACCCCTATTTATACTACTCTTGGGCCACCTACCACCCTTGGATGAGTCCCTCAACCCTAGAGCACTCATCTAAGGGCTAGGATTAACCCACACACATAGCCATGCAAGGGCTAACCCAAAACCCACACACATACCGGGTTTTCTTGCACGGTTTTCAAAGCATACTACCTAGACCCGCTAACCTATCAACTAGACCTCAATCCGACGGCCCTCATTGATCCACGCGGCATCTAGCTAGCATCATCTCCTTTCCTTGTCTTCTTGACTTGCCCGGACTCCATCTCCGATCATCTTCCGGCGATCTCCCAACCGTCTGGACCTCCGACGCTCCTCGCCTAGTCCCGGTTATCCTTCGTCTCACCATGACCTAGCACCGTCGTCCTGCAACCATCAAAAACAAGGAAACACATCACATAGCAATGCCCACAATGATGTGCACTAAACCATCCAACTCATCACTACCGCGTCCATACGACCGGTACTGCCACTCCTGGCAGAGACAACTCAAATTGCTTCATTTTGAAAATCAATCCAAATCAAACTCAAACTTGAGCACACCTTGCTCAAATAAAGTCAAATACTCATCACAAACATGGATGGACCTCCACATGGTCCTTCAATAACACTCGTTTCTTTCCCAGTCATATGCTTTTTGAAACAATGATTGAACAAACGGTTATGCTCTTTTGTTACCCAAACCTCTGATCGTCTACGATTTTCCTCTCGTAGCTTATCCTTGTGCATGTCCATATCTGAGGACACCTCAACCGATCAAGGTGCAAGATCGTGAAATTAGATGACCCCATTTTCGCATAAATGCAAAATGGAAAATCTAATCTTATCTGATACTAGTCCCATGATCAGTGGCTAGTACGCACATTTTCAACAATCGGAATCACAAGCATACATCACTATATTAAAGCGGAAGCTATTTGTACAATATATTCTTACAACTCAGAGTATATATATTTATTGCATAGAAGAAGCAAAGTCTTGTAGTGTGCCCATCCAATCCCTCAGGCAACTAACAAGGCATAATCCCTAGAAAGGTCGCTTTATTGAAAATCCTGCATCCTGCGACGAAAAGAGATCTTTCGAAGCTTCACTATCTTTTTCCACCTAAAACAACATATAAGCAAGGATAAGTACTTTACGTACTCCACAAGACTTTAGCAAATCCTATAATATATGCAGGCTATTTCAAAGGAAAGGCTTCTACGGTTAATTTGCATAAAGCGAAATGGAATATGTAACTCAAGTTGTCATTTGCAAACGGAATTTAATAAAGCAAGTTTGACTGATAAGAAATAAGTAAAGCATAAGTAATACTCACAGCCCTTCGCAAGCATTGAATAATTCAATGATCCAATAATCCAATCCTGCCATATCATTTCCTTGCCAACACGTGGCATAACCATAATCTTTGCCAAAACAAGGCACATTAGATGGAAACCATTCCATTTTGAAAATAGTAAAACATTTAGCTATGTGATGACGTTACCAAGTGCGTTTGATCATAGGCGCGGCTAATTAATTAGATTTACACTCTGCAGAGGCGTACAACTTTACCCACAAGAAATGATCATCTCTTTGTCCAGCGCAATTGACACACTTCCTTTGGTGTGCCGCAGAGAGATCATAACATAACCTAGTCCTAGCTTTGCACCAGCCCGATGACGTTAAATCCTTGTTATGGAGAAGAAACATGACAGTGTATCCCTGTCATATAAAGTGGTAACACAAGCAGTAATTCCCTGCGATAGAAGCAGTAAATCCCCGCGGTAAAGGTTTCTTCCCATACCAAGGCGTACACCGTTATACCGATATGTATTTACCCACAACGAAGTGTGGAAGCCCCTCATAAGCAAACCTAGAAAGGATTGCTCATACTATCTCCCGCATCTAAACCATAGTTTTATTTTGGGGTTTTTAGTCAAAATACCAACAATTGACATCATGTCATAACCAACCATTTTCAATTCTCAAGAATCAATTTTGATCTGATCATATTCAACGTTGGTTCTAAAGCATGGCTAAGCATGGTTAATAATCGCATATACCCAAGTTGACATTATGTATCGTCTAACCCATTTATATGGTTATCAAGGTTCACATGTCCATACTTATCAAGGAAGTTTCATGAGACAACAGGTATATCTACCAATACCACAAAATAGCATATTTACTGAAAATAAACGCATGCATGAAACATTTTGATAAACACAATGAAAATTAAATACTGGGATCAATATGATCAAAGGGGGGTGCTTGCCTTGCTTCATCGTTGTTTACGACGAAGTCGCGGTCGAAGCCTGTGTCATCGACGACGGAATTAATGACGAACCCGGGGAAGGTACCAATTCGGCCGGAGGTGAACTGAGACGAACTGGCACTGAGAGGAGGCGGCGGCGGCAATGACGACGAGCCGCGCCGACGTTAGAAGGCTACCTAAGTGTGATCGGTTCTAGTTTAAGAGTCAGGAGGTCCAAAATATTCCATTTTACCTGCTAACGGCTGCAGGAACTGATCGGGTTGGCCTGCCACAGTGCGCCATGCTTGGGGAAGAAGGGTCAAAGCGGCGGCGGAGCTATGGTGGATGAAACCTAAACCAAATTGAGGGGTTCTGATCCTTATGAGATGCTGAAGCTAATGTGTAAACGAATTGGGAGGAGGTTCAGTGTACTGGCTTGAATTGGGTTCGACCCGATTCTAGAGTTCTTCGGTCACAGAGAGGAATTGATGAAATTGGTGATGGTTCAGTGTATGGAAGTAGACGATATGAGAGGGGAAATGAGGGGAACTCTACGGCGATCACAAAGCAGCTTTTATAGCCGACGATTTGCTGTAGAGAAGCCGATTACGTGGTGTGAACTCGGCGAAAGAATTGCGGCGCTAGAACAGGAGAAGGCATGAGCGTCGCAGCGGGAAATACAGAGGGAATGGCGGCGTGGCAAACAGAGGACGATGACGTGGTCTCGGGCGGCGCGAATCACAGTGATTGGCGGTTACAAAGGACGGAGCGAGCTCTGCTCTTCACTCCGGGGCTTCGGCGCGCCAAGGAAGACGAAGGCTGAGGCCTTCGGCTGGCATGTGGGCCGAACAGGGAAATGGGGTCCACAGGTCAGCGAAAGGCGAGGTCACCTCAAGCAATTTCAGCGAACACAGCCTGGTTTGGTTCACTGAATCAGTTAACTCTCTTGTTGCAGAATTAATTCAAAATTTACTGAATATACTAGAGCTAGTTTATAACCTACCATAAAAATTTCAGACCTATTGGACTTATGTAGAATTTATAGAAATTATGACAATCTACTGTGCACATAATTGTGTTCTCTATTTTTGAATTTTATTGAAGTTTATATCTTATCAAAACTTTTTGAAACTTTTTATAGGAGTTTCTCTTCGACACATAAGTATTCAGTAAAAATTTGGATTTAATATCGTTTATATTTTATTTATAAAAAGTCTGACAATCTGATTCTTATATTTTCAGCAATTCTGTTTTTGAATTTTTATAAATATCAAACCAAAATATTATCTCCTAATATTTTTACTACAGATGACTCTATACAAGGAGAAGATAATATAAATATTTTCACATCGAAATCATGAACATTTGTTTTCGGACATTTTTACTATTAACAGTGTTGCTTCATTAAATTACCTTTCTTTTCATCATTTAATATTTTTTATGACTTTAAAATTATATTCTGTGTTCTGGATAGCTCCAAGAATTTTTAGAGCGATTTTTATTATTTTGTTGTTTTACAAATCTTTTCTTACTACTTAAGTAATGGTTGATTGTTTAGAAAAAATGAATGAATACAGGAAAGAAGAACACAGAGAGGAAGCTCACAGAGCAAGAGATGACGCCATGGAGGGAGCTCGGGCATGCATAGCCGGTGGCAACCATTCAACAGGGGAACTAAGAAATAAACTTGAGGTTTCTATTCGGTAGTGCTTGAGGATACTCCAGGCCAGCTTAAATGAGATATGTGGCTGTGAATGGAAAAATGGCTGGGAGAGGCATGCTCACTGGCTTTTATAGCCCAGCAAGGCTGTGGAGAAGCTAGATGGACGGGTGGGCCCGGGAATTGTTCATTGAAGTGACACAAAACAAACCTCATCTCCTCCTTATCGCCAGCAGATCTGGATTGCATTCAGTGAACCGAATAGCAATCACGATGGTAAATTAATGAGGAATTTATGACGTGTACTACAGATAGGGTTGAAGGTTCTGACAAATGTTCATACTTATTTCTTTCTTTTAGAATTTATAAAAATTTGAAAAGTGCACTGTGCACAGATTTCAGTTTTCTGTATTTAATTTATCTTGGGCTTCCTAACTTATGAAATATCTGTGAAAATTTTTGTGGAGGTTCTTTATGGCCATCATAGTCTTCTATAAAATGTTTAGATTCAAATTGTTTATATTTTATTTATTAAAATTCTGACATTGCCATTTCCAGATTTTTAGCCTTTTAGTTTTCGAATTTGTCAAATTAACAAATATAATTATTATTTCCTCATATTTTTACTGTTCATAGACTGATCTAGAATGAATATAATATAAAACAATTTAGGTCAAATTAATGCATAATTATTTTTATTTAAATCTGACAAATTCACTGTTGCTAGTCAAGCATTCATTAATTGCACTCTTAATTGCTTTGATGTGACATGTAACATCCTAAAATATCTTGATCTGGCCTTTAAATTCCAAAATTAATTTCTGAATAATTTTCTATGTTTAAATAATTTCTTTATTTTTTATTATAAACTTTTTACTCTTTTCTTTATCTATTATCATGATTATATGAAAAGACTTTTCCTTTGGAACAAAAATCAAGGAAATTCATTAAAATTAGAAGAAAATCAGAAAATCCATAAAAATCATCAATAAATATATTTTAATGTTGAACCTTATTTGCTTGTTGTAATTTAAGTTTTGTATTGTAGAGAAAATGAAATTAGTACAATTAAAGATTCTCTTAAGAACCAAAATTCAATAAAACTTTAGATTAGTTGGAATTTCAATGTAAATTTTATTTCCAACTTAATTTGATATTTTGTTTGATTTGGAGTTTTATTTTGCAACTCATACTTTTGTCATGGTTGGATTTCAAGATATTGAAATAGAATATTAACATTTTAATTCATTCTTGATATTCTAATTAAAAATCCTATTAAATTTTATTTTCTAATTTTCTAATTTTTATTTTTATTATTTATAATTTTTGGGATGTTATAGAAATGAGCTTTTTCGAACAATCCATGATCGTAAGAATTTATTGATTTCCTTCCAATCGTCCCTTTCCCAGCTAGCCTACCCTCATGACGAGATACAGGCACTCCTACCGGTTCCACCCCCTCCATGTAATCCACGCAAAACTCGATAACCTCCTCAGTTGCATAACCTTCACAATACACCCTCCGTAGAGATCGATTGCGTACATACTTCTTCAGGATACCCATGTACCTTTCGAACGGGTACATCTGATGCAGGAATACGGGGCCACATAAATTTATCTCATTCACAAGGTGAACAATGAGATGAACCATTATATCAAAAAATGATGGAGGGAAATACATCTCTAGCTGGCATAGTGTCTTGACCACATCACTCTGCAATTCAGAAAGTCCGATGGGATCGATGACCATCTGTGAAATCGTGTTGAAGAAGAAACACAACCTCATGATTGCCTCTCGGACCTTTTCAGGCAAAATACCTCTAATTGCAATAGGAAGCATTTGTGTCATCATCACATGACAATCATAAGACTTCATGCCAGTTAACTTCAAATCTTTCATCGAGACCAGTTTCTTGATGCTTGCGGAGTAACCGGACGGAACTTTCACACCATGCAAGCATTTGCAGAGGTCTGTTCTCTCTTTCTTGGATAGAGTGTAGCAAGCTGGGGGAAGGTAAAGTCGGCCTTTTCCGGTGTCTTGAGGATGTAGCTCAGCTCTAATTTTCATATCTTCCAGGTCCCTTTGTGCCTTCAGTCCGTCCTTAGTTTTGCTAGGAATATTCAGCAAAAGACCAATCAAGCTGTCACATACATTTTTCTCTACGTGCATGACATCTATGCAGTGTCAAACTTCTAAGTCCTTCCAATAGGGCAAGTTCCAAAATATCGATGTCTTCTTCCACGTGGTCTTCTCAGTACGAGACCTCAATTTATTATTACTATCTCCCTTTCCATGTACAACATTAATATCCTTAACCATATCATATACCTCTTCCCCACGACGAGGCCTTGGAGCTATACCATCCTCTTTTGTCCCGTCGAATTGTTTCTTCATATTGCGGTAGGGGTGATTCCTACAAAGGAACCTACGGTGATGCATGTACACAGTTTTCCTCGAGTTATTGAGCCACACACTAGCGGTTTCATCCATGCAATGGGGGCATGCTTTGGCCCCTTTTACAGTACGACCGGATAGGTTACCGAGGGCAGGGAAATCATTGATGGTGCAAAACAACAATGTGCGTAGGATGAAGTACTCTCGCTTGTACTCATCCCATACCTGTACACCTTCGTTCCACAGTACCACAAGATCTTCCACCAATGGTTGTAGTATACATCAATATCATTGCCAGGTTGTCTCGGCCCTTGGATAAGCAGCGACATCATAATGTACATTCGTTTCATACACAACCAGGTTGGAAGGTTGTAGATACAGAGAGTCACGGGCCAAGTGCTATGAATACTACTGATGTTACCGAAAGGATTCATTCCATCTGTACTCAACCCAAACCTTATATTCCTCGGTTCAATCCCGAAGTCCTTCCTAAAGAGCCTATCGATGGTTCTCCACTGGGCAGAATCAGCAGGGTGTCTCATCTTTCCATCCTTTTTACGCTCTTCTGAGTGCCATCGCATCAATTAGGCATGCCTTTTGTTTCCAAATAAACGCTTCAACCGAGGTATTACTGGTAAATACCACACCACTTTAGCGGGAGCTCCTTTCTTCACCACGGTGTCCTCGCTGTCATGGCCTTTACGCTTGTATCGCGATGATTTGCACACCGAACATACATGCATGTCTGTATACTTTTTGCGATAGAGTATACAATCGTTTGGACATGCATGTATTCTTTCTACTTCCAATCCCAATGGACATACAACCTTCTTAGCTAAATAAGTGGTTATCGGCAATACATTTCCATCTGAAAGCATGTCTGCTAAGAGATGTAATAGCGCGTGAAACTCTTATCGGACCAACCATTGCTTGCCTTCAATTTTAGAAGTGAAAGCACGGTGTGCAACTTTGTGTATTCCTCCTTGCAACCCGGGAACAAAGGTGTGTCCGAGTCGTCCAACAAACCCTTGAATTGATTAAACTCTCTCTGACTAGTGTAATTTCCTTCTGCATCGCGCAACATCTGAGCAAGATTATTATCATCATCAATGTCCAACCTATCCTCATCAGATCCATAACCGATGTCAACTGACATAATGCCTTCTCCATCATCCAATACGTTATCACCTTCATGTATGTTTTCCTCTTCACCGTGACTTGTCCAACGTGTATAGCCAAGTACAAAACCCCTTCGAATCAAGTGCAAGTGGATGTGCTCTTTGTTTGAAAACATTTTCTCATTCTTGCAATCAATGCATGGACAATGTATGTACTCCGTCTTCTTGTGCAACTTGTTCTCCTCAACGGCTCTTATAAAAGCAGATACCCCGTCAATGTAATCTCGGCTGTAACGGTTCGCATTGTACATCCATCTCCGGTTCATCTAAAATTAATTAACATATAAAAATTGATTAAAAAACTAATCTAATTACTTATCATCTAAAGGAGCTAGATAATAAATTCATCATCTAAAAATGATGAGCACCTACCAAATTAACTAAAATTTCATGTATATTAATATCCACTAATCTTAATTAAATAAATTTAATATATGCAAGATGTATATTATATGTGCACACTAATGGAACCAAATTAATAGTAATTAAAAAACTAATCTAATTACTTATCATTTAAAGGAGCTAGACAATAAATTCATCATCTAAAAATGATGAGCACCCACCTACCAAATTAAGTAAAATTTCATGTATATTAATATCCAATAATCTTAAATGAATAAATTTAATATATGAAAGATGTATATGTCTGTACACTAATGGAACCAAATTAATAGTAATTAAAAAACTAATCTAAATACTTATCCTCTAAAGAAGCTAGATAATAAATTCATCATCTAAAAATGATAAGCACCCACCTACCAAATTAACTAAAATTTCATTTATATTAATATCCAATAATCATAATTAAATAAATTTAATATATGCAAGATGTATATGTCCACACTAATGGAACCAAATTAATAGTAATTAAAAAACTAATCTAATTACTTATCATCTAAAGAAGCTACATAATAAATTCATCATCTACCAAATTAACTTAAATGCAATTTATATTAAATATATGCTTGATCATAATTCATCATCTATAAAAGGAACACAACATCATCTAATGAAACTAGCTAGGAAATAAATTCATCAACTACAAAATAGTAGGTATATAAAAGAAACAAAATCTAAACTTTTCATCTCATCTACATATAAACCTTAATTAAACTAGGTTTAAAAATTAAATTGCAACAAGATTAACACAAATCAAGAGAGGAGAAAAAATAACTCACCAAGGAACAACTAGAGGAAGTACAAGCACAAGAATTGGAGAAAACGAAATCTGAAAATTAGAAGTTTTGGTTTGCTCTCGGGAGGAAGAAGACCAGTG
The DNA here is from genome assembly GCA_036346275.1 of Otatea glauca. Classification (NCBI taxonomy): domain Eukaryota; kingdom Viridiplantae; phylum Streptophyta; class Magnoliopsida; order Poales; family Poaceae; genus Otatea; species Otatea glauca. The sequence goes on along the minus strand of CM070719.1, from coordinate 12,234,299 downwards.
CTGCTACTGACCACCAATTTATAGGCAATATTATCCGTGGCGGTTGTTAACTAGAACCACCACAGATAACATTATCTGTGGCGGTTCTATCCTCAAACCGCCACTGATAATACATTATCTGTGGCGGTTCTAGGATTGAACCGCCATGGATAATCCAATAGTATCGGTGGTGGTTGGAGGATAGCACTGCCACTAATGATGTATTTGTTATCAGTGGCGGTTCTATCCTCGAACCGCCACTGATAATGCATTATCAGTGGCGGTTCGATGATAGAACCGTCACTGATATTATTCCCTCCATTTTCAATATAGAACTGCCACTGATAATTATATTTGTGGTGGTTCGAAAAAAAACCGTCACAAATAGACCGTCACCTATTGCAGGTTTTGGCGTAGTGATAAGTCATGTTTTCAGTTGAAGTTTTGCAGGATGCTTGTTGAGCCATGCCCTTATCTAACTAAATATTTTGTAAACTTTTCATAACCATTTACATAGTATTTTAAAGAGGTAAGCTTAGAAGTACTGTAAAGATACTAAGCTTACCGTATACATTTTCAATGGACTCATATATGAGATCATGGAATATGCCCATTCACATTTCCTTGAAGTTTTACATGGCTGCAAACATACCCATCCCCAACATCTGCAAAATTTTTAGGATTTTTTGAAAATTTTTACATTTAGTTTCAACTTAGTTTACACTCCATTTTGGCTTCCACCTGATATTTCACTTTCGCCTTGTTTGAAATTCCTACAAAAGGACCATGGGATTGGGAGCTTGGAAGGGCTCATAAAAATGTACATCCGTCGTTTGTGGTTTTCTTGGTCAGATATATCTTGCTTTACTTAGGAGTTTGTTTGCACCAAAATTTAGCAAGTATGGTTAAATCGGCAGTCCAAAAAACAGCAAGATACGATTAGGATAACAGATCAAGATATTTGGAAACAAGACATATCGTTAAGGAAGTTGCCCTTAAAATAGAGGCAGATACAGATACTGCTCCTAAAACGTGTTGTACTAGGACTTTATGGGATGGCGGGTATAAAAGGCGGACAAGGGCGAGCTACAAAAAACAACACAATCAAATCCACAAATTTACATTATTATCTTTTTTTTCTGTCGACTGGGATTAGTTCGTGTAATTTAGTCTTCTTGTAATTCGATCTTGATCAATAAAGTTGCGCATCGCCGATTGTTGGTCTTCATCAATTACGCCATGTTCGATTTATTCTGATTTTGTTGCGCATCGCCTTCTTCAGAATCGATCTACCTTTATCCTCCGATTAGTCTTAATTGGCTAGTTGGGCTTACCTTTTTATCTCGATTTAATCGGCTTTGGGCTGATTGAGTCTAAGACGATTGGTCCTCACGGTCGGTTTTAAACAAAGTTCATAGTTTACCTTATCGATTACAGATCAAATCGACTGGCACGCTCTAAACCAGGTGTTCGTCTGGTGTGCTATTGTCAGAAACCCTACCTCAAGTTTTTGACGTCAACACACTCTTGGCACGCACAATGGGACTTACAATGTCTTAATCATGGAAGTCGATTCCACCATCTGATCTCAATACTGAAGCTATAATCGTCCCTACGATGGACAATCTAACGCCAGAGTAGCGTAAGAAAATTGAAGATCGAAAAACTGCTCTTGAAGAGATGATGCTGAATTGTTATCAGAAGACTTGACGTGGTGTCACTCAAAAAACTGCTCTGCCGACGGTCAATACCCTAGGTGATGCAGGCGTTACAGAAGGACCGGTAAGTCGATATCTGCCTACTCAAGCCGAGCTATCGGCTATGATTAATCAATATGTACACCATGCTCTAATAAATCAATCGTCGGCTCTTATTACAACACTTAAGTCGATGATTACAAATAGTGTTAAAACTATCGCTCAGGAGTTAGCCTCATCCGGGAGTCTGCTTGACCCAATGCAGGCTCTGCCAAGCTACCCTATTTTCTCAATAGCACAAAGTACGCAGAGCGCATTAGCCGATCCTAAACCATCGTCTATAACCTCACCTCCAACCATGATGCCAATTCAACCCACCATCATACTACCACAAGATCCTCGCCCGAGTGGAGTAACCCATTATCAGGATTATACCGATGCTGCTAAGCTAGATGCATCGGCCAATTTACCGCCATCAGCTCCGTTTTACGCTTTTCCATGATCGGTTCCACAGTCAATTGAATCTGATAGATACCCACAATATCATGAACCTGTCCAACCTAGGAATCCGGTTCCGCACAGGGTAGTTACCTATTCAGAACCCTTTGTCCCATTGCCAGAACCACCAACTAGGAGAAATAATGGATACGACAAATACACTCATCACCTGTCGGCTCAGCCTAATTGGCAGCCCGAGTTTGCACTCGGGGGGCAGAATGCCAATTATGACCAACATTATCAAGGATCTACCATCCCGTTGACTGATAGTATTAATTGGGCCGATCAAATTTCCGCTGTATTAAGGGATCAATTCGGCATACAACCAAAAGGGAAAGTTTTCGGCTATAGGATACCATATCCTGATTACATAGATCTTATGCCTTATCCTCACAATTTTAAACTCCTAGATTTTGCAAAATTCTCTGGTGATGATTCAATTACAACATTGGACACATCGGACGCTTTATCGCACAATACGGCGAAGCAGCTCAGTCCGACGGGCTAAAAATCAGATTGTTCCCATTATCATTATCAGGAGCAGCTTTTACTTGGTTTACTAGTCTGCCTCCAAATTCGGTTTATTTATGGAACGATTTGAAAAGCCGATTCCATGATTACTTTTTCTCTGGTAGTTTGGAACTCAGGATTTCCAACCTAATCTCTGTACGCTAGAAATTTGGAGAATCGATAACTGATTACATTAAAAGATTTAGGGAAGTTAGAAATCGATATTTTAGTGTCACATTACCCGACAATCAACTTGCCGATTTGGCTTTCCAAGGGCTAATTCCACCACTCCGAGAAAAATTTGGAGGACAGGAGTTCACCGATCTAAGTCACCTGCTTCATCGCGTGTCGGCTCAAGAAAGCCGATTCCCGGATAATAGGGCGTTCAAGGATAGATTCAAAACAAATGGCAATAATAAAGAAAAGGATAAAGCTAAAGTTAATGTGGTCGATTATTGCCCCAGTGAATCCTCTGAAGATGATGAAGCAGAAGTGAATATAGCCGAATGGATTAAAGGGTCTAAAAAATATTTAGTCTGTTCCTGGCTTAAGCCGACTAGGAATAAGTCGAAAGTTAAATATGCTTTTAATGTCTCTAAGTGTGATCGTATTTTTGATTTATTATTACAAGAAAAAATAATACGGTTGCCCGAAGGACACATTATACCATCGTTTGATGAGATCAAGAAGCGAAGGTATTGCAAGTGGCATCATTCTTTTTCTCATAATACTAACGATTGCAATATTTTTCGTCAGCAGATCCAATCAGCTATTGAGGATGGTCGGCTAAAATTCGCTGATGAGCCGACCATGCAAGTTGACGTTGATCCGTTCCCTATAAATATGGTGCAATGTTTGAGCAAGGGGAAAAAGCCGATGCACAGCGAAGAACCAAGAAGGGATCGGCGAGTCGATATTCAGTCAACTTCGGGTGGTAATTAAACATTAAAAATCACGATCGGTTCATTACAAATAGAAGCTGATCATGAGAGAAAAAATTCAAAGACCATTAAACCCAAAGGAGACCCACAAGTTGGCAGATGGTATAAAGCAGAAAAGTCACCACCAAGAAAACCAGCGAGAAGGCCTGGGCCAACGTTTTCTCAGTTGATGGAGAAGTATGAAAGAATGAATAATCGACCGCAATATTTTTCGTGTCGGTTGGATAATTTGTATCGAACTGAAAACGTAGAAAGGGCTCATCGGAGGTGCCCCTTTTGGCAATTTTGTTGGGAGATAGGAGTAGCATTGCCATCTCCACACATGTGCCCAATGGAACACTACCCCTAAGATGGCTAGCCTAGCCGATCGGCTAAAGAAATGTTGTCTGGGCCGATACGAGATCGTCCTAACAAAAGTTACAGAAAACCGGTTCACGAGAGAATCTCTGTGCCAAATCAGGTGCCGAACCAAGTTAATATGCAAACAAAGTCAGATTCTGCTAATCGGGAAGATTTGGCTAACAAAATATGTAAGCCAATAAAGCTCAAACAAAGGTGGTGTCCACCCAGTCTTAACCGATCACAGTGCAGACGACTGCAAAGACTAAGAACTCAAGAAATCAGAGAGGCTGATGCAGATAAACAGAGGGATCAAGCCTTTAATGAACTTCGGCCAATCAAAATTACCAAAAAAGAGTGGAGAAAGAAAGAGCAAGTTGAAGAAGATTTCGATTCAGCCGATGACCTTGATTCTCCCATGATTAGGGATGATACGCCTCCAATGGACATCAACATGGTGTTCACGTTGCCGGCCGAGTTCAAAATTAAAACCGAATCGGCCAAAGAAACCTTTGCTCAATCGTGTTTAGGTGCCCAAAATGCGATATTCGAAAAACCACAAGATGATCATCGGCATTTAAAGCCATTGTATTTAAAAGGGTATATAAACGGCAAGCCGATATCAAGGATGCTGGTGGATGGGGGAGCTACCGTCAATTTGATGCCGTATACCACCTGCAAAAAATTGGGTAAGTCCGATGAAGATTTGATCAAGACTAATATGATTTTTAATGACTTCACAGGTGATCCCACAAAAGCCAAAGGCGTTATGGTCACAGAGTTAACTGTCGGTAGTAAGACTTTGCCAACCGCATTCTTCGTCATTGACGCCAAAGGCAATTACAGTGTGCTGCTCGGTCGGGATTGGATTCATGCCAATTACTGCATTCCGTCGACCATGCATCAGGCGCTTGTCCAATGGAATGGAGGTGAAGTTGAAGTCGTCTCAGCTGATACATCGACTCATATCGCTATGGCTAGTTCGGATGCAAATTTGCAACATGAAGAGGCCGAATGTATATCGGGGGAAACGCTGGATGATTATGACTTTATTTGTGTTGGTAAGACAGGACTTATGCCGATCAGTGTCAAGCCAGGCACGTTCCATCAAGCAAGTGAGATTTTACACCGATGGGGTCAAGGAACACAGTGAAGGTCCTACAAGATAAAATGCAAAGCTATCGGCAAATGATAGATAGCTATGAGGCCATCGAGGATTTCCAAGAAATCGAGAAGTTAGGCTAAGGGTTCACATCTACTGACCTGCTTGAAGAAGTCGATATAGGTAGTGGTGGTAGGAAAAGACCAAATTTTATTAGTGCGAAATTATATGCAAAAAATAAAGAGAAGTTGGTCAAAATTCTCAAAGATTATAAAGATTGTTTTGCTTGGGAGTATCATGAGATGCCTGGTTTAAACCGACAACTGGTCGAACATCGATTGCCTATTAAATCAGGATATCGGCCATTTAAGCAGTATCCTAGACGCTTTAATCCGGCCCTGTACAAGATTATAAAAGAGGAGATAGAATGATTATTGGAAGCAAAATTCATTAGGCCTTGTCGATACGCAAAGTGGGTTTCCAATATAGTTCCAATTATGAAGAAAAACGGGAAGCTTAGGGTATGTGTCAACTTTAGAGATTTGAATAAAGCCATACCAAAGGATGAGTATCCGATGCCGATAGCCAATATGCTTATCGACACTGCATCAGGAAATAAAATCATAAGTTTTTTAGACGGTAATGCAGGGTACAATCAGATATTCAAGGCAGAAGCCGATATACCTAAAACTACCTTCAGGTGTCCTGGTGCAATAGGGTTATTTGAGTGGACGGTTATGACGTTCGGTTTAAAAAATACCGGGGCAACTTACCAGCAACATATGAATATGATTGTTCATGACTTAATCGGCCACATTATTGAAATATACATTGATGATGTTGTAGTAAAATCAAAAGATGACCTACAACATTTAGACGATTTAGAAAAGGTCTTCCAGAATATAAGAGTACATGGTTTGAAAATGAATCCTTTCAAGTGTGCGTTTGGCGTATCGGCTGGGCAAGTTTTGGGCTTTATGTTCCATGAAAGAGGAATCGAAGTTAATCAAGAAAGGGTCAAAGCTATAGACAAAACAAAGCCTCCGACATGCAAGAATGAGTTGCAAAAGCTGATTGGTAAGATTAACTATCTCTGACAATTTATTTCAAATATTTCTGGTAGGATTCTTATGTTCAACCCTTTGTTGAAGTTAAAGGATAATCAAGAATTTGTTTGGGGAGTTGACCAGCAAAAGGATTTTGATGATATCAAGGAATACCTAGCCAATCCTTCGGTTCTAGCCACGCCACGAAAAGGGATTCCTTTTAAGCTATATACATCTGCTAAAGAAGAAACTATCGGAGCCGTTTTAGCACAGGAGGTTGATAGTAAGGAAAGAGTAATCTTTTATTTAAGTGGACGCCTACTAGATACTGAGATTAGGTACCCTTTTGTCGAAAAGTTATGCCTATCTCTATATTTTTCCTGCACAAAGCTAAGGCATTATATTTTAGCACCGGCTTGTAAGGTGGTTTGTAAAACCGATGTTATAAAGTATATGTTATCAGCTCCGATTTTGTGAGGTTGACTTGGTAAATGGGCTTATGCCTTAATGGAGTTCGACCTATCATATGAATCGGCTAAGGCAGTTAAGGGGCAAGTTGTAGCCGATTTTATCACAGGACATGATACCACTGCCAACCTGCTCTCCGTTGCCCCGTGGCAGCTATTTTTTGATGGGTCGGTATGCTGAGAGGGTGATGGTATTGGTATCGTACTCATATCGCCCAAAGGTCACAATTTTGAGTTCGCATTTCGGTTGAATAGCCGATGTTCGAACAACCAGGCAGAATACAAAGCATTGCTCAAAGGATTACAACTATTAGAAAATATCGGAGTAGATACTATTGAGGCATATGGTGACTCTATGTTAGTAGTACAACAAGTGAGAGGTGAATACCAATGCCGTGATGAGGTGTTACTCAAATATTTGGAATGGTGCTTCGAGACAATCGACTCATTTACCTCATTTACTATCGGTCATATCCGTAGAGAATTGAACGATAGAGCCAATGCGCTGGCTCAGCAGGCATCAGGGTACAAGGACTTTAGCCGATATCAGATGACTGAACTAGTGGGCAAAGCTGTCATGTGTGCCGATGCTATCGATTGGAGAACGCAGATAAGAGATCACCTAATTGACCCATCTAAGCCAACAGAACGCAAAGTTAGGCAACAAGCATTGAAGTACGTAGTCCTGGATGATATTTTGTACTATCAGACGTTGGAAGATTTGCTGCTAAGATGCCTTGGAGCTGAAGAGGCGCAGGTGGCAATGGGTGAAGTGCATGAAGGTATTTGCAGATCTCATCAATCGGCTTATAAGATGAAGTGGATGCTTAGACGAACATGATATTTTTGGTCGACAATGTTAGAAGATATTTTCCGATATTACAAAGGATGTCAAACTTGTCAAAAATTTAGCAACGTACAGCTAGCACCAGCATCGGCTTTGCATCCGATTATCAACCCATGGCCGTTCAGAGGATGGGGAATAGACGTAATCGGCCAAATATTTCCTGCTTCAAGCAAAGGCCATAAGTTCATTTTGGCCGCAACCGATTATTTCTCTAAGTGGGTTGAGGCTATACCCCTCAAAAAGGTTATAAGTGTTGAAGCAATCGGGTTTGTTAATGACCACATTGTTCATCAGTTTGGAATACCACAAACAATCACGATCGATCAAGGTACTGTGTTTATGTCCAATGAGTTTTAGAATTACGCAAAGAGCCTGGGGATCAAGTTGTTAAATTCATCCCCATATTATGCTCAGGCTAATGGACAAGTCGAGTCATCTAATAAAACATTGATTAAACTAATTAAAAGGAAAATCAATGAAAAACTGAGGAATTGGCACTCAACGTTATCGGAGTCACTTTGGGCATATTGGTTAGCCTATCACAGAGCAACAAAGCTTTCGCCTTATCAGCTAGTGTATGGCCAAGAAGCTGTTTTACCCGTGGAGATTAACATTGATTCTATACGAGTAGCCAGACAAAATGGTTTGTCGGCTCAAAATTATAACAATCTAATGATTGATAACTTGGACAAATTAGCATAATTGCGTTTATCTACACTGGATCGGCTTAAGAAGAACAAGATAAGAGTTGCGAGGGCATATAATAAAAAGGTGGTGCCTAAGTTTGTTGGTGAAGCAGATTTAGTTTGGAAGACCATACTACCTGTTGGTTCTAAAGATAACCGATTTGGAAATGGTTGCCTACGTGGGAAGGGCCATATAAGATTAATCGGCTAGTCGATGAAAATTCATACATACTCGAAACATTAGAAGGAATTATTTTGCCTAAAGCGATTAATGGGAAATACTTGAAGATATACTATCCTAGCATCTGGTTTGGAGCCTAATCGGCTAAGAGGAGGTGTCGTTCTGAAAAGCCGAGTTAACTCGCTGCGATTAAATCGGTTAAAAGGAAATAAATTACGTGACAAGATAAACATAAAATCGGTTAAACAGCCAATTATAAAAGCTAAAGCATTACAGAAGGTGTTCCAAAAGATGAGCATCCGACAGAGTTTTCATCATAAAGAAGATTTAACATTGAAGGCCAGAGCCGTGAAGTCTTGCGCCCAAAGCCGACAAAGTGCCTGCAGCCTTGGCGATGATATCTTGCACCTCATCGACTATGCGCTGATTTTCTTTAGCATCTCCTGGCACAGGGGTCACCTTAGCCGATTGTTTCTTCACATTTACCACAGCTAGAGCGATACCAAGTTTTTGCTCCTTCATGGTCGATGAAGTCTTCTCCATGGTTTATTGGCTTTCTAGGAGTTATTTTTCAGTCTTGGCCAACTCTTCCAGGAGGAAGTTCCTAGTCGCCTCAAGCTTAGAGATGGGTTCCTTACTGATCTTGAGCGACTAGGCATCGGCATCAAATTTTCTTTTCTTCGCTTTGGCATCGGCGACCAGCTCATCCAGAAGTTTCTGATCGGCCTCTTGGGCTTCACGACGAGCAATTCTTGCTTGCGCCGCCTCCACTTGAACCTTCTTCTCATCCAAATGGTAGACATTTAATAACGCCTCCATTGCTTCTGGGGGTAAATCAGCTTGAACAACCACCATGGCATCTCGGATCGGCTGATTGTTGGTGAGAATCTCCGATATCGGCTTCATCACTAGATTGAAGAGGTTATCCAGACGCTCTTGCATTCTTGGTGCTGAAGTTACCGCAACCGATGCTTCTTTAGATACCTCTAGAATTCTTCTGATTTCTACATCGTAGTCATCTGTGGCCATGATCTCTAGGTCGTCTAGATCGGCCAAAAAAGCCCAATAGATTTGTTGGGTCAGAAGTTTCTGGTAACTCAGCAACTGTCGGAGCTGTTGGCATCGGCTGCGAGGGAGATAAGGCTCCCAACGAAACACCAGGGAGGTCGGCCAGGATTTTTGCAACCTGCACCGATAGTGTCGGCTGTGTAAAAAGGCAAAGGGTAAGTTGATGTCTTAAAAACATAAGTCATAAATCAGTAAAATGGACAACTTACCCCTGCAGTAGCCGATGCACGTGGCGAACTCTCGCCACTCTGCTCCTAGGGCTTCGACCCCCTTTTAGCAGGAGTTTTTGTGTACTTGGTCTTCTTGTTTTCTGAAATTATAATCGACTGTGAGTTAGTTACCAGAAGGGATATAAAGATGATGTCAGTCGATCGTGGTACACTTACTGGGTTGTTTTTTTCTCCATGTATGATAGCGACAGACTCTGGATGCCTAGGGTACCTGAAGTGTACCCGATGAGGCCAGTCGATTGGTGTGGCCTCTTGCCTTGGTGGCCGCTGCCCGATTGGCCAGGAATGGGTTTTTTGCCTGCAGCCTTGGTCTCGTCACTTGAATCGTTGTTAGTATCTATTATCGGCTTAGGAAGATTTGGAAAAAAATTCATTAACAATAATCGATGTTGTCTTCTCAGAGTAAAGCGCTCCTGCATTTGCTGACCACCAAGAAGAAAAGCGTTCTGCCTAACGCGTATTCAATATGAAGTGTGGCAAGTTTTCAATCTGAAGATTGTCGGCTATCTCAAGGAAGACATTGGCTGCGACTGCGTCGTGAACTCTAGCTCTTGGCTGAAGCCGATCGAGAAGTGGTAAGCTTGGAATAATCAGGCCAAAGCCTAATTCCTAGCATAAACTCATGGGCAATAAAACCTATATGAAGAATGAAAAGTCCGATTTCTTGCCAAGCATATTACACGTGAGTAATATTGCCGATGGAGTGGATCATCCTTTCTTGCCAAGCATATGAAGGCTGAAAAGTCCGATTTCTTTTCTTCACTTAGATGCCGATGGAGTGGATCGTCCTCGCCTCGCCGTGGATCGTCCTCCCACGCCGCAGTCGCAGCAGCGTCACCGTAGTAGTCCACACGTCCGAGGATGGAACGCCATACGTCGGTGTGCAAGCACCTGGTTGCTCAGCAGGGGCAGCGAGAGGAGGAGGCTAGGGTTTCGGGTGAAACACTTCTAGACCGTAGGAAAAGCACACACTGCGCCCACCCTCCTCCACTCCTTATATAGCCACGAGAAGAAGCCCTAAACTAGGGCCCATTAGTGTGCTAAGCCCACGAGGTCCATTAATTATGGATCCAATCTAAATTAATGCGTCCCCGCCCATTAAGTGTGTGACCCTGCAGGTTCACGTATGTTTGGACATGGATTCGGAAAAACTCCTTTTCAATCCAATAGTTGGTAGCGGCTCCTTGCAAAGCATGCCAACTCCCAAACGTACTATGATCAAATCGGACAGAACCTATCAAAAGTACTCATGTAATAATCCCTTTGCCGAGTATATGAAGATTGAACTCAAGGCGAGAAGCATGTCATCCTTTGACGATTCAATCCATCTCTCGTATCCGTGATATATTAATAAGTTGTGATTGACTCCTCAATCACGGCATGGCCATGCACTTCCTTAATCATATCACACGAGTGACCTTGTCATATATTTCCATTCCATTGGAGTGGCAAATTTCATCTTGACTGCTCACTTCCATCTGCACGTTTTATAGTAAACATGAAAGCTACCTTTATAACTATTCGATTAGGAAGTAGTGTTTGATAGCCCTAAGGAAAACTGTTACACATTAGAGAATATGACAATCTCAAGTCTAAGGATCATACATCTACTATGTATGAAATACACTGATGACACATAAGAATGTAACATTCTCGCAGTGTCCCATTGCGGGTCTATCTAACCCATGTTCTTCAACATGCGTCCACAATGTATAGATGATATCTCCATATCCCATGATCTATGAAGCATGATCATCGATCACTACATGTGCTGATCTATTCATCGTTGTCCTATACGATGATATCCGATCAGAGATATTTATAGAAATACATCAAGAAGTAAAGAACTTCATAAGCAAGTCACATACTTGTTGATCAATACAATGATATACATTCATTGGACCAATAATCATATTATTATTCATAAACATAGTCATGTTACAATCATCTAAATGATTGCCTCAAGGGCATAACACTAACAGTATCTTTAGATGGGTTCAACTGAAATGATCGGCTAAACCAACAATATAGCCACATCTGAATAAACCATAGCAGTCCTCCGACATTACCAACAGTGAACTTCGTGAAACCAGTAAAAAGCCAACATATTATATGCATCATCTGGTATACTGCCCCTAACAGCATTTTTCCAAGGACTAGCCGATGACCTCCTACTAGTCGTTCTGCTATAGTTTTATATACTTGGGTTGGCCCCAGAGAGGCACCATAGAATAAAAACCGATCTAGCCAGAGATTGAGGAATGCAACGTGTTCTTCATCCGATACTAGTCCGTGCTCCTTATTGTTGTTGCTGATGTACTTAGCCCATCCCTCACGTTTAGACTTGATAAGCTTGTATCTGGGTTTGGCACTATAAGTCGATATTTGTTCTCTATCTGGTCTCAGATAGCGCAATTGAGCTACATCCAAGAGAGTTAGGCCGACGAGGCCGGTGCGGAACACGAACGCATTAAAAGTATCCAACCAGAAGTAGCAAGTCGTGGCCACAAAGGGCTCATTGGCCTCTGGATCGGCTAAGGAGAGAGAGAGAGACATTCAGCTATGCCCATTTTTTCCCATATACCCCTTTTTTAAGCTGCTATATGGGTATACCAAGATTTCCACCCCTTGAGCGCTGTCGGCCAAGCTCTGAAGCTTTTACTCCAACCCTCTATATTGTATCCAGCAGCCAATAAGGGGAGACGAGGAAGTTCTTTATTGATAACTGAATCGGCATCTAGATTTCCTATCGGGCCTAGGTAAAATTGTTCATTGCTGTTTGCAATTGTGATGAATATGTGAGAAGGATCCATTCAGGCGATCTTGACAGAAAGCCGATCGAAAATAGAAGATGGTGAGCTCCGAAGGACATGATGACTGAAGACAAGAAGCCGATTGCAGACAACTTGAGAGCTTGCGCGTGTGAGAATGACTGTGTGGGGGCCACATATTTGTAGCACGGTGAAAATTTGAAGTGGTGGGAAATGGCTTTCAAAAGACACGAACAGTTAAAACGCACTATGTGCATGTTAGGAAATTACGGCGCAATTAAAGCAGCAGTTACTGTATGAGGGTTAGCAGTTAGCCAATGGAACAAAAGCCGATGGTTACAATTTTTAAAGATAACAAGTCATCTCTAAAAAATGGGGGGCATATTTTTGCACCAAAATTTGACGAGTATGGTTAAATCGGCAGTCCAAAAAATAGAAAGATACGATAAGGATAACGGATCAAGATATTTGGAAACAAGACAGATCGTTAAGGAAGTTGCCCTCAAAATAGAGGTCGATATGGATACTACTCCTAAAACGTGTTGTACTAGGACTTTATCGGTTAGCGGGTATAAAAGGCGGACAAGGGCGAGCTACAAAAAACAACACAATCAAATCCACAAATTTACATTATTCTCTTTTTTCCTGTCGACTAGGAGTAGTTCCTGTAATTTAGTCTTCTTGTAATTCGATCTTGATCAATAAAGTTGCGCATCGCCGATTGTTGGTCTTCATCAATTACGCTCAGATTCGATTTATTCTGATTTTGCTGCGCATCGTCTTCTTCAGAATCGATCTACCTTTATCCTCCGATTAGTCTTAATTGGCTAGTTGGGCTTACCTTTTTATCTTGATTTAATCGGCTTTGGGCTGATTGAGTCTAAGCCGATTAGTCCTCACGATCGGCTTTAAACAAAGTTCATAGTTTACCTTGTCGATTACAGGTCAAATCGACTGGTACACTCTAAACCAGATGTTCGTCTAGTGTGCTGTTATCATAAACTCTACTTCAAGTTTTTAACGTCAATAGAGTTACATATACAACTGTACTGCCATGCTTCGACTTCACCATTATTTGTACAGTGCAATAAAAAAGATGTCTGAGAACTCCAGCAAAATAATTAACTCAAGGCATGGAAAACAGTCAAACATATATGAAGCAAGGAACAGACTAGCCTTGAAATAATAGGCATCCAATGTGGCCTTAGTACAAAAGTATAGTTGGAAGGCAGTGTGTGACAGGCTGATGGTTTGATATTTCCTGTCCTTTTGATGCCTTTCTTGTCACAACTGTGGACTTTGGATCCATTGGATTGGATGAGCAGGGAACGAATATAATTCTGGATGACTGAATCTGAAGGCGGGAAGGATTGATGCATGTCAATCAACATAATGGTCGCCTAGCCTTCCAGATTGCAATACCAAACAGTACCTTAACCAGAGGACAGGTTCTCGGTAGTGGTAGCAGTCCCTATAACCTTGAATTGTTGGATTCAACGTACGGACGGCCCGAACGAGTGAAAAATTATAATAATGCCCGGACCACCGTTGGATCTACACCACTTATTTTAGTAAGTCAGATTATAATGATGCAGATTAATCATACGTAGCTAAGAAATTCTCTCATTAATGAAGAAAAAAAGGAGAAGATCCACCAATTTATTTTGATGAGTTCAAATTATAACGATGCAGATTAATCATATGTACATGTTACAACTATTATAGTTGTATAACAGATGCATTGTATCTTTTGAATGGCAATAGAGTTATACAAAAAAATATAATATGTCCTAATATCTAGCTGCGCAATTGTGCAGAAAATTCCACTAGTTTAGTGAACCCACATGTCTTGTGTAGTTTTTTGTTACTGTTGTCGTATGAGACATGCGTTATAGGAATGAAAGGGTAAAGGAGGCAATGACAACGGTTATGTTTGACACCTAATATAATATTGATTTATTTATCCTATTTAGGTCTTGTTTGGGTGATCTATTTTCGGCCGGAATCCCTGTAGATGGACCGAGATTTTAGCCTATAATCCCAACCCATCTACAGAGATCCCGGTCGAGAATGAACCACCCAAACAAAGCCTTAAAGTCCGATGGACAGGATTCTCATCCTGCACAATTTTTGTTTTCGTTCAGTACTATGAATGCTGAAAATAGACAGCACCAAAAGATGCAGAATTATGTTGTTGGATCTTGGATGTCTATCTGAATTGTACTATCTTGGTTCCTTTGCAATCGACCAGGAACATCTTCCACTTGCCATGCATCTACTTTAGATTTCGATATCCCTCCTACCTGTTTTCAATGTTCCTTTCCATCATCTAGCAGGTCACGAAGACCAAGAATTGGTTGTCATCAAGAAACTGGAGTCGGTACTTTTGCAGAAATCATGGTTGGCGCCGACGAGATATTCGTCTTCACTTGACAGATCAATTGTTTGCTATAAAGAATCCAAATATAGCTTGTCATCTGCAGATGGATGTCTCATAGAAGTGTTCTTTTTCAGTACTGTGGATCATTCTTTAGTACTCATGCATGAATCCCTCAAACAATCAAGTTACTTTAGAAATGTCATTATTCTTCAGATTATTGGCAGGCCTCACTTTTAGTACTACATTGTAACATCTGATCCGACAAGGATCGGGTGTAGTTACTACACAGACTACAACTTCGGTTGTCCTTATAGTCTTGGATCGTTCGATCGAAATGACAGACGGTCCATATCGGCTAAAAAAGAGTGAACAAAGATTGCTATAGTACAATGAACAGTGTACAGTAAAAACTGCACAGTATTTTCGTCTAATGCGGACTGTCCACTTCCGATCAGATGTTGCAGTCCCTAAAGGACTTCAGGGGATCCCGATCCCATCTGATCATACTGAGTGACTGAGAAACTAAATTTTTTTTTGCGGTATGACAGCAGGAAGCAAAAGTGTCGAAGAATGCTAAATGATTTTTATTGTCGGGAAAGAACAACCAGTGGGATGTACTTATCAGTAAAAAGGGCTGGATATGGACTACCTGCAATTATTCATGCATGTATATATGCAGATACCATGGCTGCTTTTCTAAAACTCTCTTGTCCATTTTAGTTTGGTTGGGGCTGCCGTTTTCTATTGGTCAATTTGGCTATTTCGGAATGATGTGATCTTTAATATATAAAAACTCTAATTTGTTGCAGGTTATTTATATTTGCACCAACTATTTGCGATCGTAGTCTGTGCTACAGTGTCAGGAGGATCAGGAGATGCTGTTATCGGCATGCAGATCGCTGGAGATCATGGTTAGGGATCTTTTCATTAGCTATAGATGGCGATTCGATAACAGGCTGTATGTGGATTCAATCTTTTTGTTTTATATTTATCATGGCTTGTTGCAACTATCATGTTAGGAATCTCTTTTGGACAGCTTTTTGGCTCTAACGATATAATAAATGGTTGGCTGTATGCATCTTATGATGCAGAGGCCGGGAGATATAAGCATCCATTATCTAAAAAAAATCAGTTTGGGTTGAATGAATAAACATTCTATTATTGTCCATTTGGAGTTATTTAAAGGGAGACTTTTGTGTTGGTTTCTACCAATGACTGAGAAGAAAGATGTAGGTCATGAACAATACTATAATGAGGCACCAAGAAAAGTTGAACTTGGAAACATGCACAAACACAACAATGCAGCAATCATATGTATGAACTCTTTCTGATATGAATTCTGAATTAACACTACTATTTATGCATCTACGGGATAAGCAATCATATTATGCTTTAGCTTTAAGTAGAGAAGTTTGTTAAATTTTCAACAATTTTGGTTAGTAGAGTTGAGGAATACAGCAAAGTAGTCATCTGTCTTTTGTGGTAGTTAGGATGATGGCCTAATTGTCAAGGCCCAAACCTTCGTACCTAACACTGATAACCATGTTTGCTTAATGAACAAGGGCTATTGAATTATCTATTTCTTCTACTGCTATTTGGCCAATGTCGTTGATCCTTGTAACAAATAAAAGCGAAGGAGTCATTTCGAAATCTTAACTAAATCTAATTGCTTGTATTCTTGATTTATATCTGATTCCATTGCCATAGTGGAATAAGAATATACCAGTCAAAATAGCGCAGAATCTATTTTGTTTGTAGTGATAATTAATTATGGATTTGCATAAGGGTAAAATCTAAACGATTTAATACTGATGTAGTGGTTATACCAAATCTATATCCATATCGTTGGAAAAAAGGTGGATTTAATTCACATTTACTTCCTGAGTTTGATATATCATATATATGATGGCAGGATTGTTTAAGGATAACTACTTTTACTTTGTTGTGTTTGATTTAGTTTTCTTCAGACCTAACTACTATTATGTTGGTCAAAACTCAGAGTAACTAAAAAATTTCAGCATTTCAAACAGCAGATGAAATTACCAAAGAAGATTTGCACACATTTCAATCTTGTCACCGATGAATATATTGGGTAATTTTCCTTTGAATCAAATTTGGATTTGAATTCATGCATGCAACATATAGCAAGCGCTTCGCTTTGCCGGATTAGGCTCGGGGTTTGGTACAAATTCTATCATTTTAAAAGGGTTGGTATGCTGATCCAAATTGAGAGAAGATATTACTTGGCTACAAACTTCTCACCCAAAACCAAAGAGTTAGATTTGGTTGTCTAAAAAACTAGATCACCATATCCATTTTCATTCTAATTCCATCCACTGAAATTCTCCTCGGTTTGAACAGAAGCATCTTAAAGTTTCTGTCTCATCTTTTTATCAGCAGCTGACATCCCTTGATGTAAATTAAGTTCTCTCTCTCAAATCAACATCTAGCCCATGCAAACACATGCTTAATATATTATTGCAACTGGATTACTTTATAAAAATCTTGAGTCAATTTCTATACGATACACGTTACCAGGAAACATATACTGTTACAGAGGAAAAAAATATGAATGGTACATAGATATATGTATACGGTGTACTGAAAGTGACATCAAGTGGTAGTGGTATCAGAGGTTCATCAGAAATATGTGGATTCTAAATGCAGCTAAGTATGCCAGATATGCATTGAAATTCCAGTGCCATAAAAGGAGATGATGCCAATATGTCCCCTTCAATCACACAGGAGTGTCTGATGAGTGATGATTTCCCAAGAAGCCCTTAACACATGTTGCCCCTTTATTAAGCCCCTAGCTACAACACCTTACACCAGCTTATCTAGCCACACAGACAGAAGTAGTCTGTCTGTCTGTCTGTCTCTCTCTCTCGGTTGGCTCGTCCTATATGTTCATCAGTTTCTTGTGTCCTTGTGCCATCCATCATAGCTAGGCATGGCCAGGAAGTGCTCTAGTTGTGGAAACAATGGACACAACTCTAGGACTTGCAGTGGCCACAGAGGCAAACAGAACAGCAGCAGTGGCAATACAACTTGTGGCGGCTTGAGGCTGTTTGGTGTGCAGCTGCAGGTTGGCTCCCCTCCTCTGAAGAAGTGCCTCAGCATGGATTGCTTGTCACCAGTAGCCAACTATGGAGAAGCAGTAGCTGCTGCTGCGTCGAATGAGTCGCCTTCGGTGTCGACGTTGTCTTCGCTTGTCTCGATAGAAGAGAGCACCGAGCGGGTCTCCGGTGGGTACCTCTCCGATGGCCTCATGGGAAGGGTTCAGGAGAGAAAGAAAGGTGAGTACGAAACATGTTCAGTTTGGTTCTTGCACACTTGTTTAGTTTGATGGAACAGGGCTAGCCACATGCTTACGTCAATTTGCTTTGTTTCAACAGTTCAAGTTTTTACCACAGAGAAGAATTTCTTTGTTTCCGAGCTTTCAAATTCAGTCTACTTGTGTTTGTTGATTGCACCGAGTGATCGATTAATTTAAAGTTTACTACAGTATGCTTAGTTATTTACCTTTCATTTTTTCTTTCTTGACTTAATTGTGCACTTATGAAATGATTAATTATAACCCCTTGTCACTTTCAACATGCTTCAATTAATGGATATTTGACTCTTAAATGGTCAGTTCGCCTTAGGAGCTACTTAACATTCCAAGAAGTTTATGTCTTCTGTAACTTCTGAATTCACTCAGGAGTTCCTTGGACTGAGGAAGAGCACCGGATGTTCCTCACCGGCCTTGACAAGCTCGGGAAGGGCGACTGGCGGGGCATTTCGCGACACTTCGTCACGACGCGGACTCCAACGCAGGTCGCCAGCCATGCACAGAAGTACTTCCTGAGGCAGAACAGCCTCACACAGAAGAAGAGGAGATCCAGCCTGTTTGATGTGGTAACTGACTTAGCTGAATTTTCAGACATCTCATGTGTCACCCTTCATTCCATGACAGTGTGTCATGTAACTGAACATGTTGTCATGTGCAAAACTCTGCAGGTTGAAGGTGGGAAGAAGGCAGCAATGCCCAGGACAGCATCTGTATCTGAGCTGCAATTCCCCAGCCTGTCGCTCGGCGTCGACGCGGCGAAGAAGGAAGCTGTGCTGCTGCCTCCATGCCTGAACCTAATGAGCGGCACATCACCAGGAGGTAGTATTGGTGCGTCACAGTCACAGCCACCTTCTTCCCTGACCCTGAAGGCAAAACCTGAGGTGCACCTCCAGATGCCTGACCTGGAGCTGAAGATGTCGACATCCCGGTTATCCGACCAGTCCGGTCGGTCGCCAAGCACGCCTTTTTTCGGGACTATCAGGGTTACCTGATCTTCTTCTGCAGTGCTCGGAAAGAGGAGAGGATCAGAAAACGATGTCATGAAGATCATGTACCACAAGCAGAAAGCAGGTGTAAGGCAGCCTGATCGATGATCGGCCATGCACAATAAGATAAAAAAAAAGATGGTTCATCATATCATATTTTGCCATCACCTTATAGCTTTATGTTGACACAAAGTCATTGCAAAGTGGTTGTTGGTTATATTTCAAAGCCTGGAGAAGGTGAAAGATGAGCTCATAATATTCAGTTTGCAGTGGGCACTGACAAGGACAGGCAAAACCACCAGTACAGCTGCACACAACTTTCTTCATCCTCTCTGCGCTATATACATACATACATACATACTTACATGATCATGTCCTTGTAGATTACATTAGATTAGTTCTTTAGTCATGGTGCCAATTACCAAATCATTTGAATTTGTTCTACATGTTCCTTCGATGTTGTGTACTGCCAATAAAATCTATTAATCATTGCTCTCTATGTTTTGTCATCACACGCACACGAGAGAGAGAGAGACTACTGGCTGATCACTAAAATAAGATGTAACAGTGTGGTGGTCACTGTCAGAGAGATAGGATTAGATTTGGGTGAAACATCTGAGAGCCCCATTTTAAGTATATAACTAACAGATGGCAGCCATGGATTACTTGCGTGATGAAGCAAGGGTGGATGCGAGTTGAGGGGACATTCTCTTTAATTGCTCTGACCATGATCAGGCTCCAGACCTAATAAAGCATGTTTGACACTAAACACTGACACCATTATGAGGAGAGCAAAGCAAGCATCAAGGAGAATATTGCTCGGGATAAAAACAGGATATAATCATGAAAAATAAGGACAGAAGAAGAAGAACCATGGCTTGTTACTGGATTTGACATTTGAGTTGCCCGTAGGGGCCCTAGACAAGGTGATCAAAGTTATTAGTAACTAGTAGTATATGTTAGTGACAAATAAACCAAAGTTGGTGCACTGTAATCTTATCTTTTATCGGTCCGTGTATAGAGAGACGAGAGGATACAATTGTGAATGATTGAGGGGGTGCCACACATACGGGAACAATAATAATTCCGACTGACACTACTATAGAACACAGTATCACAAACGATTGAAAATTTACATCTCAGACGGTTTAGTGAACCATCAGTAATAAAGTGTCAATGATAAAATCACACATAAAAATTAACCGACATCACATATGGTTCCATTTTGGAACAGTCTTGATGTTTGTATCATCACGGATGGTTCCAAAGTGGAACCGTCTTATGTCACATACATCATAGATGAATGTTGTCTTCCTACTGTTTACACTTTTCTATTTATTGGTTAGCCTCAGGAACCCTTTGAAACAAAACAGATTACATAGTTTACATCATAAGCATATTATTATGATATACATTTCAGAAATCAACTCAGATTATATATTACACACTATGAACTTAGATATATTAACCAATTGAATCCATAACTACAACTCACATATTCACAGCACAAGGTTCACAAATTAATCCAAGTAGTAACTAACAAATTCACAACACATTAGGTGAGGCTAAGTGGCATTCGCCTTTTAGATTTATGACCTCACATATCAAGAAGGGACAGAGTTGTCCTCGAATTCGTAGCAGGTCAGCCTGTTCCAACGCAGATTCAATGCATTTCCAAGCTTGTCGATGGAAAGAGTAAAGTCTTGTATGTATATAAATTGATAAGTGAAAATAATTATTGCAAGATTGACAAACCTCTATGACATTGGTCTTATTTGCACCTGTGAGGATATGCATATTGTGGCAAACGTAGAATCCACATTGGTTAGTGGCCTTTGGCTCTGGTGGCACTACTAAAATATATTAGGTTAGTTCTGGAGATATTATTACGATGTGTGAAGGATTATTGCGTACTAGCGGAGACCGCAAACTTACGAACGTGCTTCAACTGCGATGAGTCCTTGTGTGGCCCTCCACAAGCTCTGTAGACATTGAACGATGTCTCGAGTAATTTTGCGATAGGCATCGAGTCACGTGTTCCGTCCTTTTTGGAATCAAGGTAAATTACCTGGTTCTTTCTTGGTATAATTACAAGTAGACCCCAGTGAAACCTACACAGGTATGTCGTCATGGTCATTCAACCTAACTTTGAGCTACGTATAAAATACAAATCAACAAGTATAGCAACTAGATGAAGCACTTAGCCCGAGTTATGGGTAAAAGTATGAAATTTTTTTCATGTTGGGCCAGCAATGCTTTTTCCACATACTCCTGAACGACATGTAAATTTTCATCTATGGTTTGCTTGGACACCATGTTTGAGTCGAGGAAACTCACCGGTTCTTTTTTTTTTTTGCTTCAATGATCATGTATCTATATATACAAAAGCAAGGATCATATATATATGACATTTATCGGTATGACACAAATGTAGACCGTGATTGCACACACTTATAATGTCCAGCATCTGATGAGTGAGGTGTCGAGGTTGTAGAGATCGAACAAGTCGTTGAAGCTGACCACGAAGAACCCCCCCAAAAATCTGGTGGAAAAAATACTCCTCCTTGAAGCTGACCGAGATACTCGATACCCGTTGTGCCACCAGCTTGTTGGCTTGTTTCATGCACCAATTTTGCAATCTAACACAGGCTATTGTAAGCATCTGCTGGTGCTGTACTGGTACGAATGGCTGTCCTAGCTTGAATTACCATGCTAACGGAAAGTCATGGGACTCTTTGGTCCGCATTGATTTGGCCTTGTCGCCACCTCACCCTCTATCATAGGTCATCCTCACGGGAGATGACTGGGCCCAAGTGAAGTATCGACCTTTGCCTTACGGGACACGGTAGCCAATTTGGTGGACTGCTTTGGTGTAGTACGTGGCTCCGGTAGTGCTGGTAGCTCCGGCGCAGCACGTGACTCCGGTAGTGCTAGTAGCTTCGGTGCTGTAGGACGGTCGTCGAAGGAGATATCCCTCTTGGGCCATTGGATGAATATGTGCCAATGGCATCCCCTAGTGTCAAGATCTCATCATTTGGTGGCATCTCCAGCGTGATGGACTTGCAAATTTTATATACACCGTCGACATGGACCTTCGTTTAGCCTGGAGCTGCCTTGCGACCGTGCACAAACACCCCTAGACCGGATGGATACACGTGCCCCAAGCATCTTCTAGGGGAATGGAGCCGTTGGCAAACCTCACTTGGAGATTACACGGTGTAACCATCTACATAAGGGTACACAGTTAGCTAACACGTCCAACAGGTCTATGTAAGAAGCATTGTAGACATGTATATTACTCAAATGTCATCGACAGGAAATTTGGCTTCGTCCATGTCTGTCTCTGGGGCGAAATTACGTCTGTGTGTCTGGGGCTTGCACGTTCCGTATATGCCTCTCTACAGCCACCCTTTGCTTCATCCTGTCCTTAAGGCTTCTTAGCTGATTATTGAATTGTGCTCTCAGCCTTTCCTCAACCCTTTTCTCAATGAGTGCTGCTAGCCATTCCTCGCGCTCGGCTTTGCTTCTCTTCCTACTCCAGTACGTGTCAGAATCTTGTGGTAATCCCATTTTCCAGGGAACAAAAACACCTTTGCCTCGCGTGCGACCTGGGTGCTCCTTGTTTCCCAAGGCTGCAGAGAGTATATCTTTCTCTTTGTCTGCCTGGAAAGAGCCATGGAAAGATTCTGTACTCAACGCTATCTGCATCCAAGATTCCAACATGTCATTTCACTTATGAAGTTATATATGGACTAATTACAAACTATGTAGTTCGATATCTTACCAAGCGTTGGGCGGGATACTTCCTCGTCTGTGGGGTTGGCAAAGGAGACGCTGCTCGAAGACATGGGACGTGACCTCGCTCTTACTCAGTTTCAGATGCGCGGGCCTAAGATCAAGGCATATGGCGGCAAGGCCTACTTCTAGATTGCCTCATCATCCTCCCTCCTCCATTGTACGATCTTACCCACATATCTAGTGTTGCCGAGTTTGCTGGTGGGTGTTTTTTGCCTGGACGATCTTGTATATTGTACTTTAACGCACAAATTCTTCCGACGTCTTCATCTCAACAAATCATTTCCACACATCTTCAGTGATGAACCCGTACTTCTAGAACAGATTCATTTCCCGATTCACGTAATTACTACCAAGGATGCTCTTGAAGTTCTTCCACGCCTTCCCGCCACTAGCAACGCATATCGTCGCAGTGTGTGCATGGCATCTTCTGGGAGCTCGAACGATGCGAAAATTCCTGTCACCAGGCTATCACAGTCCTCAGCTATCAGCGACTTCCATGATGGATAGGTGATGGGGACCCTTTCCCATCCAACTATCCAGCACAATATCCGAAATGCTGCCGCTACCTTAGGAGGTGCGGTAGGGGCCCCATCCTACAGATCGATAGTTGTATGGTATATCAGCTCTGGGGCCTTTTACTTTGCCCTCTTGGACTGCGCCTTAGTTTTTCTATGTTCGGCTTATCAGTCCATTTGGCGACAAGGAATGAGGGGATGTCATCTTCAAAGATCAAGCAAGTTGGTAAATCAACAATTCACAGATAGTTGTAGAAGAAGAAAGAAAGTAAAGTTAAGAGTATTGTTTAGAACAAGGAAATTAACAATCAAAAAGGGTTTCTTTATTCTTTAGAACAAGGAAAGAGATTAGTTCGCTCCGCACTCTTTGTAAGATGAGTATTGTTTATAGTTGAATTTTCTTCCTTTCTTAACAGCATTTTATCGGAGATTATGTTGGACGATTATTATTATCAGCACTTTATTTATGGGAAGAAATATTTCTGTCTGCTAGGGAGATTATATTTATAAAATAATTTTTATATTTAGAATAAGGAAAGAGAGGAGGTCACTTCACTTACTTTCGCCACATGCAAGGTCCCAAAGACTATAAAGTCTAGCCCATTTGCACATCAGTATAGATTATGGACAGAGTGCTCTCAGGTGTCGGGCTACTAAAAATCGTTAGACCTTCAGCCTCCTCGCCACAAGGTGTAGGGCTGCTAGAGATTAATCTCTTACCTCCACTACACCTAGGGTTAAATAATCACAATTGAACTTAAACAATTAACTAAGCAAATAAGGCCTTAAACTCTTACCTTCCTAAATTATGCTATGAATAGTGAGAAGGTCCCCAAGACAATTAAATTGTCTAGGCCCTTCATGTGCAAGGTCTCCAAGACAATAAAATTGTCTAGCCCCTTCACGTGCAAGGTCCCTAGGACAATTAAATTGTATGGCTCCTTTGTAAGATAGTAAAGAGTATGTAGGAATATTTGCACATGACAAGATCATGCAAACATGAACAATGTGTTTACTCAACAAAAATTGATTCAGATAAATTACTTCGACAACTTGCACAACAAAGACATAATGTGCCAACTAAATTTAAAAGCTAATATTGACTAAAAGGTTCTTAAAGTTCAGATAATTGCAGATTCAAAATTGCGATCTTATAAATTAAGTGAAAATACTTGGTAATGACATTGGTGGTTGTGTCCAAATTGTGGTCTTAATTCAATAATGACAAAATTAATATGAGTCTACCTTTCCTTAATCAGTTGTAATGACAAAAGAGTATGTTTCCACAAGCAAACTGATATTTACAAAAGCTACATGGTGCTATTTAGGAATCAAATATATAGCACCATCTAGGTGTTAAGCTAATGCACATATGCTTAACAGCTAGTGCTATTTAGGAAGCATATAACAATTTAGGAATCAAAGTACTACACTAATCACATTACACAAGGATTGTATTGAATTAGATTCCCTACATAGAGTTTGGGCATGTATTGAATACCATTGACATTGTCTCTTTATATTTAAGATATGCAGTGATAATCATATGAACATCAATCTCATAGTTCAAGGCCTTATTTGCTACTGAAATTGTTTAAATCAACTTCTAAAGACCCTAATTACATCATCGAGCATTCAAAAGGTAACAAATAGTGAGAATGATTCAAAGAACCACTTAAGAGTTTAGAGAGTCCATACTAGCTGAAAAAAATGTTCGAAATGCAGGAAAAGGCTGCATGCTAGCTCATGAGGATCCAAAAAAAAGCACACATCAAACTTGCATATAAGTAACCTGTCAGATGGCTACAGAAAACTGTGTAGCCAAGGAATTTAACATTATTCAACAACATTGCATAGTCCCAACTACTTAGCAAAGCATCATCGTACTCCTTTGTGAGTACTGTTGTACTATTGTGAACCTGGGAAAGTATTGCATCTAGCTTATACTAGCTTAAACGTTATCTAATTTCAGGCCATATACATTGAAAGAAAACCACCTAGTTAACACACGCACGCAGTGCTAAGGAAGCATATGCAGCAACATTTCAAATTCACAATTTAGGCACAAAACCTAACTAATCTATATCGACTGAAGGGAATTAAAAAGAACACCATCGTACAAAAATCTTTGAAGAAACATATGGGAACATACTTGTAACAGCAAATAGCACAACCAAGTTAATTATATGTGAAATTTGAGAAAATAGAGGTCTTACACAAACGTACAATGAAATTATGACAGTCCAATGAGAGAAGTGAAAACATAATCTTTAGTTTATCCTAAATTCCAGTTGGACCAAGAAGAGCCTTGCGCTCTATAAGAGCTACTGCCATTCAAGAAAATCATGCAAGGTAACCTAATACTTAAACCAACAACAACATTTGCCATTTCAATAAATCATGGCAATACCGAACTAAGAAATGACCGCACTTAACTAAATCCTACAAACCAAAAAGGGCTGCATTGTCACACCACACCAACAATAACCTGCATGCATGCTTTATTTTGCACGTCAACTACTGATTTGTGCTCTACCTAGTGTCCTACTTCTGTTAAACCTTGCTCCCGGTGTTTTTTTGAAAGAACTATTGTATCTTACTGCTCTGCTAAATATGCATAAATACATGACAGGTTGGGAAACAGTGTTGAAGCAGAAAGTCACCTAAATGGTCTCCTGCCACCTTAATAAAATGCCATTCTTGTTGGCCATTAACATATGTAATCCAAAAGTCAACTTGCAATTCAAGAATAATTATGTAAGTTCTCTCTAAACTAAAGTAAGTTCTCCCCCATTTACTTCTATTTTTTGTTAATACTATATTATGGCACTACACTAGAGATGTATCCATGCGATCCAACAGAAATGGCTATGTCATGCAACAACAGCCAGTGCAACATGTACGAATAATAAGTGCAAATTGCAGGTTTTGGAGGCTAAAGATGTATCCATGCGATCCAAAGGTACAGTCGAGAATGCTTCTCAGAGACAAGAAAGCAATTCCTTTCTTGACTACATATCAAAAATTACACCTAGTTATGTTTCTGAGGACCTACTACTTGGCTTCCAAATGGATGACCTTTATAACCATTTTGAGGTTGGCCTCACCGGATTTGAGGTTAGGCATGGTGCATATTTGCTATTTCTATTTTTCGTTCATTCATCCACATGATCCTATGATAAATATATGTATGTTTGCAGGTGAAGGTATTGATGCATGGCAGACATGATATTGCCTCCACACTGATCAAACTGGATGCTTCTGTTGTATTTGGATTGTGCATATTCTTAGATGAACCATGCTGAAATAATTGGAGGTAATCATTTTTTAGAATGATTGACTTTTTGTTTATTTGTGTAAGTGCATACAAAAAGTGGTTCTTTGTGGTGTAGGCAATATGCTATATTTCCATACGTTATGCTCTGTTAGTATGAGTTTCTATAAACGGATTTTATGAAACCATTGTTTTGGCAGGTTACTTTTATTGTGCCATTTGCTGACATGTACTTCTCTCACACAATATACACTGCTATTGTCAGACAATATCATGAGGAAAGTTCAGTCATCACTGTTGGTGTTGGAGATATGGACATCACGTTCATAGAGGCTCACTAATCTTGTAATCAAGATTATTTTCCAGGATTTTTATGATTTTTGATAGAGGCTCACTAATCTTGCAATCAGGATTTTTATGTGTGAGTCTTCTACACATAACAATGGTGTCAAACAGTATTGCAAAATCATCTTTCACAAAAACCCCTTACCTTAACTGGCGGAGCGGGCAAGCTCGCTGGCTTCTGCGGTGAGGGGAGGGCGATGGTGATGCCGACGGCGGAGGAGGTGCCCTACACGAGGTTGGGGTCGAGAAGTCCGACCGCGGCGACTCGGACGGCAGCGAGGTGAGCGGCGTGCTCGCTAGTGACGGGAGAGATGCATCCAAGGGGGGAAGGGGTGGGGAGGGCACCGCCGAGGGGGAGAGGGTGTGGGGAAGGGCGCGGGAGAGGGCATCGCCGAGGGGGAGAGGGCGCGGGGGAAAGGGCAGGGGAGGGCGCAGACGAGGGCGAGAGGGCGCGGGGGAGGGCACTGTCGAGGGGGAGAGTGTGCGGGAGGGTGTCACCGAGGGGGGAGGGCGCAAGGGAGAGCGCCGCCTAGGGGGAGAGGCGCGGGGAGGGGTAGGGGTAGGGTTTGTGACCTGCATGCTATGTGTTTGTGACCTACGCGCCAAGGGGGAGATGTATGCTTTGGAGTTACGAACTTGCGCTGGTAAGGCAGGAAGCAAAGCCATCATAGACGGTTCTATCCTTGAACCTAGAACCGTCTGTGATGAGCCTATTGTAAGTTCAAGCACCATTGGTTTTAGATTAATGCTTAATCATTGTTTAATGACAAATCTAATCATTATGAGACTACCATATCTATTGAGCTTTATTCTTATTATTCTCAAATTTGGATGGAAAATGAAAAACCCAAGGTATGTACTCGTATTTACTTTATTATCCTATTGCATACCTAGTATTTAAGTTAAAGAATGAACTCTTTCATTGCTTATACATTTAAGTTGTGCATTATGTTTTAAATTCCATATATTACATAGATGCACACATCTAGGGGGAGTCCAATGTTTCAATAGTATTGATCTATTTTGTCTTACCACATAAATCAAGGATCAATACTTTGAAACAATTCCTTCAGTATATATTTAACTTGCGTAGTTGTAGTATACTCATGGTAATAGAGGATAAACTCCAATGCAATCAAATTGAATATGTGCATATTGTTTCCAAACCAATTATATGTACGAACATATCTATGTGGAGTTTATTCTATGGTTGATGGTCTAAATAGGAATTGATTCCTTTCCATTCCACTCAAATACTGTGGATCATTACTTGAAACCATCAAAATGAGTATATGAAAACTTGTATAGTTATATATACTCATATCAATTTAAATGTCATTTAAATTGAGTTCGGTTGTCTTTCAATCATTCAAAGAACCAATTATTTGTTGATGGTATTCTTTGTTGATTAAGGACAAACGAAAAGTTCTTGAGTATAATGAAGTATTAGTTGTATCAAAGTACTCAAGACACATTTAATCATTCAAATTGGTTTGGGTTGTGCTCAATCGATCTTGGGGGCATCTATTATGTGTTAATAGAGTGCAATTGATGATTGAGACAACCGTGTTTGTTGGACTAATATTTTCATTGAGTTTGAAATAGGTTGAGTCCAACGGTGATAAAGAATCAGGAAAAAGAAGAAGTCATCATGTGTTGATGAGCTTCAAGAGGAGAATCCCGAAGTGAAAAGAAGAGAGGAGAAGAGCTAGAGGGGAGTTCATCATGTGTTGATGAACAAGAAGAGAAGATGGATTGCGATCCCGAGAGAAAGATGATTGAAGATCTAAAAGTCCCAAAGGGGATCGCGTGCGGCGAAGGTATAACTAGATAAGCTAGAGTGTCCAGTTTAGATCGCCTACTATTAAGAGGGGTTGAGTCTTTTTCTTGAGCTTCATCATGTGTGATGAACTTAATTCGGTTCACTCTAACTCAATCTCTTGATCGGTTTTTGTATAGAGCTAACCATTTGGCATGTGTTGCGAATGGGTGATGCTCGTGCATAGGTTTATGCATGATGCTTTGATTTGCAGGTGTTGCAAGTAGGAGAAGTTCATGCTTGCTTCTTATTTGAATTCTAAATTTGTTTTGGTATTGCTTGGAGCTAAGTTTTGCATGTGTTGCAAAAGAAGAAAGCTCAAGCAATTTGGTTTAAAGTTGTTGCATGGAGCTAGAAATTTGCATGTGTTGCAAATAGAGAGCTCATGCACTTGAGTTTGATTTGTGGTTTGCTTGGAGTTAAGATTTGTA
This sequence comes from Otatea glauca, assembly GCA_036346275.1. Taxonomy (NCBI): domain Eukaryota; kingdom Viridiplantae; phylum Streptophyta; class Magnoliopsida; order Poales; family Poaceae; genus Otatea; species Otatea glauca. The sequence continues at coordinate 12,205,058 of CM070719.1, read as the reverse complement.
TGAGTTACAAAAAGAGAGCTCAAGCATTTGAGTTTATTTGGATGTTGCATGAAGCTATGGTTGTGCATGTGTTGTAAAAAGGAGATAGCTCGTGTAATTTGGTATATGTGGTTTTTGCATGGAGCTAAGTTTTGCATGTGTTACCAAAGGAGAAAGCTCATGCATCGGAGTCTTAGCTTGTGACTTGATCATGTGTTGATCATCACAAGGCCAAGAAAGGATTATGCTTCGTGTTTGCAAAATGAGTTTTTGAAAAATGTGAGTTATTGGTTCTTATCTTGGAGCATGAGATAAGCATTTGCAAATGTGTTTTGCAATATGTTGGGATCATGTGTTGATTATCTCATAGCTCAAGATGTGTTTTTAAGTAGTTGATTTCGTTATTTGCAAATGTGTTTTGCAAATGAACTAGGAGTTATGTGTTTCAATCCTAGAGCATGTGTTGGCATTTGCAAATGTGTTTTGAAAAGTGTTGGGATCATGTGTTGATCCTTACATGGCTAGAGGGTTGATCGCATTGGTTCGTGGTTTATTTGCGATTATGTTTTGCAAATAAATTGGAGTTTAATGAGATTATTTGGAGTATGTGATTAACATGTGCAAATATGTTTTGCATAGTGTTGTGTTCATATGGTGAACCTCACATAACTCAAATAATGTGATCTTTGTGTTTTGAGAAAAGATCGCACAAAATCGGACTTTGGTCAGTGGGGGCGGTATGACCGGCGCCTCCCCAGTGTGCATTTTCCATTTTCCAGAGAGGTTGCTTTTGGCACTAAGGTGGGGTGGTATGACCGGACCACCTCCGGTCATACTGGCCAGCGGTATGACCGGGTGGTCTCCGGTCATACTAGCTGTGGAGTTTTTCTGAGTAACGGCTAGTTTTCTAGCCGTTAGCTCTGAGGAGCGGTCATACTGGCCCTAGGGTGGTATGACCGGGCTCCCATGGCACTTTTGCCCAAATTGCCCCCCAACGGCTAGTTTTCCTTGTGGAGGCTATATAAGGAGTCTTGGGGGATGGCATTTGAGGGTTGCTGGTTCTATTGAGTATTTGAATGAGGTGTTGCATGTGTTGCACACTCACATTTAGTTTTTGAACTAAGAGTGAGCCCTAATTGCATGTGTTGCAATTAGGAGTGGATTGAGGACCTCTTGTGCATGTGTTGCACTTGAGGAGGATCCTAGTGCATGTGTTGCACTTAGGAGGTCACCAGAGTGCATGTGTTTCACTAGGTGAAGTTCAAACGGGAGTGCTTGACTTATTACTCTTGGAGGTTGCCGCCTCCTAGACGGCGTAGAGCGTCGTGCGTGGGGGCTCTCAACGGAGGTTGTGAGAAGCCCTATCAAAGTTTGTGAAGGTTGGAGCTCGCCTACCCGGGAGGGAAAAGAAGCTACCACTAGTGGATTCGAGGTGTGTGCTCAATTCGTGGAGCCGGTCCAATTCGTTTGGGCTTACCTCAACATAGACTAGGGGGGAGCGGCAAGTCTCCGAACACCACGGTAAAAAGCATCGTGTCTCTTGTGTTTGCATTCTCTTCTTTATATTTATAGAATTAAATTGATTGATTGCTTGTCTTTATGATTGCAAATTGTTGTTAGAGACATAATTAGTTAGTGCACTTAGTGAGCCTAGTTGATTAAGGCCTTAATTGTCAAAACTTTAGTTTATCGCTTCTGCTTATTATTTAGATTTTGACTTAGGCGATTGTTAATTACAGAAGAAAATTTTAATACAGCCTATTCACCCCCCTCTAGTCGGCATCCTCGATCTTACATCTATCACAGACAGTTCAAGGATATAACCGTCTGCGATGAGTTAGCATACATCTCATTATTTATTTAAGTTAGTGTCATTATTTATAATACACACATCAATGAATTAATGTTAGTATGTATGTAGAATCCCAAATTAAAGAATGTGAGCTTAAGTTAGTGCCATTATTTATAATACATATATCTTATTAATTATAATACATACATCTCATTAATTATAATACATACATCTCACTAATTATAATACAAATACACTTAAAAAAACGTGACGATCTCATCACAACTCCACTTGCTTATTCTTTTGTATAAAAATTAGCCCTTCATGATGATCGACACATGTGTAGCTAGTTTTCTCAAGTTGTTCTTCCTGGACCATGGTGCCATTACCGATAGGAGGCAACTTATCAAACCGATTGTATTCTTCCTCATATACTACATTCTCAACCCCGACAATCCTCCCTTTTCTCTGAAGAACTACGTGGCGCTTCCTGTTAGACGGGTCGGTTACATAGAAGATTTTAACAACTTGGTTAGCGAGTACAAATGGTTCGTCTTAGTATCCAACACGTTCGAGATCCACGGTAGTGATGCTGTACTTGTCAACCTTCACGTGCTGCAGGTGAACCCAATGGTATCGAAATAAGGGGATCTTGAATAGTATGTAGTCGAGTTCCTAAATTTCCTCAATGAACCCATAGTAGGAGCTCCTTATCGACCCAGCGGTATTAAGCGCATCTATGTGAACAACGTTGTTCTAGTTTATGCTCTTCATATCCTGATCTCTCATGTAAAATGTGTACCCATTTAAGTCGTATGCTTTCCATGTTACAACTTTAAATGTTGTCACTTTTGCCAACCATGTCAGCGTATCACCTGACGAGCTTCCAATGATGGGTGGCCGCTCCTTCAACCATCTCAACCATCTATTGAATTGAAGGTTATGCTGTCTGATGATCTAGTTCTCCTGCCACGACGGATTTTCTTGCTGTAGACAGTTCTTGTGCTTATCGATATATGGCGACACTACAGCCATGTGATGCAAAACCATGAAATGGGCTTTAGCACACGCAGCTGGATCAGGCGTGATTGCTTTTCTTCCGATTGTCCTGATATCCTGGAGCCTCCCCTCATGGCAGGATCGAGGCACACCTATCGATTCGACCTGAGTCATGTAATCCATGTAGAATTCGACGACATCTTCGGTTGCATAACCTTCGACAATGCTACCCTCTGGTCGAGATCAATTCCGTATGTAGGACTAGAGAATTCCCATGTACCTCTCGAATGGGTACATGCTACTTAGGACACGGACCCGCACATCATTATCTCCCTCACATGGTGAATCTCAAGATTACATAGAGTCATCATCACCTCGGTCTATAGAGCATCTAGTCCTTGGGATCAATGACTTTCTAAGCAATTGTGTTAAAGAAAAAACACAACCTTGTGATTGTCTCCCGAACCTTATTCGGTAAAATACTTCTAATTGTGACAGGGAGTATCTGTGTCATAAGCACATGGTAATCATGAGACTTCATACCAGTTAAGTTCAAATCTTGCATCGAAGCAAGTCTCTTCATGTTGGTGGAGTAACCGAACGGAACTTTCACACCATGCAAGAACTGGCACAGTTCAGTTCTCTTGGTCTTGGACAGAGTGTAACAATCAAGTTTGCAGTGCGTTTGGCCTTTATTGGTCTCTTTTGGTGCTAACTTAGGTCTAATGCCCATATCAACCAAGTCAAGTCGTGCGTTGATACCGTCCTTTGTTTTGCCCTTAATGTTTAATAAGAGACCAATCAAGCTATCACAAATATTGTTCTCTACGTGCATGACATCGATGCAGTGCCGAACTTCTAGATGCTCCTAATAAGGTAGGTCCCAAAATATTGATCTCTTCTTCCACATGCTGTTCTCACGGGTCCTCGATTTACTCCCCTTTCCAAGCACAATATCTAAGTTCTTAACTATATCATGAATATCTGTCCCGCTTAAAGGCTTTGGAGCTAAACCATCTTCGTTCGTTCCATTAAATTGTTTCTTTATCTTGCGGTGTTAGTGATTTCTACGAAGGAACCTACAGTGACTAATGTACATGGTTTTGCGTGAGTGATTTAGCCACACACTCTTGGTATCATCTAAGCAGTGAGTACAGGTTTTGGCTATTTCATACTCTGGCCTGACAGGTTAGCAAGGGCAGGATAATCATTTATGGTGCAGAACAATAGGCAACGCAAGGTGAAGTACTCTCATTTGTGAGCATCACATACCTATACCCCAGGAGCCCACAGTGTTTTCAAATCTTTCACCAAAGGTTCTAGGTACACATTAATATCGTTGCTTAGTTGCTTCGAGCCTTGCATATGTATGGACAGTAAAAAGTACTTTCGCTTTATAGACAACCAAGGAGGAAGGTTGTAGACACAGAGATTCACGGGCCATGTGCTATGACGACTGCTCATATTACCGAAAGGATTCATTCCGTCTGTACTCAATCCAAACCTTATATTCCTCGGATCTGTGGTGAATTCTTGAAACCTCCTATCGAAGTTTTTCCACTAGGTGGAATCAGCAGGGTGCCTTAACATTCCATTGTTCTTACGCCTATCTGAATGCCACCGAAGCAGTTTTGCCTCCTATGAGTTCACAAATAAATGCTTCAAATGGTGAATTACAGGCAGATACCACGCCACCTTAGAAGGAGGTCCTTTCTTCACCTCGATGCCCTCGTCGTCATCATTTGATTAATCTTTATGCTTGTACCAGGATGCGTTGCACACTGGACATGCATGCAAGTTTGCGTACTCTTTGTGGTAGAGGATACAGTTGTTCGACATGCATGTATTTTTCTACTTCCATTCCCAAGAGATAAAGAACCTTTTTCGCTTTGTAGGTGGTTGTCGGTAACTCGTTTCCCTCTAGAAGCATGTCTGTTAATAGACCTAACAGCGTCATGAAACTCTTGTTGGACCAACCGTTGCTTGCCTTTTATTTCAGCAGTTCAAGCACGGATGACAACCTTGTGTATTTGGATTTGCAGCCACAGAACCAAGGTTTCTCTGAGTCATCCATCAAGCTCCGGAATTTTACATACTCTCGCTTATCATGGTTCCCTTCTGCATTGCGCAACATCTGATCCATATTGTCATTGTGAAACATATCCTCATGGAAAGCACAATCGATATCATCCGGCGTATCGTTAACTTTGTCGACAATGTTAATACTACTTGCATCCTTTATAATTTTCTCTTAACCGTGACTGGTCCAACATATATACCCGCTTTTGAAACCCCTTAGAATCAAGTGTGCTTCGTTCTACGTTGAGTTTCAAAATATTCTCAGATTCTCGCAGTCAATGCATCGACAAGGCATAAATTCTACCCCCTTGTTTAACATGTCATCCTCTGCAGCTCTTCTAAAGGCAGAGGCACCATTAATGTACTCAGCACTTACACGGTTCTCAGCGTACATCTAGCTTCGGTCTATCTACGCTACGTATATAACAATAATTGTTAAATAATGAATTAAATACACTAGGAGTGCACATGCACACATTCTTAAATTGGAGCACAGATTAAATAGCTAAAATCTTACCCTAAATCATAAACCATACTAGATCTAAAGAACAAATGGATCTACAATATTCTACATGTAAGCTATATTTAAACTTGCCAATTAACCTATATAGCTCCTTAGATCACAAAGAACCAACGGATATATATATGTAAGCTATATTTAAACTTATCATCTTCAATTCTCTATTTACATAGCTAGCTATACATTTTGAGTATAATGCAATTAGAACCAATTACTACTTTAGATCACAAAGAACAAATAGATCTACACCAAGCTATATCAAAACCATCTTCAATTCCCTCTTTACCAAGCTAGATCTTGAATATAATGCAATTAGAACCAATTATTAACCTTAGATCACCTTAGCATCTTCAATTCTCTCTTTACCCAACTAGCTACATCTTGAGTATAATTCAATTAGAACCAATTACCACTTTAGATAACAAAGAACAAATGGATCTACACCAGTCTAGATCTAAACCATTTCTTTTCCCTCTTTACCAAGCTAGATCTTGAATATAATGCAAATTAGAACCAATTACTAACCTTAGATCACCTAGAGAAAAAGGATCTACAATCACACTTCCAAATCCATGGTCTCTTTTCACCAGATCGCCTCTCAATCATAGCCACCTCAAAAATCACTCGGGAATCTCTAAAAACACAGAGGAGGTCGGGGTTCTCTGTACTTATTCCTAAGAAAAGCTCATCATAGACGATTTTTTGGCTAAAACCGTCTGTGATGACACCAATCTGTGATAAGCATGGTATCATCACAGACGGTTTTTGGATGAAACCGTTAGTGATGAGGCCCATATGACTGACGGTTTTTTTTCCCAAAAACTGTCTGTAATGACAATGTAACTCATCACTAACTATTTTTGCAAAAAATCGTCAGTGATGATCAATCATCACAGACGATTTTTGAAAACTGTCAGTGATGAGAGGTCTAATATGAGTTCTTTTGTAGTAGTGCGAGGAAACCTAACTACTACAGATTTTTGAATGATTTGAAAAAACTACAAATTTGTGAAATCAGTTAGAGTTAAATAAAAATAATCACAACCGGTCAACACACGCAAGGAAGGATTATCATCCGTTCCATGATGGGTCGCCTGCCCGCTAAACCACAGTTTGTTCATCTTCTGGTTTTTCTGGCACCAATATTACGCATTCATGTTGTTAGGGACCATCTCTCCTCCTAGGTCATTGTCCTAGTTGTTGAAGTATAAATAAATTACAAATCTTTTCTCATCAGCTTAAACTTGTAAGTAAACTGGCTGATGTATGTAATTCAATATGATATCAGAACTAAGTATTCTCGAGTTTAAGACCCGGTTAGCGTAATTAAAAATAATAATTGCAGCTCACTTCTATTTCACCTCCTAAGCCTGAGGGAACCTATACGTGAGGAGAAGTGTTAAAGTATAAGTGAATTACCCATCTTTCTTCATTAACTTAAGCTTTTACGTAAATTGATTACTGCATTCCACTCGATCCTAATCTCATGGAACATAGACGATGGATTTAGGTATGATTCATGGTAGCATGGTCGTTGCTATCTGTGTGCAGTGTTGTGTTGTGTAGGCGTAAGTCACGAACTGACGGAAGGAACAGTGACGTGCAGGTGCCGGATTGGCCAGACACATCTCGAGTGTGTCCTTGTCAGGTACAGGAAGAATCGAGGCCTGAGGTGAGCACTCGCCGGCCTCCCATTGGTTCGTTTCTTCGTACTGGGACGGAGATCTATCATGGAGGCTGGAGTAGCCAAGTAGCAAAGAGGCTGATTAACCAGGGTAAAAAGATTGCGCAGCGCAATCTTTGCGCTGCGCAACTGACAGATGTTCCAACTCTCAATGTCTGGTTGATCTTTGGTGATCCTTTTTTCCCTTGAAACATTTCGATTTCCTCAGCTGCGTAATGGACAAGTTAGCGCTACCTAGCTCTATGAATCTCTGGTGATTTTTTTTCTTCTTCGGAGTGAAGTTTGACCGGGCTTATTGCGTGGCAAATAAATGTCATGTTCGGGATGCAAGAATTTCTGAAGTTGTTCTAAGTACGCTGCTGCGATGTCTTTTTTCCCATATAAGTTCTGTCAAATAGGAACAGACATCGCATCTTACTAAGTACCCCACTTATTTCACTTTCCTTTAAAAGGAACTAGCCAATTAGTCCATGCAATTGCATGGTGCAGTGTGGTATAGTATAACATTTTTTTTGCACAGTTCTAAATTAGAACCGTTTAACAAAATTATAGGCACTTAGGGTGTGTTTGGTAGGGAGCTGGGTATTCCTAACTCCACCAGATCCGTGGAGTTAGAGCTGTGGTACATTAAGAGTGTTTAGATAGATCTTCTTGTTTACATTTTAGACCAAAAATATAAACTTAATTTACTTTATTTTAGCCTACAACTTTCAGATCTTAGGTGAAGTTGGGATCTAGAGCTCTACCAAACAGGCCCTTAATCCTTTAAATAAATATCTTAGTGCTACTCTTTTTAAATTTTTTTTTTGATATATCTATAAGCCAACTATCGAATCTAGGTCTTTAAAATTAGGGTCAACAAAAGTTAGGAGTTAGATAATTTTTGTGATAATTATTTCAAATTTGTCTAGCTATAACTTACTGTCAAAACTAGGACTTTAAAATTCGGGTACACAAAATTAAGGGCTAGATTATTTTTCTCCTTTTTTAATAAATGTAAATAACTGATCATCACCTTCTATCTTTACTACTTAAAACAAACCCATTGGTGGTGATGGTGATGGTATATCACCCCTCCCAACTCTCTCTTCCACCTTGATAAAAAATATCTAACATAAAAAAAATCAATCTACATCAAACAAATTCCACTCCCTAAATATTATCTAACGAGAAAGCTCTATTGAACATGCGGTGGAGCTAGGGGTTATCAACCCTACTAGTAAGAGTAGCGCGCTATGCCGCATCGGTCATAAGAACAATAATGATTTAGGATCCTTATATGTGAGAAAGCAGAATAATTCACACATAACTTCATAATAAAGTATATTGTAGAAATTGGTTGCCTATTTGTTTTCACCAATGCACGGGCCACGTCTCTCAAACAACAACAATAATGACTCGATCTGCTTGTGATGGAGACAACAAAACACATCGCGACCCTACAATTAATTTTTTTTATCTTGCATAAGTATCTTTAGAAAACAATCATTATAATCTTGGACTGAAAGGTATAAGTATGATAGAACAATTACTATGAATTCATGTATGATACTTTCAGCAGTAACAGGAGCAGCCATAGGAGAAGCGCATAAGTATAACCAACTAAATTGATTGGTGACGTGAAAGAACTATTAAGAAATAAGGCAGTGCTATTTAGTAGAAAAAGGCTTTTTGTTTGCTACTACCAGAAGCAGAACAGACAAAACAAGTCATAGGAGAAATGCATAAGCATAACCAATTAAATTGATTGGTGAACTGAAAGAACTCTAAATACATGGCTGCCATGGCACTGCAAACCACTGAAAAGGAAGTTGGCAACCATTGTGTTGGCGTCAAAAACTTGAGGTAGGGTTTCTGACAACAGCACACCAGACGAACACCGGGTTCAGAGCGTGCCAGTCGATTTGACCTGTAATCGACAAGGTAAAAACAATAAAATTCAAACAAAGCCGATCGTCAAGATCAATCGGCTTAGACTCAATCAGCTTGAAGCCGATCAAGATCAAAGTAACAAGGTAAATCTAATTAGCCGATTAAGGCTAAACAGAGGATAAAGGCGCATCGATTCGAAGAAGGCGATGCGCAACAAAATCGAATAAATCGAACTCGGGCGAATTGACGAAGATCAACAATCGGCGATGCGCAACTTTATTGATCAAGATCGATTACAAAGGCTAAATTACAAGAACTACTCCTAGTCGATGGAAAAATAGATGAAAAGTAAAGTCGGTTGTTTGTATGTGTTGGATCCTCCCGCAGTTTGCTTCGACCCTTCTTTTATACCCATCGCCAATCGTATCCTTTTACAACACGCTTCAAGTCCCGATTCAGATTGGCCTTATCTCTGACGGTTGTTTTCTTAAACGATCTTGTCATTACCAATTACTTTCAAATCTTTCCAATCCTGTCCGTTAATTCCGTATTTTTGACTTTATTGCCGATTTTGACCAAGTTTGCCAAATTTTGGTGCAAACATATGCCCCCATTTTTGAGAAATGACTTGTCATTTGTCAAAATTTCACTTATCGGCTTTTCCAATCGGCTAACCGCTGAACTTCACTCAATAATCGCTACTTTATTTGCGCCTGTAATTCTCGACATGCGAGTAGTGCGTTTAATCGCCGCGCTTTTGAGATTCATTTCCGCGCTTCAAATTTTTACCACGCTATAAAATGCGCCCCACCTTGGTCATTCTTCATGCACACAAGCTCTTGAATCATCCGCAATCGGCTTAAGCTTACCGCTTGAAGTACTCTGAGGCAACCCTTTAGCTCATCAATCTTCCTTCATCGGCTACAATGGATCCTAGCTGTACTTATTCCGATTCCGCACAAAGAATGACCAATATTTTCGGGTCCTTTGGGAAATCTAGACGCCCATACCGTAACAAACCAAGAAGTCCTCGACACTCTCGCCGGCCGGGTCACAACATAGAGGGTGGAATAAGAGTTTCGTGGCTTGGCCGACACTCTAAAAGGATGGAGAAATTGGTTTATCAGTAGCAGCCCAAAAGAGGATTGATTGGGAAAGAATGGGCATAGCCGAGTGTATTTCACTTTCCTTAGCCGACCACAAGCCAATGAGCCCTTAGTGGCCACGGCTGTTATTTTTGGTCGATTGCTTTAATGCTTTTTATTCCGACTGGTCCCATCGGCCCAACTCTTTTAGATGTTGCTCAACCGTGTTGTCTTCGCCGATGGAGATCAAGTATCGCTTTTAGTGGAAAACCAAAATATAAACTCATTCGATCTAAAGGAGAGGGTTGGGCCAAATATATTGAAATAACAACAAGGTCAATGGCCTAGTATCTGACGAAGAACATGTAGCTTTCCAACCTTTGGCTAGACCGTTTTACTGCTCATGGAGCATCTCTGACCAACTCAAGTATATCAAGTGATAGCGAACAGCTTGTTGAGGGTCAGTCGGTGGCTTTAGGAAAAATCTTTTGGGTGTGTGTACCAAATGCTTTATATAATAAGGAGTCGGCTTTATACGGGTTTTGGAAAATTTATCATCGGTAATGTAGGTGGCCCAATGTGGTTCGTGCAAATATGGTCAGATCTGTTTATTCAAATTGCTCTTTTAATTTGATTCAAATGATGATACTCCTTTTCCAAGGGAAGATATACTTGAAGGAGCACCTATTCAATTTAGAGAATGCCGATCCTTTGGTGAAAGATTTATGATGTGCTCCTTAAATGAGACAAGGGCCTTTCCCGACAAACCGTAGAAGGTTTCATATTCTTCTTGCAATTGAACACCAAGGTTTCAAGCAAGAAGATTTCTTTAGCTATGGCGCTGCAATTGATTTTCTTAGGCCTTCTTTTCTCCATCCGAAGCCGACTCTCTGATGCCTCAGAGACCCTGGACTTGTATAGAATTTTTATTTCTCCATGCATTTTCCATGTCGGCCTTCATACTCGAATCGACCTTCCACCCTCATACGAATTTTACCACCCTTCAAGATATGCAAGGCACTCGGCTTTGGCGTGTGATACCAAGTCTTCCACTTCTAGATCGGCTTCAACCAAGAGCCGTGGTCCGCAATGCCATATCACGAGGCTAGTTTTGGAGTTAGCCGACGAACTTCAATCGCATATCTCCTCACTTCCATCCAATGCTCGCCAGCAGGGGTTTCACGACATGGTGGTCGGCTATCGCAGATTATTTGTATATGGAGAAGACTCCTTCGACTATCGCCAAAGAATTTTTTCAAATTTGCCGAGACATCCTTAGTATCTAACAATAATCTAGCGGTGAAGCTAGCTCGTCGGGTTATACTAACTCAAGCTTAGTAGATAAGGTATCGGCTTTGAACAATCTTGCCTCATACATCGGTCTTATTCCGATGCATTTACGTAATCATACTTTTCTTGCTATATATTTGCAGGATAAGGATGTCGGCAAGAAGCCTGCTTCTAGCCAATCCGGAATGAGCAGGCAAGAGAGCTCATCAATCGACCGCCTTACGGGCTATACCTCCGCACTCTAGGGGTGCATAGTCCATCCTTGCCTGATATCGAGAAAAACAACCAAGTAAGCGTAAATACAATCACCTTACCATTTCTTCTTCTTCCTTGAACTAACCTTTATCCGATTTATATTTCTAGAAAAGAAAAAGGCAAAGTATACCAAGGCTCCAAATAAGAAGGGACCCAAGCCTACGTAACAAAGTGGCGAGTCCACCTCATGCATCGGCTATTGGAGAAGTAAGCTACGCCACCTTGTATGATAACTTGTGTATTCTATTTGCATTGGCTTATCCTTCATTTATTTTCTTTAGCCAACGCAATCGCCCAAGTCGCAAGATCCTTGCCGATCTTCCGAATATTTCAACCGCTCGACTCTACACCAAAGCCGACTCATCCTCGCCTCAACATCGATTTGCGGAATTGTCGATCCGACAAACTTACTTGGATTTTCATTGGGCGATCTTGACGACCGGAGATCATGGCTACCGATGATTATGATGCGTAGATTAGAAAATTCTTCAAGTGTCGGAAAAGGCATCGGTGCCGTCATACGCGCCTGTGCATGAAAGAGCGCCTTGACAAGCTCTTCAAGCTTGTGATGCAACCGCAGCCGGAGATCCCGGCCGACAATCACCGATAAGGATGCCATGGTCGCCGCTGAAGCCGATCTCCTCCCGAAGCAATGCAAGCTCTTCGGATGTATGTCACTTAGATGATAGAAGAATCGGTGGAGGAGGCAGAGAATCGGATCAAGCGCCGTGAAGCCCAAAAGGCCGATCGGAAACTTTTGGAAGAATTGGTTGCCGATGCCAAGGCCAAAAACGCAAATTTGACATTGGTGTTCAACGCCTCAAATCAACGAAAGAAGTTCTTTCTAAATTGGAAAAACAAAGAAACTCCTCCAGAAGAATTGGTCAAGCTTGAAAACAAATCGGAGAAGGCCAACAAACCTTGGAGGCCATCGCATCGGAGTCGAAGGAAGAAAAACTTGGCATTGCGGTGGCTATTGAAAATGTAACCAAGCAATCGCCAAGGTAAAAATAGTGCTCGGGAATGCCAAAGACGATGAACGTCTTCTGGATGAAATCCAAGGGATCATTGCAAAGGCAGCTGGTGCTTTGTCGGCTTTGGGCACGACCCTTCTAGGATCTGGCATCCGATATTAAGTTGTAAAGCTTTATTGTTCTGTCTTTGAAAAACTTGTCCTGAATGTTTCGTCCCCGAATATTTTTGTAATCTGTTTTAATCATAATCTACTGTTTAACCGATTTTATTTTGCTTATATTTTGAGTTTGCAATCCTTTCAGCCGATCAACAGCATCGTGTTAATCTTGGCTCTGAACAAGATTTTAGTCGGCTAGGCTCCGATCCAAACGCTACGATAGTATTTCTTTAGATATTTCCCATTAATTGCTTTAGGCAAGAAATGCCCTTCTAGCGTTTCCAGTAAGTACGAGTTTCCACCGACTAGCCGATTAATTTTATATGGCCCTTCCCACGAGGCTACCATTTTCCAAATCGGTTATCTTTAGAACCAACAGTAGTATAGTTTTCCATATTAAATCGGCTTGATCGAAAGATTTAGGCATTACCTTTTATTGTACGCCGCTACTCGATCTTGTTCTTCTTAAGCCGATCAAGTGTAGACAAACGTAACTCGCTAACTCGCCCGTGATGTCGACCACTAAATCATTGTAATCTTGAGCCGACAAACCATTTTGTCCGCTATTCGACGACTCAATATTGATCTCTACGCGTAACGGCTTCTTGTCCATACACCAATTGGTAAGGTGAAAGTTTTGTCGCCCGTGATAAGATAACCGATAAGCCCAAAGTGACTCGATAGAGTCGAATGCCAATTCCTTGGCTTCTCATCAATTTTTCGCTTGATCAATTTGATTAGCGCTTTATTAGACGACTCGCTTGTCCATTAGCTCGAGCATAGTATGGCGAAGAGTTTAATAATTTGATCCCTAAACTCGTCGCGTAACTCAAACTCATTTGACATGAATACCGCATCTTGGTCGGTCGTGATTGTTTGCGTATTCCAAACCGATGGACGATATGTTCATTCACAAAACTAATCGCTTCAACATCGGTCACCTTTTAAGTGGTATAGCCTCGACCCACTTTGAGAAATAATCGGTTGCGCCAAAATAAACTTATGGCCTTTACTCGAGGCAGAAATATTTGGCCGATTATATCTATTCCCAACCTCCGAACGCCAAGGTTTGATAATTGGATGCAAAGCCGATGTCGGTGCTAGTTGTATGCGCTGCCAAACTTTTGACATGTCCGACATCCTTTGTAATATTTGAAGCAATCCTCTAGCATTGTCGGCCAAAAATAACTCGTCCGCCTAAGCATCCATTTCATTTTATGTGCCGATTGATGAGAACCACAAATGCCTTCATGCACTTCACCCATCGCCACTCGGCTTCTTCAAATTTCAAGACATCTTAACAACAAGCCCTCCATAGTCCCATAATACAAGATATCGTCCATAACAACATACTTCAATGCTTGTTGTCGATCCTTCGTTCTGCTATTTAGATGGGTCGACTGGATAATTTTAATCTGCTTCCAATGGGCAATATCCGTGCACATTATTGCTTTATCTACGATTCAGTTTCTTGACTTCGGCCAACATCTTTATACCCTGATGCTTGTTGGGCCAAAGCATTAGCTCTATCGTTCAATTCTCGAGGAACATGACCGATAGAAAATGATGTAAAAGAGCCGATGATTTCTAAGCACTGTTTTAAGTAATTTACTAACACTTCATCTCGACATTGGTATTCCCCTTTTATTTGTTGTACTACTAATAGTGAATCACCATATGCCTCAATAGCACTTACTCCAATATTTTCCAATAACTGTAAGCCTTTGAGTAATGCTTCATACTCGCCCGGTTGTTTGAACATCGGCTATTTAGCCGAATGCAAATTCAAGCTATGTCCTCTAGGTGAAGTGAGTACAATACCGACACCATATCCTTCCTCGCATACCGATCCATCAAAGAACAATTTCCATGGTGCCACCAAGACTAAGTTTGCATTGTGTCATGTCCTGTTATGAAATCGCTAGACTTGTCCTTTAACCGCTTTGGCCGATTCGTATGATAAGTCGAACTCGACCAAGGCGTAAGCCCATTTGCCCGATCGACCTCGCAAAATTGAGTGATAATATATACTTTATGACATCGGTTTTGCGATAACTTTACAAGCCGATGCTAGTATGTAGTGCCTTAGCTTTGTGCATGAGAAGTACAATGATAAACATAATTTTTCAACAAAAGGATACCCGACTTGCGTCCTAGCAACCGTCGGCTTAAATAAAAGATAACCTTCTCTTTACCATGTACCTCTTGCGCCAAAACAGCTCCAATAGTATCTTCTTCACCGAGACATATAATCAAGGGAATACCTTTTTCGGTGCAACCAGGATCGAGGGTTGGATAAATACCCTTTACTTCGTCAAAAGTTTACGATCGGCTCCCCATATAAATTCCTCGCTTTCTTTTAACTTCAAAGAATGGGGTAAAAGCACGATCCTACCGAGAGGTTCGAGATGAACCGACGGAGGTAGTTAATTTTGCCGATCAACTTTTGTAATTCGCTTTTGCATGTTGGCGCTTAGTATTGGCTATGGCCTTGACCCTTGTTTGGCTAACTTCGATCCTCTTTCATGTACCATAAAGCCTAAGAATTGCCCACCGACACACCAAACGCAAGACTTGTAAGGATTCATCTTCAAACCGTGCGATCTTATGTTTTTAAATACCCTTTCTAAGTCGGCCGATGTTGAGATTTTCTCGCAGATTTTACCACTACATCATCTATATAAATTTCAACAATGTGGCCGATTAAATCGTGAAAGATCGATTCATTGCTCATTGGTAGGTTGCTCCAGCGTTTTTCAAGCCGAAAGTCATTATAGTCCACTCGAATAGCTCTATTGCACCGGACATCCAAGGTCGTTTTTGGTATATCGGCTTCGCCATGAGTATCCGGTTATACCCGCATTGCCATCCGTAAAGCTTATGATCTTGTTTCGATGCAAGATCGATAAGCATATCGGCTATTGGCATGGGGTATTCGTTTTTACGCCGCTTGTTCAAATCTCTCAAGTCGACGACACCAAGTTTTCCATTTTTTCATTCACCGAACGATGTTGGAAACCCATTCAACAGATCGGCAAGGCCCGATAAACTTTGCTTCCAACAATCGTTCTATCTCCTCTTTATGACTTGGTACAAG
Source organism: Otatea glauca (assembly GCA_036346275.1). Lineage (NCBI taxonomy): Eukaryota > Viridiplantae > Streptophyta > Magnoliopsida > Poales > Poaceae > Otatea > Otatea glauca. The sequence continues at coordinate 12,189,274 of CM070719.1, read as the reverse complement.
GCTGGATTAAAACGCTCGATATCTTGTTTAAATGGCCGATAGTCCGATTTTATGGGTAGCCGATGTTCCACCGCTTGACGGCTTAATCCGGCATTTCATGATACTCCCAAGCTTAAACAATCTTTATAATTTCTAAGTATTTTTATTAGCTTTTCTTTGTATTTCATATCTAGATTTGCACTAACAAAAGTTGGTCTTTTCTATCATCGCTTCCTATATCGACTTCTTCAAGCAAATCGTGGATGTGAACCCTTGACCTAACTTTTCGATTTCTTCAAGTCTTCTATGGCTTCATGGCTATCCGTTGTTTGCCGATAGCTTTGCATTTTGTCCTGTAGCACCTTCAATGTTTTTCTTGTCCCCATCTGCGCAATACTTCATTTGCCCGATCAAAGGTGCCAGGCTTGACACTGATCGGCATAAGTCCAGTTTTGCTTACGCATATGAAATCGCAGTCGTCCAGCACCTTGCCCGATATACAGCCAGCTTCTTCGTGTTGCCAATTCGCATCGGAGCTAGCCATGGCAATATGGGCCGATGTATCGGCTGTGATGACTTCAACTTCTTCTCCGTTCCATTGAACGAGCGCTTGATGCATGGTCGACGGGATACAGCAATTTGCATGAATCCAATCCCGTCCGAGCAGCACACTGTAATTTCCTTTGGCATCAATTACAAAGAACGCTGTCGGCAAGGTCTTGCTACCGACAGTCAGCTCTGTGACCATGACACCTTTGCTTCAGAGGGTCGCCTGTGAAGTCATTCGTAACCATGTTAGTTTTGATTAAGTCTTCGCCGACTTACCCGTTTTTTACATGTTGTGTATGGCATTAGATTCACTGTGGCGCCCGCCTACCAAAGATCCTTGATATCGGCTTGCCATTTATATATCCTTTCGTGCAGAGGTTTCGATGCCGTGATCGCCTTTGGGTTTTTCAAAGATGGCGCTCAGCACTCGAGCATAATCGAGCAATCGCCTCTTTGGCGATTCATCGACTTTGAACTCGGCCGGTAATGTGAACACCATGTTGACATCCATGGGAGGTGTGTCATCTCAATCATGGAGAATCAAGTCGCCACCGATTCAAATCTTCTTCGGCTTGCTCTTTTCTTCTCCACTCTTTCTTGACGCATCTCATTGGACGGTTCATTAAACACTTCGCTCTCTTTCTCGCATCGGCTTCACGAATTTCTTGCGCCCTTAGCCTCTCGAAGCGCTGTCGCTGTGATTTGCTCAGCCCGATGGGCACCACCAGGTTTAGGTTCCACCGGCCAGATCCGCCACCAAGTCTCCTTGATCGAATCGGTCTTGTGTGTCTTGGCTTGGCTTTGATCTTGATTCGGTTTAGATAATCTTTCATGGACCGCCTTCGTGGCTTCGTCTTGCTCTCTAATCGCCCAGATAGCCTATGTCCGCCGACATTGGCCAATCATCTCGGGATAATGTTCTATCGGGCAGGTGTATGGTGATGGCAACGCTACTCCTCTTTCCCAGCAAAACTGCCAAAAGGGACATCTTCTATGTGCCCTTTCCACATTCTCGGTGCGGTACAAGTTATCCGACCGGCGGGTATGATACCGTGGTCGGCTGTTCATCCTTTCATATTTCTCCATTAATTGCGAACGCTCGACCTAACTTTTTCGCTGGCTGAATTGGAGATTTTTCCGCTTTGTACCATTTACCCACTTGGGGATTCCCCTTGGGTTTAATGGTCCTTGAATTTTTTCCTTCTCGATCGGCTTCTATTTGTAAGGAGCCGATGGTAATCTTCAGTGTCTGGCTGCCGTCCGAGCTTGATCGTACGTCGACTTGTCGATCTTTTTTCTGCTCGTCTTGCATCGGCTCTTTTCCTTTAGCCGAGTAATGCACCATATTGATAGGAAACGGATCGACATCCACCGCATGGTCGGCTCATCGGCAAACTTCAACCGACCGCCTTCAATAGCGCATCGGATCTGCTGACTAAGATATTGCGATCGTTAGTGTTATGTGAATAAGAATGATGCCACTTGCAATACTGCGCTTTTTGATCTCATCGAGGCGACGGTATCACATGTCCCTCCGGAATCGTATTATCTTTTCTTGCGTATAAATCAAAAATACGATCGCACTTGGAAACATCAAAAGAGTATTTGACCTCCGATTTGTTCCTAGTCGGCTTAAGCCAAGAATGTACTAAGGATTTTTGGATCCTTTTACCCATTCGCTATATTTATTTCTGCTTCCTCGTCTTCCGACGAATCACTAGGACAATATTCAACCATATTGACCTTAGCCTTATCCTTTTCTTTACTATTTTTAAATCTATCATTAAACACCTTTTTGTCAGTGAATCGGCTTTCTTGAGCCGATACGCGATGCAATAAGTGGCTAAGGTCGGTGAATTCTCGCCACGAATTTCTCCCTAAGAGGAGGGATCAAACCTTGAAATGCTAAATCGGCGAGTTGATTGTCAGGTAACGTAACGCTAAAACACCGATTCCTAATTTCTCTAAACCTTTTGATGTAATCTGTTACCGATTCTCCAAACTTTTGACGGACAGAACTCAGATCTGAAATTCTTAACTCTAAACTGCCCGAAAAGAAGTATTCATGGAATCGGCTTTCCAAATCGTTCCATAAATGGACCGAATTCGGAGGCAAACAAGTGAACCAAGTAAATGCTGCCCCAGATAAAGATAACGGAAATAACCTAATTTTTAACTGTCGGATCGGGCCGCTTCACCGCATTGTGCGATAAAGCGTCCAACATGCTCCAGGGTAGTGATAGAATCATCCCCAGAGAATTTGGCAAAGTCCGGGACTCTGAAATTATGAGGGTAAGGCATGCGATCTATGTAATCGGGGTACGGCTTTCTATAGCCGATCACTTTTCCTTTCGGTTGTATGCCAAACTGTTCCCTCAAAACGGTACAGATCTGATCGGTCCAATTGGCATTATCGGCCACTAGCATAGCAGGCCCTTGATACTGTCGATCATAATCTGCATCCTGCCCCCCGAGTGCAAGCTCGGGTTGCCAATTATGCCGTGCCGTCGGCATTCGATTATACTGATCATGCCGATTATGCCTAATTTGTGGTTCTGGCACCGGGATAAATGGTTCGAGTACGCATTACCTGTGTGGACCCGGTTTCTAAGCGGGGTAGGCTCTGGGGATATCTTCGAGCCAATCGATCGTGAAACCGATTGGGGAAAAGCGTAAAAGGAGCCGACGGTGGTAGATTGATGGATGGATCATACTTAGCGCGTCGGTATAGGCGTGGTAATGGCTCACCCCACTTGACCGAGGATCCTAGGCAATATGACCGTAGGTCGTGTGGGCATCATCGAGGAGGTGAGGTCATAGCCGATGGTTTAGGAACGGCCGTGTGCTCGCGTGTTTTGTGATACCAAAAACAGGATAATTTGGCGTGGCTTGTAGTGGGTCATGCAGCTTCTGATGAGGCTAACTCGGGCTATAGATTTAACGCTATTTGCTATCATCGGTTTAAGAGTCGCTACGAGCCGATGATTGGTTTATTAAAGCATGGTGCATGATTGGTTAATCATAGCCGATAATTCGCCCGAGCGGTAGATATCGACTTACCGCTTCGCCGCACTGCGTGTCTCCTGGGTATTGACCGCCGGCAGGCGGATTTTTGTGTAACGCCACGCCTAGTCTTTTGGTAGCAATTTAGCATCATCTCTTCTAACGCGGCTTTCCGATCTTCAATCTCTTGACGTTGTTCTGCGGTTAAATCGTCCATTATTGGGACGATTATAGCTTCGTGTTGAGATCGACGGCGGAATCGACTTCGACGAGACATGGTCCCACCGGCGTGCCAAGAGTGTGTTACGCGTCAAAAACTTGAGGTAGGGTTTCGACAACAAAGACACCGCATTTAACACCGGTTCAGAGCGCGCGGTCCGATTTGACTCAGAATCGACAAGGTAAAAACAATAAAATTCAAACAAAACCGATCGTCAAGATCAATCGGCTTAGACTCAATCAGCTTGAAGCCGATCAAGATCAAAGTAACAAGGTAAATCTAATTAGCCGATTAAGGCTAAACAGAGGATAAAGGCAGATCGATTCTGAAGAAGGCGATGCACAACAAAATCAGAATAAATCGAACCTGGGGCGTAATTGACGAAGATCAACAATCGGCGATGCACAACTTTATTGATCAAGATCGATTACAAAGGCTAAATTACAAGAACTACTCCTAGTCGACAGGAAAAATAGATGAAAAGTAAAGCTGGTTGTTTGTATGTGTTGGATCCTCCTGCAGTTTGCTTCGACCCTTCTTTTATACCCATCAGCCAATCGTATCCTTTTACAACACGTTTCAAGTCCTGATTCGTATTGACCTTATCTCGGACGGTTGTTTTCTTAAAAGATCTTGCTGTTACCAATTACTTTCAAATCTTTCTAATCCTGTCCGTTAATTCCGTATTTTTGACTTTATTGCCGATTTTGACCAAGTTTGCCAAATTTTGGTGCAAACACATTGTTATTAGTTTTAATTTTAGAGCTCGGAATTTAAATTAAAAATTTAGACTCCAAAATCTAAATCCAGCAAAACAGGGATGCGAAAAGGGAATGTTCTAACAGAAAAGCTGTAGCCGTGAAGGGCGGACAGCCACCGGAGACTACTCCATCCTCAATAAGTGACTTACAATTATCGTAATTTCTTTACTCTTAGATTGTACAAGGTAACACATGGTAAAGCAGGTAAGGCATTATGTCGCAGGGGCAGCTATAAGTAATAGACTACATTTGTAAAAGGTGGCAGAAATCTGAGGTGAGCTTTGGTTCTTAAATCATGACAGCTATTAGAGGTTTGCCACTGTTAACTGTTATTAATTCCTCTCGACCAAAGAGCTCAGTATGTCCTACTTCTATGGTCACGAAAGATTGGTAACAAAATATCAAGAAACTACCTTGAACTCGTGTAGAACCACGGCCATGCTCAGACACTGTGAATTCATTCCTTACCCTCTAGAGCTCCAGCCTCATCTTCTTAGCCGATGACATGACGCCGGGATGGAAATACCACAGTATCAGTGATAAGCACACAAATGGCACTAATCAGTACAATCTACAAGAGCAAGTAAACAATAAATGACCAAGGCAATAGCAAGATATATTATTACAACTATTAGTCTTCTTCTGATCCTTGGTCTCGAGTATCACTGTGATGGTATGCATTTCAAGTATGTTCAGATGATATGTATGGTGTAGAGTATCTGTAGGTAAGTTATATTGTGTTGTAGTGCAGAGTTGTTTGAACTGAAATAGTATGTAAAGCCATAGTACCCAGAAATACCTCTTATGTCTGTGGTCGGTGATCTCTATATTAGATCATCACACTGAATTTCTTTGTGAAATAAGAAATTAAGAGAAGAGGCTTTCAAAAAGGCTATCACTGGTCAATATAAAAAAAACATATAGCAAGAAGTTCAGTATTATGATGAGAATACGAAAACAATGGAAATATATCCTTAGGACAAAATAAAAGGAAACTAACAGGAATAAATGGAGTGCTGTCACCAAGGTTGTTGAAAAGTACAATTCTACAATCTGCTCAAGCATGAAAGACAACTAAATCTTACTTCCAATAGCCATAAAAATGACCATAAATAAATCCTACTTGTCAGAGGATTGTTTTATCTTGTTTTGTATGCCAATAATAAATTCTGAAATCAATACTTTTCTGAGCAAGAAGAACATGCGGCAGGCAAAATCTAGTATTCTAGCAAAGGCACATTTGACTCTATTTATTTTCGTAAGGAGTAGAGAATATAGAGACAGATCATCAAAGATACATACAATTGTAAAGTTAGTATATATATGTAACATCCCAAAATTTTAAAAATGGAATTGAATGAAAATTTCATCTGAAACAACATTTTTGTTTTAAATATCATTATTCTCTTCATTTTCTTGTATCTTAACCAAAAAAGGAAAGGATGAGTTGATATATTAAAATTTTTCATCCAAAATAAACAAACCTTAAAAATGAGTTTAAAATATAAATTTTATTTTGAAATTCCATCTTTTCATAATTTTCTTAAATTCTGGCTTTTAAGAAAATAGTTTATATAAAACGTTTTCTTCTACTCTATAACACAAAGTCCAAAATGACTTAAGATATAAATTTGGAAAAATTCAAATAAATACCAAATCATCTCCTGGTCACCTCCAGAAATTTTCAAACACATGTGAACTAATTTGTTGTTGAAAAGAAATTAAAAGTAGAGTTAATTTAAAATGATATTATCAATTTCTGAATTTTATAAAAAAACTGGTAATCGTATTAAATTTTTATGGTACTTCCCAATAATCATTAGGGTTATCCATAAAAAGTTCCATATAAAACTAAGCTAATTTCTTGTATAGGAAGTATGAAAAACAGGTTGAAATCAATCAAATTTGATGAATTACTGCTCTTAAAATACAGCAGGGATTGAGATGAAACCAAAAGGAATGGAAAATACATGACTTGTTCTACCAATACAAAAATTTGGAAATTTTTTGAACCAACCTAGCACCCTCGGCCAGCCTGCCCAACTTCCATGCCCGAAATGATCATAAATGATCTCAACTACCAAACGAGATCGCTACAATCGATGAAACTCTTGGCTTGGTCACTGGCAGAGGACCCCATTCCGGCCTGGGCTCACCAGCCAGCCACCTCCACCTCTCCTCCTCACCTGCCCTCTCTTCCTCCTCTCTGCCCCAGCTCACGCAAGCAGACACCGCGCTGCTGCCCAATTGCTGCCGCGGCAGAGCAGCGCCTCAGCCACGCGCTGCCATGACAGGGCCTTGCTGCCACATGGTCGCCACTGGCCAGCCTCGTGAGCTCCGTCTCTCGCCCATGCTGCTGCCCACCGACTGCCATCACTAATCCATAAAAATCGGCAGCCAACTCCCTTGTCTCCTTGCTTGCCGGTTTTGCTCCCTTCGCCCTGAGCATTCTTGAGCTCAAGCAAATCGGGCAAGCCCCGTCCAGAACCGCCGGTAGCCAAGTGAGCTCATCCTCGCACTCTTTTTGTGTTTTCAGTGGCCCCACCATATCTTGAAGTAGCTTGCTGCCTGCAGTTTCGCCGCTAGCCTTTGGGACTATTGGCTGCTTCGGTTCTGGCTACTGCCCTCCCAGTCCGCTTGCTCACTGCTCTCCCTCCTCTCTGTCGTGGTCTGCTGGGGTAGGGAACTGGGCGGCGAGCCAGTTAGCCAAACCGACGAAGCATCAAGTGAGTTAGCGACTCCTTTGCGCACATAGTTGTCGTGCACTTGCCTGAAGTTGCCTCGCGCTTTGCATGCAGCTGCGCCGACCGAGTCTTGCCGTGGGTCTTCATTTCCTAGCAACTACGGCCAGTGGAGGTAGCCCTCCTCGCCAGCGTAGCCACGGCCGTATCCGTTGGTCGCTGCCATCGCCAAGGACTGCCCCCAGCCGAGCCCATCTCCCTGCAGCTCACTCTCTCCAGCGTCCTCCCCAAGCGAGCCTAGCCTTGCCCAGCGCCATTGCCAACCGAGTTGAGGTCTAGGATTAGTGAGGTTAAGCTTCAAATAATTATACATGCCGCCTTTTCACAAGCAACATTTTAGCCTAGTGGTAGAGACATGCAACCTCAACTGAGAGGTTTGGGGTTCAAATCCCAGAAAGTTTCATTTTATTTTTCCTTTTGCCTTATTTGATTCATCTCCTTATAACTTTTGCCAGGAATGTCCAAATGAAGCAAACTCAATTTCTAAATTTGATTTGGGCAATAAGGATTTGGAATATGATTTGGGAAATAAGGATTTGGAATATGTAATAAAAATTCATATGTTACTTGCAGTGAAATCATTCAAATTGAGTATAAATAAAAGTCCCATTGTAGGTGTTATGAAGGAACTATGCAATCCCTAACTCCATAAATCATGAAATAAATCACATAGGTTCCTGCAACCCTAGATGCACTAAATCTGTAAAAATATTAGATTTTAATTTATTTTGAACAAAAAATTGATTGTTTAAAACCTTACTAACATGCAAGATTCAAATGGTTAAAATATTGGTCAAAGAATCTCAAAATTTTGTGAAACCAGTTTAATTACACTCCTGGGATTGAAAAGATTATATGTACACAAAAATATTTAGGTTTTACCTTGGTTTACACTAATTTCTCAATAGTCGAACTTACAATGAGAGAAATGTTCAAATAATCGCGACTTTCGTAAACGAGCCTCAAACTCAATGAAAACAATTCCTATGGCCTCAAAATGTTATTTCCTTGCTTGCTATGTGAAAATTTGTCAGTTTGAACAAATTTGAGTTAAGCCCATATTAACCCTTAATGAACATTTATAAGAAAAACATCTCAAATAAATGTGAAATATAACAAAACCAACTTTAAAACACTCTTAGGGATGTTCCTTACTAATTTATGAGAAATGGTTAGATTATCCCTTAAGGTGCAGCCGCAATAACGAAAAGAAAACTGGATCGTAACTGTGCAAACAACATGGTCATATAAGCCTTTTTGGCAATCCGTAAAATATCTTATATAAATGCAAAATAGTGAAAGAATAGCTCAGTAACATTCTATGATATACATACTACCATAATAAGGAAAAATATTTCATTTGTTAACCTACTTTGCACATAAACTTGTCACCACAAATACCCTAAATGGTTACAAACTGAACTAAATCCATATCACTTAGGCCTTTTCGGCAACTCATAAAACTACTTGTCTAAATGTAATTGTTAGTAAAACTAGTCGAGAAATTCTCTTCATGATATGTACTACCATACTTTGGAAAAATATTTTTATTATAACTTGCTTTATATCTAGATACAGCTAATGCAATAACCCTTAGTGATATGTAAAACAAAAACTGAACAGTTATCGGCAGAAATTAGAAACACTTAAGCCTTTTCTGTAGTTCGTAAAATGTACCGTATAGATGTAAATTTAGAGAATATTAGCCCAGAAACACTCTTTTGTATATGGACAACCATATTCTAGAAAAATATCTTATTTATAACTTGCTTTCCATCTAAATCCTGTTAGCACAAATACCCTAAGTGCTAAGGTCGCCAGAACCATCTTATATGAATAGTTGAGGTTATAAAACCTTTAAACAAAGTACCCATATCGCAAGAATCATCGTGTAAACATGTAGTAACAGCCATTAACCCAGGATTTCAGACCCAACTTATATAAATCACGTTTTATGCAAAAATACATAGAGATGAATACTATTCATACACAACACCTTGATTATGTCTTAATTCTATTAATCCAAATAATTTTAGCATCTAGAACTCGAAGTTATAAATACAAACATACATAATTTTAACCTTTGAATTCGTACATAACCCTAGCTATGTGTAACAGCCTCAAAAATGAAAAATGGAAATAAAAAAAGCTTAAATTTGAACTTTAGCCTTTAAGAAAAGCTTTTAATTATTAAGTATGTGAATCAAAAATTTTGAGTCTCAAAATCAATCAAACCTAAAATTATTTGCAAATACATATGTATTCATATCCTTAACTCAATATATAGCTACATATCAAATTTGACACACAGATTTAACTCGAGGCAATAGCTTACCCGCAGAAGTAAGCATTCAATTTAACAATTACCCCAGAAAATCGAGACACTTGAGTCCATGTATAGTATAATTAATGAGGCAAAAGACCGGCTAAAACATATGCATGTCTCGAAACAGAATTTGAATCCCCAATTTAAACTACAACAGAGAGCAATCAAATCTCTCTGATTACATTCATAATGTTTAGAAAACAAAATATATGCAGTGGAGTGCAGACATCAAAGCTTACATTGTTCTCAGATCTCATACATCACTAATTGCAAGCAAATCTCGAAAACATACAAAAGAAATACACTCTTATTTCCTGTCAACCAAACTGACCTACTGCATACACTTCAATTCCAAAAACCCTTATACAATCAAATCTCGTCATCTTTTCCTTGGCTTCCAAGCTCCTGCCAACTATGCACTGGAGTAGAGGGCAAGCCAACCAAGGGCGTGTGGCAAGCTGCATGCAAGCAAATTCTTCAGAGCTGCCCAGCTGTCCTTTTTGCCCATACCTCCCAGCCAAATGGTAGTAGAGTGTGCTGCATGCCCTCCACCTGGTCTTGCTGCCCATAGTTTTGCCACTCCAGCCCACGGGTCCATCTCCTTCACAACTGCAATTTCACCCCACTCAAAGTCGGTTCACAACCATATAAAAGAGATCAATCGCAGTACAGCCAAAAAAACAGAGGGCATCACCATCCAAAACACTACTCACCTAAAACCGAAGTAGCAGCAGCTGTCCTCCTTTTTGACCCCCTCCTGCCGAAAGGAGAAGAAGTAGGCCAAGGAGTAAAGGAGGCAGTCGACGGCCACTTGATTCTTATTTCCCTCATCATCTTCTCTCCAGTATCCCTACCTACACCAAGTGCCCATCATTGAAGTCAAATTACCTTTTTGCTTTCTTCATGCATAAATAGCTCATGGGAGAAAGACATTTAAGTAATACACTAACAAGCATTATTAAAACATCTGAGCATGATATGTTTGATTCCAATAAATCAATTAATGAGAGGGCATGGTTTAGATCTTGATAGTCATATCCGGTTTAATTTCATATCATCAAATTATTAAGGGAGGTTTGCAATCTAATCTGTCGACCCAGAGTGAATCTATAGTAAAGCATGAATCTGACTAATACATATCTCAATCTGGTCAGGAATAAGAAAGTTCATTGCTAAACAAAAGTACAAGTCCAATCTCTGTCATCAGTCATCTACACATCTTTCATCTCCAGTTAGATAAACATACACATCGCAAGAACTAGGAATGAAAGCATATATATATATATTCCAATAATAAACCTTTTCTGCTCACAGCTAAACATGTGATCAAAAGTTGCATGATGAAATCTGCCATACCTCATGAGACATTCTTAAGTACACAAAATATTGATCAGTGGGCAGAATCAGTAATAAGCATTGTTAAAATCATAGCTCAGATAGGAATTTAAATAGCATCAGTGCATAAGTATTTATCATTCTATTAAGGTACAAAGAGCAACCATCCATATTTTATTCACCCAAAAACTCCTATGCCAACCAGACCCGAGTGCCTCATTTCAGAATCCCCTTTCATGAAAAGTTTACTAAACCATAACCCAAGTACATCATCACACAAAGAATTCAGGCCACTCCAAAAGCATACAAGGTAATCTGAACTACACATATACAAATATCCCTCATGATCACAAGACAGAAAGGTTAAGCACCTAAGCAAATAAATTCAGTTAGCAGGATCCCAATATACAAGTGATGTTTATTGAACTTAACTCCACAAATGAATGAATCATAGATGGCACCAACAACTAGCAAACTAGTAGCAAGGTGAAGAAATCACTTAGCTCGGTATGTGATGGATTCGGCGAGGAGCCACCAGAGAGGAAGCCCACGGCGGCATTCACCGTAGGATGTAGCGAATCCGGGAGGTGGCGAGCTCGGGCAGGCACGAGTGAATGAGAGAAAAAAAGGGGTGGAGATTAGTAGGAAGAAGAAGAGAAAAAGGAAAAGAGAGGGATACTTAGCTCGGTGTGGCGCACGGGCGCAGAAGATGCCGATGTCGGTGGGGATCTGGCAAGAGACGGTGCGGTCGGCGCTGGAGGGGGAGGAGAAACCGGCCTGGCGATGGCACGAGGATCCGGGTCAGTGGGGGTCTGCGCCGACGCCAGAGAGGAGAACCAGGCGGCGGCGGCCGCCAAGGATCCTGGAGGTCGGTGGCGCGGAGCGCCGGCGTGTAGAAGAGAAGGCAGCGCCCGGGTCAAGTAGGGAAGCGGCCGGTGGTGGCGCTGGAGGAAGCAGCGACGATGCTCGTCGCAGGAACCAGGTGCGGCATTTGGGAGCAGAGAAGGGAGATCGGGCTGGGCGCTTGAGAAGAGGAGCAGGCGGCGGCTGAGTGAGTAGAGAGAGAGGAGGTAAGGCTAGGTTTAGGGCAAAAATGAGAAGATTCGGCTGGGCCGGTTGGGCCGAAGGAATTGGGCCAGCCTGGCCGGCCAAATAAATAAATCAACATATATATATATAAATAAGTTAATGAGTATTTAAATAAAAATAAGAATGGAGATAACATATGTCTACCAACCTGAACCGCGATTAAAACTTTAAAAATACAGATACCCTTCAAGTTAAACACTATGTGCACAAAACTTACCATAAAATGACTCATGTCTTAATTTTATCCAAATAATTTTAGCATCTAGAATTCGACAGATAAGAATAACTAATAAAACCAAGGGTTCCCTAAAAACTACGCATGTTTTATGTAGTAGGTTTCTATTTGATTTTCCATCTGTTTCTTTTTGCCCTTATTTAAAGTTTGTTATTGCTATATTTTTATTGAACTACGTGTAGACTCCGATGTTCCAGAGTCCACCACAATCGACTCTGACTTCGCGACTGAAATCAACGAGCAAGGCAAGCACCCCTTTTGACCATGTTGATCCCAGTTTTGCAAATGTTTTATTAAATGTTTTATTGCATGCGTATGTTCATTAAAGTTTGCTATATTGTGGGAAATAGTAATTATACCTGTAGACTCATGGAACATCCTTGATAAGTATGGACATGTGAACCATGATAACCCTAGAATTAAGGTTAGATAATATCTAATTTGGGTATAAGCGATGGATAATAATCATGCTTAGTCATGCTTTAGATCTGGGTTGAACAAATTGGATAAACTGATCAGATCAAACTTTGGTATTTTGAAACATGATGATGGTTATTGGTATTTTGGCATAAAAAACTCAAAACAAAACTATGGTTTAGACGCGGGCGATTACTGGCAATAGCTGGAGGTGCATGGACTTGCACGTAGTGTAGGGGGAGATTATCGCCCGTGTCGGATTAAGGACCGAACTACGGATTGTTTTCAAGCCTAGAAATACATACAACCACAAGTGCTGGTATGGGACAGCCTTAACCTATTAAGTTACTTAGAACTAGCTTTGCACATTGGTAGGCTGGTGTAGTACGAGCCAAAGGATCGATTGCTCGAAGGGCGCCACACCAAGGTGTTGGAGCAACGCTTGCTGATACAACGGTGTACGCCATACTATGGATATGCTTAATCATCTATTGTACAGTGACTGTACAAACATTTACACCATAGTATGGGTTTAATGTCACCGGACTGGTGCAAAGCTAGGGCTAGGTAATGTAATGATTATGTAATGAATTCCCTGCAGACACACCAAAGGAAATGTGTTACTGGCCTGGCAAAAGGGGATGATCATTTCTTGTGGGTAAAGCTGTACACCTCTACAGAGGGTTAATCTTTTCGAAAAGCCGTGCCCGCGGATATGGGCACTTGGTAAAGTCATCTCATGGTTAGATGTTTCATTATTTTCAAAATGGCTTGGTTTCATCTGTTTGCCTCGTATTGGCAAAGAATGGTGTTGACAGGAATTGGGTGTCTCGATGCTCACGTCGAGGAGGACTGTGAGTTATTACTTATGCCTTATTTACTTGTTACTTTCATATCAGTTAAATTTGCTTTGATAAATTTCGTTTTGCAAACTACAACTTGATTTGCAAATTTAATTTTGCTTTACGCAAATTAACCGTAGAAGCCTGACCTTTGAAATGGCTTGCATATATTATAGGTTTGGAAAAAAAAGTCCTGCTGAGTACGAAAGTACTCACCCTTGCTTATTTACTATTTTTAGGTGAAGAAACAAATTACCCCGACGATACATACTTTGACGCAGGATTCGGGGATATTAATGATGAGTTTTTCTAAGATTTACCTTGTCAGTTGCCTGTGGGATTATGGGTTAAAGGCATACTGCAAGATACATATGTCTCCACTACAAGAGTTTATCTCAGTTTGTAAGATTAATATGTAAGAACTACTTCCGCTGTTGCAATAATAATATATGTGTGGTTGAAATATCAATTTGTGAATGTGCGTACTAGCCACTGATCATGGGACTAGTACTGTATGCACATGGTACCCATTATTGATATTTATTATCAAAAATGGGGGCCTCACACTATGATTATAACTTTAGTTTCTTGTAATAAAGGATGAAAGTAACACATTCATGAAAAGGGCTCACATAAGCAAAATACTAATGAAATCCTTATGAAAGTGATAATTCAAGAACCCAAAATCATCATGTTCTTCTTGGTATGTTTTAATTTGGTATTTACATCTGATTTCTTTCTACCCCATTTGATACGGTGTTATTTGCTTTTGTCTCGGTTCTTATTATTCGACGCGTAGACGACAAAATCTCGGACTCAATTGATACTAATATCGACTACGATCCGGATTATATTCCAGAAGAGGAGCAACCAGGCAAGCTCCCTCCTTTAACCATTTTGATCCCATATTTACAAAGATATATTGTTTTATCAAACTATATGCATGCGTGTATGTTTTAAACTTGCTAAATTGTGAGTAATGGTAGCTAATTCCAATTGAATGCATCTCCTTCACCTTGTCATTTGATTATCCGTCATTGTAACCTAGTTATGGTGTAGACAATACTTGATGTCACTTGGGTAATACTTGTGAATTATCTTATGCTCATGCTTAGAAGTGCTCACTAGAACGTCTTTTAAATGATAGGACACATTTTCAATCTATCTTGGCAAATTGGTTTAAATGAACGGAACCGAGGTATGGTTTCCGTGTAATTTGGTAAAGATCCAACCTAAAACTTATGGTTTAGACACGGGCGAGTTATTACTTAAACTTGGAGCGTGAAAAGGACCTCACGCGTAGTTAGGGGGAGATTCTCGCTCGGGTCAGTTAAGGACCGAACTGGATGCTATCACCTAAGTGTTTTGGTGCAACCACATGTGCTAGTATGGGATAGCCTAAACTCATTAGATTAGTTAGAGTTTAGCCTTGCATTTTGGTAGGCCGAAGTAGTATAGACGATCCGATGGACTGGTGTCATTCTAGGTGCTCCCTTCACCGAGGTGTTGGGGCCCAAGCATTCCAATACAACTGTGCATACCTTGCCATGGGGAGCGGACCCGATGGAGTGCACCATCATCTAGCACAACATGTGTTGGTCCAGGTCTCCGGAACTATGGCAAGGGTTTAACATCACTGTCACTGGTGCAAGGCTAAGCTTTAACTAGTTGAACGGTTTCGTCACAGTCCATCAAATCGGGTACGGTACGTATCGCGAGGCATGGTTGACATGATTGCTAGAATGTGTCATGTGGGTAAAGTGTACACTCTCTGCGGAGATTAAAATCTAATTAATTAGTCGTGCTCGCGGTCATGACCAACTTGGGAAAATAATGTCAAGTATAGTCTTATTTTTGTAAAAACTTCTGGAAATGGTTTTGGAATGGATGGGTATACTCATGAGCCAAGGGTGGCTGTTTTTACTCGCTATTCGCAGCCAAGGAGGGCTGTGGAATGATGGATATGAACTGTACTTATTGTTATTAGCTTCTTATTAAATGCTCTTTACAATTCCGTTACCGTTTTATGCAACATTCACTTGTTAAACAAAATCTGCTTTATGCTGAAAATGAGACTAGTGTAGAAGCTTGTTATCCTTGTTCTAACCATGCATTTATAGTATTTCCATACACTAAAGTCTTTCGAGTACATACGTGTACTCACGGTTGCTTAATCTAAACAATATAGACGACGGTATGGAAGAACACCCCGACAACATGTACTTTACTTCGGGGTCCGACGAATATGTTGATGGATGAACTTGGGCTTTTCCAAGTCGGTTGCCTATGGGTTATCGGATGGGCATACCGCTGTCCTCATTTTGGTATATATTTGTTCTCCACTGCAATTTACTTTTGGACTTGTAATATTTAGCCGATGGGCCATTATTTTAATAGCAAGTAGTTGTAATAGTTGTAGCTTATGTTTATGCTATTCCAACTGCTTAGATTCATGTGTATGTGTTGCGATGCATCTCGAATGCGGGATATGTGGGTGCTAGGTGTTGATCTTAGGAACTAGCACTAGACACATATCCGGGTACCTGGAATTGTTTTCAACAATCTAATGCATAAACTCGTGTGGTCGTCGTTCTTTTGGCTATTGCTCGCGCTCCCCTTGGTGAGTGTGGGCGATATCAAGGTTTTGAGATGAACGGCAAGTGTTATGCTTGGATGAGTTGGTTCCAATCCTGGTATGGTTGTTCGGAATGGAATCGAAACTCCCTTGGTTGCGTAAGTGTGTACGGTGCAACTAGGTGGCTCATATTTGCTTGAGTGAGGGCCATCTGGTTAATACTCCGTGTACGAGACTTTTGGGTGACAGTAATCATACACTTAAGTGGAGTATGGGTGTCACCCCTGAGTCCAACGCACAAGCGAGGATCGATTCGTATCTCCGGGTGCCCACAAGAGGTGGTATCAGAGCCCATACGACTGTAGGAAAAGCCTTAGTTAGCATGGTCTATAGTTAAGGACAAAGCTTTCTCTCAAAAGATTATTTTCGGTTATAAATCCTATTTGATAAAATTTAGAATGTTGTTCTTGTCCCTTCCATAGATTTTCCTTCTCATCTTACATTTCAAAAGGTATAGCTACTGGTTTTTTTTTAAACCAGCTATCACCGCCGGTTCTTAAGAAGAACCGGCAGTGATAATATTTTTGAAAAATCGTAATTTTTTCATATGGAGTTGGATGGAGACAAAATTTATATAAAAATTATAGCTCTCGATGAGATCTACAATTTTGTAGTTGACAACTTTTTTATTTGAAGTCATTTAGATGTCCAAATAATCGTTGATACTTTCGGATACGAAAGGATAAAAGAAAAATATATCTTATAGTAGTTGAGAAGTGTATGTTAAACTCGCGTGTAGCAGCAGGTCATAGGTTCGAGTTCTAGCAACCACACGACGCTGTGTGTAGTAAATACATGATGATCCATGTGCAAATATTTTTTTTAAGATTAAAAGCTATCACTGTCGATTCCCATCACGTTTTCTACCCTAGTCTCACCAACCGCCGCTTCATTGCTCATCAATGGGCACCACCACACATCATGGCCGTGGACCATGCACGGCGTACGCACGCACCCACACCCGGATGGCGGGAGTACGTGACGGCGTACGCGCCGCCCCCGCTTCACGTGCTGCATCGTCGATCTTGCGCCACGCAGCGACGCCGTGCTACAAGTATGCACCTCGCGGTAACTGCTAGTACCTGCCACCGTCCTGTGCTGCTGCGCGCGTGTCTGCGTCTGCGTCGTCGCCACCGCATGCAATGCCTGCATGTGTCTGCACCCGCGGCTCTTTTGGCGACATGCGAACCTGCCTGCTGCTAAATTTGCACAGGCACATCCGCTGCCTGCATTGCACATATCACGCATGTGCACGTAGGCACATAGGATATAGCTACCCTGCAGGAGGAAATTGTTAGTTACCATATGTAACAATCTACATTGTCATGCATGGTAATGGGTAGCTAGCTAGCAAAATTACCCTAGGATGCATGGGCGGAACCAGGGTGCCCCCGACACTCCTAAAAATTTGAGAAACTTCAAAATTTCACCTCTTCAATACACTAAATTTGTTGATTAAATTGGTTTTGATTTTGATGATTTGGGATTTTTAAGATCTTAAAACTATTTGTGTATTATAATTTTAGCAAATTTCAAATATATATATTAGATTTATGATGATACCAAATTATTGCACAAGACTATAGAATTTTACGTGTGAAGTGTGCACTCCATCAAAAAATTTCTAGTTCCGCCACTGCTACGATGCTAGACAAACTAACAACTTGAGCTAGCTAGACAATAACCTAGCACCCATAACAAAACGCTAGATAGGATAGTGTTTGCACCAGAATTTGGCAGGTATGGTCAAAATCAGCAAGATAAAGTCAACTTATAGTAATCAACGGGCGATTTGGAAAGATTTGAAGATATTTGGTAACGATAAAGAATTTTAGGAAAAACCATCCGGATTAAGGCCAATACGGATCATGCTTTGTAACATGTTGTAATAGGACACGATCGGCGACGAATATCAAAGGAGGACAAGGGCGATCTATCTTTATCCTCTGATTAGCCTTGATCGACTAGTTAGACTTACCCTTTTATCTTGATTTAATCGACTTTGAGCTAATTGAATCTAAGCCGATTGATCTTCATGATCGGCTTTGAGTGAATTTCATATTTTTACCTTGTCGATTACAGGTCAAATCGACTGGCATGCTCTGAACCAGGTGTTCGTCTGGTGTGCTGTTGTTAGAAACCCTACTTCAAGTTTTTGACGTTAACATACTCTTGGCACGCCCGGTGGGACAACCATGTCTTCATCAGGGAAGTTGATTCCACCATCCGATCTCAACGCTGAAGCTATAATCGTTCCGACGATGGACGATTTAACGCCAGAACAATGTAGAGAAATCGAAGATCGGAAAACTGCTCTAGAAGAGATGATGCTGAATTGTTATCATAAAACTAGACGTGGCGTCACTCAGAAGACCGCTTTGCCGATGGTCAATGCCCTGGGAGATGCAGGTGTTACAGAAGGACCAATAAGTCGATATCTGCCTGCTCAAGCCGAGCTATCGGCTATGATTAATCAATCTGTACACCATGCTCTGATAAACCAGTTATCGGCTCTTGTCACAACCCTTAAGCCGATGATTGCAAATTGTGTTAAAACCATCGCCCAGGAGTTGGCCTCATCTGGAAGTCTGCTCGACCTGATACAAGCTCTGCCAAGTTACCCTGTTTTTTCAATAGCACAAAACATGCAGAGCGCATTAGCCGATCCTAAACCATCGGCTATAACCTCATCCCCAACCATGATGCCCACTCAACCCACTATTATTCTGCCTAGAGATCCTCGGTCGAGTGGAGTAAACCATTACCAGGCTTACACCGATGCTGCTAAGTTAGATGCATCGACTAATCTACCGCCGTCAGCTCTGTTTTACGCTTTTCCACAATCGGTTCCATAGCCGATTGAAACTGACAGATACCCACGTCACGAACATGTCCTGCCTAGAAACCCAGTGCCGCACAGGGTGGTGACTTATTCAGAACCTTTTGTCCTATTACCAGAAACACAAATTAGAAAAAATAGGTATGACCAATACACACATCTGCCATTGGCTCAACCTAATTGGCAGCCCGAGTTTGCACTCGGGGGGCAGAATGCCAATTATGACCAACATTATCAAGGACTTGCCGTGCCATTAGCCGATAATATGAACTGGGCCAATCAAATTTCTGCTGTCTTGAGAGATCAATTCGGCATACAACCGAAATGGAAAGTTATCGGCTATAGAAAACTGTATCCTGATTACATAGATCGTATGCCTTATCCTCACAATTTCAAAGTCCTAAATTTTGCAAAGTTCTCTGGTGACGATTCGATTACAACATTAGAACACGTCGGACGCTTTATCGCACAATACGGTGAAGCAGCTCAGTCCGATGGGCTAAAAATTATATTGTTCCCATTATCATTATCAGGAGTAGCTTTTACTTGGTTTACTTGTTTGCCTCCAAATTTGGTTCACTTACGGAATGATTTGGAAAGCCAATTCCATGAGTACTTTTCTCTGGCAGTATAGAACTCAGGATCTCCGATCTAAGCTCTGTTCGCCAGAAATTTGGAGAATCGGTAACTGATTATATTAAAAGATTTAGAGAAATAAAAAATCGGTGTTTTAGTGTCACGTTACCCGATAACCAACTCGCTGATTTGGCTTTCCAAGGGCTAATTCCACCACTCATAAAAGTTTGGAGGACAGGAGTTCACCGATCTGAGTCATCTGCTTCATCGTGTGTCAGCTCAAGAAAGCTGGTTCCTGGATAATAGGGCATTCAAGGCAGGTTCAAAACAAATAATAAGGAAAAGGCTAAAGCCAAAGTTAGCATTGTCGATTATTGCCCTAGAGAGTCTTCGGAGGACAACAAAGCAGAAATAAATATAGCCGAATGGATAAAAGGGTCTAAGAAGTCTTTAGTCTGTTCCTGGCTTAAGCCGACTAGAAATAAGTCGAAAGTTAAATACGCTTTTGATGTCTCTAAGTGTGATCGTATTTTTGATTTATTGTTACAAGAGAAAATAATACGATTGCCCGAAGGACACGTTATACCATTAGCTAATGAAATCTAGAAACGCAGGTATTGCAAGTGGCATCATTCTTTTTCTCATAATACTAACAATTGCAATATTTTTCGTTAGTAGATCAAATCAGCTATCGAGGATGGTCGGCTAAAGTTCGCTGATGAGCCGACCAGGCAAGTGGATGTTGATCCGTTCCCTATAAATATGGTTCAATGTTCAAGCAAAGGAAAAAAAGCCGATGCAAAACGAGGAGCCAAGTAGGGATCGACGAGTTGATATTCAGTCAACTTCAGGTGGTAATCAGACATTAAAAATCACGATCGGTTCATTACAAATAGAAGCTGATCATGAAGGCAAAAATTCAAGGACTGTTAAACCCAAGGGAGACTCACAGGTTGGCAGATGGTATAAAGCAGAAAAATCTCAGCCAAAACAATCGGCAAGAAGGTCGAGGCCGACGTTTTCTCAGTTGATGGAGAAGTATGAACGAATGAATAATCGACCGCAGTACTCTCCTCGATGGTCAGACAACCTATATCAAGCTGAGAACGTACAGAGAGCGCATCGAAGGTGCCCCTTTTAGCAATTTTGTTGGGAAAGGGGAGTAGTATTGCCGTCTCCATATACATGCCCAATGGAGCATTATCCCCAAGACTATTGACCTAGTCGATCGGCCAAAGACAGGTTGACTGGGTCGATACGAGATCGTCCTAACAAAAGTTACAGGAGATCGGTTCACGAAAGAATCTCCAAACCAAATCAGGTACCGAACCTGGTTAAGACACAAGAGTCGGATTCTGCTGATCGGGAAGATTTGATTGGCAAAATACGTAAGCCATTGGAGCCCAAACCTAGGTGGTGTCCACCTGGTCTTAGCCGATCACAACGTAGACGATTGCAAAGGTTAAGAACTCAGGAAATCACAGAGGCTGATGTAGAGAGGCAAAGGGATCAAACCTTCAATGAACTTTGGCCGATCAAAGTTACTAAGAAGGAATGTAGGAAGAAAGAACAGGTGGAAGAAGATTTCGATTCAGATGACGACTTGGATTCTCCCATGATTAGGGATGATACACCTCCGATGGATATCAACATGGTATTTACATTGCCGGCCGAGTTCAAAATTAAAACTGAATCGACCAACGAAACTTTTGCTCAATCATGTTTAGGTGCCCAAAATGCAATCTTTGAAAAAACCACGAGATGATCATCGGCATCTAAAGCTGTTATATTTGAAAGGTTATATAAATGGCAAGCCGATATCAAGAATGCTGGTGGATGGAGGAGCTACCGTCAATCTGATGCCGTACACCAGCTGCAAAAAATTGGGTAAGTCTGATGAAGACTTCATCAAGACTAATATGGTTCTGAATGACTTCACGGGTGATCCCACAGAAGCCAAAGGTGTTATGGTCACATAATTGACTGTTGGCAGTAAAACTTTGCCGACTGCATTTTTTGTCATTGACGCCAAAGGTAATTACAGCACGCTGCATGGTCGGGATTGGATCCATGCCAATTATTGCATTCCGTCGACTATGCATCAGACGCTTGTTCAGTGGAATGGAGGTGAAGTTGAGGTTGTCACAGTTGATACATCGGCTCATATCGCTATGGCTAGTTCAGATGCGAACTGGCAACACGAAGAGGCTGGATTTATATCAGGGAAAACGTTGGATGATTGTGACTTTATTTGCGTGAGTAAGACATGACTTATGCCGATTAGTGTCAAGCCAGGCACGTTTGATCGAGAAAATGAGGTATTACGCCGATGGGGACAAGAAAAACAATGAAAGCCTTACAAGACAAAATGCAAAGCTATCAGCAAGTAACAGATAGCTATGAGGTCATCGAGGATTTCTAAGAAATCGAGAACTTAGACCAAGGCTTCACATCTACCAACTTTTATTAGTGCAAAATTAGATGTAAAATATAAATAAAAATTGGTCAAAATTCTTAGAAATTATAAAGATTGTTTTGCTTGGGAGTATCATGAGATGCCTGGTTTAAGTCGACAACTGATCGAACATCGGTTGCTTATTAAAATAGGATATCAGCTGTTTAAATAGTATCCTAGATGCTTTAATCCGGCCCTGTATAATATTATAAAAGGAGAGATAGAATGATTATTAGAAGAAAAGTTCATTAGGCCTTGCTGATATGCAAAATGGGTTTCCAATATCGTTCCAGTCATGAAGAAAAACAGAAAACTTAGGGTGTGTATCGACTTTAGAGACTTAAATAAAGCCACACCAAAAGATGAGTCTCCGATGTCGATAGTCGATATGCTTATCGATGCTGCATCAGGAAATAAGATCATATGTTTTTTAGACGGTAATACCGGGTATAATAAGATATTCATAGCAGAAGCCGATATACCTAAGACGGCCTTCAGGTGTCCTGGTGCAATAGGGCTATTTGAATGGACGGTTATGACATTCGGTTTGAAAAATGCTAGGGCAACTTACCAAAGAGCCATGAATTTGATTTTTCATGACTTAATCGGCCACATTGTTGAAATATACATTGACGATGTTGTAGTAAAGTCTAAAAATGACTTACAACATTTTGCCGATTTGGAAAAAGTCTTCCAGAACATAAGATTACATGGTTTGAAAATGAATCCTTTCAAGTGCGCTTTTGGCGTGTCGGCTGGGCAATTTTTGGGTTTTATGGTACATGAAAGAGGAATTGAAGTCAATCAAGAAAGGGTCAAAGCTATAGCGAAAACAAAGCCACCGACATGTAAAAATGAATTGCAGAAGCTGATTGGTAAGATTAGTTATCTTCGACGATTTATTTCAAATCTTTTCGGTCGGATTCGTACATTTACCCCATGCAGAAGTTGAAGGATAATCAAGAGTTTGTTTGTGGAGTCGACCAACAAAAAGATTTTGATGATATCAAAGAATACGTGGCCAATCCTCTGGTTCTGGCCGCGCCACGGAAAGGAATTCCTTTCAAGTTATATATATCGGCTGAGGAGGAAACTATCGGAGCTGTTTTAGCACAGGAAGTTGATGGTAAGGAAAGGGTAATATTTTATTTAAGCTGTCATCTACTGGATACTGAAGTCAAGTACCCTTTCGTTGAAAAATTATGTCTGTCATTATATTTCTCTTGTACAAAGCTGAGACATTATATTTTAGTATCGGCTTGTAAGGTAGTCTGTAAAACTGATGTTATAAAGTACATGTTATCAGTTCCGATTTTACAAGGTCGACTTGGTAAATGGGCTTATGCCTTAATAGAGTTCGACCTATCATATGAATCGGCTAAGGCAGTTAAAAGACAAGTTATAGCCGATTTTATGACAGGACATGATACCGCTGCCGACCAAGTATCTGTTGCCCCTTGGCAATTATTTTTTGATGGGTCGGTATGCCAGGAAGGTAATGGTATTGGT
Source organism: Otatea glauca (assembly GCA_036346275.1). Lineage (NCBI taxonomy): Eukaryota > Viridiplantae > Streptophyta > Magnoliopsida > Poales > Poaceae > Otatea > Otatea glauca. The sequence goes on along the minus strand of CM070719.1, from coordinate 12,165,763 downwards.
ATCGTACTGATATCGCCCAAGGGTCATAATTTTGAATTCGCATTTCGGTTAAATAGCCGATATTCAAACAACCAAGCGGAGTACGAGGCATTGCTCAAAGGTTTACAGTTGTTAGAAAATATTGGAGTAGATGGTGTTGAGGCATACGACGACTCTATGTTAATTGTACAGCAAGTGAAAGGCGAATACTAATGCCGTGATGAAGTATTACTTAAATATTTAGAACAATGCTTCGAAATTATCGGCTCATTTACCTCATTTTCTATCGGTCATATCCCTCGTAATTTGAACGATAGAGCAAATGTACTGGCTCAACAGGCGTCTGGGTACAAGGATTTTAGCCGATATCAGATAACTGGGCTAGTAGGCAAAGCTATCATGTCACTACAAGAAACAGAGAAAAATTCGTGGGTTTTTTTAAATTCGTGGGCAATAAAAAATCCACAAATTTATTTATTTAAATTCGTCGGTTTCTATAAATCCCACATTTTTAATTAAATTCGTGGGCCACAATAAAACCCACGAATTTATTTATTTAAATTCGTGGGCTCAAATAACACCCACAATTTATTTATTTAAATTGTAAGCACAATACACCCAAGAATTTACTCATTTAAATTCGTGGGACACCAATTACCCACGAATTTACACATTTAAATTCATGGGCCACCACATCCCCACGAATTTAACGGAACCAAAAGGCCTTGACCGCACGCGCCCACGCCGCTCTCTCTCCCCCACGCCGCGCCGCCGCCCACGCCCGCCCGCTCGCTTGCCGCCGCGCCGCTGCTGTCCTCGCGCCGTCACCCGCCGCGCCGCCGCCGCTGTCGCCGTCGCCCGCCGTCTGCTCATTGCGGACCTCCGCACGCCTCGGTCCCCCGCCGGTGGCGGCCGCCATGTCGACGACGGCGCAGACGGCCGCCGACGAAGCATCGCCACTGCTCTCCGGCGCGCAAGGCGCCAAGGCCCTCTCCACCGACTAACAGTAGCCAAATGGTGATTCCGCTGATGGCGATATTTGATTCCGGTCCTCGATGTTATGGTTGAGGCATTGGTCAAGACTCGCTCGTCGATTTCCCAATTAGAACCGCACTTGGCTAGCTTTTTCGGACATATTGAACTTGTATTGGTAATTTGGTGGCCCGTAATAGAAAAGATGATGAAATTACGTGTAAGGTAAATTTGCGATAGATTCTCCATAACATTTCGCCGAGATTAGTTAGCATTAGAGGTGTGCCTTGGGGATGTCCCAACTGATGAGAAGTGTGATGATAAGCAAATCAAAGGTTTTATTTTCCATTGAAGTGATTAGCATGAGAGCATCGAGAAAGATGCTAAGAAAAACAAGGATAGTGTATTGCTTTGCTACATTACTAGAACAAAGTGGATTTTCGCTTTGTTAACTTGTTCTAGCAATCTAGTCTTTAGAGACCTTAAGCGAAACAAGGACGAGTGTAGCCTTTATGCTTCCATTGTTGGAACAAAGTTGGTTTTCTTTCTGTTGACTCGTTGAAGTATTCACTTGTAGTTTCTTATTTTTCTAGACCTGGCTATTCAAGGCACTATTTTGAACTCTTCTTGGTTCAAAGCAAGCAAAAGATTATGTGCTTATGTAAGTTGTGCGCAATTGCGAGAAGTTGCTTCAATGGGGTATTTAACTTGATGTGTATGCATTACCATTGATCCACTTTTGATCCTTACAGTGTTGTCACCTCTTCCCTGTTGATCTTTTACATTGCACTGTAAGTCTTTTCTCCTTCACTACATTCATGCTCCGTCATTAAAAACTCAATTGGATAATATCTCATTATTCATGCAGACAAGCTTTTGATAGAACTGGCGAAGACTAGGGCGTGGTGGAGGGTAGGACTAAATATTGTTCTATCATTTGAATCAATTCAATAATGGCTTGTATTGGTGTTGCCTATGTACTCTTCGTGTAATTTTTACAAATGGTCAATTATGAAGTGGTTCAATTGCTAACTTCAGTGCTAGTTAAAAACTGTTTCATATAGTCCTCTATCAACCCAATAACATATTGATCTACTGAGAGTCAATAATCGCATTTTATTCCACTGCACGCCTTCCAAAATGCAGTTCAATGATGTTGAAATTAGTGCCTCTTGATTTACATTATTGGAGGAACCAGTTGTTAGAACAACAGTTCCCACATAGAAAAAGTAAATTTATCTTCTAAATGCGAGAAATTCTGGATAGGGCAATCCACAAGCATAAAAACTCTTGGTATAGGAAAGAAATCAAATGCTTGCATAACGTCTGCAGAGTCAGGACTTTCTAAGAAATCTAAAAGCTTGTAGTTGTAGCCCGACTGTAGATTTAGAACCATGGCGCATCAACATGAATCTTGTAGAATCTGGACTGAAATGGATTGGATATATGTCCTTAATTTCTCCTTTTATTTGAAAGTAAAAGTATATGTGCAAACCTCACTTAGCATCAATTGTTTGTTAGTTAAAAAAATTGCACGTTATTCATGCACTATGAACTTTTCTTTCTTTGTAGATTCTCTAGCCTGCATAACTCCGTGATGTGTATTTGTTTTTTGTGTTGGGGAGATAATATATCTACATATTGGTTTTGCGCTTTGTTTATACCTCTTTTGGTTTGATACTATCCGCTAAATAGTCCACAGTTCTGTGAATGCTCAAGTAATTTGAATATGCATAAAAAGAAGCACATGAACCTCAAATATGTACAATACTATGATAACATGCTATTATGATTAGTTATTTATACTATTGTCACTTAGTTTTGTTAGATTGAAAGATTATTTTCCCTTGATCTAAACTATACGTTTGTTTGCTTGTTCTATTTAAAAGGTACTACGACACATTGTTGATGAAATATCAAGAACTTGCTAAAGAGAAAGGGTGGAGTCAGCCTCTTCTAGGTATGACGTGCATATTCTCAAAGTTTAGTTGTTTATATTTGTGTCCATAATTTCTTGTCACACAACTTTACAATAAGCTATGACATTTTAGTTTCTTATACTCAGTGATGCAATTAGGGTCTTTGGAAGTTGAATTAAATAACTTTAGTTGTAATCTTGGCCTTGAACTAGATGGTTAACTTCTGTTAATACTAGAGAGTATTACTTTGATGCTTCATTGAATATGAGATTGATGTTCATATGATTATTACACACTACAAGAATCAGGGAAAAATTCGTGGGCCAAAAACCCACGAATTTAAGCTAAAACCCACGAATTTAACTTAAATTCGTGAGCAAACCGTTGAATTTAGTTCACGAATTTAACTCGACGAAATTAATTAATTAAATTCGTGGGTACCCACGAATTTAAATTAGATTCGTGGGTTTCTACTAAGCCCACGAATTTAATTGGGTTTCTGAGTTAAATTCGTGGGTTTAAAAAACCCACGAATTTAATCAGTTAAATTCGTAATTTGAAAAACCCACGAATTTAATCGATTAAATTGTAAATAAAAAACCCACGATTTAATCATTAAATTAAATGGGTTTTTCACCAACGATTTAATGTCATTTTTACAAAAAAAAATGTGTATATATCCAAATGATTTATATATATATATATGTATCGCACTCAATACATATATGTATATATATCCAAATGTATGTATTTTTATATATATATGTATCGCACTCAATACATATAACAACTAAAGAAGAAAAGAAAAGGCAAAAAGAACATTGAAACTAAAAATTGCTAAGCGAAGAATAAATAAGATCATCTATTTTGTTCAAATCTGATCAGAAACTGTAACACAAAAGACAAACTCCACAATGAAGTTGAATCGAACGAATAATTAACAAACGAGACACGAAACCTATTACGAAGACTAAAATATCAAACCAACCTTTTAACACTTCAAAACCGGCTTAAAACTAAGTCTCCGAATGTACAAAATTTCGCATGACCTCTCTTGTAAATAGGACATCCACTCGTGAGACAAAAAAACATTTGCAGTTATAATATATATATATCAATCTCTCAAATCAGAAGGAGACATTCTAGCAGATCCTTAGATAATCCAATCACACATCCAACGGCAATTTGTAAACTACGCAATGACGTACAACACATTACAACCACAATAGATACAATCAACGATCCATTAAAATAAGTCCATCACAATAAGTCGATCACAACGTATCCATCACAACAAGTTATAAAATACAACAGCTTATACACCAATCGAGCTCACAATGGAATTCATGCCTCGGGGTTGTTGGAGTTGTGGGCGCTACCACCACCGTCGCTATTGTTGAAGATGTCTTCTATGATGTCGCCGTTAGAACGTCTTGGGGGCGTGACCTAGAAACCCGCAAGTTCAAGATTAACTTAGGTTGTGCTACAAGTAACATTATGTTGATTCACATGAATGTCAATATGAGAATATCAATAGTACTATTCAACCAAGACACAATATGAGAATATCAATATGACAGTCAAGCTAAACAACAATAGGTATTATATATAAGAACTACACGCATTTAGAGCTAGTCAAGATATGCTGCAATAATCATATGAACATCAATCTCATATTCAATGAAGTATCAAAGTAATACTCTCTAGTATTAACATAAGGCCAAGATTACAACTACAATTATTTAATTCAACTTCCAAAGACCCCAATTGCATCACTGAGTATTCAAAAGATAACAAACAGTGAAAATAGTTCAAAGAAGCAATAAGCGTTTTGGTAGTCATTTTAAGAGTTCAATATACGAAGTAGAAATATAAAGCATTCTACAAGGATAAACAATCAGATTGTACATGGGCAAACAACATTCTACAAGGATACCATATGAAGCATTTAAAATATAAGTTCACAATTGAACAAGTTGTCTTAAGATAACTTTTCAATTCCAAGAAGTCAGCACAATATAAGGTTCGAAATCAAAAAGTTATCTACATGAGCACAGTATATGGGTTCATAATTTGGTAAACCATCACTTATCTACATGAGCACAGTAATGAACTTTCATAAGCACACAAGTTAACCTTTCCAAGTATGAACATTGAGATGATTTGTGCAAGGTTTAAGAAAGAGTTGCCTAAATATCCTAAAATCGACTCAGTTGTGCATTTCAACAAAAATTATCACTTTTGCAACAGATTACTAAGATTGATATATACTAAAAGAATGAACTAGATTTCCTACGGAAGTATATGTCCATCCGCTGCACACGTAATCTCATATTCAATGAAGCATATGTAATCTCATATTCAAAGAATGAACTAAAGTTCCTACGGAAGCATATGTTTCTAAATTTGAGCAAGAGAAAGGAAGGGATGGGGCAGGTAGCTCACCAAGTAATCAAACTCCACAACAAAGTTCAAGCTAACGAAAAATTAACAAATGAGACACCAAACCTACTACCTCTACTAAAAGATGAAACCAACCTTTCAACTCTTTCAAACCGGCTTAAAACTAAGTCATTGAAATGTACAAAATTTCGCATGACCTCTCTAGTAAATAGGACATCCACTCGTGAGACAAAGAAACATTTGCGATTATAATATATATACCAATCTCTCAAACCGTAGGAGACATTCTAGCAGATCCTTAGATAATCAATCACACATCCAAAACGGCAATTTGTACAAGAATTGACAAACTTAGCTCGTGTCGCAAACTTATAATATTTTCGACATCCATACATGTGGTGTCGTCGAGGTGGCCGCAGGCCCACGGGTTGAAGTACATAGGCATTCCTTGGCTTGGCATAGGTGGTGGGTACATGTAGAACGGGTTTGGAGGCTGGGAGCCCTGTAAGGCATAGACAGGCACATCATGCCACATATAAATCATTCATCAAATTTTACATAACGAATTGAACCGATCCGTCTTTACACGTGGTGCCTCTCCTGTAGAAGGTGGTTTGCATCGTGGATTGAACATGTAGAAAGGAGGAGGAGGTGGGAGCTCTGTGGATCATAGTTTGTGATATGAAGTACACATAATAGAGTTTTTCAAAATAAAGAATGCATGAGAATATCATATAACCCGAGGTGCATCTCCTAGGGTGGTGCACGATCCCAAGAGGGTTTATGAAGGACGCCGGGAGGCCGAGCACCTGTGATGCTTCTCCTTGTGGTGGTGGCTGCATGTGCGGAGAAAACATGTAGAAGGGAGGTGGTGGGAGCCCTATGACATAATAGTCCAGTTTGAGAATTCGTGATTTTACGAGCTAAGTGAATTAGATAGTAATGAACTCAAGTATCTTTACTGCATGAACAGAGGGCGAAACACCGCACGTTAGGTCCAAGAGATTGTGACATTCTTTGCATATAGATTGTTTGTTAGATTTTAATCACAAATGTAAACTTGAGCGTTTTGTTCAAAGTTGAGATTGTATCTGCAGATACATTTTCATGTATTCGAGTCTTCTTCCTGCGAGCTTCCTCTCGTGCTTGACGAGACTCTTCTCGTGCTTGACGAGCCTCCTCTCGCGCTTCACGAGCCTCCTCGTGCGCTTGTGCTTCCGTGCGGACCTCGACGAGCGAGCACTCGTGAGGAAACCGAGCCTCGTGGAGGACGATCGCATTCCACAACTCCATCCCCATGGCCCACCTACAAACGATATATCTTGAAATGTGACCATGCAATTTTTTCCCTTAGTAGAGCGAAACAAATAAAATCAGTTTTATTAACGAACCTCCCATGCTTTAGGCCCTCCAAATATGGTACAACGCTTCCACATCGACCGGTGCGGCCCTCCAATCAACCTCCGCCCATGACGTTGTGTCATTTGTTCCGCATATGACGCCTACAAAACAACATTTTGGTGCTCCGGATGTAAATTTGCACAAAACATATTGTGTCATTTATACTTACCATCCTCTCACTAGCCCGTCGTCGCACAACACATCCGGTTCTCAGTGGATCCTCGCCTTGGTGCCCCCGGATGTAAACTTCCACAAAAGTGGGAGTACTCCCACTTTCAGCCTCCTACGATGCAAAGTTGTAAACATAGTGACAAATTTACTAACAATTATAATACTGATACTTACCATGCGTTGCTCTAGGCCAATGTGTCCGTCATGCTTGCATTTGTGCTTCCCCAATCTACTTCTTCATTCCTCGATTTCTATTTGATTTTTCTTGAAAATCCTCCGACCCCAAGACTGCACATCCACCTCCAAGCCTCCATGTCCTTCATTATCCAATCGACCGAGCTCGAGATACTCTTGTTACATTAGGTGTATCCTCCTCGCCTCTGGTCCTCTTCTCATGTTCACCTTCTTCACCCTCTTGTAAAATTGATGACAGCTTGAATCGTGCATTCTTTGAATGAATCTCCGACAACCTTTTGTGCCGCCTGTTGAAGACGCTTTTGGCCTTCTTCAAAGCGTTATAATCGTCTTCGTTCTCAAGGCGGAACCTCTCACGCATATAATCACACATTTGTCAAATTGTACTTACATTTAAAGCAATACTCAAATAGAGTACGTACATAACGCAAACTCACCTGAAGCTTGACCACACCGCGCTCGACATGTTTGGTTGTCTTCGCCTCCTTCCACGTTCTCCTTCAATGCCCGGTGCTTCCGGCCAGTGGGTCGCGAATCTTTCCCGCCTAACTCAACCATGCCAGGGTAGTAGTACTGCCAAGGGCTCCCAATGCGGCGTTAACCTTTGTAATGTGGCCCGTCCAGTCCAACCCGGCTCTTTCCAAAGGCCTACAACAAAATACAAGACAAAGATGCATCAAAACAATAAGTTGTCACCTAGCTAATGCTAAAAGAGAAGATATAATCATTACTGCTCCCTGTACCTCTATCAACCTCCTATCGGCCGGGTTGCATCTCGACGAATCGAGACGGTTTTACTGAAACTGAAATGCAAATAATTAGTTCGTAGACATTACAATGTAAATATGGAGATTAAAAGATAATCCAATACTACATATATACCGATGGTACCAAGAAGACCCGCCTCTTCAATCGGCTCTAAGGTCGCCTCCAACTCTGATCTGCCACCTCGGCCTCGGCTCAGATCAGATCTGTTGTCCCATCGCCACCACCCCAACGACCTCCTCGCCGTCCGCTCGCCCATGTCGTCATGCTCACATCCCAAATGCCCTCCTCTGCGACCCCTACCGCCTCGTCCTCCGGTGGCTGCTCTCGCGCTTGTTCTCGTGCTCGCCATCGAAGCACCTCTGGCTGCTTCTGCCGCTATCTAATCTGCGCCGCCCAAAGAATATGGCGCGCCGCCGCCGAGTCCCGACCATCGTAACCCTTGCTCCTCGACCTTACGGAGGACGACCACGAACTTGCCTTTAAGCTTGTCAACTTTGATGCCCGAACATACTCATCTGCTCAAATTTGACAAGAGTTAGTATACGAGTTTACAAATAATTTTCAATAACTTGCAAAAAGAATGAGACAACTATAACATGTAAAAATGAAGGAGACAACAATGACTTGTAAAATGAACGAGGCAACAATAATCTTACAAAATATACATATCAAAAGTCGCCGCGGCGGAATGCATCATGACTCGTATTTCATTGAGACGTGCTTGAAGACGTGCAATCCTTCGACTTCCGAGGCGTTTCCGTGACGGGCGGGTTCATCCGTTATTACGCCCGTGGCATCGGTAGGTAATTGATCGAGTCCTACCCGTCGGAGACAAGGAAGGAATCCTATAGCTTCTTCTTGATATACATCACCCACATCATCCTCTACGTTACTTGCCACATACTGAAACATCCCGTGAGGGTATACTTGAGGTTAACTTTAAATACAACCCACCAAGCCTTCAAGCTACGGTGAGGATAGCTCGTAGTACACTGCTCAACCTGATGTGCAAGCACGATGTTATTGATATGGCCCTGAAGCCGCGAACTGTGCTGTAGTAGCTGTAGTAGCTGTTATTCTCGCAGAGGGTACACGGGCAATACACATATTCAGCTCCTCCAATAATGCTTGCTTCAAGAAAGCATCCGTGATCTGCCCCATTCCTTGAGTGCCCCCATCACTCCTCCATCCGTCATACATCGCCATTCGATCGTCACCCATTAGCAAAGCTAAACAAATGAAACAATGTCAACGCACGACCGTGGCTTAGGTGACAAAGACAACCTATTAGGAAAGATTTGTCCTAAACCCACCCAAGAATGGAGGTTATTGCATGCGACTGTGACGCAGCGCTACGAATCGAACGAAATTTGGAAGATAACCCGTTGTTCTCCAAACGCACGCTGATGCTGGTGCGCCGGAGAACAACAGGTTATGTGGCCGAAATCACGCTCGATCGCCGCATGTCACAGTGCCCTATGCAACAACCAACATTCTCGCCGTCCAAAATACGTTGGATAATTCGGAACCGCGCACCTCACAAGCAAATGTGAGATGCGCTGTTCCCAACAGGTGACGCCTATGCTCTCTACTGCTTGACACAAACCTAAACTCTAACGTTACATACAACGGCAGAGAAAATAAAAATATATATATCATATGCGTGAATATAAAATGAGATGAAATAACTTTAAACAAATATAAAAGAGACGAAATATACCTTCTCCAACGCCGGTGGGGGTCGCGAGGGTCCGGGGCGGGTGGCGCGGCGACGGCGAGGCGGCACTGGCGGGCGGCGCCGGCGATGGCGCGGGTGTGGCGCAAGGCGGCGACAAAGTGGCGGCGGTGGGGCCGGCCGTCGGCAAAGGGGCGGCTCTCGGCGGACGAGCGGGGCGGTGGCACAAAGTAGGGGCACGGCGGGCGCACACGCCGGGCGGCTCATGGCGAGGGAAGCGTGGCCGGCGCCGGCGGCGGCGGCGGGCGTTGGGCGAAACAGCCGCGCGGCGGCGGGCGCGTGTCGCGGCAGAGGGAGGCGGCCGGCGGGCGGGTGGCGCATGGGCAGAGGGCGGCGGGCCGGGCGGGCGGCCGCGGCAGGCCGCGGGCGGGCGTGGCCGGGCGGCGGCGAGCGGCGGGCAGGCGGCGAGGCGGCAATATGGCGGGCGCAACAGGCGGGTAACTGCACGGCAAATATTACGGCGGGCAGGCGGGGCCAGGTCGGGCGGCCACGGGGTCGCGCGCGGCGGGCGGGAAATCGGCCGCCGGCGCGGGCGGCGAAGCGCGGCGGCGGCGGCGGCGGGCACGCGGTCGATCGGGCGAGGGGCGGCGCGGCGGCGGCGGTGGGTAGCGGCGCGCGGGCGGCGGCGGCGGCGTGGCGGCGGCGGCCGAGCGGGCGGCCGGCGGAGCGAGCGGCCGGCGCGGCAGGCGAAGCCGAGCGGGCGGGCGAGCCATGAGGGCGGGGCGGAGCGAGCATGGGATGGGGGCCGGCCGACGGAGGGCGAGCGGGCCGACGGCGCGCGTATGGCGGGCGGCGCGGCGGTGGCGCGGTAGGCGGCAAGATGAATGGGAAATTTTTGGGCTCGGTGGGTGATCACACAAGGCTAGAGGCTTTTTTCGCAGATAAATTGTGGGTATGTATCGGGCCACGAATTTAAAACCTAAATTCGTGCGTATTGATTGGCCCACGAATTTAAATATTTAAATCGTGGTAATTTTGGCCCACGAATTTAAATATTTAAATTGTAGAGGTATTTTTATTACAATTTAAATATTTAAATTGTAGGTAATTTTGCCCACAATTTAAATATTTAAATTAAATGGTTTCATTTTGCCCACGAATTTAAATATTTAAATTGTGGGTTTTATTTTGGCCCACGAATTTAATTAAAAACGGGTTTTATTCAAACCGACGAATTTAAATAAATAATTTCGTGAGTTTTTTTGGGCCACAATTTAAAAAACCCACGAATTTTTCCCTGATTCTTGTAGTGACAGCATATCTTGACTAGCTCGTAGGTGTAGTTCTTATATATAGTATCTATTCTTGTTTAGCTTGACCTGTCATATTGATATTCTCATATTGTGTCTTGGTTGAATAGTACTATTCTGACCTTGTTTCATGTGAATCAGCATAATGTTACTTGTAACACAACCTAAGTTAATCTTGAACTTGCGGGTTTCTAGGTCACGCCCTCCAAAGACGCACTAACGATTTACATCATAGAAGACATCTTCAACAGTAGCGACGGTGGTGGTAGCGCCCACAACTCCAACAACCCAAGACATGAATTCCATTGTGAGCTCGATTGGTGTATTACTGTTGTACTTTATGACTTGTTGTGATAGATACATTGTGATCGACTTATTGTGATGGACTTATTGTAATGGAATGTGGATTGTATCTATTGCGGTTGTAATGTGTTGTACGTCATTGCGTAGTTTACAAATTGCCGTTGGATGTGTGATTGGATTATCTAAGGATCTGCTAGAATGGTTTGAGATATTGATATATATATTATAACTGCAAATGTTTTTTTGTCTGCTGAGTGGATGTCCTATTTACTAGAGAGGTTATGCCGAAATTTTGTACATTTCGGAGACTTAGTTTTAAGCCGGTTTTGAAGAGTTAAAAGGTTGGTTTCAGTATTTTAGTAGAGGTAATAGGTTTGGTGTCTCGTTTGTTAATTCTTCGTTCGCTTGAACTTCATTGTGGAGTTTGTTCTTTGTGTTAGTGCTTGATCGATTTGAACAAAATAGATGATCCTTCTTATTTATTCTTCGCTTAGCAATTTTTAGTTTCAATTTTCTTTTTGCCTTTTCTTTTCTCCTTTAGTTGTTATATGTATTGAGTGCGATGCATAAATATATAAATATACATACATTTGGATATATATGGATATATATATATATATATATTTTGTAAAAATGAATGATAAATTCGTGTGCCATTCAAAACCCACGAATTTATCCGGCTGCTCCAGATAAATTCGTGGGTTTATTAAACCCACGAATTTAACAGATTAAATTTGTGGGCTAGATAGCTCTGTTAAATTCGTGGGTTTAATAAACCCACGAATTTAATCTGTTAAATTTGTGGGTTTATTAAACCCACGAATTTAACTCAGATTCCTAATTAAATTCGTGGGCTTGGCAAAAACCCACGAATTTAACTTAAATTCGTGGGTACCCATGAATTTAATTGATTAATTTCGTCGAGTTAAATTCGTGAACTAAATTCGACGGTTTGCTCACGAATTTAAATTAAATTCGTGGGTTTTGGCCTAAATTCGTGGGTTTTTGGCCCACGAATTTTTCCCTGTTTCTTGTAATGTGTGTGCGGATGCTATAGACTGGAGAACGCAGATAAGAGATTACTTGATCGACCCATCTATGCCGACAGAACGCAAGGTGATGCAGCAAGCATTGAAGTACGTGGTCTTGGATGATATTTTGTATTATCGGACGATGGAAGGTTTGCTGTTAAGATGCCTTGCAGCTGAAGAAGCGCAAGTAGCGATGGGTGAAGTACATGAAGGTATTTGTGGATCTCATCAATCGGCTCATAAGATGAAATGTATGCTTAGGAGAACAGGATATTTTTGGCTGACAATATTAGAAGATTGTTTCAGATATTATAACGGGTGTTAGACTTTTCAAAAGTTCGGCAACATACAGTTAGCACTGGCGTAGGCTTTACATCTGATTATCAAGCCATGGCCGTCCAGAGGATAGGGAATAGACGTAATCGGCCAAATATTTCCTGCTTCAAGTAAAGGCCATAAGTTCATTTTGGCTACGACCGATTATTTCTCTAAGTGGGTTGAAGCTATACCACTCAAAAAGGTTACGAGTGTTGAAGGAATCGGGTTTGTCAATGAACACATTATTCATCAGTTTGGAATACCACAAACAATCACGACCGGTCAAGATACTGTGTTTATGTCTAGTGAATTTTAGAATTATGCGAAGAGCCTAGGGATTAAGTTGTTGAATTCATCTCCATATTACGCTCAGGCTAATGGATAAGCCGAGTCATCTAACAAAACGTTGATAAGTTGATTAAAAGAAAAATCGATGAGAAACCAAGGAATTGGCATTCAACGCTATCGAAGTCACTTTGGGCGTGTCGGTTAGCTTATCACGGAGCAACAAAGCTTTCGCCTTATCAGTTAGTATATGGACAAGAAGCCATTTTACCTGTGGAGATTAACATTGATTCTATACGAAAAACTAGACAGAATGGTTTGTCGGCTCAAAATTATAATGATCTAATGATCGATAACTTGGATGAATTAGCAGAATTACGTTTGTCTACACTAGATCGGCTTAAGAAGAACAAGATGAGAGTTGCAAGGTCATATAATAAAAAGGTGGTGCCTAAGTCTTTTGATGAAACCGATTTGGTTTGGAAGACTATATTACCTATTGGTTCCAAAGATAACGGATTTGGAAAATGGTCGCCTACGTGGGAAGGACCATATAAAATCAATCAACTAGTTGATGGAAATTCGTACATACTTGAGACGTTAGAAGGATCTATTTTGCCTAAAGCGATTAATGGAAAATACTTGAAAAGATACTATCCTAGCGTCTGGATTGGAGCTTAGTCGACTACAAAAGAAAATCGCTCTGAAAAGCCAAGTTAACTCGATGCTGTTAATCGGTTAGAAAGGAAGTAAATTGCATGACGAAGCCAAATATAAAATCGGTTAAACAACCGATTATAAAACATCAGAGTATTACAGTAGTGTTCCAAAAGACAAGACATCCAACAAAGTTTATCTTAAAAGGAAGAACTAGCATTGAAGACCAGAGCATGAGAGTCTTGCACCCAAAGCCGATAAAGTGCCGGCAGCCTTGGCGATCATGCATTGAACTTCGTCGATTATGCGGTAGTCTTCTTTGGCATTCTCCGGCACCGGTACCACTTTAGCCATTTGCTTCTTCACTCTGACCACAGCCATGGCAATTCCAAGTTTTTGATCTTTGATTACCGATGAAGTTTTCCCTAGGGTTTGTTGGCTTTTTAGAATCTGTTTTTCTGTTTTAGCCAACTCTTTCAAGAGGAACTTCTTGGTCGATTCAAGCTTGGAGATGGACTCCTTGGTAGCTTTGAGCAGCTCAGTATCGGCATCAAATTTCTGCTTTTTTGCCTTGGCATCAACGACCAGCTCATCCAAAGGTTTCTGATCGGCTTCTTGAGTGTAACATCCTGAAAAATGAGTAATAATAAGAAATTAAATGATATATTTTAAGAAGTTTTGATTTTTTTCACTGGGTTTTTCTAAATTTTCTATGAGTTTTCTTGACTTCTTTTGATTATTGCTTTTAAGGAAAATTCCTTTTTCTAATCAATCAACCATTACTTAAGTAATAAGAAAAATTTGCTAAACAAAAAAAAAGAAGAAAAATTGCAGTAAACTGTAACACCCTAAATTTTGCTCTAATTTAAATAGTGGAGTATTTTTGATTTTTGATAATTTTTTTTGAATTTATTGAAATTTATTTGGATTTATTCAAATATGGCCTTTCGTGAATTTCAATAAATTCATGCAAAAGTTTATACAAAGTTTTATTGAAAATATTTTATTTGAGTTCCAAATAGTTCAAAGTAATTTCTGGAATTTTTCTAGAATTGTTCTGCCATTTAAAAGCCCCAAATGATTTAATTGAATTTCTAGAATTATTATAAATGAAAAAGGTTTTAAAAACGGCTATGAACAGTAATGGGCCGAGCCCACATTATGCGCCACCGCCCAACCGCGACGAAACCCTAGATGCCGCCGCTCGAGCCGTCCGACGGAATCCGCGATCGCCGTTACGCCACGCCGTCCGAACGCATCGCCGTCGGATCATCGCCGCGGATGTCGAGATTGGGCCACGCCGCCGTCCCCGCGAGATCGCCGGAGGAACGTGGCGTTGATGGCCGTGATTTCCGTCGCGATTTAGCGCCGAGTCGCGCTATTTAGTGCGCCGCTGCCACCCGCGTGTCGTGCACTCCTAGACGCGTATGTAGCCCTAGCGCACGCCTCCCGAAACGCCTCCGTTTGCCCGCAGTAGCTCGCCGTAGTTGCCGCACCGCTCCGCCGTTGTTTTTGCTTCCTCTCGTCGTCGTCCGAGCCGCTCCGCCGTGCTCCGACCCCGTCCCGAGTTCACTGAAGCAAGCCGCGTCGAGTGGACCACTTCTTCACGCCGGAGAAGCCCCGTAGCACCGCGTTGCACGTCGTCTTCTTCCTCTCCGGTGAGATCTACGTCGCCGCGACATCACCGCCAACCGAAGCCGCCCACCGTCCGATCGCCGCCAACGCACTGTCGTCCACGTCGCCATCCAACAGTAATCCTCATCTTCACTTTTCAGCCGTCGGATTTAATCAATGGTTTAGATTGCTTCGATTAGTTTCACGTTAGTTTATCTCAACCGTTAGATCTAGATCATAGGGTTTATATCTAGCCGCGTCACGTCAACGTCATAGCCATCGGATGTGCGCCAGTCGCCTTGGATCGCGCCGCGTGTCCCGCCGCAGTAGGCCAGAGCCGAAAGCCTTGGCTCATCTCGGTCGTCCATTTTGAATCAGGCGGATGAGATCGCACCGCGCATCAGGCCAGTCCCGTGTTGACGCATGACGCGCGGATATCGAGGAGTCAACGCCGCCGTTTCTGTCGACGTCTCCAGATTAATCATGATCGTTCGATCTGGATCCGAGGGTCACGGGGAAGCCACGTGCGGGCTCTGCGGTGGAGATGAGGTGAAAGGTCGCATGAATCTCGGCCGTTCGTTTAAATGGACGGACGAGATTGAATTAGTTTTTGGTTAGCTGTGTTGCGCCGCGTGTCGCCATAGGATTGGTCCAGCTGTCGTGCTAACGTCAGTGCTTGCGTCACTTGGCGCACAAGCACAGTGTTGCCAGTCCACGGTGGACCAGAGCCGAACCGTGGACCCCGTCCATAGACCAGAGTGACGTGGCACCCTCTAGGCTTGCCACGTGTCATGCTGACGTCATAAATATTTTTATATATAAAAATATTTTGGTCGAAATTCATTTCTGTGCTGACGTCATCATGATGCAACGCTGACGTCATAAATGCGAAATTTCAGTATAGAAATAATTTGGAAAAATGGGATTTCTTAATTTCTGTATTTTTCAGATTTTATTCAAACTTCAAATGACTAAAACTTTTGCATTTTAACTCGGATTTGGGTGATTAAAATTTCTAAAAATTCATAAAAATGTGGTCTATTTAATGATGAATTTTATTTGAATTTTGGAGGTCAGATAATCCTCTGTATTAGCTATTTATTGCATATTTTGTTTATACGCGGAGACGCAAATTTGCCGAAAAGTTTCGAGGAAGATTTCGTCACTCAAGACCAAGCTTCGGAACACGACCAGCAACTCTTTGAAGGCAAGTGATGCTTTGATCATTTTGATCCCAGCTTTTTAAAATGTAATTTATGCTTTGAAATTATGCATGCTTATTTATTTAAAATGAAGCTAATTTAAATTGGGATAACGTAGTTAATCAACCCATTCTGTTATGCCACCTTGAAATTATTAATTGTATTCCCTAAATCATTATCACCCTATGTTTGTTTGTACTGGTTGGATAATAATATGATGCCAACACGGGAGGCTAGACCGTGAGTAGATGCTTAGCCTTGCAACGGGTCATGAATGATCTTTCAGAAAAATGCTACAATATTGACTAATGGAATATTGAATGTATTTTGAAAGTGGTGTGATGTTGCCACATGATGAGATTGAAGTATGGAGACCTGTGTGGTTCCATACCGATGTGGAGTTATTCTTGGCATGTGTTGCACAATAATCAAGCTGGGTGGGAAATGATTTAGATCTGCGCAAGTGGCAAGAGGTCAGTGTGCACGGTGGGCCTGTGTGGCATTGGGTTGATGAGTGTTGTGAGTTTGTGGGCTACAATGGGTCAGTGCCATCGTGGAGGCTTTGGAAGTCTTGCCTTGGTCGATTAAGGACTTCACCTTGCAAGCCTTTGATCCGAGTCACCCGTACAACCATATATACGATATGGGATGGACCTAGATGATTAAGGTTCTGATATCTTTCCTCTGATACCTCGGGGTGATAGTGCACGGGGGTGTATCTGTGCGGGGGAGCGTACCTGTGCTACGGCTTGGTGCTCATCCAACGGTGTTTGACCTGTCCTATACTTCGGCTCTGTGTGAGGGAAGTGATAGTGAGGGTAATACCGGAGAGGTTCTTTGGTTAAGGTAGAAGTTCCTGAAAAGCTTTGTAACGGACAATCACCAGTGTGGTGAGTGGTTGTATCTTGTGGGTAAAGTGTACAACCTCTGCAGAGTGTCAAAACTATTCGAATAGCCGTGCTCACGGTATTGAGCATTGCTCGGGGATTACAGTCAAGGATTAGATCTTCGAAATTTAAAAATGTGGATTGGGTGGCTGTGTGCCAATGTTAAATATGAACTGTTAAGGCTGTGTGCCAGGAATCTTCGAAGAAAAACCATTTGAAGAAATTAGTATTACTTATAACTGTTTCACTGCTTTAATCTAAATAAGACACTAGTTTAAAAATGCTGTTTGATGCAAGAGAACCATTTAAGACAATCCTTTGGAATAAGCTTTGCATATAGTAATAACGCTGCATTCTGTGCATTACTTGTTGAGTGCCTTGTGTACTCATCCCACCTTGCTTATCAACCCCAACATCGGTGGAGGAGTCTACACCAGCCTGGGAGGAGGAGTACATTGAGGACCCGAGCAACTAGGGGGCAAGCCTAGTCGGATGCCTGTGGAGAGATGGAGGCTTCCACGATATTTATTTATGTTCATTGCTATTTCTTTTACTCAATACTCGTAAGCCTGCGTGTTTGTTTTTATGTAAGGAGACCATAAGGTCGTACAACTCGGTTTATATACATCTTTGCACTATTTATTCTTATATCGCTGCGAATGTCTGTGATGTGCAACCCTGTAAAGGTTGTGTGTGCTAGTGTGATCCTGGACTAGCACAGAATACACAGAGGGTCCAGATTTGCAGATTCGGGTCCCGGCAGGTGGTATCGAGCCAAGGTTGGATCAGAGGACTTGACCCTAGTTTAGTTGTACCTAGGAGGATAAAACTATTTTCTAAAACTTAATCAACTTGAGCAAGAATATCAAAGAAATCCCGACTTTTCTTTTCTCCCTTGCTTCATACCTATGCTGAATTCTTGTTATTATTTTTGTTTAATTTAAACAAGGTTTATTTTGGCAGATGAGGATGATCCACACCTACGGAGAGCGCACTGGAGGATACGCCGCGGAGTTATGGCGAATGATGCAGTTGCTCAGAGGTTTTGACAGACCACTTTATCGAGGGACTACGGTGGTACGTGCATTACTTGACATCGCCTGGGATGTCAAGGTCACAGTGTATGCTCGGGAGAGGACGAGGGCGAGCCATCCTATCTACATCACGGTCAGGAGGTCTTCTTTTGAGGCCGGGATCCAGGAGACGGCGCGTCAGGCGATGCGACAGATTGCTCGTACCTACTCTGCAGAGTTGGAGGGCACCGTCTTTCGGCATCATCCGCGCCGAGACAGTCGATACAACAGGATGGAGATCTTGGAGGAGGATGCTACGATCACCCACCTGGCGAGGTATGTTATCGCCCAGGAGGACGCCTTGGACGAGACAGTCCAGGAGCTGCAGAGGACCCGCGACGAGGTCATGGAGGCTAGGATCCAACTGCGGGAGGGCTTAGCTCACTCCATGCAGAAGATCCAGGAGTTGGAGATGGCTCTGTATGGACCCGAGCCTGAGCCAGTCCTGGAGTTACACGATCCAGATCCAGAGGAGCCAGAGCAGGAGGCACCAGTGCAGGAGCAGGCAGCCCCGGGACCAGCAGAGTCGATGGGGTCTTTTGCACCAGTGGCAGTAAGTCATCAGGACCAGTTTGCCCCGATGCCAGAGCACCCACCGGTGTATGCTCCGGGGGAGCCGCAGCCGGGTTGGCTCGATGAGTGATCGAGTCTAGCCGAGGGTAGTGTCGAGACTCAAATGTTTGAGTCACGTCTTTTTCTTCAGAGTCACCATTAGGTGTGAGTTGTCATAGAGTCCTATGTTTGCTTACTTGCTTTTGGTTGTGAGTATCTCGTATGTGTTGCATTGCCCTTAGGCACTTGTGAGCAACCATACTGCTTTATATTATATCAATAAAGTAGCTAAATAATTTAAGTTACACCTGTTTCCCCCACATAAGTTCTTTTACTCGTCTATGCTTTCTTCTTTTCTTAACCTTGGAAGTTTGCAACAGATGGTGAGGACTCGTGGAAATGTTGGAGCCAATAAAGCGAGCTAATCAGCCGACAACTGAATGAGGAACCAATCCTCAACCGCCAAGTCAATATGCGAGAACACCGGAGCCTTCCGATCGCCCGGACTCAACTTATGAACACGATGGTTCGCACCATGCAACAGATATCCAATCAAGCTGCTGCGAATGTTCAACACAGGGGTAACCATGGACCACACCCCTACTCAAGGTTGTCCGAGTTTATGCGAACTCGCCCACCTACCTTCTCGAGCAACGCCAATCCATCGGAGGCGCGATTGGCTAAGGACAATCGAAAGGAAGCCGCACATTACCCGTGTATGGGACATGAGAGGGTACTCTATGCCTCTCATCAACTCGAAGGAACTGCGCAGAATGGTGGGAAAACTTCACGCGACTCATGAGGACCCACAGAGTATCACGTGGGGAATTCACCTCGACCTTCCACCAGCACCATGTACCCAGGGTATCATGGATCATAAAAGGAGGAATTTCGCAGCCTCAAGCAAGGCGGCGACCGATGGCCGACACTACAATAAGTTCACACAACCGCACGCTACGCACCGGAGGACGTGGCTACGGATAAGGCCGCATAATCCCGCTTCATGAAGGGATTGAATGCGAGGTTGCAGTGGGATGATCACCCACACATTCCCGACTTCCAAGAGCTAGTTAACAAAGCTCTTATCTTGGAGGACAAGCGCCGAGAGTTGGATGACAACGAAAGCATGAATGGCACAACAAGGAGGTCGCCAAGGCCAAGAGAGCAGAGGACGGCACCCCAACAATTCATCCGCACCAGCCTGCAGGCAATGACAGGCACCACCGCCGCAAATCGTCCGATGGGCGAATGCCTGCATCTCCGCGATCGTAGGCAGGCATCGAGGAACTCTCTCGAGCAATGGGAAGACGTTGCTATCACGCAATGAATCGGGCATTTTGCCAATAATCGCCTAAGTAGGAGGTGTCACCGGTCCGCTTTAACTCGGGAACACACGGCAAGGACTCCGCACCAATCGTGAACGCGGGGCATCAGCGGTGAGCAACTCCATCCCAAGGAACTGCACGAGGCCGAAGTCAACCACATTACAACGGATGAAGTCGAACGCAACGGACGTTATGCGGGTAAGTTCCTAGTAAACTCGATTACCATCGCTTTTTATTCAATTCCGAGCTTCGCATTCTTTTATTTCCGAGATTTTGCGGTTCAAAGTGATTTGGATATAGTGAATCTTAAATGTGTGCTTATAGTTCAATCTCTGGATCGAACTCCGATCTAAAGTAGGATGTTCTAGGTAAGACTAATAATTAATGGAGTTGAGTTCCTAGCGAACTTAATCGCCCTTAATACCCAACCACGGATGTTATCACGGGAATGGACTGTTAACTAAACACAAGGCGATCTTGGATCGGAAAAGGGTCATATCGGTCGAGAGCCCGGATGGAAAGAAGATTGAATTTGAAGCAAAATCAGTACGAGATGGACAATTAATGGTCAACAGCATGAAGATTGACAGCTTGGAGGAAATTTCCATAGTCAATGAATATCCGGATGTTTCCCAGAGGATTTACCTGGAATGCCGCCAGATAGAGATATCGAGTTCGTGATAGAGCTTGTTCCAGGGACAGCTCCAATAGCTAAGAGACCTTACAGGATGTCCACAGAGGAATTGGTGGAAATGAAGAAGCAGATTGAAGAGCTGCTGGAAAAAGGATTTATAAAACCTAGTTCATCACCATAGGGAGCACCTGTCTTGTTCGTCAAGAAGAAGGACTGGAGTTTTAGGATGTGTATAGACTATAGTGCACTTAATGATGTGACGATAAAGAATAAGTATCCGCTACCCAGGATCGACGATCTTTTTGATCAGTTGCTGGGAGCAGGAGTCTTCTCCATAATTGATCTCCGATCAGGATACCATCAATTGAAGATCCGATCAGAGGATATTCCGAAGACTGCATTTTCGTCAAGATATGGACACTATGAGTTTACAGTGATGTCTTTTGGCTTGACAAATGCACTAGCATATTTCATGAACTTAATGAATAAGGTTTTTATGGAATATTTGGATAAGTTCGTTGTCGTGTTCATAGATGATATTCTTGTCTATTCCAAGACAAGAGAAGAGCACGCCGAACATTTGAGGCTAGTCCTTGATAAATTGAGGAAAAACAGGTTGTTTGCAAAATTTAGTAAATGTGACTTCTGGAAGAATAAGGTTGAATTTCTTGGACACATAATGACAGTAGAAGGAGTTACAGTAGATCCAAAGAAAGTGGAAACGGTTTTGCATTGGGAGCAACCGAAGACGGTAACCCAAATCCGTAGTTTCCTTGGAATGGCGGGATATTACCGTCGATTCATCGAAGGATTCTCTACGATTGCGAGACCTCTTACGCAATTGTTGAAAAAGGAAAAGAAATTCTTATGGACACCAGAGTGTGAGAAGAGTTTTCAGGAGTTGAAGAAAAGATTAACATCGGCACCTGTCTTAGTTTTACCTGACGTTCATCAAGGCTTCGACATCTATTGTGATGCATCGCGTCAGGGGTTGGGATGTGTGTTGATGCAGAACAGGAAGGTAATTGCCTATGCATCGAGGCAATTGAGACCACATGAACAGAACTATCCGACTCATGATTTGGAATTAGCTGCCGTAGTGCATGCCCTAAAAATATGGCTTCATCATCTCATCGGAAATAGATGTGAAGTGTATACTGATCATAAAAGTCTTAAGTATATCTTCACGCAAGCTGACCTAAATATGAGGCAAAGAAGATGGTTAGAGTTAATCAAGGATTATAATGTGGGAATTCACTACCATCCTGGTAAAGCCAACGTGGTGGCAGATGCCTTGAGCAGAAAGAACCACAGTGTAAACATGCTGTTGGAAACAAGTCAGGCAGAATTGTGTAAGGATTTCCAGAAATTAGAACTGGAAATGGTACCTGAAGGATTTGTAGCAACCTTGGAAGTAAAACCTACCTTGGAAGATCAGATCAGGGAAGGGCAGAAAAATGATGACAAAATCAAGAGGATTAATTCCAAAATGGATGCAGGCAAGGCAAAGGATTTCAAGCTGGATGAGCAAGGCACTATGTGGTTTAAAGGGCGCATTTGTGTGCCGAATAAGAAAGAGCTCAAACAGTTAATTTTGGAAGAAGCCCATGACTCCAAGTACTCAATTCATCCAGGAAGTGCGAAAATGTATCAAGATTTAAGGGAAAGATTTTGGTGGCCAAAAGGGAAAGATTTTGGTGGCCAAGCATGAAACGGGAAGTCGCCGAATACGTTGCAATATGTGACATATGCCAAAGAGTCAAAGCTATGCACCAGAGACCAGCGGGGCTATTACAACCCTTAAAGATACCCGAATGGAAATGGGAAGAAATTGGTATGGATTTCATAACCGGGTTGCCCAGAACCCAAGGTGGATATGATTTCATATGGGTCATAGTGGATCGCTTAACTAAAGTTGCACATTTTATACCGGTAAAGACCACTTATTCCGGGGACTGGTTAGCGGAACTTTATATGGCAAGAATCGTCTATTTGCACGGAGTACCGAAGAAGATAGTGTCGGACAGAGGTACCCAATTTACCTCCAGATTTTGGGGTAAGCTACATGAAGCAATGGGGACTCGTTTGAACTTGATCTGACCTACCATCCGCAGACAGATGGTCAAACTGAGAGGGTTAACCAAATATTGGAAGATATGCTGAGAGCTTGTGCTTTAGCATAATCCACTTCATGGGACAAGTGTTTGCCTTATGCTGAATTTAGTTACAACAACAATTATCAGGCGAGTTTACAGATGTCTCCATTTGAAGCTCTGTATGGTCGATCCTGTCGAACACCATTGAATTGGAATGAGACAGGCGAACGACATGTTTTTGGCCCAGATGTACTGCAAAAAGCGGAAGAGCAGATCGCCCTGATCAGGGAAAGACTGAAGATTGCCCAGTCAAGGAAGAAAAGCTATGCCGACAACCGTCGCAGGGAATTAAGCTTTGAACCCGAAGATTTTGTGTACCTTAGAGTAACGCCACTCAAAGGAGTCAGAAGGTTCCATGCAAAAGGGAAGCTCGCACCTAGATATGTCGGGCCGTTCAAGATCTCGAGCCGCAAAGGTGAAGTTGCATATTAGTTGGAGTTACCGCAGTCTTTAGCAGGAGTGCATGATGTATTTCATGTATCACAACTGAAAAAGTGTCTTCGAGTACCGGAAGAGCAAACACTATTAGAGGCAATCGAGCTGCAAGAAGATTTGACTTACAAAGAACATCCGATGAAGATTCTGGACGTAATGGACAGAGAGACAAGGAACAAGTCAACACGTTTTTGCCGAGTTCAATGGAGCAACCAATCGGAAAGTGAAGCAACGTGGGAATGTGAAGAAGATCTGAAGAAGGAGTTTCCTAACCTATTTCTGTAGACAGCCCTGAATCTCGGGGACGAGATTCTGTTAAGGGGGGGAGGTTTGTAACACCCTAAATTTTGCTCTAATTTAAATTTTGGAGTATTTTTTATTTTTTTTGAATTTTTTTCGAATTTATTGAAATTTATTTGGATTTATTCAAATATGGCCTTTCTTGAATTTCAATAAATTCATGCAAAAGATTATACAAAGTTTTATTGAAAATATTTTATTTGAGTTCCAAATAGTTCAAAGTAATTTCTGGAATTTTTCTAGAATTTTTCTGCTATTTTAAAAGCCCCAAATGATTTAATTGAATTTCTAGAATTATTTTAAATGAAAAAGGTTTTAAAAACGGCTATGAACAGTAATGGGCCAAGCCCGCATCTTGTCGCGCCGCCGACCAACCGCGATTTAAACCACGGATGCCGCCGCTCGAGCCATTCGATCGAATCCCGCGATCGCTGCTGCGCCACGTCGCCGAAACGCACGCGCCGTCGGATCATCGCCGCACGGACGCTAGGATTGGGCCACGCCGCCGTCCCGCGAGATCGCCGGAGGAACGTGGGCATTGATGGCTGTGATTTTAAATCAGCTTTGCGCACGCCGAGGCGCTTATTTAGTGCGCCACGCCACCCGCGTGTCACGCGCTCCTAGACGCGTCTCAGTAGCCTCTAGCGCACGCCTCCTAAATGCCTCCGCTTGCTGCGCAGAGCTCGCCGTAGTTGCCGCACCGCCCGCCGTTGTTTTGCCCGTCCCGAGTTCACCAAGCAAACCGCGTCGAGTGGACCACTTCTTCACGCCGAGAAGCCCGTAGCGCCCGTTGCACGCCGTCTTCTTCCTCTCGGTGAGATCTCGCGCCGCCGCGACATCACCGCCACCGAGCCGTCCACCGTCCGATCGCCGCGAACGCACTGGTTCGCCCACGTCGCCATCCAACGAGAATCCTCATCTTCACTTTTCACCGTCGGATTTAATCAACGGTTTAGATTGCTTCGATTAGTTTCACGTTAGTTTATCTCAGCCGTTAGATCTAGATCGTAGGGTTTATATCTAGCCGCGTCACGTCAACGTCATAGCCGTCGGATGTGCGCCGGTCGCCTTGGATCGCGCCGCGTGTCGCGCCGCAGTAGGCCAGAGCCGAAAGCCTTGGCTCATCTCGGCCGTCCATTTTGAATCAGGCGGATGAGATCGCACCGCGCATCGGGCCAGTCCCGTGTGACGCATGACGCGCGGAAATCGAGGAGTCAGCGCCGCCGTTTTTGTCGACGTCGCTAGATTAATCATGACCGTTCGATCTGGATCCGAGGGTCACGGGGAAGCCACGTGCGGGCTCTGCGGTGGAGATGAGGTGAAAGGTCGCATGAATCTCGGCCGTTCGTTTAAATCGGACGGACGAGATTGAATTAGTTTTTGGCTAGCTGTGTTGCGCCGCGTGTCGCCATAGGATTGGTACAGCTGGCGTGCTAACGTCAGTGCTTGCGTCACTTGGCGCACGAGCATAGTGCCGCCAGTCCACGGTGGACCAGAGCCGAACCGTGGACCCCGTCTATAGACCAGAGCGACGTGGCAGCCTCTAGGCTTGCCACGTGTCATACTGACGTCATCGCTGACGTCATAAATATTTTTATATATAAAAATATTTCGACCAAAATTCATTTTTTTGCTGACGTCATCATGATGCAATGCTGACATCATAAATGCGAAATTTCAGTATAAAAATAATTCGGAAAAATGGGATTTCTTAATTTCTGTATTTTCAGATTTTATTCAAACTTCAAATGACTATAACTTTTGCATTTTAACTCGGATTTGGGTGATTAAAATTTCTAAAAATTCATAAAAATGTGGTCTATTTAATGATGAATTTTATTTGAATTTTGGAGGTCAGATAGTCCTCTGTATTAGCTATTTATTGCATATTTTGTTTATACGCGTAGACGCAAATTTGCCGGAAAGTTTCGAGGAAGATTTCGTCACTCAAGACCAAGCTTCGGAACACGACCAGCAACTCTTTGAAGGCAAGTGATGCTTTGATCATTTTGATCCCAGCTTTTTAAAATGTAATTTATGCTTTGAGATTATGCATGCTTATTTATTTAAAATGAAGCTAATTTAAATTGGGATAACGTAGTTAATCAACCCATTCTGTTATGCCACCTTGAAATTATTAATTGTATGCCCTAAATCATTGTCACCCTATGTTTGTTTGTACTGATTGGAAAATAATATGATGCCAACACGGGAGGCTAGACCGTGAGTAGATGCTTAGCCTTGCAACGGGTCATGAATGATCTTTCAGAAAAATGCTACAATATTGACTAATGGAATATTGAATGTATTTTGAAAGTGGTGTGATGTTGCCACATGATGAGATTGAAGTATGGAGACCTGTGAGGTTCCATACCGATGTGGAGTTGTTGCTGGCATGTGTTGCACAATAATCAACTGGGTGGGAAATGATTTAGACTGGGGCAAGTGGCAAGAGGCTGTGTGCCTGGTGGGCCTATGTGGCATTGGGTTGATGAGTGTTGTGAGTTTGTGGGCCACAATGGGTTGTGTGCCACTGTGGAGTGCTGGAAGTCTTGCCTTGGTCAGTGAAGGACTTCACCTTGCAAGCCTTTGATCTGAGTCACCCGTACAACCACATGTCTGATATGGGACAGACCTAGTTGATTAGGGTTCTGATATCTTTCCTCTGATACCTCGGGGTGACAGTGCACGGGGGTGTATCTGTGCGGGGGAGCGTACCTGTGCTACGGCTTGGTGCCCATCCAACGGTGTTTGACCTGTCCTACACTTCGGCTCTGTGTGAGGGTAGTGATAGTGAAGGTAATACCGGAGAGGTTCTTTGGTTAAGGTAGAGGTTCCTGAAAAGCTTTGTAACGGACAATCACCAGTGTGGTGAGTGGTTGTATCTTGTGGGTAAAGTGTACAACCTCTGCAGAGTGTCAAAACTATTCGAATAGCCGTGTTCACAGTATTGAGCATTGCTCGGGGATTACAGTCAAGGATTAGATCTTCGAAATTTAAAAATGTGGATTGGGTGGCTGTGTGCCAATGTTAAATATGAACTGTTAAGGCTGTGTGCCAAGAATCTTTGAAGAAAAACCATTTGAAGAAATTAGTATTACTTATAACTGTTTCACTGCTTTAATCTAAATAAGATACTGGTTTAAAAATGTTGTTTGATGCAAGAGAACCATTTAAGCCAATCCTTTGGAATAAGCTTTGCCTATAGTAATAGCGCTGCATTCTGTGCATTACTTGTTGAGTGCCTTGTGTTCTCATCCCACCTTGCTTATCAACCCCAACATCGGTGGAGGAGTCTATACCAGCCTGGGAGGAGGAGTACATTGAGGACCCGAGCAACTAGGGGGCAAGCCTAGTCGGATGCCTGTGGAGAGATGGAGGCTTCCACGATATTTATTTATGTTCCGCTGCTATTTCTTTTACTCTGAATACTGTAAGCCCTGCATGGCTGTTTTTATGTAAGGAGACCATAAGGTCATACAACTCGGTTTATATACATGTTTGCACTATTTATTTTTATATCGCTGCGAATGTCTATGATGTGCAACCCTGTAAAGGCTGTGTGTTCTAGCGTGATCCTGGACTAGCACAGAATACACAGAGGGTCCAGATTTGCAGATTCGGGTCCCGACAGATACCGAGAGGATCCGGACGGAGTGGTTGGCTTCGGGAAGAAAGGAGAGGGGAACAACGGGATTGGTGACTGACAAATGGGACTGGGTCCACCGGGTAGTGAGAGAAAGGCTTTCACGTCGCCTGCTAGCAAACGGGGTCACTACAGCAACCGGACCCACATGGCAGCGAGAAGAGCCGAGATTAGGTGATAAGGCCGGGAGAGATAGGTTAGTACTTGCATTAATTTGGCTACCAATCACCACCCAACTTTTCTCAATTTTTTTTATCGAAGTCTACTGGTAGTTCCTAGCCTCCGGTAAAATTTTGGAACCAAAATATCCTACAGTTAATTTATAAAAACTCTCACACTGTGCACTGCCCAAAATTGTCATTTTTGGTTTTGATTTATTTATGGGCATAAATTGTATTATTTATTTTTGAAACTTTTTTGAGAGTTTTAATTGAGTTAGGAATGTTCTCATAAAAAATTCAAGTTAAAATATTATTTATTTATTTTATCAGAATTCTGACATTTCAATTTCTAGATTTTTAGAATTTCTGTTGTTTAATTTTTAAAGGCCTTAAATTACATTATTAATTTCTTATATTTTTACCAGAGGTAACTACTGTATTGATAATACTATGGTAATTTTTATAGATGCAAATAATGTTTGACCGTTTTATAGTAAATCTGTCGTTGCACTGTTTAAAGGTCAAAGGGATGTTTTTTCAATTATTTATTCACTATTCTATGCATTAAAATTTATGTACCAGCTGAAATGATTTACCTGAGTATTCAAGATATTTAATATTAACTTTTCAAGATTTTACTTTCACATTTTTATCTTTTTACCATTATCCATTCATTAATTCTATTTGTTTAATCTTTTTCACACAAGACATAAATCCAAGGAAATCCAAATAAAAACCAATAATTCCAAGAAAACTCAGAATAATCATATTCAAATTCAAAATATTCATTTTCATTTTGTTATAATTTCTGGGATGTTACAGATCTACCCCCTTTATAGAAATCTCATCCTCGAGATTTGCAAGGACTAGGCAACTTCAAGTAATTCTTTCTCGGAAGTAACCTTGTTGTTTCCTTATCACTTCATCTTCAATGTAGTTGCTTTACTGGACCTTCGTCTGGTAATTCCGAGTTGATGATCCAGGGACACAAAAGATTTCTATTCGGGTTTTACGTAAGCAGATGAGGGATATTAGTACTTTCTACATATCTCTTTTGATTGAATAACCAATTTAAGATTATTAGTAAGTTTAAGCTATTTTTAAGGGGAGGTATGGAATATGATAGAAAAGAAGAGATGAATAGCAACTAGAATTATTTGGGAAGCCATGGGTGTTGACATCAAGGAGAATATTTAAATATAATGGCTAATTTGGATAACTCAACAAGGGTTGATGAGGTTAGTTGCGAATAAATTTGGTTTGGGCTGACTTTCAGAAGCATAAGTAGGAGGTAGCTAAAGTTAAGGTGTTGATTTTTCATTGATTAAGGAATAGATGGAGCATTTATCGGGTAATGGTTAAAGATGAAAATTGAAAGTTTAGCACTTGATCTTTTACCGGCCATTTGGGAGAATTAAGATAAGATATATTTTGATGAGAGTTCAGTTAGATTTATAAGGCAACATTCCGCTTATTAAAATATTACTTTAAGAATAGTTTCTATATATATATATATATTTGGTTGACTTCAAGTAGATCTAAAGAGACAAGATGATTTCAAATTAATCTAAGTTCTGGCAGAAACTGTATTTATGACAGATGTACCTGTCATTGAGTCAGGTTTGCCATGTTTGATGTCTTTGAGTTGGTGTAAATGCAGACCTTTGTGCGTATTGGCCTTCAAATTCTTGAGGTCGTCCTTGTGGTTGCTGTATAGCTTTCGGGGGGATGAGAATGAAATAGAGTTTGCTTCTTCTTTGAACAACTGTAGGCGTAGTGTCCATATTTACCGCAGCAAAAACAGATAATATTGGCTTTCCAATTTTGAGCATTGACAGTTGTTCGTTAGTGTTGTTAGAGTAGTGAACAAGTGATGGTTGAGATTGAGGATGGAGTTGCGCAGAATTCTTTTTGGGACAAGCGTCTTTGTTCGAACGCCTCTTTTTTATCGGATTTTTCGGGCAAACTTCTTCAGCTTTTATTTCTTCTATTCTTGGAGTTATAATCCAGATTGCGGTGACTTCTGGCATGACTATGGTGTTAGGAGATGTTTGTTCTCTTTGGGGCACGGTTTAGCAATATGACCCTTCTTGTGATAGATGTAGCACTTTTGTTTCTTTCGTGACGCTTTGTTGGGAACAATTACATGTTCCATGATGTTCTCCTTTTGAATCTTAACTTATTGCTTTAGGGCATTCCCTTGCCCAATGACCTCCTTTACCACACGAGAAGCATGCTATTGGCGATGGCCAATTACTGCTTTCTTGATGATGATTAACAAGGTTGAAATGTTGCTTCTCCAATTCTTCTAATGGCATCTCTGGTGCAACGTCTCTTCTATTTACCAATTCTTGAGCAACTAAGGCTCAGAGTTTTTCTTGCTGATGCTAAACTGCGGCGGTGACTGTCGGGCCCCGAATCTGTAAATCCGGACCTTCTGTGTATTCTGTGCCAGTCCAGGATCACGCTAGCACACACAGTCATACAGGGTTGCACATCACAGACATCACAAGGATATAAGAATAAATAGTGCAAACATGTATATAAACCGAGTTGTACGACCTTATGGTCTCCTTACGTATAAGTCACCACACAGGCTTACATTATTCAAAGTAAAGAAATAGCAGCGGAACATAAATAAAGGTCGTGGAAGCCTTCATCTTGCCACAGGCAATCGACTGGGCTTGCCCCCTAGTTGTTCGTATCCTCGATGTACTCCTCCTTCCAAGCTGGTGTAGTCTCCTCCACTGATGTTGGAGTTGATAAGCAAGGTGGGGTGAGTACACAAGGCACTCAACAGGTAATGCACAGAATGCAGCGCTATTACTATATGCAGAGCTTATTCCAAAGGATTGGCTTAAATGGTTCTTTTGCATCAAGCAGCATTTTATTTTTTTAACCAATATCTTAATTAGATTAAAGCAGTGGGACAGTTATAAGTAATAATAATTTCAAATGGTTTTTCCTTGAGGATTCTCGCACACACTTTAATAGTTCATTTTAACACTTGGCACACACCCCTTCCATGTTTTGTTTATGAAAATCTATCCTCGATCAGTAATCCCGAGCAATGCTCAATACCGTGAGCACGGCTATTCAATAGTTTTGACACTCTGCAGAGGTTGTACACTTTACCCACAAGATACACCGCCACCACACGGTGATTGTCCGCAACAAAGCTTTTCAGAACTTCTACCTTAACCAAAGAACCTCTCGGTATTACCTTCACTATCACTTCCCTCACATAGAGCCAAGTATAGGACCGGCCAATCATCGTTGGATGGGCACCAAGTCAGTAGCACAGTGCGCGCCCCATACAGATACACCCGTGTACTGTCACACCCCCAGGTATCGGAGGAAAGATATCGAACCCTAGTCAACTAGGTCTGTCCCATATCGTACATGTGGTTGTACGGGTGACTCGGATCAAAGGCTTGCAAGATGAAGTCCTTAATCGACCAAGGCAAGATTTCCAACACTCAACAATGGCACACACCCAATGTGGCACACAGACTCACATCACTCATCAACCCATCGCCACACAGCCCACGGTGCACACCTCTTGCCACTTGCCCGCCTAAATCATTTCCCACCCGGTTGATTATTGTGCAACACATGCGGCAATAACTCAACATCGATGCGGAACCACACAGTCATTGTACCTCAATCTCATCATGTGGCATCATCACACCACTTTTCAAAATACATTCAAAGTCTTTAATCAGTATTGTAGCATTTCTCCGAAAGATCACTCATGATTCGTTGTAAGGCTAAGCAGCTACTCACGGTCTAGCCTCCCGTGTTGGCACAATATTAACATCCAACTAATATAATCAACTTAGGGTGACAATGATTTAGGGCATACAATTAATAATTCAAGGTGGCATAACAAAATGGGTTGATTAACTACATTATCCCGAATAGATTTAAATTCATTTTAAATAAATAAGCATGCATAGTTTCAAAGCATAAACTACATTTTAAAAACCTGGGATCAAAATGATCAAAGCATCACTTGCCTTCAAAGAGTTGCTGGTCGTGTTCCGAAGCTTGGTCTTGAGCGTCGAATTCTTCCTCGAAACTTTCCGGCAAATTTGCGTCTACGCGTACAAATAAAGTATGCAATAAATAGCTAATACAGAAGATTAGATGACCTCAAAAATTCAAATAAAATTCATCATTAAATAGATCACAATTTTACGAATTTTTAGGAATTTGAATTACCTAAATCCGAGTTAAAATGCAAAAGTTGTAGTCATTTGAAGTTTGAAAAAAATCTGAAAATACAGAAATTAAGAAAATCCGATTTTTCTGAATTATTTTTATACCGAAATTCGCATTTATGACGTCAGCACCGCCATGATGACGTCAAGACAGAAAAGAAATTCGGTCGAAATATTTTTATATATAAAATATATATGACGCCATCGCGACGCGATTCGACACGCGGCACACCCGCAGGTCGCCACGCCGCTCTGTTCTATGCTCGGGTTCACGGCTCGGCTCGGTCTCACCGTGGACTCGGTTCACTGAATGATCGCAGCAACGCGGCAAGATCCGAGCCGTTCGTTGAATCAACGGCCAGATCTCCTCACGCGCACCGCAGCGCCCCGAGATGCGTGCGACACACGTCGCGCATCCAGCGGTCAGCCACGCATCCAACGCGGCGACGCCTCGGCTCCACGCCTCCACGCGTCGCACATCCAACGGCACGCTCAGATCCAACGGCTAGCACCGCGTCGTCACTACGACGTCTCGGATCATGCGACGATACGCGGCGCAATCGCGATGGTGCACCCGAAATCGACGGCTGGATCTGGTCTCCGCCCTGGTCAAAACGGCCACGCGTCAGCACGCGATTTGGCGAGGGTACGGTGCCATCTCCGCCGCACGTTCAAATCTGAACGGCGCGGATCCTCAGGCAAAACCAGATCCAATCTCTACCGCTTAGATCTAATCTAATGGCCCACGGTACCGGCGGTTTCTCGCTCATGGCGCGACGTGGCTCAATCCTACGCGTCCAAAAAGATCCAAGGGTTCGCATTAAATCTAGCCGCGAGATCTAGATCTAATCCCTACCGCATACATCAAGATCCAACGGTCACGATTCAATCTAAACATCTACAGATGGAGGCTACGTGGACTCACCGAACCGAACGATGCAAATCGGACGGTCGGCGCGGTTCGACGAGGTTGACGGCGCGAAGAAGCGAAGGTTGCCGAGCCGGGAAGACGACCTCGGCGACGGCGATGCGGGCTTCTCGGCGAGAAGAAGTGGCTCGCTCGACGCGGCTTGGCGGAAGGGTTACTCGGTGACCTTGGCGACGGCGAGAGAAACCGGCGCGGCGCAAACGGCGAAAAACAGCGGTGGCACAAAGAAGCAACTTCTGGCGGCGAGCTCGAACGAGCGCTAGAGGGGGTCTCGGCGTGCGGCGAGGAGTCAAAAGACGCGGCGAGAAGGTCTCGCACGACGCCTCAACGGGACTTAAGGGCTGCCTCGGCGTGCGTGAAACTTCCGCGAATGCACGGCCATCAAAGCCCACGTCTCTTCGCGATTTCGCGGGACGGTGGCGTGGCGCAATCCCGCAGCGTCCGTCGCGGCGATGATCCGAAGGCTCACGCGTGCGGGCGACGTGGCACACTCACAGGCGTTCGATCCGAATCGGACGGCTTGGGCTGGGCGGCGCTAGGGTTTGCGCGGCGAACTGGGCCGAGCTAAGCACAGCGCTGGGCTCGGCCCATCTTTATTCAACTGATTTTTAAAACATTTCACATTTAAAATAATTCTAGAAATTCAATTAAATCATTTGGAGCTTTTAAAATAGCGTAAAAATTCGGAAAAATTCGAAATTACTTTGAGATATTTGGAACTCAATTAAAATATTTGCAATAAAACTTTGCAAAAACTTTTCCATTATTCAATTGTTTTCAAGAAAACCCTATTTGAATAAATCCAAATAAATTTAAATAAATTCCCAAAATTCTCAAAACCAAAAATACTCCAAAATTTAAATTAGAGCAAAAAAATTAGGTGTTACAAACCTCCCCTTAATGAATCTCGTCCCCGAGATTCGTATCGCTGACGTAAATAGGTTAGGAACTCCTTCTTCGGATCTTCTTCACGCTCCCACGTTGCTTCACTTTCCGAATGGTTGCTCCATTGAATTCTGCAGCGTGTTGACTTGTTCCTTTTCTCTCTGTCCATTACGCCCGTAATCTTCATCGGATGTTCTTTGTAAGTCGTCTTCTTGCACTCAATTACCTCCAAAGGTGTTTGCTCTTCCAGTACTCAAGACACTTCTTCGCCAGATACATGAAATACATCATGCACTCGCCAAAGACTGTGGTAACTCCAAGCGATAAGCAACTTCACCTCTGCGGCTCAAGATCTTGAATGGTCCGACATATCTCAGGTGCGAGTTTTCCTTTGCATGGAACCTTCGACTCCTTTGAGAGGTGTGACTCTAAGGTACACAAAATCTTCGGGTTCAAAGCTCGGTTCCTCGCGACGGTTGTCAAGATAACTCTTTTGCCTTGATTGTGCAATCTTCAATCTTTCCCGATCAGTATGATCTGTTCTTCCGCTTCTCAAGAATGTCCGTCCAAAAACATGTCGTCACTTTGTCTCATTCCAATTCAATGGTGTTCGACAGACCGACCATACAAAGCTTCAAATGGAGACATCTCAGAAACTCGCTCGATAATCGTTGTTGTAACTAAACTCAAAGATAAGGCAAACACTTGTCCCATGAAGTGGAATATGCTAAAGCGCAAGCTCTCAACATATCTTCCAATATCCGGTTAACCTCTCGGTTTGACCATCCGTGCTGCGGATGGTAGGTCAGATCAAGTTCAAATGAGTCCCCATTGCCTCATGTAGCTTACCCCAAAATCTGGAGGTAAATTGGGTACCTCATCCGACACTATCTTCTTGATGCACTCGTGCAAGCGCACGATCCGTGCCATATAAAGTTCTCGCTAACCGGTCTCGGAATAAGTGGTCTTTACTGTATGAAATGTGCCACCTTGGTTAAGCGATCCACTATGACCCATATGGAATCATATCCACTTTGCGCTCGGGCAATCCGGTTATGAAATCCATACCAATTTCTTCCCATTTCCATTCGGTATCTTTAAGGGTTGTAATAGCCTCGCTGGTCTTTGGTGCATAGCTTTGACTCTTTGGCATGTGTCACATAATGCAACATATTCGCGACTTCTCGTTTCATGTTTGGCCACCAAAATCTTTCCTTTAAATCTTGATACATTTTCGCACTTCTGGATGAATTGAGTACTTGGAGTCATGAGCCTCCTCGAATTAATCGCTTCAACTCCTTTTGTTCGGTACACAAATGCGCCTTTAAACCACATAGTACCTTGTTCATCCAATTTGAAATCTTTTGCTTTGCCTTCATCCATTTTGCCCTTAATTCTTTTGATTTTATCATCATCTTTCCGCCCTTCCTTGATCGATCTTCCAGGTAAGTCTTACTTCCAAAGTTGCTAGGAATCCTTCCGTACTATTTCAGTTCTAATTTAAAATTCCTTACACAATTCCGCTGACTGCTTCCAACACAGATATTTACACTGTGGTTCTTTCGCCATAAGGCGTCGCCACTACGTTGGCTTTACCAGATGGTAGTGAATTTCCACATTATAATCCTTGATTAACTCTAACCATCTTCTTTGCCTCATATTTAGGTTAGATTATGTGAAGATATACTTAAGACTTTTATGATCGATACACTTTAGATCTATTTCCGATGAGATGATGACGCCATATTTTTAGGGCATGCACCACAAAGAATAATTCCAAATCATGAGTCGGATAGTTCTCCTCATGTGGTCTCAATTGCCTCGATGCATAGGCAATTACCTTCCTATTTTGCATCAACACGCATCCCAATCCTCGACGCGATGCATCACAATAGATGTCGAAGCCTTGATGAACGCGAGTAAAACTAATACAAAGCCGATGTTAATCTCCTCTTCAACTCTCGAAAACTCTTCTCACACTCAGGTGTCCATTGGAATTTCCTTTCCTTTTTCAACAATTGCGTAAGAGGTCTCGCAATCGTAGAGAATCCTCCGATGAATCGATGGTAATACCCCGCCATTCCAAGGAAACTACGGATTTGGGTTACCGACTTGGGTTGCTCCCAATGCATAACCGTCTCCACTTTCTTTGGATCTACCGCAACTCCTGCTGCAGTCATTATGTGTCCAAGAAATTCAACCTTATTCTTCCAGAAATCACATTTGCTAAATTTCGCAAACAACTGTTGCTCTCTCAACTTTTCAAGGACTAGCCTCAAATGCTCGGCGTGCTCTTCTCTCGTCTTGGAATAGATAAGGATATCATCTATGAATACGACGACGAACTTGTCCAAGTATTCCATAAACACCTTATTCATTAAGTTCATGAAATATGCTGGTGCATTTGTCAAGCCAAAAGACATCATCAGAAACTCGTAGTGTCCATATTTTGACGAAAATGCGCTCTTGAATATCCTCCGATCGGATCTTCAATTGATGGTATCCCGATCGAAGATCAATTTTGAGAATACTCCTGCTCCTCTCAATCGGTCAAACAAATCATCAATCACGGTAGCGGATACTTATTCTTTATCGTCACATCATTGAGTGCACGATAGTCTATACACATCCTAAAACTTCCGTCCTTCTTCTTGACGAATAAGACAGGTGCTCCCCATGGCGATGAACTAGGTCTTATAAATCCTTTTTCTAGCAGTTCCTCAATTTGCTTCTTCATTTCCACCAATTCCTCTGTGGACATCCTGTAAGGTCTCTTAGCTATTGGAGCTGTCCCTGGAACCAGCTCTATCACGAACTCGATATCTCTATCTGGCGGCATTCCAGGTAAATCTTCCGGGAAAACATCCGGATATTCATTGACTATGGACACTTCCTCTAAGCTGACAGTCTTCATGCTGTTGGCCATCAATTGTCCATCCCGCACTGATTTTGCTTCAAACTCAATCTTCTTCCCATCCGGGCTCTCGACCGATATGACTCTTTTTCCGTAGTCCAGCACTGCCTTGTGATTGGTTAACCAATCCATTCCCAGGATAACATCCAAGGTTTGGGTATTAAGGACGATTAAGTTCATTAGGAACTCAACTCCATTAATTATTAGTCTTACCCCAGAACATCCTACTTTAGATCGGAGTTCTGATCCAGGGGATTGGACTATGAGCACACATTTAAGATTCACTATTTCCATATCATTTTGAACAGCAAAATCTCGGGAAATAAAAGAATGCGAAGCTCCGGAATCAAATAAAACAGTAGCTGGTACTGAGTTTACTAGGAACTTACCCAGTACAACATCCGTGGCGTTCTGGACTTCATCTGTCGTAATGTGGTTGACTCGGCCTCGTGCAGTTCCTTGGGATGGAGTTGCTGCTGTTGATGCCCCGCGGTTCACGGTTGGCGCGGGAGTCCTTGTCGGTGTGTTCCCCAGGTTAAAGCGGACCGGGGTGACACCTCCCTTCTTAGGGCAATTGTTGGCAAAATGCCCCATTTCATTGCAATGGTAGCAACGTCTTCCCACTGCCTGAGAGGTTCCTCCATCCATGCGCTACGCTTCGGCCGAGTCTCGAACATTCGACCCATCGGGCGATTTGTCGGCAGTGGTGCTCTATCATTGCCTCTGGGCTGGTACCGGATGAACTGTTGGGGTGCCGTCCTCTGCCTCTGCTGGCCTTGACGACCTCCTTGTTGCTCCATTCTGCGCTTCCTGTTGTCATCCAACTCTCGGCGCTTGTCCTCTAAGATAAGAGCTTTGTTAACTAGCTCTTGGAAGTCAGGGAATGTGTGGGTGATAAGTCCCACCTGCAACGCTGCATTCAATCCCTTCATGAAGCGGGATTGTCTGGCCTTATCCGTAGCCACGTCCTCCGATGCGTAGCGTGCTAGTTGGGTGAATTTATTCAGGTAATCGGCCACTGACTGGCCGCCTTGCTTGAGACTCCGGAATTCCTCCTTTTTAAGATCCATGATACCCTCGGGTACATGGTACTGGCGGAAAGCTGAGGTGAATTCCTCCCACGTGATATTCTGTGGGTCCTGATGAGCTGCGCAGAAGTTTTCCCACCATTCTGCGGCAGTCCCTTCGAGTTGATGAGAGGCATAGAGTACCCTCTCATGTCCTACACACTGGGTAATGTGCAGCTTCCTTTCAATTGTCCTTAGCCAATCGTCCACTTCCAGTGGATTGACGTTGCCTGAGAAGGTAGGTGGACGAGTTCGTATAAACTCAGACAACCTTGAGTAGGGGTGTGGTCCATGGTTACCCCCAGGTTGAACATTCACAGCAGCTTGATTGGATATCTGCTGCATGGTTTGAACCATCGTGTTCATAAGTTGAGTCTAGGCATCAAGAAGGCTCCTGTGTTCTCGCATATCGACTGCGGCGGTTGAGGAATCGGCTCTTCATTCTCGTTATCCGCTGGTTAGCTCCACTTCACTGGCTCCAACATTTCCACGAGTCCTCACCATCTGTGCAAACTTCGAGGTTAAGAAAAGAAGAGAGCATAGACAAGTAGAAGAATTTATGTGGGAAACAGTAACAACTTAAATTATTTAGCCACTTTATTGATATAATATAAAGCAAGATGGTTGCTCACAAGTGCCTAAGGGCAATGCAACACATACGAGACACTCACCACCAAAAACAAGTAAGCAAACATAGGAATCCATGACGACTCACACCTAATGGTGACTCAAGAAAAGACGCGACTCAACCTTCGAGTCTCGACACTATACTCTACTAGACTCGATCACCATCGAGCCAACCCGGCCGGCTCCCGAGCATACACCGTGGGTGCTCCGGACCGGGCAACCGTCCTGGTGACCTCTCGCGGTGGTGCAAATGACCCCATCGACTACCGGTCCCGGCTGCTCGCCTCGCTGACCGGTGCCTCTGCTCCTGCTCCTCCGGATCTGGATCGATCGTAACTCGAGAATCGCTCGTGCTCGGGTCCATACAAAGCCATCTCCAACTCCCGGATCTTCGCATGGAGTGAGCTAAGCCCTCCCGCACCGGATCTTTGCCTCTGCGACCTCGCGCGGGTCCTCTGCAACTCCCGGACTGTCTCGTCCAAGGCGTCCTCCTGGGCGATGACGTACCTCGCCAGGTGGGTGATAGTGGCGTCCTCCTCCACAAGCTCCATCCTGTCAAAATGATTGTCTCGACGCGGATGGTGACGAAAGACGGTGCCCTCCAACTCTGCGGAGTAAGTGCGGGCAATCTGCCGCATCGCCTGTCGCGCCGACTCCTGGATTCCAGCCTCAAAAGAAGACCTCCTGACCGTGATGTAGATAGGACGGCTCGCCCTCGTCCTCTCCCGAGAATACACTATGATCTTAACATCCCAGGCGATGTCAAGTCCTGCCCTACCACCGAAGTTCCTCGATACAGTGGTCTGTCAAAACCTCCGAGCAACTGCATCATACGCCATAACTCCGCGGCATATCCTCCGGTGCGCTCTCCATAGGTGTGGATCATCCTCATCTGCCAAAATAAACCTTGTTTAAATTAAACAGAGAATAATAAAAATTCAAAGATAGGTATGAATAAGGAGAAGAGATAAGTCGAGATTTCTTTAACATTCTTGCTCAAGTTGATTAGGTCTTTAGAAAATAGTTTTCCCTCCTAGGCACAACCAAACTAGGGTCAAGACCTACAACACCGCTGCTCGATACCACCTCTGCCGGGCCCGAATCAGAAATCCGGACCCTCTGTATTCTGCGATCCCAGATCACGCTAGCACACACAGTCATACAGGGTTGCACATCACAGACATCACAAGGATATAAGAATAAATAGTGCAAACATGTATATAAACCGAGTTGTACGACCTTATGGTCTCCTTACAGATAAGTCAGCCACATAGGGCTTACATTATTCAAAGTAAAGAAATAGCAGCGGAACATAAATAAAGGTCGTGGAAGCCTTCATCTTGCCACAGGCAACCGACTGGGCTTGCCCCCTAGTTGTTCGTATCCTCGATGTACTCCTCCTCCCAAGCTGGTGTAGTCTCCTCCACTGATGTTGGGGTTGATAAGCAAGGTGGGGTGAGTACACAAGGCACTCAAAAAGTAATGCACAGAATGCAGCGCTATTACTATATGCAGAGCTTATTCCAAAGGATTGGCTTAAATGGTTCTTTTGCATCAAGCAACATTTTATTTTTTTAACCAATATCTTAATTAGATTAAAGCAGTGGGACAGTTATAAGTAATAATAATTTCAAATGGTTTTTCCTTGAGGATTCTCAGCACACAGCCTTAACAGTTCATTTTTAACACTTGGCACACAGCCCCCTTCCATGTTTTGTTTATGAAAATCTATCCCTCGACTGTAATCCCCGAGCAATGCTCAATACCGTGAGCACGGCTATTCGAATAGTTTTGACACTCTGCAGAGGTTGTACACTTTACCCACAAGATACAGCCGCTCACCACACAGGTGATTGTCCGCAACAAAGCTTTTCAGGAACTTCTACCTTAACCAAAGAACCTCTCCGGTATTGCCTTCACTATCACTTCCCTCACACAGAGCCAAGTATAGGATCGGCCAATCACCGTTGGATGGGCACCAAGCCGTAGCATAGTACGCTCCCCATATAGATACACCCACGTATCTTGTCACCCCGAGGTATCGGAGGAAAGATATCGTAACCCTAGTCAACTAGGTCTGTCCCATATCGCATATGTGGTTGTACGGGTGACTCGGATCAAAGGCTTGCAAGGTGAAGTCCTTAATCGACCAAGGCAAGACTTCCAACACTCAACAGTGGCACATGCCCCAATGTGGCACATGACTCACATCACTCATCAACCCATCGCCACACAGGCTCACGAGCACACACCTCTTGCCACTTGCCCCAGCCTAAATCATTTCCCACCCAGCTGATTATTGTGCAACACATGCCAAGAATAACTCAACATCGGTACGGAACCACACAGTCATTGTACCTCAATCTCATCATGTGGCATCATCACACCACTTTTCAAAATACATTCAAAGTCATTAATCAGTATTGTATCATTTTTCCGAAAGATCACTCATGATTCGTTGTAAGGCTAAGCATCTACTCACGGTCTAGCCTCCCGTGTTGGCACAATATTAACATCCAACTAATATAATCAACTTAGGGTGACAATGATTTAGGGCATACAATTAATAATTCAAGGTGGCATAACAAAATGGGTTGATTAACTACATTATCCCGAATCAATTTAAATTCATTTTAAATAAATAAGCATGCATAGTTTCAAAGCATAAACTACATTTTAAAAACCTGGGATCAAAATGATCAAAGCATCACTTGCCTTCAAAGAGTTGCTGGTCGTGTTCCGAAGCTTGGTCTTGAGCGACGAATTCTTCCTCGAAACATTCTGGAAATTTGCGTCTACGCGTACAAATAAAGTATGCAATAAATAGCAAATACAGAAGATTAGATGACCTCAAAAATTCAAATAAAATTCATCATTAAATAGATCACAATTTTACGAATTTTTAGAAATTTGAATCACCTAAATCCGAGTTAAAATGCAAAAGTTGTAGTCATTTGAAGTTTGAAAAAAATCTGAAAATACAGAAATTAAGAAAATCCGATTTTTATGAATTATTTTTATACTGGAGGTGCGTGCGACACGCCGTCGCAAGATCCAGGTGTCACCACGCATCCAATACCCGAGATGCGTCGACACGCCACACGCATCCAAATGGTCACCACGCATCCAACGCGGCGACGCCTCGGCTCCACGCCTCCACGCGTCGCACATCCAACGGCGCGCTCAGATCCAATGGCCAGCACCACGCCGTCACTGCGACGTCTCGGATCATGCGACGACCCGCGGCGCAATCGCGATGGTGTACCCGAAATCGACGGCTGGATCTGGTCTCCGCCATGGTCAAAACGCCCACACGTCAGCACGCGATTTGGCGAGGGTACGGTGCCATCTCCGCCGCACGTTCAAATCTGAACGGCGCGGATCCTTAGGCAAAACCAGATCCAATCTCTACCGTTTAGATCTAATCTAACGGCCCACGGTACCCGAGCGGTTTACTATTCATGGCGCGACGTGGCTCAATCCTACGCGTCCAAAAAGATCCAAGGGTTCGCATTAAATCTAGCCGCAGAATCTAGATCTAATCCCTACCGTACACATCAAGATCCAACGGTCACGATTCAATCTAAACATCTACACAGATGGAGGCTACGTGGACTCACCGTAACCGAACGATGCAAATCGGACGGTCGGCGCGGTTCGACGAGGTTGACGGCGAAGAAGAAGCGAAGGTTGCGGAGCCGGGAAGACGACCTCGGCGACGGCGATGCGGGCTTCTCGGCGAGAAGAAGTGGCTCGCTCGACGCGGCTTGGCGGAAGGGTTACTCCAGTGACCTTGGCGACGGCGAGAAACCGGCGGAAGCAAACGGCGAAAAAGCAAGCGGCACAAAGAAGCAACTACGGCGAGCTCGAACGGCGCTAGAGGGGTCTCGGCGTGCGTAAGGAGTCAAAAGACGCGGCGAGAAGGTCTCTGCACGACGCCCTCAACGGGGAATTAAGGGCTGCCTCGACGTGCGCGAAACTGCCGGCGGAATGCACGGCCATCAAAGCCCACGTATCTCCGGCGATTTCGCGGGGACAAAGTGACGTGGCGCAATCCCGGGCGTCCGTGCGGCGACGATCCGAAGGCTCACGCGTGCGGGCGACGTGGCACACTCACAGCGCTCGATCCGACCTGACGGCTTAATAAGGCGGCGCTACGGTTTCTTGAATCGGGGCGGGCTAAGCACACCACGTGCTCGCCCATTCTCGCTCAACTAATTTTTAAAAAATTTACATTTAAAATAATTCTAGAAATTCAATTAAATCATTTGGAGCTTTTAAAATAGCAGAAAAATTCCTGAAAAATTCCAGAAATTACTTTGAGATATTTGGAACTCAATTAAAATATTTGCAATAAAACTTTGCAAAAACTTTTCCATTATTCAATTTTTTTCAAGAAAAACCCTATTTGAATAAATCCAAATAAATTTAAATAAATTCCCAAAAATTCATAAAAACCAAAAATACTCCAAAATTTAAATTAGTGCAAAAAAAATTAGAGTGTTACAGTGACTATTGGATCAAGGGGGCATTGAGCTAGGCAATGATCTTGACCTTCACAAAGGTAACAAGTGATATTGCTCATAGGACATTTTCCAGGAAAATGATTTCCTTCACAGCTAGAGCAATTTATTGCATGCTCATTAGCAGTATATCATATTTCTCCACAGCGAATACAAGCACGAAGTCTACTGGTAGTTGTTAGCCCCTAGTAAAATTTTGGAACCAAAATATCCTATAGTTAATTTATAAAAACTCTAACACTGTGCACTGCCCAGAATTGTCATTTCGAGTTTTGATTTATTTAAGGGCATAAATTGTATTATTTATTTTTTAATTTTTTTGAGAGTTGTAATTGAGTTAGGGATGATCTCATAAAAATTCAAAGTTAAAATATTATTTATTTATTTTATAAGAATTCTGACATTTCAATTTTTAGATTTTTAGAGTTTCAATGTTCGACAGTTTTATAGTAAATCTATCCTTGCACTGTTTAGAGGTCAAAGGGATGTCTTTTCAATTATTTATTCACTATGCTATGCATTAAAATTTATGTACCAGCTGAAATGGTTTACCTGAGTAGTCAAGATATTTAATATTAAGTTTTCAAGATTTTACTTTTACATTTTTATACTATTATCCGTTCATTAATTATATTTGTTTAATCTTTTTCACACAAGACATAAATCCAAGGAAATCCAAATAAAAACCAATAATTCCAAGAAAACTCAGAAATAATCATATTGAAATTCAAAATATTCATTTTCATTTTGTTACAATTTTTGGGATATTACACATCATGTTATATGATGCAAGGTTAAGAGTAGGTAAGTTAAGAGAAGCAAATTTCAATTAAGAGTATGTAAGTTAAGGCAAGCCGATGCATAAAATGTATGTACTTGTCATTCATACAACGAATCATGTCTTCTATCACAAATTGAACTGAAAATTGTATTATATTGCTCTCAGATAGAGGTTGGTTGAAGATTTTAAACCTTCAACCTTAATCACGAATGGGCTAACAATTAATTCAGTGAATAAGGCCTTGAACCCTTACCACC
Organism: Otatea glauca; assembly: GCA_036346275.1. Classification (NCBI taxonomy): domain Eukaryota; kingdom Viridiplantae; phylum Streptophyta; class Magnoliopsida; order Poales; family Poaceae; genus Otatea; species Otatea glauca. Next base: position 12,122,186 of record CM070719.1, on the reverse strand, counting down.
TTAATATGCACTAAATCAACAATAGACTACCAATTCAGCAATTCAACAGGATGATTCTAAAACAGTTAAACAGCACTAAAACTGATCCACTCAATCAAACATTAAGCAAACTAGTAAACAGTTAAGATAACAAAGTGTATTTAGCTAAGCATCTAAATAGCACATCTACTGATATAACAATCTGTGCATGGATCAGAAAACTAGAATGCTATGACTGGTAGCACAATCAAGATTAAACCATAAGCTAGTATATATAATGAAGTGCTAATAGAAAGGTAATAATAGTCAAAAATAAGCTATTAGATAGATATACTCTAATCAGTGAATGAATCTACACTTTCCAACATATAAGTCTATGGTTCAAGGCCTAGTTCACGGAAATAAATGTTCTAGTCATCACAATACCCATTATCATCATCGAGCAAGTAAGGCAACAAAAAACGGAGAGCAATTCTTAGAAAAATCACAGAGGGCACGGGGGAGGGAGGATGGCACCACCGAGGGGGGAGGGCGCGGCCGGGAGTCGCCGCCGAGGGGGAGGACACGGGGAGGGAGGAGGGCGCCGTCGAGTGGGAGCGCTAGGTTTGAAAACTGAGAGTGTGTGGGACTTAATGAATGGCAAGCGCGGCGGGGTAAGGGGTTTAGCGCGGGAGAAGGACATCACAGACGGTTCCAGGCTTGAACCGTCTAGGATAAAGTCATCTCAGACGGTTTAAGCCTAGAACCGTCTGGGATGAGCCAGTTTTATTTTGTTTGCTGTCAATATTTATTTAAGTTTGTGTCATTAATTATAATACATACATACATATCATTAATTTTAATCAATACATATATCACATTAATTATAATACAAATATCTCATTAATTATAATACATACATACATCACATTAATTATAATACATACATCTCATTAATTTTAATCAATACATCTAACTAATTGTAATTAGTGTACATCTCATTAATTACAATACGAACATGCATCTCATTAATTATTTGTTTGTACAAAAATTAGCCCTTCACGATGATCAACACGTGTGTAGCTCGCTTCCTCAGGTTGGTCTTCCTGGATCGTGACGCCGGTACCAACAGGAGGCAACTCGTCAAACTGATTGTAGTCTTCCTCATCTACCACATTCTCGACTCCGATAATCCTCATTTTTTCCTGAAGAACAACGTGCTGCTTCTTGTTGGACGGGTCGGTTACATAGAAGACTTGAACAACTTGGTTAGCGAGAACAAATGGTTTGTCTTGGTATCCGACACGTTCGAGGTCCACAGTTGTGACGCTGTCGTTGTCAACCTTCACGTGCTATTGTTAACCCAATAGCACTGAAATAAGTGGATCTTGAAGAGTACGTAGTCGAGCTCCCAAATTTCCTCAATGAATCCATAGTACGAGCTCCTTGTCGATCCAGTTGTACTCAGCGCATCAATGCGAACACTGCTATTCTGGTTTGTTCTCTTCATGTCCTGATCTCTCGTGTAAAATGTGTACCCATTTAAGTCATATCCTTTCCATGTTACAACCATAAATGCTGGCCCTTTTGCCAACCATATCAGCGTATCACCTGAAGAGCTTCTAGTGATGGGTTGTTGCTCCTTGAACCATCTGTTGAACTGGAGGTTATGCTGTCTGATGATTCAATACTCCTGCCATGACGGATTCTCTTGCCGTAGCCAGTTCTTGTGCTCGTCGATATTCGGGGCCACAACAGCCATGTGTTGCAAAACTGTGAAATAGGCTTTAGCGCACGCAACCGGATCAGGCGTGATTGCTTTCCTTCCGATGGACCCGATGCCCTAGAGCCTTCCCTCATGGCGGGATCAAGGAATACCTATCGGTTCAACCTGAGCCATGTAATCCACGCAAAATTCGATGACCTCTTCGGTTGCATAACCTTCGATAATGCTACCCTCCGGTCGAGATCGATTCCGTACGTAGGACTTGAGAATTCCCATGTACCTCTCGAACGGGTACTTGCTATGTAGGAACACAAGCCCGCACATCTTTATCTCCCTCATAAGGTGAACAATGAGATGGACCATGATATCAAAAAACGACAGAGGGAAATACATCTCAAGATTACATAGAGTTATGACCACCTCGGCCTGCACAACATCTAGTGCTTCGGGATCGATGACCTTCTGAGCAATTGTCTTTAAGAAAAAACAGAGCCTTGTGATTGTCTCCCGGACCTTACTCGGTAAAATACTTCTAATTTCCACAGGGAGCATCTGTGTCATAAGCACATGGCAATCATAGGACTTCATGCCAGTTAAACTCAAATCTTGCATCGAAACAAGTCTCTTCATGTTGGAGGAGTAACTGGATGGAACTTTCACACAATGCAAACACTGGCACATTTCGATTCTCTCGGCCTTGGACATAGTGTAATAAGCAGGTTCGCAGTATGTTCGGCCTTTATCGGTCTCTTTCGGTGCTAACTCGGGTTTGATGCCCATATCGACCAAGTCAAGCCATGCATTGATACCGTCCTTTGTTTTACCCTTAATGTTCAGTAAGAGACCAATCAAGCTATCACAGACATTCTTCTCTATGTGCATCACGTCGATGCAGTGTCGAACTTCTAGGTGCTCCCAATAAGGTAGGTCCCAAAATATTGATCTCTTCTTCCACATGCTCTTCTCACGGGTCCTCGATATACATCCCTTTCCTAGCGCAACATCAAAGTTCCTAACCATGTTATTAACGCCTATCCCTCTTAAAGACTTTGGAGCTAAAGCATCTTCAGTCGTGCCGTCGAATTGTTTCTTCATCTTGCGGTATGGGTGATTCCTCCGAAGGAACCTACGGTGACGCATATATACAGTTTTGCGCTAGAGATTCAGCCACACACTCTTGGTATCATCCAAGCAGTGAGTACATGCTTTGGCTCCTTTTGTACTCTGCCCCGACAGGTTAGCAAGGGCAGGATAATCATTTATGGTGCAGAACAACAGGCAGCGCAGAGTGAAGTACTCTCATTTGTGAGCATCCCATACCTGCACCCCAAGAGCCCACAATGTGTTCAGATCTTCCACCAATGGTTCTAGGTACACGTCAATATCGTTCCCAGGTTGCTTCGGGCCTTGGATGAGTATAGACATCAATATGTACTTTCGCTTCATAGACAACCGAGGAGGAAGGTTGTACACAGAGATTCACGGGCCAAGTGCTATGACGGCTGCTCATGTTACCGAAAGGATTCATTCCATCTGTACTCAATCCGAACCTTATATTCCTCGGATCCGCTACAAATTCTTCAAACCTCCTATTGATGTTTCTCCACTGTGTCAAATCAGCAGAGTGCCTAATCATTCCATCGTTCTTACGCTCATCCGAGTGCCACCGAAGCAATTTTGCCTCTTTCGGGTTAACAAACAAACGCTTCAAACGGGGAATTATAGGCAGATACCACACCACCTTAGCAGGAGGTCCTTTCTTCAAATCCATGCCCTCGTCGACATCATCCGATCTATCTTTACACTTGTACCGAGATGCGTTGCACGCCGAACATACATGCAAGTTTGCATACTCTTTGCGGTAGAGGATACAGTCGTTCGGACAAGCTTGTATTCTTTCTACTTCCATTCCCAAGGGACAAAGAACCTTTTTGGCTTTGTAGGTGGTTGTCGGCAACTCGTTTCTCTCTGAAAGCATATCCGCTAACAGACCTAACAGCGCCATGAAACTCTTGTCGGACCAACCGTTGCTTACCTTTAATTTTAGCAGTTCCAGTACGGATGACAACCTTGTGTATTTGAACTTGCAACCCGGGAACAAAGGTTTCTCTGAGTCGTCCATCAAACCTCAGAATTTTACTTGCTCCTACTCATCACGGTTCCCTTCTGCATCTCGTAGCATTTGATCCAGATTGTCATCGTGAAACCTATCCTCATCAAAAACACAGTCGATATGTACTTCATCGACGATGGTACTACTACTTGGTCCCTGCGTAATCTGCTCTTCACCGTGACTGGTCTAACATGTATACCCCCTTTTGAAATCACGTAGAATCAAGTGTGCTTCAAACTGCGCTGGGTTTCGAAACATCCTCAGATTCTCGCAGTCAATGCATGGACAAGGCATAAATTCCACCCCCTTGTTCAACATATCTTTCTCTGCAGCTCTTCTAATAGCGGAGACACCATTAATGTACTCGGCGCTCGCACGGTTCTCAGTGTACATCCAGCTTTGGTCCATCTACGGTACATACGTAACAATAGGTATTAAATGCTGAATTAAGTATGCTAGGAGTGCACATGCGCATGCTACACATAGGCTACATTTCAACTTGCCAATTAACTTATATAGCTCCTAACATCAAAAAGAACGAATGGATATGTAAACATATGCATGTAAGCTACGTCTTCGGTGTAATGCAATTAGAACCAATTACAGTTTAGATCAAAAAGAACAAATTACTACTTTACATCACAGAGAACAAATAGATCTACACCTAGATGTAGGACCCAGCTTCATTTCCCACTTTACCAAGCTAGATCTAAAATATAATGCAATTTTGAAGCAATTACTAACCTTAGATGACCTGAAGCACAAGGATCTACAATTACACAACTAAATCTAGGATCTCTTTCACCAGAACGCCTCTCAATCGCAGCCACCTTGAAAATATCTAGGAAACCCTAAAAATACAAAGGAGGTCGTGGCTCTCTATTTGTATATATATCACTATTGATCATCACAGACGGTTTGTGGATAAAACCGTCTGTGATATTTGCAAATCACAGACGGTTTTATCCACAAACCGTCTGTGATGTTCTCCGTCATCACAAACGGATGGCTGCCTAAAACCGTCTATGATGATACCTTTCGTTTTCAACCTCGCGTGGTTTCGAGGAAGACCATCGTCTTCCAGGCTTGCGCGGTTCTGAGGAAGACCTTTCGTCTTCCAGGTGTTTCATTTCCCCAACGAAGTTCGTCTTTAATTGCACTTCCGCAACCTCGCACTATATATGGTAGCGCTGGAGTCCAAAATGTACTTGATCGATCGCATTCCACAGAACACCATGAGCAGCTCAAACTCCTCTGTCGGCTCCACCGCCCCACCGCCTTCGCCTCCATCGTCGACTTCCCCTCCACCACCGCCACCGTCTTCGCCTCCTCAGCCCCTGCGGCAAAGGCTGCAGCACCACGACGCCATATCCATGAATCCGCCAACCGTGGCTTATCGACGGTCCCCTCCGCCGGCCACCTCAGGCACCGCTCCGTCCGCCTCAGCAAGCGTCAGAAACAAGCGTCCGACGTCGCCAATACTAATCTCCTCCTCTGACGACGATAGCTACGACTCGTCGGAGGGCTATCGTGATGTCTGGGAGCTGGAGGTTGACCCAGACAGAGCGGGTTCGAGTGAGGACCCCGACGGCCACACCGACGATGATTCCGACGACAACGACTCCGGCGACAACGAGGAGATTGACTAGGCGTAGCTAGTAGCTAGGGATCGAAATTTTTGTATATATGTGATGCATGCAAGCTAGCTAGTTCTATATATATATATGAAATTAATGCATGTTTCCTTTAACCACGTTAAGTTCGTTTAATCATCAGAGACGGTTTATAGATAAAACTGACTAAGATATTTCCTTAATCACAGACGGTTTTATCCACAAACCGTCTGTAAAATTCCCCGCATCATCACAGATGGTTTGTGGATAAAATCGTGTGTGATGTATGTCTCATCACAGACGGTTTTATCCACAATCTGTCTTAGATGAACCACGTAATATTAAAGACGGTTTGTGGATAAAACCGTCTGTGATGTGACAGTTTTATCCACAAACCGTCAGCGATGTGCACAAGTCTTTTCTCAGACGGTTATCTTAAAAAAACAGTCAGTGATGACGTGTCTAATATAACCTCTTTTGTAGTAGGGACATCAGCTTTGTCTTATATAGAAGAGTGAGAAAAGAGGAGAGAGAAGAGAGCCGGTTCTTATTTAGTAACAAGCATCGTACAGGAACATAGTTGCTATCGTTGGCTAATAGCCGGTGTTGTTGTACAAGCTGGCTTTTATTAATGCTGGCTTTATTGCTTACTCTAGAGACAACCTTTAGAAATAGGTATTGTACAAGCTGGATTTATTGTTTACTTTAGATGATATAGATGAGAGATGGAGTAAATAGTGAGTTTTGCTATTGTACTTGCTCTAAGGAGCTCAATACCTGTGTGCTGTACCGACGGTGCGTCAACCAATGGCTACTGAAAAACCATGGTATATTGTTCCTGCCCTGTGCAAGGGAAAAGAGAATAGAGGAGGGTTTACTGTTATTTTGTTTCCACGAGATATCGTGAAGGCCATGACAGCGAGTTGGTTCTATATGCTTCGAGATCTTAAGGAGCCGCCTAGGGTTTCTTGCTGTGTAGTGTGATCTCAAGAATAGTTCATGGAATTGTGCAAAACGAATCCTAGGGATTCCACCCCTCTTATTCGCGTACATCACAGCACACGGGTTGGAGGAATTCAGGCCATCAGTTTGATCGTTTTGGTGAGGAATCCTTGCTGAACTGTATCGAGACTGAAGTCATCTATTTGCCGCTACTGGTTGCTATCTTTCAGTTTGCTTACGTCTCATTCATCAAGCTGAATTTACTGCTGTTCTTGTTCCTTTGCTGTGGATAAGACTGATCTTTTTATTTTCCCGTGGAGTTTGCTCAAATTAATTAAGTCACGTTGTGCTGCTGCTATACTCGAGTACTAACACTGGATACTGTTTATGCTGCTGTACAATTGCAGACATATACATTCCTGTTGAATTAAGTGTGTAATTTAGAGGGTATTCCCAGGCCCCAGCTGGAATTGAGTACCGTGAATGATAGGGCGCAATCCCGCATCGACTAGTGCTACGCTAATTGGTCTGTATCGTGCTTTTTTTGATTTGTTTCTTAATATAAGTTGTATAAATTTTTAAACAAGTGAAAAGGTAAGTAATTATCGTATACTTTTCATTTATGTTTTATATTTTTTGCAGTTTTCAAAAAAAATATATATATAAGCATCTCTTAATGGCTTAACACAACTATTTAATATCTTTTAAAACACTTAAATAGGGTAGTAAGTGAAAAAAATTTATAATAACTATACTTTATATTTACTCAATAGATAAATGTATTTAAACGAATATAGCTAGAGTAGGATTGAAATTATTTATTACTCCCTCATAATCCATAATTCTGCGCAAAATTCGACCACAGCATTGTCGCATATGGCCGGCTAATCCTCGTTTTCGACTTAGAATACGCTATTGCTCACATTTACTGCTGCACTTGATCGAGACCAAATACTTACATAGTACATCCTTCGGCCACACATAGTTATGGTTTTGAGCATAGCTGTACTTAAATTTTTAAAACTTTGACTGTCAATATCTTTTTAAATATTTAAAATAGATACATGAAAATTATATATGTAGATTTGTCTCAAAAATACTTTTATAATATTATAATTTTATTAGATTTTATAAATATATTATAATAAAAATTAATAGTTAAAACTATATTTTAAAGGTCTTGTACGTCAATGTTAAAAACAACGAATATCTATGATCGGAGGAACGAGTAATACGGCAACGTAGGGCACGTACGTAGACGGATGGATGGACAGGGAGACAACGCACGCAGGTCCGGCCTGGCCTCATCGTAGCTGGTCGGGTCGAGCCGATCCGATACATCGAATGCGCATTACATGCATCAATTAATTAATTAATACGCGCGCGGGTGCGTTGCACAGGACGTATGACCCCAAGGGCCATTCATTAAGGCCAGCAGGCCGGGTCAGTGCACCGTACCCTGCACGAACGGACAAGGCGCAGCCACCGCAGTGTCTCCACGTGTCCCACTGACCCGGTCTGACACGACGCCGAGCCCTACATCGACACGGACCCGATCAGGTCCGGCCGGTCGCTCTAGCCTTTCGCCACGCTACGTGCGTACGTGCCAGGCGTATGCAGCTAGCAGCGCGCATGTTGGCGCGTGTATACTACTTGCCTGCTCCATCCGTCAAATTTTAAGGAACGTATTTTTAAATGATTTTGCCATGAATATACGACGTATTTCATGGTATTTCATTCTACAACGATGAAATAGGATGATATTCTTTTATATTCCTAATAAATATTTAGATTTACTTGATATTTTCTATATGCATGTAGTAAATACACAGGGCCGGTATTTTTGTGGCCTTAGGGCATGACAAAAGTGTAAGCGCTTCGTTCTACCATAAACATGTAGCAATATCTTTTATTTCAATTGCAAAAGCTAAATTTCAATTTAGTAGCCATTAGACTTAGTACATCACAAAAATATAAAGTACTCATTGGGGAAAATCTACTAGCATATTAATATTATGACTAAGTCTAAAAAACTATAAATGATACTAAGGACAAAACAATTCAGGAGAAGACATCTTTAGAATAAACTAACCTTTTTCTATTATGCACCTCCATTGCTCATTTTTCTAGAATAATTAGCATATGAAAAATATCTATTGAAATGATCTAGAGGGAATACAATATTTTGTTCTCTTATAGGCACCTGTTCCAATAAAATATCCAGTTTCTCGGAGCATAAATATCTATAGTAAATTTTGGTTATTCATCAACACTTCTAGTTTTTGCATTAGGTGAATTAGCTAAGTTTTCATGTATATTCAAATTATTATCATCCTCATTAATATCATCACTTTGACCTAAATTTTCATTAGGTTGTTCTTCAACAGTAACTAAGGCCAATTCCTCATAATTCATATAGGAATCTGAATTAATTTTAAAGAATTAGTCAATGGATCCTTTTTGGGATTCTATCAACTCATTTACTCATTTTATTTCTTTCCTTTTTTTTACTCCCAGATAAATACTTTCTAGATGACATCTCATCATACAAATAGCATAAGAGTTGGCATAAGGAAAAAATGCACATGGATTTTGACCACCGGATAGGAATTAAAATTGCAGCAAAAAGTTTCATAAAGCTTTAACCATATGATATGGTCAAAAAGGTTCTGAAAATATAATAGCACATCACATAATATTTAGATGCTTAGTGCAATTGTAAAGCTCTAACTTAGATAATCAAATCACGTAAAGGCACTACTATATAATGATACAACACTATCTCTTCATCTGAGTAGGTTCCCAACTTTTCAAGAAAAAACCCATAGTGTTAGATCATTCGGCGTGGGTGAGAAACATGGTGCAAAACAGCACTATCGATCTAACCTCAGAACCGATAGTGATGACCATCGTTATCACTATCGCTTCTCATGCCGAAACCGATAGTGATATTCTGTGTATCACTATTGGTGCTTAGATATGAATCGATAGTAATAAGGATGTTCATCAAGATCGGTTTAGGAGGTTTGAACCGATCGTGATAGTATATATATCACGGTTGGTTTTGATCTCAGAACTGGCTGTAATGTGCCTTCTAGTAGGTATATAACCTTCAGCTTCAGGCTGAACCTTCCTCTGTTGTTGGTCTAGAGGTCAAAATAACCAAGGTCGCCTCAAAAAACACATCATACTCTACGGCTAGAAGAAATAATTGGGGTGCGAATTTATGATATCCTCGGGGATGGGTATTAAGGGGGTAAAGTTGAAGCTCTAACTTGAGGAGATTTCACCTCAATTTGCCTCTTATTTGTGGTTTTCTTCGAATGGTGAGAATTCCTTCAAATCTCTTTAATTTTGCACAAGGTAATTCGATATCATTGTTGATGTTGTAAATATATGTCTCCTAACTAGGGAATTTAAAGCTCATAATTAGGGAAGAATGTATAGGGAATAAATTATATATCTTGGAACTCGTCCTCTAGTTTACAAATGTAATTAAATAATGTCACAATATTAGTTAGCTGTAGCTCTAGTTTTTTCTTAATTTAGTGTGCCTAGTTTAATTACAAATGGACCATGAAGAATGCATATATCAGAAAAGCTGTGTGAGTGCTGATTTTCAGAGAGATGTTAACGAATTCAAAAAAATTACCTAAGAAGACATGATCACGAGAGGTGTAAACTTCATATATTATCCTTGCTTTGATTGCACCAATCTCAGAAGATTTAACAAGCCATCTTAAATTGAAGGCCGCTTGATTCGACGTGGCTTTGTGAGGAATTACATGCATTGGATCTATCACGAGGAGACAAGTACTAACACTCTGGTACGCAACAAAGACATACTGAAATCCGATCACGATTTACAGCATGATATGTGTGAGGAGAACAATTTAGATCAAATATTGCATGATGTAGAGGGAAATTACAGGGAAAGAGAGTTCAAAAAATTTAAAATCTTGATGGAAGACGATACCAAACCAATAATCTCAGGTTGCAAAACGGAATACACCAAGTTGGGTTCGGTCCTTGCATTATTCGAACTGAAGGCAAAACACCATTGGACGGATACAAGTTTCAATGCACTTTTAGTTCTTCTATCAGATGTGATTTCGGAAGGAAACGAGTTGCCAACAAACATTTATGAAGTGAAGAAGCTAATATGTCCCATGAGAATGGAAATATAAAGGATAGATACATGTTGGAATAATTGCATCTTGTATCGTAACACGTATAAAGAATTGCATATTTGTCTAGTTTGTAGTGTACCCCGGTATAAACAAAAGGAGAAACGTAATGAAAAGAAGTGTAAGAGCCGAGACGACGACGGTGAAGAGGTAAACAAGGGGGCACTGGCCAAGGTATTGTGATATTTGCCCATCATTTTTCGTTTGGAGCAGTTGTTTGCAAATCTCAAAGAGGCAAAATTGTTACGTTGGCATTATGAATTTCGAAAGGAAGATGGCAAACTGAGACACCCCGCTGATTCGGCTCAATGGAAAACATTGATTAGAAACAAAAGGAATTTGGTGTCGAGATGAGTAACAAAGATTTGGATTGAGTACCGATAGAATAAATCCGTTTGGTAATATGAGCAGCCGTCATAGCACTTGGGTAGTTCTGTTGTGTATCTGTAATCACCCTCCTTGCTTGTGCATGAAGCGAAAGTATAACATAATGTTGTTAATAATCTCGGGCCCAAATAACCAGGAAATGATATTAATGTGTACCTAGCACTATTGATGAAGGATTTGGTAAAATTGTGGAATGAGGTGGTCGCGGTGTGGGATGCATACAAAAGAGATAACATCACCCTACAGGCTATAATATTTTGCACCATAAATGATTTTCCGTCCCTTGGTAATTTGGTGGGCTACAGTACGAAGGGAGCCAAACATGTCCTATTTGTGAAAATGAGATTGAGAGCTTGTGGCTGTCGAATTTTCAGAAAATTGTATACATGGGTTACTGTAAGTTTCTATCAAGAAGCCATCAATATTGTAAGATGGATGTGGAGGACCAAAATAGCGATTAGTGGGGGGTGAATCATCCCAAACTAGGATTTCCCCCACTCAAAATAATCCAAACAAGCACACAGATAATTTAATCACAAGGAGCAAACCAAATGGAGGAAGTTTTCCTGCAAGTTTGGTATGACAGTACGAAGGATGGTATGACCAGGCTCAAGAATAGCAGGAAGAACAGAGCCAAAAACAACACGAACTCAAAAGCTAATTCGAGGAATCTTTTGATCGGCTGAACAAAAACTCATGAGACTTGGTAGATGTGATCTTAAGGATGTCAGAAACTTATTCCAACCTTCAATTGCAAGGATTGACATCAAAATTCCGACCTTTTTGTCCTGGATGGAAAAATACACCAAATTTAAGCAAAACACAAGAACTTGATTTCGGACTTGCGCGTGGGGTTTTGATGATCAAGATGATCTTCGATAACCTCCCAGTTGTCACAGCAAGCAAGAACTCATGTCCAAATCCCCGGAAACACGATCTGTAAGAATGAATCACTCAAGAACACAAGATTGATTTCTTGCAACAAAAACGCACCAATCCTTCAAGATAAGAGGCAATAGCAAGTAGAAGGAAGGGAGGCAAATCCAAATTGCGTATAAGTAGATTGCAAGAATGAAGTGCAGAATTTAAATGCTTGAAAGTAAATTGCTGAATTTAACGCGTAATGTAAATTCAAGCATTATAGAAAGTGCTTTGCATTTCTGTAAGGTAGGTTTACAAAGCCTCACAATAAAAGTGGGCAAAAAGCTCAAAGGAGCCAAAACCTCTAAACCTTCAAGAGGAGGAAGACCACCCCTCCCCTTCTATTTATACTACTGTCGAGTCACCCTCCACCCTTGGATGAGATCCTTCTGCCCTAAGGACCACCATCAAGGGTTAGGATGACTCCCACACACAGCCTTACATGGGCTAACCCAAAACCCAACAAGCACACCGGATTTTTCAAGTCATGCTAACTAGACCCACTACTCTATCTCCTACACCGTGATCCGACGGTCCTCCTTGATCCGATTAGCTCTCTAGCTAGCATCTCATCCATTCCTTATCTTCTAGGTTCGCAGCGACTTTGTCTCCGATCATCTTCTGGCGATATTCAACCATCTGGACCCCCTACACACCTCGCCTAGTCCCGGTCATCCTTCGCCTCACCATGACCTAGCACCGTCATCCTGCATCCTTCAAAAACAAGGAACCACATCACATAGCATTGCCCACTTTGCTCAGAATCGAGTCGATGAGTCGATATCGAGCATCGAGTAACCCTACTCGATACTTATTGATTCTCACTCTACTCGACACACTCGACTACATGCCGACGGGGCATTACTTGACCTAACCCACCGTTCGACCTGGCAGCATCCCTAATCGGTACTTCTTGATTCACACTCTACTCGAGTCATTCGATCACTGGTCTTCGACCAGCCAAAGTGCAGACCACTCGAGGTCCGACCACTGGTCTTCGATTAGGACAGACTCAAATCAAACTCAACCTTGAGCACTAAAAGCTCAAAAACAATCAATTACTTATCACACACTTGGGTAGGCCTCCACATGGTTTTTCAATCTCCCCATTGATGAGTATATTTACAAACACCCAAAAATCATTAAAATTTTGAGTTTGAGAAGAGGAGAATGAATCACAATTTGGATAAAGAGCCGAATTTAATCTAGAAAGAAAGAAGATAAGGACCTGACCAAGTTGGCGAGAAGAGATTTAGAGCAAGCCAATAGAAAGAACAAGTTTTCCACAAAAGCTCTAAAAATTCCAAGAAGAACTCAAATATACTTATGATCCTAAAAAAAATTTGCAAGACTTTACAAAGATCATAAGAGACAGAATGCAATCACATCTTTATTTTTATTTTTTTTAAATGATGCCTTTTCTACAATCCCTTCCCCTTTTGACAATATAGGCATCAAGATGATATTTTCTTCTATTTCTCCCCCTTTTGTAAATGCATGCATGAAATGCATCCTAAAAGAACTTTGAGAATTATCCAAGTGATCATATAGACAAAGTATGACACCAAGCTACTGAAGTTCAGATTAAGCTAAACAGAGACATGTCCAAGTGCGAATATCAATTTTGCTAGCAAGCACAAAGAAGATTATGTCATTTTGGCATGATTTAACCGGTGCAAGACTAAGCATAGTTTCTAAATTAGAAGCAAAGCCATTCAAAAGATCAAATGGGGAATCTAGAGTTCAACCTACTCAACACTTTGGGGAATCTGGAAATGCATACAAAGTCCTTCAAGCTCATTTTTCAGTTAATGCAAATTTTGTCTTTGACACTTTAAACGACACAGTGGGGTGCAAATGCTTGACATTATTTGCATTCTTTACCCACATACGTTGTTTTTTTTTGCATTTTTTAAGTGATTGACTCAGTCCATTTTTGATCATCTCAAGAGGAACTCTTAAGAGAATGATCTTGGTAATACACAATACATTCCAAGTTCATCCCAAGTGCAATGGGAAGTAGTCTTGTGAATATAAAGTGTTGAGATCAATTTTGCACAAAAAAGTCAATTTTTCTTGTTTTGCATTTTAAGCATATATGAGCGTATGATGAACTCAGGCATGAATCAACTAGTTTCACCCAAGTTGTTATAGGGGCTCTAGAGAACTCCAAAATTTCACAAATTATGGCAAATACTCCTAGAGTAGAAACTTAGCAAGTAAAAGCAACAAGTTTCATCAAGTTTTCATTTAAAACTTTAATTTTTAAATTTTAACAAGCTTAGCGAGAGAAATTGAACTTGGACATATCTAAGCTAGCATTTTTCTTCAAAAGATGTAGCATGGTGTACAACATGAATAATAGGTCATCTGCATAATAGACAAAGCTCATAAAACAGAAAATGAAGTCTATATGCAATGCATGAAGTAGATTTTCAAGCTCCCCCTCAACAAGTGAATCAATTTTAAGCACAAATCTGGTTCAAGTTGAGTTATTAGCAAAATTAAGCTCAAGAAAGGTCCAACTGAACTCAACAGAAATCAGTAACACAGAATGAGGAGAAGAAGTCGAGAAGTTGCAAACTGGGTGGCTATAGAGCATAGAAAAGATAGTATATAACACTTCGGCTCAGAAACACCCAAGAGATGCAAAGGAAAAGAAAGGCTGGAAGAAAATATATAAAACATAACATACAAACTAGTTCCCCCTCACAATAAGTCGTAAGGGCACACAACTCCAAGCTCTCCTCTCAAGGACACAAACCTAGAGCTATCCAATGGCTTGGTAAAGATGTCGGCTATCTGGTGGTCACTCTCTACAAACTGAAGCGCGATATCGCCCTTCTCCACATGGTCTCTAAGGAAGTGATATCTAATATCAATGTGCTTGGACCTGGAGTGTTGTACTAGGTTTTTCGCAATGCAAATAGCAGAAGTGTTGTCACAGAAAAGTGGCACACTCTATTTCTAACCCAAAGTCCCGCAAGGTCGATCTCATCCAGAGAATCTGACTACAGCAACTGGCTGCAGCAACATATTCGGCCTCAGCGGTGGACTATGCAACTCCGGACTGCTTCCTAGATGACCAAAAAACAAGAAAAGTGCCAATGAATTGGCAAGTGCAAAAAGTGCTCTTCCTATCTATCCTACAGTAAGCAAAGTCTGCATCTGAAAAGGCTCGAAGGTACCTGAACATGCGCTTCACCGC
Organism: Otatea glauca; assembly: GCA_036346275.1. Taxonomy (NCBI): domain Eukaryota; kingdom Viridiplantae; phylum Streptophyta; class Magnoliopsida; order Poales; family Poaceae; genus Otatea; species Otatea glauca. The sequence goes on along the minus strand of CM070719.1, from coordinate 12,107,131 downwards.
CTAGTGGTGAGAGATGTGAGAGAAGCCTGTCGAGCACACAGACACACAACAATATGTATGTCTGGCCTCGAGGCACTGAGGTACAGGAGGAAGCCGGTCATGCTCTGAAACTCCTTCTGATCAACTGGCTCACCGTCCTCATCAGGCTCGAGGATAGCAGTGGTGGCCATAGGAGTCATCATTGGCTTTCTGTCAGACAGGTCGAAGCATCTCAGGAGGTCTCGAATGTACTTGCCTTGATGCAAGAAGGAGCCCTCCCGAGTCTACTTGATTTGGATGCCGAGGAAGTAACTCAACTCGCCCATCATACTCATTTCAAACTCTATGCTCATTACTTCTGAAAACTGAGACACAAGAGAATGCAAAGAGCCATCAAAGATAATATTATCCACATAAATCTGGACGATGAGGAAATGAGAATCTTGGTGCCTGATTAACAGAGTCTTGTCTAATACACCTATTTTGAAACCATGGTAGAGAAGATAGGACTTAACCCTTTCATACCAAGCTCTAGGGGCCTGCTTAAGTCTATACAAAGCTATAGAAAGCTTGAAGACATGGTTTGGGTATTTGGGGTTCTCGAATACTAGAGGCTTCCTGAAATACACCTCTTCCTCAATATACCTATTGAGAAATGCACTCTTGACATCCATTTGATAAAGCTTGAAGATCTTGGATGCAGAAAATATAAGCAGGATCCTAATAGCTTCTAGTCTAGCTACAGGGGCAAAGGATTCCTCGAAGTCAAGACCCTCGACTTGAGAAAAGCCCTATGCAACTAGCCTAGCCTTGTTTCTAATGACAACCCCATCCTCACTCTACTTATTCTTGAACACCCACTTGGTCCCAATGACATTATGACCAGATGGGGGCTCGACAAGCTACCATACCTTGTTTCTCTCGAAGTTTTCGAGTTCCTCATACATAGTATTAATCCATGATTCATCGGATAATGCATGAGAAACATCCTTTGGCTCAAAGGAGACAATAAAGGCTTAGTAGAGGCAGCAACTGGACAAACCCAATTTTGAGCGAGTGACCCGGTCAAACAGATCGCCAATGATCTAATCAGGTAGATGAGAACACTGAATATGTCAGGGAGGTCCAGAAGCAGAAGTGGCCTCTACCCCATGCACAGAAGAGATAGGATCAGAGCCACTAGCTGCATGAGAGTCAGAAGGAAGGGCTGGTCCCCCTAAGGTGCATAAATGGAAATAAGAGGCACCTCAGGTGTATAGGGGGCTGGATCAGGTGGAATACCATCATCTCCATCATCCTCATCCTCTACAAAGATGGCCTCGGAGGAGGAAGAAGAGTCTAAAATGTCAGGTCTAGCTCCTGGGCTAGCCTCATCAAAGGTCACTTCGCAGGTCTCTATGATCCTATTCGACTCACAACTCCAGACCCTATAGCTACAAGAAGAAGTCGAGTAACCCAAAACAATACCATCAGAAGAGCGAGACTCAAACTTATCCAGGTTACCAGACTTCAAAATGAAACACTTGCAACCAAACACACGAAAATAAGAAACACAGGGCTTTCGCCCATACCTCAACTTGTAAGAAGTGCAGTGCAAATGTGCTCTCAAGAATACTCGATTAGAAACATGGCATGTAATAGCTATAGCCTCAGCCCAAAACTTTCAAAGAGTACTGTACTCATCTAGCATCGTCCTGGCCATCTCTACCAGGGTCCTGTTCTTCCTTTCCACTATGCCACTTTGCTGAGGGACGTAGGCAGAGAAGAATTGATGCTCTAAACCAGACTCTCCACAGAAACTCTCAAAGAAGGAGTTCTTGAACTGCATGCCATTATCACTGCGTATAGCTCGTAAGGCACCTGGGAGCTCGATAGACAACCTACTGACTAAACCCCTGAAATGAGTAAAAGACTCATCCTTCGAGGCAATGAAAAACACCCAAGAGTACCTCGAGAAATCATCGATAATGACAAAGACATACCACTTCTCACCCGATGACTGCACTCGAGCTAGACCAACAATATCCATATGTAAAAGCTATCCTAGTGCAACAGTCATCACAATAGTGATTAGAGGATGAGAAGCAAAAACCATCTTGCCATGTCTGCAAGGAGAGCAAACTAAGTCTTTGACCATCCTAAGTTTAGACAGACTACGAATGAGATCATGATTGCTAACTCGAGTCAAATGGTCGAAGCCAATGTGACCTAATCTTCTATGCTAGAGAGAGAGATCACGAGACTTCAAAGCAATCAAACAGCGAAGAGAGTCTCTAGTCAAAGCAGAAAAATCAACACGAACAACTCTCCCAAATCTAGAAATCCCACAAACTAACTCTCCTCATGAATCAAGGATCCTACAAGCACTACTCTTGAAGCTTACCTCGAAAGAGTCATCGATAAGCTGAGAAACAGAAAGCAAATTATATTGTAGCTTACTTATTAAGGCAACATCCTTAAGAATAAAATTGTTATTAATGCAGGTAGTACCTTTAGAATCCCCAAAGGTGATCAACTCATCACCGGGGGCCCGGACTAGGGAAGAGAACCATCTTGAGTCTCCGATCACATGATAAGAACAACTGGAGTCAACAATCCAAACCTCTCCCTTCCCCATCGACGAACTTAATCAAGCCTTGATAGAGAGAGATGACTCAGTACTGAGATAAAGTGAAGACTTGGGGACCCAATACTGAACCACACGATGCCTCAGAGTACCAACCACAGAGGAAGAAGATTGGACTTGAGTATCTCTCTGACGCTCAACTCTCACAAGATCGGAACTAGAAATAGCAGAAGATTGAGGAGTTGAAACTAGGTTGGCCCGTGGTGATGTAAAGGCCAGACCATCCCAGTGAGGCTGCCTGGATCTCTTACCAGAAAATGCCTCACGCCGCTGATATCTACCCCGATGGAAAAAATGAGGAATATCAAGAGGACGGCGGAAAGACTAACCACAACCAGCTCTAGGACTAAAACTCGAATGAACAGCATGAAAACCGAGTCCTGGATGCTGCCCAACAACAAGTGACTCTCTAACCTGTTTAGAAGCAATGTGTGCTTTAGGAGCACTCAGAGTCTGGGGATGACCCTGAATACCTCTCAGAGCAGCCACACACTCACACCTTGTGATCTTGGCCGCCTAAAATAAAAATCTACTAGGTGTCCATCCTTCTGACAGAAGGTGCATGTATACTTTGCCTTGCTAGAGGCAGAAGCAACAGGAGGAGCAACCTTCTTGTCAGAGGTCCCATAGGCAACTCCAGTAGACCTAAATACAGTGGTACTCACCCTGGGAGCTACCACGATCTCACCACTCTTGGAACTACACACAATGATAGGAGGATGAGTCCTAGCGTGCTCCAAGTAGTCAAACCTTAGAGCCTTATTAATCGGCTAATTTTGGATTGATCTAAAATGAGATTAAGCTTGTTCTTGCCTCCAACAAACTTCTTGAGAGTACTCAAGAGATACTCATACTCCCGGAAGAAAGAGGCACATGAAGAACAGAGAAGAGAAGAGGAAGAAGAACCAGACAGAGAAGAACTACCAACACGTGCATTTTTCTCCCTTAACACGATTGCCTTAATCTTGATGGCCTCACAAGAAACGCGAGGAGCATTTCTAATCCTAGAGGCTTGGTCTTCTAGCTTCTTCCTAAGTTCGACTTGAATTTTATCCAAGTTCCCCTCAATCTCAGAACATCGCAAGCAACTTCCTTGTGACTTATCTATAGTAAGGCCTTAGCAAGTTTAGCACACTTGACATTTAGAGATTCGTTGTCAAGCTTTAGTTGCTTATAGCCCTCACATGAGCTGACTGAGTCCATAGAAGCATGCAATTCGAGTTCATTGTTTCTAGAAGATAGCTTCCTAAGGTGATCACTCATGGTATTAATTTCAGCAAGCAATTTAGGGCAATTTTCACACAATGCACTTGTGTGAGCATGAGGAAGGCTAGCATCGACAGGAATAGAATCAACAGAACTAGTACTAGCATTCTTCAACCTAAGACTATCGAGCTCAGACATCATACTATCATGCATAGTCCTTAGGTTCTCAAGCTCCGCAAGCAAAGCATCGCAAAGAATACAGTCATCAGTGACTCAAGAGGGAGAAGATCTAAGGGAAGCTAACTCCCGAGTCAAGGCACCTATTTCCTTCTCTAGCTCCATACACTTAGCTCTAGCTCTTTGATAAAATTTTCCTAATTTGCAAAAAGCTTCATTGAGCTAGTCATAAGAGGGTACCTCGTCCGAGTCGCTATAGAGCTCGGAGTCGCTGATGCCGTTGGCGTCTGCCATGAAGCACATCCCGGTGAAGTCGTCGCCGCCTTTCTTTTCTTGTGGATCATCCTCGCCCTCGTCACTCTAGGTCTTTGTGTCGGAGAGGTTGATATCATCGAGTGTGGCGAGGACACAATGGAAGAGCTTCTTGTTCTTCGAGAAGTTGCGGTACTTCTTCTCACGCGTCGGGTCATGAGCTGGAGGTTTCTTGTTGCGGTTCTTATCGATGTAGTGGTTCTTTGCCGAACCACCAGAGCCGACCTGGCCCTTCTCCAGCTTGGGGCAGTTCACTCGAATGTGGTTGGGGCCACCACACTCGAAGCAGGTGATCGAGCCACCTCTATTCCTCTCCCTCACCCTCTTGTGTGCATGAGAGAATTTGCGGGCTAGAAGAGCAAGCTCAATTTCTGGAAATTTTTCCAGTTGGTCATCGCTTAGCTGGCAAAGAGTGGAGATGGAAAAACCAGCAAAAGAATTCGAAGTGGATCCAGTGGGATCGGTGAACAACGCCATCGACTGAGATTTCGTCTTGCGAGAGATGACATCGATCTTATAAGTCTTGAGTTCGGAATAAAGCCCGTCAAGAGTTAGAGTCGATAGATCTGTAGTGTCCTTGATGGTGGTCACCTTCATCTCCCAAACTCGAAAATCGAGTGCGGTCAAAAAATTTAGATCAAATGTTGCGAGATGTGGAGGAAAATTACAGGGAAAGAGAGTTCGAAAAATTTAAAAGCTTGATGGAAGACGATACCAAACCATTGTTCTCGGGTTGCAAAATGGAATACACCAAGTTGGGTTCGGTCCTTGCATTATTCGAACTGAAGGCAAAACACCGTTGGATGGATACAAGTTTCAATGCACTTTTAGTTCTTCTATCGTATGTGATTCCAGAAGGAAACGAGTTGCCAACAAATATTTATGAAGTGAAGAAGCTACTATGTCCCATGAGAATGGAAATAGAAAGGATACATACATGTTCGAATGATTGCATCTTGTACCGTAACACGTATAAAGAATTGCACGTTTGACTAGTTTGTGGTGTACCCTGGTATAAACAAAAGGAGAAACATAATGAAAAGAAGTGTAAGAGCTGAGACGACAACGGTGAAGAGGTAAACAAGGGGGCACTGGCCAAGGTATTGTGGTATTTGCCCATCATTCCCTGTTTGGAGAAGTTGTTTGCAAATCTCAAGGAGGCAAAATTGTTGCGTTGGCATTATGAATCTCAAAAGGAAGATGGTAAACTAAGACACTACACTAATTCGGCTCAATGGAGAAACACTGATTAGAAACATGAGGAATTTGGTGCCGAGATGAGTAACAAAATATTTGGATTGAGTACTGATGGAATGAATCCGTTTGGTAATATGAGCAGCCGTCATAGCACTTGGGTAGTTCTGTTGTGTATCTACAATCTCCCTCTTTGCTTGTGCATGAAGCGAAAGTATAACATAATGTTGTTACTAATCTCGAGCTCAAATAACCAAAAAATGATATTAATGTGTACCTAGCACTATTGATTAAGGATTTGGTAAAATTGTGGAACGAGGGGGTCGCGGTGTGGAATTTATACAAAAGAGAGAACTTCACCCAACGGGCTATGATATTTTGACCATAAATGATTTTCCGTCCCTTGGTAATTTGGTGGGCTACAATACGAAGGGAGCCAAACATGTCTTATTTGTGAAAAAGAGACTGAGAGCTTGTGGCTGCCGAATTTTCAAAAAACTGTGTACATGGGTTACCATAAGTTTCTACCTAGAAGACATCAATACTGTAAGATGGATTTGGAGGACCGAAATGGCGATCAGAGGGGGGATGAATTATCCCAAATTAGGATTTCCACAACTCAAAATAATCCAAACAAGCCCACAGATAATTTAATCAAAAGGAGCAAAACAAATGGAGGAAGTTTTCCTGCAAGTCTGGTATGACCGTACGAAGGACGGTATGACCAGGCTCAAGAATATAATGAAGAACAGAGCCAAAAACGACACGAACTCAAAAGCTAATTCGAGGAATATTTTCATCGGCTGAACAAAAACTCATGAGACTTGGTAGATATGATCTTAAGGATGTTAGGAACTTATTCCAACCTTCCATCGCCAGGATTGACGTCAAAGTTCTGACCTTTTTGTCCTGGAAGGAAAAATACAACAAGTTCAAGCAAAACACAAGAACTTGATCTCGGACTTGCTCGTGGGGTTTTGATGATCAAGATGATCTTGGATAACCACCCACTTGTCATAGTAAGGAAGAACTCAAATCAAAATCTCTGCAAACACGATCAATATGAATGAATCACTCAAGAACACAAGATTGGTTTCTTGCAACAAAAACGCAACAATCCTTCGAGATAAGAGGCAATAGCAAGTAAAAAGAAGGGAGGCAAATCCAAATTGAGGATCAGTAGATTGCAAGAATGAAGTGTGGAATTTAAATGCTTGAAAGTAAATTGCTGAATTTAATGCGTAATGTAAATTAAAGTATGAGGGAAAGTGTTTTGCATTTCTAGAAGGTAGGTTTACAAAGCCTCACAACAAAAGTGGCCAAAAAGCTCAAAGGAGCCAAAACCTCTAAATCCTTCAAGAGGAGGAAGACCACCCCTCCCCCTCTATTTATACTACTCTCGAGTCACCCTCCACCCTTGGATGAGATCCTTCTACCCTAAGGACCGCAATCAAGGTTTAGGATGACTCCCACACACAGCCTTACATGGGCTAACCCAAAACCTAACAAGCACACCGGGTTTTTCAAAGCCTGCTAACTAGACCCACTACTCTATCTCCTAGACCGCGATACGACAGTCCTTGATCCGAGTAGCTCTCTAGCTAGCATCTCATCCGTTCCTTGTCTACTAGGTTCGCAGGGATTCCGTCTCCGATCATCTTCTGGCGATCCTTGACTGTCTGGACCTACGATGCACCTCGCCTAGTCTCAGTTATCCTTCGCCTCACCCTGACCTAGCACTGTCATCCTGCAACCATCAAAAACAAGGAACCACATCACATAGCATTGCCCACTTTGCTTAGAATCGAGTCGATGAGTCGATTTCAAGCATCTAGTAACCTTACTCGATCTTATCGATTCTCACTCTATTCGACACACTCGAACACAAGACAATGGGGCATTACTCGACCTAACCCACCGTTCGACCTGGCAGCATCCCTACTCGATACTTCTTGATTCACTCTCTACTCGAGTCACTCGACCACTGGTCTTTGACCAGCCAAAGTCCAGACCACTCGAGGTTCGATCACTGGTCTTCAATCAGGACAGACTTAAATCAAACTCAACCTTGAGCACCAAAAGCGCGAAAATAGTCAATTACTCATCGCACACTTGGGTAGATCTCCACATGGTCTTTCAATCTCCCCCTTGATGAGTATATTGACAAACACCCAAAAGGCATTAAAATTTTGAGTTTGAGAAGAGAAGAGAATGAATCAATTTGGATGGACCCACATTCCTACGTTACGTATATCTGTTCGAGAGGTACATGGGTATATTAAAGACATATGTGAAGAATTGGTCGAAGTCTAAGGGTAGTATTGTTGAAAGTTATGGGACTGAAGAAGTTATCGAGTTCTATGTGGACTATCTAGGTAAAATAAGTAATTGGTGTTCTTGTATCTCGTCATGAGGGCAAACTTGATGGCAAAGGAACCATCGAGTCGAAACTAACGAGTCAACGGTTTGATATGTATTATAAAGCGCATTTCACAGTCTTGAAACATAGCGCAGAGGTTCATCCATACATTGAGCACCACAAGTTGGTATTACAGGAAGAGCATCCACATATGGATGAGCTTACCATCACGAGAACACAAAGAGCGATTCCTCAAATGGTTCAAAGAAAAGGCGAAAGTCTTCGTGAGTGAAAATGTCAAATGGTTGGCTTAAGAACTAAAATTTAATGTGCAGATATGGCAGAGGTATGATATTAATGGCTACATTTTTTACACTAAAAGTCAACATGCAAAAAGTACAATTCAAAATAGTGGTGCGACCATAGATGCTTTGTCCGATGATCACTCGAAAAGAGGATCCTCGACCGCATCGAACTCCTATTATGGGATATTCAAAGAACTGTAGGAGCTCGATTATGGAATATATCAAGTTCCATTGTTCCGATGTAAGTGTGTGAGACTTCTACTTGGTGTGAAGGTCAACAAGAAAGGTTTAACTTTTGTGGATCTCCATAGACTAGCCTACAAAGAGGAACAGTTCATCCTTGCGAAGCAAGCAACTAAAGTCTTCTATGTGCGTGATCCGGTTAATCCGAGGTTGCACGTCATCCTTCATGGTAAGAGGCGGATTGTTGGAGTTGAAAATATCGTAGATGAAGAAGAATACAATCAATTCGATGAAATACCTCTGTTTGCAAATGGGCATGTCTTAGCAGTGATAATGACACACATGGAACAAATTGTTTTGTAAATAAGGAGATAATACATGTATACTCCTTAAGTATGTTTGTTTTCTATATCTGGTGTTGTTCCAAAAAAACAGTGTGTATTTATCTCTACTAGTTCCATGCTCAGAACCGATAGAACAATATGATCTTTATCGGTTCAGAGTGTTGAACCGATAGAGATGTATAACTTATCTCTATCGGTTCATGCTCGAAACCGATAGCAATAACTAGTGCATCTCTATCGGTTAGACGTCATGCATCACATGATGATTCTGGTCGACGGTGCAAACCTTTTCCCTAGCGTATGTCCATGCACAATACACTCAGCCTTTTACATATACAAATTTTAAAGCTTAATTAGTGCACTACTATATATTTTGCAACAACTCGATATCAGCCGCAAGAGCCTGCAAAAAAGTTTTCAACAGAATAGCAGACAACATATGCACATGATACTGATCAGAGATTATAGCGAAGGACGATAAGTTTAGAGACCTGACAAGCTCCTACTAGTCTACGTAAATAATGTTATATATTGTAGATGTGTACTCCTATTAGTCTATGCAAACCTAGATATTATATACTGTGAATATGATATGTGTAATGTTAAGTATATTTGTTTTCTATATATTGTGATATTTGTACTGTATGATACTGTGAATGTGATATACTGATATGTGATATGTGACTGTGAATGTAATATATATGTGTATTGTGATTTGGTGCTAGAACCAAGGTGGATTTATCTCTATCGGTTAGATGCTCAAAACCGATAGAGAATAGGACGACAACTCTATTGGTTCTGAGCATCGAACCGATAAAGATACATATATTATCTCTATCAGTTCTGAGATTTGAACTGATAGAGATCTTTGTATTATCTCTATCGGTTCAACGTTCGGAACCGATAGAGATAATATGACTTCTCTATCGGTTCTGATCGTGGAACCAATAGAGATAATTTATCTTCTTGGTCGGTTCTGAGTGTTGAACTGACCCAGATGACGGTATATCTATATCAGGCGAAAAATGACCATGATAGCCGCTCCTCATCACTGTCTAAGGACTTTGTATCGCCACCAAAACCAACCCAGATGACGAAAAAGAATCGACCAGATAACATTTCTGTAGTAGTGAGGAAATCTTACCATGAATAACTGACCAAGATATGCAATTCCAATCCCATCTTTTTAATTCTCTGTCACATTTAATTGAGATCCTTATATTAAAATCGTAACAGATGTTATAAGAAAGCTGATGATTTTGTTCTAGATAGTGTAGATGTTGTGTTGGAGACTTAAAGTAGTATTTAACAAATAATCAAGGAACAAAAATTCAGAAAAACATATCATGTGTGCAACGGCTATATGAGGAGATTTCGAATAAAACCGTTGCAAAGTGAGGAAATTGAAGGCGAATTAGTGGGGAATCGATGAATTGAGCTCACCACCTCCATTAATGGTGATGACCAAGCAGGCGGCGGCGTTTGTTTCAGGGAAGACCAGAAAAGGAGTGGAGGGGTCGAGGCGAATACGAAGGCGGCATGCATCGATTGTATCTGATCGATGCGTCATGCGTTCTCTCTATCATGCTTGAATTAGAGTAGGGAGCGCTGGATGCATCTATGGACCATATGGGACCATTGGACCTATTCCTTCGCTCCTTAACACATAGGCTATATACTATACATACAAGTATACATACATGAGCAAGGGCCCCGCTAGCTTTTGTGGGCCCTAGGCGGTCTGTTGCCTAGTCCACGGGCTGGCCATAATACTTAGGGGTAATTTAGTTATTTTTAATATCTCATTATTCTAAGGAAGCAGTTAGCCATGAGTTAGCTAAGCACGGATCTTCTGTGGTTGTATGCCGCAATAACCAAAAAGAAAAGGCATACCTGTGAGTGTACACGGCAAGACAAAGCTAAGCTATGTTTCCAGAAACAGGTTTTGGGCTTCGCTATTCGTTTCCGGCTGTAACCTTTTTTATTTTTCTTCCGTCTTGCATAAGCAGCTCTCCTGCTACTTGATGAAAACAAGAGATAAATCTGGCTTTGGACATCAACTCGGATGATATTTGGCAAATAGACTGTAAAATCAATCGAACGCATTTTTCATAAAACACTTTTGACTTTTATAATGAAATTATCTTGCAATTTAGGAGAGAATGTGCCTAAAAAGTCGTATTTGTCCCTGTCAGTTATTAGGTCCGAATTATCAATGCCTTGCATGCCGAGCCGATAAGGCATCGACAGCTGGGACCTATCATCTAGCATGGACAAATATAACTTTTTTCGATACCTTTTATTCTGAATTCAAGATAATATTAGATTAGATTACGCTTTTCACTAGATAAATTGCTTGTTTCACTTTGCAGCAGGTTCAAATAATAGTTTCGCTTTTGCACCAGAATGTTTCAGCAATAGCTGTACTTAACACTAGTAAACCATATTTGGGTGACCGGTGAAATTATCCCTTTTCTAGCCCTGTTGGCCCTTATTTTTTTAAACCTAGCACCACCGTGAAATCATTTGTAGATTTGGTCTCCTTCTCACCGCGGAAGGCGATTCCGCATACAGAAAGTGCGGTAGCCTGCGAGCCGCGATAGCAGATGTAACATCCCAAATTTTGCTTTTATTGGATTTATTATGTTTTCCATGTTATTGAATTTTCTAGGATTTTATTTGATTTATTTAGAATTTATGGAATTAAGCCTTTTGCTATCCTTTGATTATTTAGTGAAGAGTATTGGTGATCTTTTGTTGGAAATATTTTATTTGAGTTCTAATATCTTAAAATATTTTCTGGAATTTTTCAATTTTTCTGAGTATTTTTTCTATTTATTTGGGCTTAGTTTAATTATCAAAATTATTTTAATTCAAAAATGATTTTAAAATTGCTGGAATAGTGTTGGGCCGAAACCCATTCGGTCTGGCCCATTTTTCCCTCACCGCAGCCCAGCCTGCTTGCGCCACCAACCCGTGTAGCCAGTTGCCCTGAAACCCTAGCCACGTGACCGTTGGATCTCAATCCAACGGCTGTGATTGCGTCGCGCCATCGCTCGTTGCTGGCCGCTCGATCGTGTCTGCGTGGACGCTCGTGATGCAGCCACGTCAGCTCGTCTGAATCTGCCGCGCCGCTGTATCCCGCGATCCACGGAATCCATTTCTGTCCCTTTCGCGCTAGTCAAGGCCCCTATTTAAGGCGCCGCCGCCACCCCTGTGTTGCGCACGTCGAGACGAACTCGTAGCCCTAGAGCACTCCTTCTGAGTCGCCGCTATTTACCGCAAGAGCTCGTCGAAGTTGCCGCATCGCTCCGCAACTATTTTTGCTTCGCTCCGCCGCCGGTACCCGTACACTCACCGCATCAAGACGCTTTGAACGCGCCAAGTTTCGTCACCGAAGACCTTCAGATGAGCCATGCCACGCGTCGTCGTCTTCATCTCCAGCAAGCCCTCACCGCCGCACGCCATCGCCACGCATCGAAGCTCGAAGACCATCGGATCTGCAATCAATGGTCAGGATAAAGCCATGTCTCCATATCTATAGTAAATCGCTCCGTCTGCTGTAGCCATTAAATCTGGATCGTGCGGTCCAGATCTCGCCGTGTCAGCGTAAACCGCTCCATCTGCTGTCGCCGTTGGATCTGTGCCGATCGGTTTCGATGGTGCCACGTATCCCTGCAAGCGCCGCTGTGTCGTCTGCGATGGCACCGCGCACCGGGCCAATCCCGTGCTGCTGCGTGTCATGCGAAAACCAAGGCATCGTCGCTGCCGCCTGTCATCGCTGATGTCACCGCTTTTAATCTCTGTCATTCGATCTAACATGAACGATTGAGATCTTCGCCGCCGCATGTTTAAATCGTGTCCGTTGGTTTTGTGCCACGTGTCATCGACCTAATGGTGCCCAATGTGCTGCTTATGTCAGCCGGTACAAGAGCACAGTGCCGCCAGTCCACCGTGAACCAGCGCTGGTCGTGGACCGAGTCCATGCGCCGGTGACGCTTGTCGCACTGTGGTTGCGCCGCGTGTCAGCATTTGATTGGGCCACATGTCTGTTGACGTCAGCGTGACGTCACAATTCAGTTTTTCTTCAGAAAAATAATTCGCCAAAAAGTATATTCGGTGCTGACGTCAGCATGACGTCATAAATGCTATTTTTCAGTATAAACATAATTAAGATAATTCGGGTTTTTCCTATTTTTAGATTTATCTTTTCTTTCAAACTTTGAATAGCTATATATTTTGCCTCCGAGTTCCGATTGAGGTGTTTCTAATTTCTAAAAAATTCTAAAACCAAGCTCTATTTAATGGTAAATTTTATTTAATTTTTAGAGTTGATCTTGCTCTCTATTTTTGCTATTTATTACTTTCTCTCTCGTTTTGCGTAGACATCGAGTTGCCCGGTGAGTTTATGGTTGAGGAGCCAGCACTCGAGCAAGGTCCAGAGTAGGTGAAGGACCGAGATGGCGAACAGAGGGGGGGGGGTGAATGGTTGCAAATAAAAATTCCCCCAAAATACTCCAACAAAAACCTCGACAAGATCGCTCAAAGGAAATTTTGAAAAACCCGAAAAACTAGACAACTATGTGTACACCAAGCTTGCATAGATAAGTACCAAAAAATATGTGGGGATTTTTGAGTCACAATCCTGGTTGTCTAGTGTCCAAGATAAAGAGGAATCAATTCAAACTCTTGCTTTTAGAAAGGACATCAATTCAAATAACAAAAGTCACTTTCAGAAAAGCAAAAGCTGAATTTCCAGAACTTGTCCTCAATTTGCACAGGAGGTTGGTGGGTTTCTGCAGCTCACAAAATTCTGAGAATTTTTCTCCCTATGAGCATCAGAGTTGTGAAGAACTCCACCAAATTCTCCTCAAAAAGCCTTACAGAAAAACAGGAAAAATCTAAGAACACAGTATGCTCAAGAACTTCGAGCAGAAAGTTTGGGGCTCGGTTTTCACCTCATGGCGCCCAAACGGTGCAACAAGTGAACTCCAAAATTTTTCTAAAGGTGTATATCAGAGTCCCGCACCTCCACCAACAAGAATCACTCAGAAAGGATTTTTCTACATTTTTACAAAAATCAAATACTGACTGCTGCGCGAAGAACAAGTTCTGAACAAAGTTGGAAATTGAAAGAAAAGATGTTCTCTATTCAATCCAAGAGTGCAAAAGAGATGTAAAACCATATGAACACACTCAAAACATCCAAGATCAGCAGCATTTAGAAGGAGGGGAGGCAAATCCAAATTACTTGAAAGTAAATTATGGAATGTAATTATGGAAAGTAAATGCTGAATTTAAATTGTGTAAAGCAAAGACATAATGTAAATGCATAAAATAAATTCAGAGGTGGATGGATAAAACTTTCATTTCTGGAAGGAGGTTACAAAGCCTCACATTCATGTGGGCAAAGCTCAAATGAGCATCAAAACCTCAACACCTTCAAGGAAGGAGGCTACCCTCCACCCCTATTTATACTACTCTTGGGCCACCTACCACCCTTGGATGAGTCCCTCAACCCTAGAGCACTCATCTAAGGGCTAGGATTAACCCATACACACAGCCATGCAAGGGCTAACCCAAAACCCACACACATACCGGGTTTTCTTGCACGGTTTTAAAGCATACTACCTAGTCCCGCTAACCTATCAACTAGACCTGAATCCGACGGCCCTCATTGATCCACGCGGCATCTAGCTAGCATCATCTCCTTTCCTTGTCTTCTTGACTTGCCCGGACTCCGTCTCCGATCATCTTCCGGCGATCTCCCAACCGTCTGGACCTCCGACGCTCCTCGCCTAGTCCCGGTCATCCTTCGCCTCACCATGACCTAGCACCATCGCCCTGCAACCATCAAACACAAGGAAACTCCTCACATAGCAATGCCCACAAAGATGTGCAATAAACCATCCAACTCATCACTACCGCGTTCATACGACCGGTACTGCCACTCCTGGCAGAGACAACTCAAATTGCTTTATTTTGAAAATCAATCCAAATCAAACTCAAACTTGAGCACACCTTGCTCAAATAAAGTCAAACACTCATCACAAACATGGATGGACCTCCACATGGTCCTTCAATCTCCCCCTTGATGAGTATATTGACAAACCACACAAAAAGTATAAATTTGAGTTTGAAGAAAATGAAGAAGAAAGCAATTTTTAGTTGCAAAGTCAAACTTGGTCCAAAGATAGAAATTAGAACCATGACCAAGTTGACGAAGAGGAATTCAGATTTTAGAGTTAAATGTGATTATGAGATTATGATCCAACAGAAGTAGTAGCATAATTTTACAAAGATCATAATAACCAAATAAGCATTCACATTTTTATCTTTTTAGTGATGCCTTTTCTACGTTTTCTCCCCCTTTTAGCAATATAGGCATCAATTTTTTTATATGTATGCATGAAATGCAATAGAAAGAGCTTTGAAGATTATCCAATTGATCAAAATGGAAGGATATTACACCAAGCTTGTCAATTTCAGAAGATGACTAAACTAAGACATGTCCAAGTGCAAATACGAGCTTAGTTTTGAATATTTCATTTTTAGCAAGATTTGACAAGTGCAACACTTAGCTTTAGTTTCAAAAATAGAAGAATAGCCACTCTAAGGATCAAAAGGAAAACATAGAGCTCAACCTACTCAACACGTTGGGGAATCTAGAAGAGCATACAAGGTCCTTCGGGCTCATTTATCACTTAATGCAAATTTTGATTTATCATCATACAAGACATAGCGGGGTGCAAATGTTTGACATTATTTGCATTCTTTACCCACATATGTCTTTGTTTTTAATTTATTTGCATTTTCTTTTGACAACCAATTGACTCAAGCCGTATGCGACCATCTCAAGATGAGCTCTTAAGAGGATGGTCTAGGTCAAACACGATGTATTCCAAGTTCATCCCAAGTGCAATGGGAAGCGGTCTTGTGAATACAAGGTGTTGAGTCGTATGTGCACAAGAAGAGTCAATTTTGTTTAATTTTCATTTTTTAGCACAACGATTCATGAGCAATTGAAGGACTCTAGTATGGATCAAACTAATTTCACCCAAGTTGCTATAGGGACTCTAGAGAACTCCTAAATTTCTCAGATTATGGCACAAACCTCTAGAGAAGAAACCTAGCAAGTAAAAGCAACAAGTTTCATCAAGTTTTTCATTTAAGGCTTATTTCATTTTTAAGCTTAGCAAGTTAAATGAACTTGGACATACCTAAGCTAGTGATTTTCTTCAAATGATGTAGCATGGTGTATA